>CP144700.1:13304450-14524450 GCA_036885675.1 Vigna mungo | reverse complement strand
ATATGAGCATTATTTAATTTCTCTGATTCACATAATAATTCTTTATACGTATCAAGTAATTCACTTTCACTATAATCTGAATTTTCAGAATCACTAGAGATACTTACTTGACTTTCAGAGATGTCATCATCAGCCATCAGACATATGTTGGCTTGTTCATCAGAGTCGCTTGAGCTTGTTGTAGAATCATTGTCTTCCTCCCAAGCAATATATGCCTTCTTTTTCTTGAAGAACTTCTTTTCACCTCTTTCATCATCCTTCTTTGGATTTGGAC
This sequence comes from Vigna mungo, assembly GCA_036885675.1. Taxonomy (NCBI): domain Eukaryota; kingdom Viridiplantae; phylum Streptophyta; class Magnoliopsida; order Fabales; family Fabaceae; genus Vigna; species Vigna mungo. The sequence continues at coordinate 14,524,176 of CP144700.1, read as the reverse complement.
AACCTGCCTTCATGTGTCCTTTCTCACCACAATCATAGCATAGATAATTTGATGATGATTCTTTGATCTCCTTCTTCCTTTCATTAAATCTTCTTTTTCCTTTGGACTTCATGAACTTGTTGAACTTTTTAATGAAGAGACTCATATTTTCTTCATCTTCTTCAAAGTCATCTTTTTCTTTAAGATTTTTGCCTTTGTTAATCTCAGATTTGAACGCTAAAGTATTTTTCTTTGCCTTTTCTTCATCCTCGTTCAATCTCCCGAGATCTAGTTCATGTTCTCTCAACTTTCCAAACAATGCAGCCATTGACATGGTATTGAGGTTTTGTGACTCACTGATGGCAGTCACCTTTGGTTGCCAAGTCCTGTCTAAAGATTTAAGAATTTTTATATTTAATTCATCATTATCAAAGGACTTACCTAACCCGATGAGATGATTCACTATATGCGTGAAGCGCTTTTGAACATCTACAATAGTTTCTCCTTGCTTCATGCGGAACATCTCATACTCTTGGATTAGAGTATTTCTTCTAGCTCTCCTAACATCATCAGTTCCTTCATGGGTGACTCTCAGTGTCTCCCACATTTCTTGAGCAGTCTTACAGGTTGAGATCCTGTAAAATTCATCAACAGTTAAAGCAGATGATATTATGTTACGAGCCCTTACATCTTGTTGGGATCTTCTTCTATCATCAGCATTCCATTGTTCTCGCAGTTTGGATTCCTGCAAATTGTTAATAACCACAACAGGAAGCAAAGGACCATTTGTGACAGTTTCCCAAATCTCACTATCAATAGATTCCATGAAAATTTGCATTCTCACTTTCCAAAAAGCATAGTTTTCTCCAGTAAACAATGGAGGTCTATTGATAGAGGCACCCTCAGCAAAGATTTGATGTTGCCCCGTCATTTTGAATTACTATCAAAGCAAGCTCTGATACCAATTGGTAGAGCGGTGCAGCGGAATGATTAACGCGTTCAACAAACCAAGAGTGGGTGAATTGGTTTCTTATCGCAAATCTTTCTTTTAATAATTTTCTCAATAAAAAATAATTTCCTTAAAACAATTTAAATAAATTAAAAGAGTAAGGAAGAGAGAAAATTGCACAAGTAATTTTTATACTGGTTCAGATCACAGAGATCCTACATCCAGTTGATAATCTCAACTGAGAATTAACGCTTCACTAGCACAAACCAACAAACTGTTACAATCACAAAGAAAATAAAACAGTTTAAGGTTAGAACACCTCTCTTGTTACCCCAAGAGATGAAACTCACTTCCCCTGTAACCCACAAGGGATGAACACCTCCTTTGAATCTTCACAAAGGATGAACACCTCCTCCGAATGCTTCACGAAGGATGATAGGCTTTCAACTCAGCAACAGCAACAACACTCAATCACACTCCCTGTGAAAGTTCTCGCTCTATGCCAATAGCAACAGCACTCAATCACACCACCTGTGAAAGTTCTCGCTCTATGCCAACACGCCAAGTTTTTCAAAGCCACAGCACAGGGGTTCAACAAACCCCAGAACACTTATCACCGCACACTGCAGATAAGAATATAGAGAAATACACTTTGTATTTTTCGTATTTTAGAATGAGAGTCCCAATCTAATTTATAGAGATCTCACTCAAGGATACCTCCAAAAATCCGTTGTCAACTAATTAATTGTGATAATCAATTTTCCACTTATGGTAATTGATTATGCATTTGATGAATGCACAACGGTAAAAAACTTGCTTAAAAATTCTCATAATTGCTTATGATAATTAATTATGGCAAGTCATAATTAATTATTGATAATTGATTATTATAATTTAATAATCAATTATCTTGATTATAAAATGAGGTTTTCTGATTTAAAAATTAATTTTAACGTAACCTAAGACAAGTAATACATATAATCAAAGATAAACCACATCCTATACATCAATCTACTAAATTAAAAAAAGCTTTAATATAAAAATAAGTCTTCATGAAGATCTTCTTGCAATAAGAGAACTTGAGACTTGACTTTGAGACATCATCAAAATTTCTTCTCTTTAGCTTTATGCTAACAAAGGACCTATTTGAAATTTTGGGCGAAAATAGGGACCTATTGAAACATTAAACCTATATATAATATATCTCATACTTTCTTTTATATATAAATATTATGATAACAATTTATATCATACGTACTCTCCTACATCTTATATATCCCTATTATATTAATATAATATATATCATGCTTTCCTAACTTATATTTCCATCAAACACCCAAAAGGGTTCCTATTTGGTAAACTATTTTTCTAATTTTCATCATAGTAGAGATCTTACTTTCCCCCAATTGGTCACCAGAGAGGACCCAGATGTCTGAACGCATCAAACTCACCTTCGACGCCAGCACATATGACTAGTCACAACTGACTGGAGCAGGCCAGGGCTGCTCTATGATCAGGTATGTGCCAACTTAGGTTTTTAAGGTTCCTCTATCGTACCAACAAAGAAAAGCTCTCAACAAGTTATTATTTAATTTACTTAAGTTACCTAAAATAGTCTGTTGTACTCTAGACCTCAAATGCCAAATTTCAACACTTCACTACCACTAGGAGGACTTGCAACAACATCTATGCACAAGTTATTTACCTATACCAATTTTAATTCATAACCCTCACCCAAGACCTTTCCAAACATACTCAATCACAGTCATAAATCTCATAATAAAATATTATATATATATATATATATATATATATATATATAGTTTACACAATATTCCAAATAGAAAGGTTTGTAACTATATTATATTATAATATTTTATATTCAGTCTTAACCGAATAAAAAAGGGATTTCAGCATACTGCATAATATTTCATGTATAAAATATAATATATTATATCAAAATCCTAAACTTTCTAACATATATTACATTATAATATTTTATATTCAATCCTAACCAAATAAAAAAAAGGATTTCTCCCATCAACGTAGAACCCAGAATATAAACACTCCATACATCTCCTAACAGTCCAAATTACCGCAATCAAGTTCATCAAAACACGTCACAGACAATCAATCACAGGTTCATCATTTGCATAGTCCAGTTCATACTCAACAGATATATAAAACAGTGAGAAATGCAGTTCAAATAGTACTTCAGTTCAAATTCAACATGCATGTATTTTATAAAATAAATTCACACAAAATAATTAGCTCCCCTTACCTGGAAATTTCACTGCTCTATACCAAAGCTTGGTTCTATAGTACCCCAGGTCACACCGAACTTGGACCGCACCCTACAGATCATAGAACTGTGATCAAGAATAGTTCTTAGAGCTACCGTTGAACAAAGATTGGAAGGGCATAAACGAAAGGCACATGCATCAACATAACTGTTGCATGCTCAAAACCCTAGAAGCCTAAGGAAAAGGGGAAACGGCTTACCAGCGAAATAACGAGAACCTAATCGGTTCAAGTCGAAGCTCTCGACTCGAGGAACACAGGGACACCACCTAAACGAAAATGCACCTAAACGAAAATGCACCGGTTCAGTTTGAAGATTCGGTAGAGAAAAGGCAGAGAAATAAGGGCTTAAGTGGTTCTAGAGAGAGAGTTCTCAGGAAAATGAACTCAGGTTTGCTTTTTTTTTTAGAGTTCAGTAAAATATAAAACTGTTATTCCTTTTTAATAAAGACCCCTTTTTTAACTTAATTCATCTTTCACCCCATCCCTTTTTATTATATAAATATATTTATAAAACAAGGTCCTTACATCTAACAACAACAAACATGTACCAAATTTCTACTTTAATAATAATTATGTTTAGTTAAACTCGTTACATGTAAATTAAATTAGGCCTATAAAAGACTAAGGTTAAAAATTGTGCAATTAATCCTAATTAAAACAACCCTTATCAATATATATATATATATATATATATATATATATATATATATATATATATATATATATATATATACTCAATTGCTTCGCATCAACAAACCCATAATGCTTAATGAAATATAAATGCTAAACTTTGATTTATAAACATTAAAAAAATTAAATTAAAAATAATTGATAATTTAAAAATGTTATACATTAGCAAATATAGGAAGATGCCAGTAGTAGATTCCTATATGTTAATATCTATAAATTTTATATTGTCGTGGTTTCATACATAGTTTAGGTTTCTTTTATCATTTTAAATATGATTTATTCACTTTAAATATTGAATTTTTTGTATTATTCTCGTGAAGCCAAGCCAAGCCGAGACACGCCACGTCAATAACTACGACAAATATACCAACTAAGCTTCATCGCCAGTTCGCTGCATCCAACAAGAACAGCGCCGCTACAGTAATCAGATCCATCCGACCAAAAATTGTTTGCAAAGCCTCGCCACGTGGCACTACAACGATCCTTCAAAGGGGGTTTCATCTGAATCAACGGCCACGACGCCTCCCAATTGAACCTCAAATGTTTCAACGTACACGCTGCGTCTCGAGCGTGTGGGATGCGTGTGCTTGTGCGGCTCGTAAATGCTCGGAGGCTCCACTCTCTCTGCTACGCGCCAAACCAGGGCAGCCATCGAACGGTGCAGGTGGGTCCGGTTCCGGTGTCAAAATCTAAGGCTTTGGACACGTGGCATCCACGGAGAGGCTGATGCAGGTATCAATAATTGAATGCGACACACATGAGACAGTCTCTAAGGAGATCCGTTGGTGACGCCAGAACCTCACCCGCGGACCCCACCATGAATCATTATTTATTCTTATAATAATAAATTATTGTGATTTGAACGCGAGAAAAACGACATGAAAGTATAATATGACGTCATGGTGATGAAATATAGAGTACTTTGGTGTTTGTTCGTACTTTGTCTGCGGGCACACCCATGTGTGGCTCTGGTGCGCGCGCAACAATCAATCTATCTAGATCCTCACAATAATATTCTTTAATTATATATATATATATATATATCATCCTAATTTTATATATTTGACATGCTATTTATCAATTTTATGCCTCTTGTAACTTCTTAATAATTGTTTGTTTCAGTTAATTATTTTATCTTATTTTTATAAAATGTAAGCAGAAACTTTTAATTTAACTATTAAATTAATAGAAAACTTTCATAAAATTATTGAAAAATGTAATTTCGTTTCGAGTTGAATCAATCCTCCGTGCAAATTAATATTCAATTTAATGTTCAATTTTATTTTCTTTATTCATATTTTTCTTTAAACTTTGCAATACTTGTACGTGCTAGATATTTAAATTATTTTTAAAAAATTAAGATATAACTAAATTAATTCTCTTTCCACATAACATTAAAATTAGTTTAATGATTGCATTATCAGTATGAAAATGGCATAAATTTTAGGTATAAATTGTGAAATTATTTAGTAATTTTTTTTAATGTTTTTGTGATTTACAAAGGGCATAAACCTAATTCAACACATATGTTAACTTATATGGTTTGTACATTCAATTTTTTTTAATATAAAGTGATTAGAAGATGTTCTTGGATATATTTCTTAGTGTAATATGTAATATTCATGTATTAATAGTATTTGTGATAAAATTTTGGTTATCTGATTATATTATAATATTTTTTAATATTATATATTTATAGAATACTTGATAAATTAGGTAAGATGCCATATTATTACTATTATTTAACTAATTATCATATATACAATAAGTTATTATATTTGTTGATATTACTTGATATTACCAATTTCATTACATGAGTCACATGGTTGAGAAACCCTATAAATACACATAGTATTTCATTAGGAAAGATACATTCGCTCATACTCATTTTCTCTTATGCAAAAGATCAAAACCCTCTTACTGTCTTGAGTATTAAAGAGTCTTTTACAAATGGATCTTTCCCTGTGTTCTAGCCCTTAAGAGTACACATCAAGGTTCTTCAAAATCCATTATGATCTTGCCACCTGTCTGAAGGTCCATGCTTATGTTCCCGACAAGAACATTTAGCGCTCATCGTGGGACACGAGTAAAACTTTGCCTCGTTCTCACTCTCCTATGATCACCACCCTACAGTCAAGCCCAACTATCTCATGAGTAAAGTCGAACCTTGTGGTGACCCTTCAAAATCAAATGCAAATGCTAATCCAACAAAACAAGGAGCAACAAAAATGCTACAACTCCAAGCTCAAAGCTTTGTGCACCAATATCAGGCTAACCTTCTAGCACTAAACTAGAAGATGATCAACATGGAGAACAAGAAGTCCCATCCTCGTCCTTGACAAAGGACCCCTCCACCAATATATACATGACACTCATCAGCCTGTAGGGAGTCCACAAATGGGGCATCACGAAATGATTTGGCCTATACATGTTAGGAAAACCTTCGAGAGGGAGGTCCACGTAACTCCTGGCAGAGCAAAACCCGCCATCTCGATAGGATTTCCATGAGAGTCGCGACCGATAAGATCGACACAGATCCCAAAGAGATCATAATAGGTCAACCCAGTAAAAAGCCAGGGAAACTCGTGGTCGATCCTACCACGACAAGTGAAGAGACCACAACCCTCATCAGGATGAGGACTCAGCAAAGTCTCAAAATTCTATTGGACATTTCAGTAGGCGAGTAAATCGTCAAAAGAAGGAGGTAAATTGGGAAGAACGTTAAGCTTCTCGGATACACCTTTATAATTTTTGAGATAGGACCGATTTCTCATGTCCACCTAGCATTGAGAATTTCCATCCTTTCACAATGGAAGTATATCGAGCCAACATCCCAAAGGGGATTCTCACAAACATCCACATGTACGACAAAACAACAAATTTAACTACTTATTTGAAAACTTATCTTATTTAGGTCAATATTCATACCTAGGATGCAATAGTGTTTTGTAGGTTGGTTTCTACCACCGTAGATGGACTAACTTTGAACTGATATTATACGTTGTCCCCGTACTCGGTGCACAATATTGATGTATAAAGTGCCATGTTCAGAGTTCAGTTTGTAGATCACAAAATGGTGCCTACTAATAAGTGCCAAATTTAAGTGAATTTTAAGATAATTTTGGCACTTATCTTTTTTTGATTTTGTTTAGGCTCTGCTTAATTCACCCTTATTTAGTTTGTTTTGTAGTTCTTGAAATCAACAGAGAGTCATAATGGAAAAATAAAGAAAATAGATGATATTCAAGCAATTCTGAAAAAAAAAAACTAACACTAGTGCAGTTGAGCAGTAGAGTTGAGGCTTGAGCCACACAAGCAATCTCATTGCAACGAGAAACCTCAAGCACTAAACTTAAGGCTAAGTCTTGAAGACTCCTTTTGAAAAAAGTTATCTCAGGGGTTTGAGAACCAAAGCATGATGCTTAGGCCACAAGAGCAAAACTTCGTGAGGAGGAAACCTCAAGCACCCACCTTTGAAAGGATTTGTAATGTAACTTTTACAACTTGAGCCCAAAATGTGCAGCTTAAGCCCTAAGTAAGGTGATTTGGTAAAATACGGAATAAAACCTCTACAACTCAAGCTCAAAAGTTGGAGGTGAGCACCAACTTGTATAGTTTGTAAATACAAACCTTATGTCTTGTTTTTAGACATTGAGTGAAGGATCAAATATGTAGTAGTAGAGTAGGAATGGGTTTGTGATGCTCGAGAGAAATGTTTTCATTGTAAATCTTATGTTTAAATGTTGTTGGGATTGCATTGAAATATTCTGAGTAGTTAAACTTTCTCGTGCCGAGGTTGGATGTAATCAATTTTAACTCTCTATACTTCCATTTCTTGTATATTTATTTATGCTTTAATTCGATCTGTTTGTGAATTAATTTGTGCTGGTTATTGGATGAATTGATCACTTGTCTTATTTCACTAGCTTAGGATTGAGTAGAAACTTGTTCCAAGTTATGGTCTAACTAATTCTCCTGTTTGGATGCTAGGAATATATCTAAGGCTCTAGTTGGTTATAGAGTCCTGATCTTAATGCAAGTGATTTATTCAAACATTCATTGATGATCTTAGACTCTACGTCTTAGGAATACACCAAAAGTTACATTTAAAGAGCACTCTCAGGACAATGAATGATTTACGTAAGTACATAGACAAGATCAATAGAGGTGCAGTGAAAGAGGATGAGATGAAATCCATTTATAACCTCTATTTCACTCAATCAATATAATGAACATAAAAATCACAACCCAAATTTACCCTCATCAACTTTTTTCCGTCGTTACTGGGGATTTAGTTCAAGTATTTGGTAGTTCTAACAATTATTTTTGTAAATATGTGGATATCTTATAAATATTGGGTTTGTATAGTTGTAAAGTTTCATTTTTTTCACTTTTATACAGGTTCAATTTCCATTTTTTGTTTTTCTCTCACACATATATTTTCATTTTCTATTTTGTTCTCAACAGATATCAAACAAGAGGTAAGTTTAAAAGATATATATTTGTATTCTTGTTCAGTATGTTTGTGTATTTTCTATTTTGAAAAGAAAATTTTGGAGAAAATTTGTTCTTTAATTGAAATTTGACAACTCTGACATTTGCTACTTGTTTGATGTATAAATTTCTCCACAGGTATCCAATTGAGCTAATTATTTTTTTGGTATATTATTGATTCAATTATCTTCAATTTGAATGTAAGAAAATATAAAACAAACTGTAGAACACAACTTTGACGTTTGTTGATTGTTTGATACATAACTTTTGATACACTTATCATATTAGGTTAATTATTTTTGCATTAAATTCATGATTCGATGATATTTAATTTGAGAGTAAGAAAATATTTTTTTGTAATTCTATTTAAGGTGATTTTCTGAAAAAACTAAAAAGATTGCAAAATTGTTAATTTTTTATTTTAAGCGTGTTTAAATTTTTAACTTGTGGAATTAGATCTTGTGATTTTAGTCTAGTTTTGAACATTGAACTTAAAAGAAAAGATTAAATTAAAGTTGGATAGAACCATAATGACTTGATGCAATCAACAAAGGCAAGAGCAAGAGCATATAAAACGCTAATTTTGTGTTAAGCAGAAAATTTGCATTAAATTTGATGTGTTTGAAAAAGCAAGAAAGGAAAAGTAAGAACAAGACTAAGAAAGATAAAAAGAAAGTTATTCTTCAGAAAGTGAGATGATTATCAAACAAACAATCATTTGATGTTTTGGTTAGTGCGTCTTGTGTTTTGAGAAGATTGTGTCACGCACTTAAGACCTAGAAATTTTTCTAAGAAAAGTAGAAACTAAACTTGCATTTCTTAACCTTATTCTTCACTTTTATTTTCTAAGAAAAGATCATGAATATCCTTGAGCTCACCTATGGATCTTGCTCAACAAAGGGAATTGGAATAAGGGGGCTTTGAATCCGGAACCCTCACTTAAAAGACATAATTAGTCAGTACTGAAGCTGACTAAACAAGTCAAGGATATGTACTAGAAGCACAATTTCCCATTACTAAAGCTTGCCATTAATTCCATCAATTTGTCAGTAGTGAAGTTGGCCAATTAGTCAAAGAACTAAAGTCATAATAAAAAAGGATGTTGATGCCACTAAATTTGAAGATGATGAGTTCTTTGAAAAGTTGTTTCAGTTTAGGAGCCAATCAAAAGATCCTAACATAAAGGAAGACTAAATCCACCAAAATAGAGTTTTATTAAATTTTTACAAATTAAAATTTTTATCTTTAATTTTAGTTTTTAATTTTTGTTTCTGATTTTACTTATTGCATAAGTATAGGCATAAAACTTTTGTGGTAGATATTTTGAAGCAGTTTTTATCTTTTGGGAATTGCAAAGAAAACTTTTTCTATACTTTTGGTTGGAACTAGGATTGGAGAAAAACTAGAAAAATCTTTTTGAACTTTAAAATCTTGCAAAATCAAGAAAAGTGGTAAGTCATAATACTTAAAGGTTCAAGATGCATTGCAAATAGATTTCACAGTTTAACATAATGAGTGAATCCACCTAGTAAGATTCTTTTTGAAAATAGTTACCTCAGGGGTTTGAGCACCAAAGCATGAGGCTTAGGCCACAAGTCCAAACCCTCATGAGGAGGAAACCTCAAACACCCACCTTTGGAAGGATATAGAATGTAACTTTTACAGCTTTAGCTCAAAATGTGCAACTTAAGCCCCTAGAAAGGTGGTTTGAAAAGATCTAGAATAAAACCTCTATGGCTTAAGTGCCAAAGCTGGAGTTGATCACCATCCTGGATAGTTTATAAATACATATCTCATGTCCTCATTTTAGGCATTCAATGAAGGATCAAATATGTAGTAGTAGAGTAGGAATGAGTTTGTGAGACTCGAGAGAGATGTTTTCATTGTAAATCTTATATCTAGATGTTGTTGGGATTGTATTGAAATATTCTGAGTAGCTAAACTCTCTCTCTCGTGTCGAGGTTAGATGTAATCAATTCTAACTCATTGACCCCACTTTTTGAGGTTTTATGGTGGATATTAATTATGTTTATGACTTTGATTATTATTAATTGAGGTGAAAATGTTGTTGTGGGCATGTATGATGATGATGATGTTTATGAAATTTGAAGGAGAAATTACTTTTGTGCTAACATTAGAGTATGCATTGATGTATGAATTTAGTAAGGATGGTATCTTCATACTCTAATAACCATTCATACTCACATAAAGTAAAATGAGTTGTGTGGTGAGAGTTATAGAATGTCTTTGTCTATGGGCTTGTTTTGGTCTAAGACGTAAAAGAGATAAACCTTGTGTGTGGTTGGGTGATAACCCAATGACTATGCCTCTACAAAGCAGTATAAGCCACCACAAAGGAACATTTCCATTGAATTCTAATGTCTATGACATGTATCCGGATAATTGAGTTTAGTGTAAACTATTTTGTGTCCATATATATATTCATTGTATTTTATCAATGCTTAGTTTGTATTTGATATGATCTATTTAGTTTAGGATAACTCTTTGATACTCTAATTTATCTTATTATGTGTTTTGTGTCTTTTTATATGTTTGTTCATCTCTTTTGTAATTAATGATCACCTATTCGGTATGAGATGATAAGGGGGTAGATCATGATGGTCCTTTGTTAGAATAGTTACTTTGGTTTTTAGTGGTTTTTGTACTAGGCTATTTTTTTTTTTAAAAAAAACTCTTATTATCTATAGATTGGTCTATGTATATATTTTATTTATATAATTATTATTTTGGATAACTGTATTAATTCCATATATATTTTTTAGTTATTTTTGTTTTATTAATCTTACAATGTTTTATTTAGTAATTTTATAATATTAAATGAAATGTTGTAGATTCTACTTTTTTTTTAAGTGGAATTTCCGAATTGAAATCCACGTACAATCTTCAGGTGACTTCCTTTGAAGATATTCCTAATTAAATTTTTTACAATTTTGGTATTCTGAATCAAAATGCAGTTTGATATTTATTTTTATTTTTTGTATTGTTGTTGCTCGAAAAGATTGGGGAAAACTAATTTGTGAAAAAACCTTTTATCATTTACAATTTGGTCCATTTCTTCTTCCTTTAAAACATTTTATAAAAACTTCTACATAACAAGCTTTTGATTGATAAATAGGAACACGTAGAGTCTAAGTGAAATGTCAAATAGAGAAAAATATTAAATAGTGTGATGAATTGGTAATGTAGTGATGCTAAATAAAGTAATAGAAAATTTCAAAAGAATCATGTTAGGTTAACTGTCAGCAAATTATCTGAATTCGTTAGTTTGCCTTTTGGCGTCAACCAAAAGCAAGCCTTTGTTCTTATACTATTTACCCAACTTTTTGGGTTCTAAAACTAGACAACACTTAATTTTAAAACTCTCATTGTCCCTTCGAATATCAAACGAGACATTATTTTTTACAAATTAAACTTTATCACATTATTACATCACAAAATTTTAAAAAAATATACATATCTTTTCTTATTTTTTTTTTTAAATTTAAAAATTCATTTTTTATAAGTATCTAATGAACCCTCCAAAATTTTATCACAAACAAAGAAATCCTTTTCTTATACTACATTTATCAAATTATACACCTTCTCTTCGTTATCATTTTATTACAAATAAATCACAAAAGTTAATACTCACTTTCTTTTACATTTTTAATTTTAATATTTTTTTAACCTATCTTGTTATTTTATAAAATGAAGTCAATCTCATATAGTTGTTCATTTTTATTTGTTTCCGTCTCGTTAAAAAGAAGTGTCAAATAGTTGAATAACAAAAAAATTATCAATTTTTTTGAATAGTTTAATCAAAGTTTATTTAGCTAAAACATTTTAATTGTCATATTCTTATTTTCTTGGTATTATTTTTAACAACAAATATTTCAAAATGAAAGTTATTTTCTTGCCAATAAATAATAGCAAGGTATTAGTAATTTAATGAATGATTGCACTCAATGATATCATTGCCACCAAAATTTGATTGAAAAAACTTGTTTTTAATACACATATTAGACAAAAACAAGTTGGTGATATTAGACTATTATTGATTCATATTAAAGAAGGTCAAGTAGCTAGGTTTGAGGTTATTATTTTATTAGCATTACTATAGGAAGCTCCACCTTGTGGTGGAGGTTTATGCAATTTCTAGGTCTTCCAACTAACAACATTGATTAATCATATTTTACTACTATTAACAAGGAAATCCAATAACTAATTATTAGTGTGAAACATATTTTATATAACTACACTTATTTGTCACTATCTTCGGAAAAAAAAGGAAGTTCTAGGATTGATTTTAATTGTTTTCTTTTTCTTCATTGACAAGCGTTTTTTTCTCCTATAAATAATTTTTTTTTTAAAGTTGAAGTGTTTCATTACATCATCAAAGTATCGTGAAATTTTATCAATAAGTTTAAGCTTAATAATAATTTTTTTTAAGTATGTAATTAAGATTTGTGACCATGTATATATAAAAGATTTTGATAAAAATGTAAAACATTTCATTAATTTCTACTTTTTGAACAAAAATTCTGATCAAGATTGGTCCTCATGATAAAATAATACTTCTATTATGTTTATATATATATATACACACACACACACACACATATATATATATATATATATATATATATATATATATATATATATATATATATATATATTCCTATTTATTATTTTATTATAACCCGAAAAGGTCTTCATTAAGATATCTTGTTAAATGCAAATAAAAGGGTGATCCGTTTTAAATTTATTACTCAAAAATTAGTTAGTCAAACTTTATAAATAAGAAATATCCAAATAATACCATTTTCTTAATTTCACTTAAATAAGGATATTTCTCTATAATTAAAATATAATATTGGACTAAAAGTAATATAACTTATTAATTTCAATAAAATTTCATTTTCTATGCATAACAACTTTATACTAACATATTAGAATTTCTGGTGAAAAAATAATATCTTTTTTCTGTAAATATGTTTATAATTTGACCATATTGTATTGGAATTAAGAAACAATTATCATTTTTTTTTGTTTCCTGCGAATTTTCTTACAATTAAAATATTTAAAATATATATGAAATAAAAACATTAAAAATCGTGGAAGTTATGTATAATTAAAATTTATACTTGATAATTTTAAATTTTTTTGTCATTAAATGGGAAGCAGACTCAAGATTAATCCCGTTTAAAACATTAAGCAATAGAAATAAATCTAGATATAATTCCTTTAAACGTATAAGTTTAAATTTACAAAAAGAAAAAGTGAGATTTTTATGTAAAAAATGAAACCAACTTGAGATAATAAACAATTACAAATTATAGAATAATTTCGATTCTTGAAAGAAGAAAACAAAGAAGCTTTTATAAATAAATAAATAAATAAATAAATAAATAAATAAATAAATATATATATATATATATATATATATATATATATATATATGATTTTTTATTCTAAGCGTTAGAATGTGTTAAGGAGGGTCCATGGCAATAAAGGAATTGTGGTGGGTTAGGTCATAATTAGGTAATTTTTCCGGCGTTTTCTCCCTGCATCCCATATTAACATAAAAATAATTAGGTTTAATGTCTAGGTCTCTTTCTTTTTCGGCGTCTCAATTAAGTCTTTATTTTTTTAAAATTGAATCAAATATGACCTTTCCGTCAGATTGAGATGACGCCGTTAAGAAGGATATCTTGACCGTGTAGTTTTTTATTAAGTGACATTGAAAATGTGACTAAATTGTATTTTTTTAATTTTTGAATTAAAAAATAAAGTATACTCTATATATTTTATTTTTTAATTTAAAAATTAAAAAAATACAATTTAGTCACGTTTTTAATGTCACGTGATAAAAAGCTACACTATCAACATATCCTTCTTAATAGCATCATCTCAATTTGAGGGCAAGGCCCTGTTTGATTCAATTTTACAAAAATAAAAACTCAATTAAGACATAAAAAAAATAAGAGACCTATTTAAAATTCTGGGCCAAATAATTATAATATCCTCTTCGTCGTATCATGATACTTATGTCACTCCTGTAAAACAAATGTTCTCAAATATATTTAATTTGTTCCAGTTTCATAAATTTTGTTCTAAAATTCATGTTTCAGAATATGTTTTATATGTTCCAAAAAGTTTACTCTAAAAATTCGTTTCGAAAAATTCATTTTAGAAAATATCATAAACATTTTGAAAATTCCAAAAACTTCATTTTATAAACCTCGTTCTAAAATATAAAACTTATTCCAAAAATCTTATTTCAGAAATAATATTCTAAAAAATTCAGAAAATTTATTCCAAAACAGAACAAGTAATCTGAGATAACCTTTAGGAAGGATAAATTTGTTATTTTAAAAATAATGAAGATATAGGAAGATTTTTTTTTTTCTGGTTTTTGTTATTTGGTGGGCTTCAACTTATATCTTATTTGAATTTAGAAAAGCAAGCATGAACATTTCACTTGTTAACGGGGGAATTGTTGTTTAAATTGTAGGTATATACTTTATATTATTAATATAATTTATTAAAATTTTATTAAATTATAGGTATATATTCTATATGAGAATCTAGAAAATGATTAAAAATAGAACAAAAGCTTTACAAAATAAATTTTTGAATATTTTATTATTAAATGAAAGTATGTATGAATAGATTTTTATTAGAAACAAATTTATTTTAGGTTTAATACCTATTTTGGTCCCTCCTTTGGGAGAGTTTGTTCAAAATGGTCCTTCCTTTTTTAAAAAGTTCACTAAAGTCCTAGCTTTCGCAAAAACTGTGCAAGTAGGTCCTTTTTGGTTACGACGTTAACTTTTCTAATGACAGAGCTGCCAGATGTGTAATATGTGATGTGGCATTGTTATGTGTTTTAAAAAATAAGTAATTGTGACGTAAATTAATATAGTTAGGGTTAAATTAAAAAATGAATTTGGGGTAATTTTTGGTGTGTAATTAAGTAAATAATCCTGTTACAGTACTTCATGGTTATTGTTCCCAAGTTTAAAAGCAAGGGTTAGGGTTTGTGGTTATTTTCTCCAGAGTTTTCCAAAGTTAAAAGGTTAGGGTTAGGGTTTGGAATGACTTCTTCACAAAGTGGTTGTTCTTATTCGAAGACAACAGGCAAAGGAGCTTCGCATTCATCACAGGGTGCTATTTCGAGGGGTGTTGGGATAACCATATTTGCCACTGTGGTGATTTTGCTGTACTGAAAGTTGCGAGAACTGCAAGGAATGCTGGGAGGCAATTTTGGGCATGTTGTCATTATAAGGTTTTTTGAATAACATAGTCACTTTTATGTTGAATTGATTTTCTGTGTTGACAATTTTTTGTGTTTTTTGTGAATAATAGGATGCATTTACAAGTGGGATGTCATGTAACTTTTTGAAGTGGTGTGGCGAAGAGAAGCTGATGATAGAGATGGTACAAATGTGAGGCAAAGCAAGAGGACCACTGATATCGAAAGTAGTGTCAAAGAGTTGCACAGAAAGATAAAGTTCTTAGTTGGAGTTGTGGTTGTTCTTATTGTGCTTAACATCATCATATTGGGCCTGTGTTTAGGTTGATGTTAGGTGGCCAATGTGCAATGTATGTTGTGTTCATGTATTATGAGTTGATGTTGAAATATTGTGGCTGTCTTTAGGTTGATGTTAAGTGTGCAATCTGCAATCAATGTTGTGTTTGTGTATTATGAGTTGATGTTGTAATATCAGTGAACCATTTGGGTTAGTACAATAAAATTCGTAGTAGTCCTCAGTTTGGTTAAAAATTGTGTATTGTGGTCCTCATGATGGTTTAAAAATGTTTATTTTGCTCCCCCTTTTACTAAAAAATTGTGCAAAACGGTCCCTTAATACAAAATAATACCAGTACATGGTAAGGAAACCTAAACGAACATTCAAACAACATAAAGACACATAATATCAGTACATCCAAACAAAGGTACTGTCATACACAATATCAGTAGTGTCATACATAACATGTCTAAATTCAAACGTGTCTAAATTCAAATATCAAAAATAACATGTCTAAATTCAAATATCATACATAACAACTAAGGTACTATCCTACACAATATCAATAAACTGCTGGAGTTCAACCTATGCAACTTTTCTTCTAATAGTTAACTTTTTCCTTGCTATTGGTAGAGTTGGTTCTGTGATCGAATCTTGTGTTGGTAGTGGTGGCTGAGGAGATCGATCTCTTGCTGGTTCTTGTGTACTTTGTGCTTGTGATGGTTGTGTTGTTTTTGTTGGTTCTATGATGAGTGGACGTAAAGGGCATACTTTTTTGTTGTGCCCCAATTGACGACAGATGCTACATTTCATTCTATGGCCACCAACACTCATTTGGGTCCATCCTTGGTTAGCTCTCATGGCTCCAATCTTCTTTTCTTCTTTGTCCTCCCAGGCATCTTCCTCTTAACTGGTGGCAGTACATCACTGAAGCTTGTATTTTCCCATAGGAGGTGGCCATTGACAGGATAAATGATGGATGCATATGTCTCTTCGTATGTGGATTTCATGAACCAAGTTGGTATAAAAGTTTCTGGGTCTAAATTTATAAAGTGCATCGCTACTACTGCATGGCAACATGGGATGCCACTGATCATCCACTTCCTGCAGCTACATTCATGAGTATCCAGGTCCACTGTGAACTTGTTCCCAACAGCTGAAACATGCCTAACCTAAAAAATCCTTCTTGCAGACCAGCTGAAACAAATAAACATAAATAACTATGTTCAAAATTTGGAGATAAACATAAATAAGACATAAGAATAATATTACCTTGGGATCCAATATCTAGACAATTGACATTCCTTTGATAGTCTCTTCTTGATCTTTGGACAAACATTGAAATCCATAGATGCCACCTTCATTCTGTTCGTGACCCACCTTTTCATCAAATACAGTCTAATATCTTTTAGCAATGTGATTTTTGGTTTTCCTCTAGCATGAATAAGGACACTGTTGAAACCTTCACTGATGTTGCTATCTAGACTATCACAACTTGTTTGAGCTGTGAATCTAGATCTTGACCAAAACCTGCAGCAGAAGAAGGAAGAAATTGGGTCATCATACATGACCTATTGAAATGTGCATGTGACAGCTATGAGGTATTTATCATTCGTACCTTGGGGAAATAACTATGAGGTATTTATAAGCTTCCTCATTCACTGCTCTCATATTCAGCACCTCTCTCTCCCAAGCCTGGGGGTACGTGCTTGTTGCAGCACTCCACATCAAATTCTTCAATATTTGACCACTAAACTGCTTCCTGAAGTTAGCATAAAGGTGCCTGATGTAGAATCTTTTTCTACCTTAGGCAAAAGCTCTTCAATAGCATGTACCGACCCCTGACAACATGAATATTTTAATCAAAGATACATAAAGCATAAAGTAAAAAGAAGAAAATATTGTAAGTAGTGCATGTACCTTTTGTTGGTTAGACATCCACGTGCATGCTTGACATATTTCATTACCACCAAGGTCTTCAATCAATAATTGCAAAAACCAACTCCAACTATCTTTATTTTCAACTTCAACTACTGCATATACTATGGGAAGCATTTGGTCATTTGGGTCCCTACCAACTGCTGTAAGCAACTCTCCCTTATATAGACCTTTCAAAAAAAACCATCTAAAAAGATGATGGGCCTGCAACTTACAAAACTCTTCTTACATGTGTTCAGACATACATAAATTCTTTCAAAGATGGCCTCACCATTATCACTGTTCACTTTAATCTTAACAGTTGACCCTGGGTTACTTCTCAATACCTCATGTCCGTAATCATGAATCCTTCTAAATTTCTCTTTAAAATCTCCTTCACGTTCATTTGTTGCCATTAACTTGGCCCTTCTTGCTTTGGAAATTGATACCTTAGTGTTCCATTTCCTTAGTGCTTTATTACGTATATCTTCTACCTTTATAGTTGGATTATCATGCAACACCTTATCTATTTCATGACTCAACCACTTACTATTCATCATTTTAATGTTTAGTTGCCTACTGCAAGCATGGGTATCAACAATCTTCCTTAACTGCCAAATATCCTAAGTAAGCTACCCATGGGAACTTTTTTTGCGCACCCATGCATCTCACCCGAACCCTACACTTATCATTCTTTACAAACTTAAGATCCCTCCCAGTATGAATATCATAGTTTCTAATTGCTTCCTTAAAATCCTCCTTATCATTAAAAATAGTACCAACTTCCCATTTGTAATCTACCATTGACTTTTTCTTTCCAAATGTAGGAAACGGAGATGGACTTGGTTTGTCTGCATTGTCATCCTCCTCACTACCACTATTTTCTGGAGTTAACAGCTGTTCTGACTCCGAATCATCATCAGACAACCCCCTTCCAATATCTTCCACCATGTAATCTTCATCACTACTGTTTCGTACTTCATCCAAAGACTCCAAAGAATCCACTTGCACTTCTTCCTCACTACTGTTTTGTACTTCATCCAAAGACTCCACTTCAACTTCCTCTACTTCCTCCGCCTCCACTGCACCCACTTCCTTCGCCTCCACTATACCCACTTCCTCCACTGCCTCCACCTCCATTGCCTCTGCCTCCACTTCCTCAACTGCCTCCACCTCCACCTCCACTTCATCAACCTCCATTGCACCCACTTCATCAACATCAATTGCACCAACTTCATGAACCTCAAATGCACCAACTTCCTCCACCTCAAGTGCACTAACTTCGTCCACCACACAGTGTGTCTCAACCTCCACTTCATCATGTCTGTCCATCTGAACTTCTTCCTTCCCATTTTCTTCTGCAGCAGCCTCAAACCCACTACCCTCACCACTCTCTGCAGGCCCTTGGCAAAGGTAAAGAATTTCATTCTCATTGTCATTTTCCACAACCTCTGGTTCGCTAACTTTATGCACAACAAATAAGTCCACTTTCCCCAAACATTTACTTGCATCATATTCATAGCTCCACTATCATCATATAGGCCATGTAAAATATTTTCAATGCTGTAAACTAACTCTTCTACTTCCATGTAACCCATTTCTTTAATTGAAGTAACTACGCCAAAATAACTCCATATGTCGGGGTCAATGTCCCAAGAAGATATCTGCCCACCTATATACTTAAAGGGACACACATCCTTTATCAAGGTCCCACCGTGGTGGACCACCACCTTAAACCTATCGTCACACATCCCAAACCCTACCCTGCAAATGAAAAGGGGGACCACTTTCATAAATTAACTCCCATGGGACCAATTTCAACACCCAACAGGGGACCCCATTCAACAACGAAAACAACAAATAAACAAATATTTTAAGCATGAACACGACAAACACGATCATATTTTAAGCATCAATACGACAAACATAATCATATTTTTTACAAGTCAAATATTTAATATTGAGATCAGTAAGTAAGGAAACTAACCTCACAATGATGAACGAAACAAGCTCCTTGACGAATCGCGAAGCTTGACGAAGAGGGTACAAGAATAGAAAATCCCTAGAGCGCTGATGGACGAAGATGATGGATTGAATGTATGAACCCTAAGTCACCCATATTTTCCCAATCCGAATCGCAAAATTTACCCCAAATAATGTTCTGATCAAAATTTTTCTTACTTAATTACCCACCCAAAATTATCCCTAATTCAATTTCTAATTTAACCCTAATTATATTAAATTCCACATCACAATTTATTATTTATTTTTAAACTCATAACACTGGTAGCAAAGGAAAACGTTACACGTAATCAGATAATAGCCACCCTGGCAACTCTGTCATTAGAAAAGTTAACGCCGTAACCAAAAAGGACATACTTGCACATTTTTTGCGAAAGTTAGGACTTTAGTGAACTTTTTCAAAAAGTGAGGACCACTTTGAACAAACCCTCCCAAAGGATGGACCAAAATAGGTATTAAATCTTTATTTTTAGAGAGTTTTTATCTCTCTTCAAGATTCAAGCATATTATGTTCCAAAATTCAAACATATTATTATGTTACTAGAGTTAAGAACACTGACAAATTTTTAAAATAGAGTAAATTCATTATTTGCCATGTTATTGAGTCAAATTCTAATCTTGATGTATGTAGAAATTTTCTCCTTACATATGATCTTAGGAAGTTATGTCATTTTTCTTGTTTTGTTGTGATTTTAAAAATATGCTTAGATTATTAATTTAAGTTCTTTTAGTGTTTTAGAGCATCTTGTGAGACATAGAGATTAGGAGTAACTTTAAGCTAAGCACAAATAGGAGGTAAGGAAAGCTAATCTTGTTTTCTTGATTGTGATGACTATTGATAGGTGTAAATTTTGAATTTATTTGATTATATGATGTCTTGAATGAGTTGTTAAAATGACGTCACGTGAAATTGATGTGGATAAAGTTATGTTTGAATGAGCTTTATTAGATATGTGTATGTATATTTGTTTTTATATGAAACTTGGGGAAAACTTGAATGAGGGTATTTTGGTTTGGACAATTAGGTTCTGTTGGTAAGTTTAAAAGCTGATTTGGTATTGAAGATATTACTTTGAACAAAACCAAGAGTACCAATTAAACCCAAATCGAATAAGCTGAAATACTTACTGCTTTGGTTTTTCCTGCAGTGGCATTAGGCTGGGGCACAAGACACTAGTGTAGAAAATCAAAATCAAAGAGCTCTAGAGGCCAGGGTGCCTAGCGCTATATTTGCATTGTTGGGGGCTCACTTCATAGTGAGCTCCAAAGGTCTTTATCTTGAGGTGCTGCTTAGTCTCTACTAGGAACTCATCTTTCAGTGAGCTCCAAGGATCTTTGGCACCATTAAGTGCCCTTCATGTTCTGTTGGAAACTGTTTTTTTATTGTGTTTTCTTTTATGTTTTATTGTTTTCATGTAATTTTACTACTTGTCTTGGTACGATGATTTAAAATGAAGATGTATATGATTGAATGATAAAGTAGTTATTCATAAAGAGGAAATTCTATCATGTTTTGTTTCATTGTGGGGTGTATTAATGATAAGTGCATAGGTGAGATTATCATGACTCTAGTAGTAATTTGAATAAAATAGATGACAATGACTAGTTTTGAGAGTCAGAGGAGGTTTTTATCTAGAGTGTTGGTAGTAGTCGCACTTTACCGTGTCATGCTCAGTGATAAGCTGTCTGTATACATTATAGTTATAGCTCTTGTGATGGAGAAGTGTTAGAGTATAGACAAGTGTTGAATCTTATAACACTATTAAATACACATGTTTGAAAGTCACATATGTAGTTATTAATGTATGGTTGTGCTTGATGAACCTTGGTATGATGTTTGATTGATAGTATGTAATTATATTCAAATTTTTAGAATATTATCTTTTTATTTAAAACTTATAATTTTTAAATCATCTTTAACTTACCGTGTTTGTTCTTATATGTTGGTGTTATTTATCTATAATGACTATGAATTTCACGAGTAAAAAATAAAATAGGATATGAGAAGTAGTATGTCTTTAAAGAGTGCTAAAGCTAAAAATAAGTTTAAAGTTTTCATAACTGAATGATATTATGAATGAGTCACTTATATTAGTTTTTTTTAATGTTTAAGTTTTTGTTATAAAAAAGAATTGTATTTAATATTATGATTTATATACTTTGTTAATTATGATTTGATTATAATAATGTAAATTTCAAATTGTATGATTTGGAATACTATTTTTGGGATATTACACTTTATATCACTAATAATTTTTAGTAACATTTTTTACATATTAATTTTAGTAATATTCTTTTTATTAGAAACACAACATTTTAAAATGTTCCTAAATCTTTTCAATAACATGTTCCAATAAAAAAATAACATTATAAGAATAATGGTGTTAACTAATTTTTTCAATAGAAAATAACATTTTTATAAGTGTTACTAAAGATTTTTAATATTATTTTAATGTTATAAAAATATTACTAATATAAATATTTTGTAACATTTAACAAATATTACTACCTTAGGTACTTTAAAATAAAATATTTTGTAATAAACAACATTTTGTTTAATAGATCATAATTGTGTCTAATAATTTTGATTTCCATCAAAACCTAAACTAAAAATATAAAAAATAAAACTTTTCAAAGAATACCCATACACTTTGACAAGATAGTTGTTTAATATCTATAAGAAAACTAATAAGTAAAAGTAAAAGACTATCTTATAAACTAATGAAAAGCTTTCGGGTGTAGGTTGACTAACTCCACAAAACACATCTTCACACTTTTACTCCTTAGCCGCACGGGTAACTATATTCGGGAGTATTTGCCATAGGTACTCCGATGCTTAAGCCAATAATTAATCCGGACAGGGTAAAGTCTTAAATTCACAATAAATGCGACCACTTACTTCTTATCTTTGACTTCTATTTATAGGTTTTGAGGTGAACCTAAGATTAACGGAATCCTAATCAGGATCCAATCTCAGCCCACTACACTGATTGATACTTACCTTTAATCTTGATTCTTAGTGTCTCTTAAAAAGTACCTTGTTGCTGAGACTGCCTGTTCGGCCTCTACTTATGTCTGGCCGGATGACCTCCGACTTTATCTTGTCTGAATTTAGGGATTTAAGCATGCAAGGCCGACTGCTCCTCTTCTGTGGTGTGGCCGTCCGGCCATACGGTACACTTCCTAATAAGGAAGATATGTATGTGAAAGTTCTTTAGTATTGATTTCAAGCATAAAGTATGTAAACTTTGAAAGTTATTGCATAAGTTGAATCTTGGTTTTCAAAGTTGGATAATGCTTTGAAACATGGTGGATTTATACAATCTCCTCCCATCATTAACTCATACCATACAACGTAAAAACTTGCATCTTTGTGTGTTTGAGTGCATGGTTGATCTTGTGATTTTGAAGAACCACAGTGCTGCCATAAAAACTTTCAAGATATATTTGATTGCAGGTTTTCATACGTAAATCTAGGAGAGCTAAAATATTTTGTTGTGTTAAAGCTGATATATGTTGTATATCATACTTGAACAGTGGAATCGAGGTGATCCGTGTTTCTGCCTAGTGATTGAAGATCTTCTGAAACTTAAATAGTGTAAAGATATTGTCATACTAACAACATCATAGTGCCTTAAAAGCATTTCAAATTTTTATATTTGAACGAGAAGAAATAAGAGAATTTGCTACAATTACCTCAACTTATTTCTGGTCCCCTTTAAATTTTTTTCCAAAAATCAGGGAGGAAAAAAAAGAAAGGATTGAGTGCTGAAGATTTGAAGGTTTGTTTCAAATCATCACACTCAAAGGATGCTTCAAATTTCCCACATGAAGCAGATGCTGTCCTAAGGCAACTTTTCTGTTGCCAAGTTCATCAACTATACTCAAATCTTTACAAACATCTACTTTGAACCTAACCAGTGCTTCTGATTTTCCCATCAAGTGAATTTTCTCAAAACCCAGCAAGTGTTTCTGAGGTGCATTGTGCACTGCAGGGGGAGTAGAGAACAAAAACACTGTATGACCACTGCTCAGATTCCCCTTGTTCTTCACCCTAAGGTTAATATCAATGAACAAGTTCTGACAAAGTTCACCATCAACATCAAGTGACTTGCATTCTGAGGAATGACACACATGATCCTCAGCTAGGGGAACAGACACCTTCTGAGGGACTTTAACTAATTTATGCACAATACTGGAGTAGCTTAATCCATCTCCAAATGAGAAAACAGTTTCCCCTTTATAGAATCTGTATGTTCTACCAGGGTAACCTGTGGCAGGATCTGGCCTCATGTTCATGTTGGTCATTGGCACTTTCTCTACATATGATTGTGGATACCATGTCATAGGTAGTCTACCACCTGAATCAGACAACAATAAGCATCGATAAGTTTCAAACTTCTGCCATCATTAGAATGAAAATTTTGTGCTATGAGAAGAGATTGTAGGGATGAAACACTACAATTCTTTTGGATAAACTTGTGTAACAAACTTAAAAGGAAAAATACATAAGAAAATGAAGTGTATTAAGCATCTCTAATAGCTAAAGAGTGTAACCTAGGGATAAGTTTATCCAAAGTGGCCTTTTTGAGTGACTTACTTGGATTATGAAACCCAAAGATCACATCAGCTATGGCAGCTCCACCAGCTTCTCCAGGGTAGCCAACCCACAAGATGCTTGTGATTTTGTCATTGGTTTTGGCAAAGGACACATCCATGCCTCCTCCAGACATTATGACAAGAATCACAGGTCCCTTGGATGCCTTTGCCACTTCAGTAACCAGAAGTTGCTGCTGTCCTGGAAGAAGAATATTGGTTCTGTCTAGACTTTCTGCCTCTATTTGTAAACTTGCACCAGCTACAATCACTGTGGCATCTGCAGAGGCTGCAATCTTTTTGGCATCATCTAGTACTGGATTCGGGCACCGCGCATCAAGACACCCAGCAGCATAGCTTGTAGGGACTAAAGCTGTTAGGCCTTGCAAGGGTGATGTATACTTGCATGGGATGCCTGCAAAATTTTAGGCACTTGTTAGCAGTGATCTTAAGCTGAAAGGGAAGATAGCAAGTCTTCAACTTCTGACATCAAACAATGTGAAGAGAGTAAAGTTTAGTCTGAAAAAGTATTATGGGACATCAATCATTTAACAACATCAATTTAGTTTCAATAAACATTAACTTAGACTATTTTCACCTAAAACACTGTTATTCAAGAACCAAAGTGGGTTTCAACTAATTTAAGTCAGTGAGGTGGATAAGTACTTTTTTTCCAAAACTCTTCCAGCTTATTTTTTTCCTTCTGTAAGACTTGAATATGGATAAGTATAATACTTGACAAATGGCTAAATTTGGCCTGTTTGCCAAGTTTATATGATCATGGGTGAGTGACATGCATGTTGCACAAGCAAATTATAAGAGGTAGAAATTTTGATACCTTCATAGTTTCCAATCATGACCCTAGTAGCATTAGCATTGGGTCCAATAACTGCCAATGATTTAATGGCTTTGGCATTGAGAGGCAATGATGCTGGACTGTTTTTAAGCAACACAATCCCTTGCCTTGCAGCTTCACGGGCAAGTTCCCGGTTTGCTGGAGTGCAGACATCTTTTGGACCTAAATTTCCATAAGGTTGCTTGCTTGGATTACCATCAAAGAATCCAAGACGCATCAATGTGGCAAAGTTGTTGGAGACAGCGTTATTAATGGATGCTTCATCTATAAGCCCTTGCTTCACAGCACCTTCTGTATATTGGCCAAGATATCTTCCACAGTTCAAGTCCAACCCTGTTAATCAAAATTTGTATATAGCATAGATAAGTAAAAGCATTTCTTATGTAAATTGAAAGAAGACACTCAAGAAATTCAACGTCTAGTAAAAGAACAATGACATGATATTACAAAGATATGTGATTATGTAGCCTTTTTACCAGCCAGAATGGATTTGGCTGCTGCTTCTTCGGGTGTCTTGGTGTAATGCTGATCTTTGTAAAGCACTTCTACTGAGTCACAGTCAGAAACTATATATCTGCAAGGGCCATTATATTCATATCATTCTCAACACAGCAACAACGATGGTAAATAAACATCGTTATAAACTCCCTCTGGCTCATTTTTGTTTCTGGTTTTAGGTGAAGTACACATCATAAGAAAGCAAAATGGTTATATAATTTCCATGATAAAATAAAATTATCAAACCAATCACACTCTACATTTACAATGATACATCTACCGGAACATTTATCTCTTTGGGTACTATTGGAAAATTTAATCAATACTCTGTTAATGTTCAAAGTGAGAAATAATTTGAGAATATAAGTATTTCAGAAATGAAAACAAAATAGGAGGAAGAGGGTAAGATACTAAGATTTAGAAAGACTGAAAAGTACCCATTTAGTTTCCATTCGCCCCTGATAACACCCTTAAGGAGGTCAGGGTCTGCACAAGTTGGCTTTCCATTAACCTTGTTGTAGGAACACATCACACTGGCCACATTGCCATCAATCACACAGCTCTTGAATGGTGGTTGGAATGTGTCCTCCAAATCTTGCTTTGTCACCTAAAAAAATCAACAAGCAAGACATAAAAAAGCATGAAAATGATTCTGTGCATTCCCACCAATCCACCCTTAAGAACTTGTGTATGAGTTTTAGATCAATGGTAGATTATCATTACCACAGCATTGAAAGTGTAACGCTGAATTCCTTTCCAGTTATCAACATCATAGGCTGTATAGTGTTTGCAACAAGCAGCAACCTTGAGCCTGTTGGGGTCCCCACCATCAGTTTGTTGAAGACCTTTGACATACCCTGCTGCATATTTGCTTGTGAGCACAGGGTCTTCCCCTGGTGTTTCCAGGCCTCTTCCCCATCTTGGATCTCTGAATATGTTTATGTTTGGTGACCAATATGTCAAACCAGCCAACCCCACATTGTTCATTGCTCTGGCTTCGGTTGAAACCACCTGCAATCAAATAGCCATTTACTTCATACTTGAGACCCTTTTTTTCTACTACAGTGCTTCATATTTTCAAACTTCATCAACTCTACATTTTTAGTTCAATTCTAAAGTACCATCTGAAATTGAGTGCGTGTTTCATTTTAAAACTTTGTCACCGGTAATCACTTCAAATAAAGTACTATCTTTTATACAAATTTGTTTCAGAACCTCAAAATTCTGCAAATTCCCTCTAAGAACTCACCTGCATTTTCGTTTGATATTGTTATTTTTCAGTCACAAAAACTTGTATCCTAATTATTTCCAGCTAGAAGCATTGAACAACAACGCCCTCAACTATCCCACCTTCTGTTCTTAGCCAATAATCAATAGTTTCAACCTCATTGTGTAATAGAAGAAAAGGGCTACTACTAGGCTAATTTTGTTTTTTCTGTTTAGAGAAAGATGTAATTCTTTAAAGTGCTTTTGGTAAAATTCAATTCAATAGGAGAATACAACAAAAAATTTAATGAAAATCACATGACTTTTGTCCTTATCTGTTTTCTAAAATGATTTTGGACATTGAAAATGCTGTTTGACACGAAAAAGTTAAAAAAAGAAAAGAAAAAGTAAACATGGTAAGTGATAAGATGTAATCAGAAAACAAAGATAAAGAGAAGTGAAGGTTGTGCTAATTAGGTGTTTGAAAACATTGGATGTTACTTTTCTATTGTGCCTTCATTGAATCAATATCAAACTGCATTGTGAATGTAATGGCGAAATATTCAAATAGAATCAACAAGCATTCGATATACAGGTTTACTAGAATCATCAAACCTGTAATATAAAAACTCCATCCAAACACTGAGAGAGAGAAAGAAAGAACTAGTGACTCAAACCTCAAAATTAACAGCATTTGCCAAACAGTGAAGAAGGGAAAGCTACAAGAGAAAAGTAGCAAGAGAAGCCTCACCCTTCCAATGGTTTCAAACAAGGAAGTGTTGAAAGAAGCTGCTGTGAGAATAGGCATGGGAAAACTGGTTGCACCAGGAATCACGTTGGAGAAGCGCGTCCCTGGACCAACGTTGGACACTCCATGAAGTGCTTCTGACCACCATTCATACTTGGGAATCCCAAGCCTACTCACATCCACTGCAGCATTCACCAGGTTACCTATTTTCTCTTGCAATGTCAACCTTCCCACAAGGTCTGCCACCCTCTCTTTAACCCCCAAAGACTTGTCACAGAAAGCATACCCCCCCAAAGCAGGGTTCTTCTCAACATCACAGGCAAAGATAGCAGATGTCTGCCCCCAAACACCACCGCAACTCAACAACAACAACGTTGTCACAGAGAAACACAGCAAAACATAGACTTTGTTTCCAGCACAGGCCATTGTTGTGGCCTTGGAGGAAGAGGGTGTCTTACTTTAACAATCTTTGTTGCTATGAATGAATGATGTTGGATATAGTATTGTGTCTAGTATAGTAAGGTATCATATAGATGAATCATTCATGCATGGTATTATAAAAATGTTGTTGTATTTTAGTGGTCCGTGAAAGAGTGACCTATTAAAAGGGGTTGCTTTTTGACAGAGACAAAAACAATGAAACAAGGAATCTCCTAGGCAAGACATGGAACTGAAACCAGTCCGTGAAAAAACTTATTCTACGTTTCAGAAGTAGCCGGTGTAATTTGTTTGGAAGCTCCACTTGCATCCTACATATAACATGGAAAATCCCACCGAATCTCCACACAGTACTCCTCAGTTTAATCTTAACAAAACCAAACACAAAAAAATTAAATAATCTGAGAGAGAAACAAAATCCCACATTACATAAAATAAATACAATGGACATAAATTTATATATATATATATATATATATAATCTTTAATAATTAGAGATTTTTTTTTTAAACTTTTACTAGTATTAAGAATAAAACTTTTTGTGATAAGAAAACTGTCATTTATTTAAATATACAAAATTATTATGAATAATAAATTTCTCCATTTCAATATTTAATGTAACCCAGAACTTTACAGTTCAAATGAAAATGATTGGTTAAATTAAATCACTGACCTAAGGTGATCTTATACTAGTTGATCTTGGTGGAGATAGTAATAACTTTAGAGTATGTTTGGATAAAAAGGAATTTTGAGAGTTTTTGAATTGATGAAAGAACTCTACACTCTTATATCTCTATCACTTGATGACTGTCATTCATGTAAATTATATATATATAATAAATTATATTAAAATATAATCTATTAAATTCTTACAACATATATCTTATTATTGTATCGTAAATTTTTTATTACTTATCATAATGTTTTAATATAAATTAATTATTTTTATATAATTATTATATTATTAACATTTTATTAATATTTATATTTATATTGTAACACACTAAATAAGTAAAAAAAATTAATTTAAATTATTTTACTTTGTCATTCTCAAATATACTCTTTTCCTACTAAACTTTTATAATACTTTATTGAAATTCGTTTTAGCTCTTTAATTATCTTTTTATATCAAATTATTTTACAAAATTTTAAAACTAACGGAAATCAAATAATCCATAATTACTTCAGTACAGACTTGTACTTACTGGAACATATTGTTTAATGAAATCAAATAATCCATAATTACTTCAGACAGAATTGTACTTACTGGAACATACTGTTTAATGAAAAACTGGTAACATTATTTTAATATTTTGAAAAATCAATTATATTTATGTTTAATATAAGCTTATATACTATTGTTTTAAATATACTCATTTTTAAAAAATTTTAATTTTTTATTTAATCCTGACAACATAAACCTTAATTCTGAAGAAGAAGAAAAAAACATCAGAGGAAAAAAGATCCTATCTTCACATGTTGATGTTTTGTGGGAATGTAAATTATTTTCCTTTTATAGATGGAATAGTGCTTGAGCAGTGTTACAGTTGAAATGGTGTTTCACGTGAAGAACTATGACGGCTAATAAAATAATGCTATGATTTAAATTTGATCTCAGCAACATTAACAGATATTTTTTAAAAAAAATGTTTTTTTAATACTTTTTTTTATACTGTTTCAAATATAAAAACTAATAAAATAATAATACATAATTTATTATAAAAATTATTAAAAAAATAAAAACTAATAAAATAATAACACATAATTTATTATAAAAAATATTAAAAAAGTTATTAACATAACTTTTTTTAATTTATTTTCTGCTATATTATCTCAGAAACTCAACCTGTGACATAATACATGAAAGGGTGAGCCAAGTTGGCAAAAGTGTCTCTTGGAAACAGCTTCTCTCTGTGATGAAAAAAAATGAATCTTGTGATTTTCTGCAGCTTATGAGCTATCACACATCCCAATTCCAACCACCTTAATTTTTTACCTTTCATTCAAATTACAGGATTTAAGGTTGTCATTCTCGACTATTCGTGTTAAATGTATAATCAGTTAAACAAATCTGTGAGGTTTAAATAAGATAAAATTATTTCCATTGAGGAGCTGGATATAAATTAGTAATAAATTCTAGTATTCTTTTTCTGGTTACATTCTCAATTAGTGACTGAGACACATTAAAACTCAACTAATTAATTAATATATTTATGTTATATTTTCTTTGTGGTGGGGAATGGAGGATTGATAACTATCTCTCTCCAAGACAAAGGAACATTGATAGATACACTGAAATTGTGTTTTATTTATTTTTTCTCTCTTACAAATGATTGTAGAAAAGTTTATTCAAAGAACACTTCCTATTTATTGACGAGTATAACTTAATTTTTTATTAGTGCATGACTTTCCTTACTATTCTTTTCTCACTTTATGCTGTGGTCACTGATGGATCTAATTACATAAAAAAAAAATATATGAAGCAATATCATAAATAACATTATCTCAAGGGACAATGGACAAACATCAAAAAGCATATAATATAAAGTACTTGTATTATATGTCCTATAATGTATATGAGCATAAATAAACTTCACACGTGACACTTTTGTTTTTTTTTTCTTTTATTTCTTTGGTAACAGGCTGTCTTCAATTTTTTGTTCAACAATGTCTACTTCTCAAAGTGTACTCTAATCTCATTTTGATTTGGATTCAAGTGTAAAAAAATCTTCAACTTCGAAAAGAGTTATTGAATTAACAGTGATTAGAGTGTTTCTTTTTAATTTAGGATGACACTATGATTGAAAATAAGACAACCCTTTTGATAAGGTTACAAAATTGTTCACACATGAGTGGATTAATTTCCATTTGAATTTGAACTTCAAAAACCGACACATTTTCTCCTAATTTTAGTTACATTTTTCTGTCTTCTAGAACTTTGATTTATGTAGTTCTAGTTTTACTTTTTTTTTTTCAAAAATTTTGATTACTAATAGTGTTTATAACTTTTAATCATTCAAATTTAGTGTTTTCCTACAAAATTTCATATTAGGTATGATAAGTTGAATTATATAAACCAACAAATGAAATGTATACAATATAAAATATTCAAATGCAAATTGTAAAATGTAACAATTTTATTTTATTCTTTTATATGTTTTTGCTATAGGAAGAAATTATATATGGCATTTTTATTAATTATTGAATTACATATGGGGAGTTTAATGTAAAGATCAAATATGAATAATTAAATTAGAACTTAAATTGCCCATAAATTATCTATTTAGTGGTGTGAGTCCATTCTTGCTTATGTCTCAAATTGGTCTATTTTTCACGGTTAATCATTTGATGTTTTATTTAGAAAGTGAGAAACAAGAAACATGAGAAGAGGAATAGAATGAAAATGTAGTTCTTTGGATTAAGATGAAAATTGAAGGAAACATGAGAAATAAATAAAAAGGTTTAGATAAAATAAAAAATTATATGTAATACAATGATAAAAGTATTTTTAGTTTTTACATGGTCGAGTATATCTTGTGAAAGCTCTTCAAATTTCTTTTAACAAAGACTTTTTACTCTTCAAACCAAGATGTTCAAAGTCCACACCTCTTCAAGATTGAAAGGGATGTGCTTGCAAAGGCACTCTCACAAGTTACTCATATGCGTCATATATCAATTAATATTGTAATAATGAACTTAAATTACCATTTATAAAGTAATTATGTGTTTATAGGTCCTCAGTATACGAGCATGGGTGAGTTCAGTGGCCCATTTACCACATGAGCCATTTGTTTGATCCACACTATGCTAAGTTACAAAGTAATATGTCATTAGCTTTGTTAGTCTGGAAGGTAGTTAGACAAACAGACTTATGAATGGGTAGTGGTGGTCATACAGGCTGGCTTGTGACTAAGTAGAAGCAGTTAGACATTGTTCTTACATGGCCAACTTGTGGTCACGTAGAAGCAGCCAGACATACTGACTTGTGGCTAGGTAGAAGAAGTCATACATTGTTCTTATAGGGTTGACTTCTCGTAAGGTAGAAGCAAGTATACAAGTCGTCTTGTAGTCGAGTAGAAACAGTTAAACATTGTTCTTTTAGGGTTGGCTTGTGCCCAAGTATATCACCATTATCTTCGACAAACAACACATGATCCTAGTAGGAGGCACGTAGTCCTTGACAAGTGACACCTAGCTATTAGTAAATGACATCTAGTCTTGGTTGGCAACACATTGCCCTTAGCAAGTAGAAGATGACACTCAACGACAACACATAACCTTCAGCAGGTAGTACTTGGCCTTCGGCATGCGGCACATGGCTTTTAACAAGCCGCGTTTAACCTTTGGTAAGTAGCACTTGACCATCTATGCGGCATATGACACTCAGTTAGTAGCGCTTAACCTTTGACATGTAGCACTTGGTCCTCAGTAGACAATGCTTAACCTTGGTCTTCGACATGCGACACGCAAGAGGGGCTTTGCACTAGGTTATCTTAAAAAGTGATCATAGTTGATAAGGTCGAAGGATACCTGTCCATATACAATACACCTTTTATAATATTTTATGTTCAATTTATGTGAAACTAATGTTCCTTTTTAAATAAGTGTATAATCAATTATATTAAATAAGTGTATAATCAATTATATATGTCATAATTGATTATGATTATTGGAAGACAAAAAGGAAAATTTTGAAAAGTCATCTTGTTTAGTAAATTTTTTCACCATTTTTCTATTTAAGTGAAAAGGATAATTTGGGGGAAATTATCTAGTTAGTTGTTTCACAAATTTTTCTTTTGTCATAGTAGAGACAAACTTAATGAAACGTACCTATGTAACCTTTCCTTTCTCAACCAATTAATGAACACATAAAATCACTTTTCTTCCTCTCCAAAGTGATAAAATGAGGAAAGTTAAAAATTATTATGATTTATATTATTTGATGACTTTAATTTTTAGACATGGAAAACATAAATTATTACACTTCCAATCAAATTAATCATAAATTAATGACAATTTTCTAAAAAAAAATTTGTCAAAATAAACTTTTCATAATTGTTAATTTTAATTATATGAAAATATATAAAAAAAATTGATCATTTTTTAACATAGAGAAGAACTTGTGTGTGAGAGAGATATAGAATGAATACCATTTTTATTTAATTAAGCTAATTAGAAATTATTTTTTTGTGGTTAAGCTAATTATTTTTCTATAATTAGGTTTTTAATTTCCTAGTAATTATGTTGTGCATAATTAGATACCTATTTTATATATATATATATATATATATATATATATATATATATATATATATATATATAACACTTTCTAATTTGTTTGGATTGTCATAAAATTCATTCCTATCTCGAAGATACTTTTCTTTTTATTATAACCTTTATGAAATTATGTTCAAATACTACATGTCAATTAAATATTTTTTATATGTCATTATTGAATATTTCTATTACTTTTAAATACTTTTTTATTGTGTATTTTTTTCACATGAGAACATAACTCTCAATTAGTGTTCAAAAGCATAAACTTTTCATTTACAAGATAATATAAAAAACTTATCTTCTTTATTTTCTTATTATTAATTTTTGTTTCATTTGAAGAACTCTTTTGTTTAGTTAAAACAATTTTTTTAATCTCTCTAGGATTAGGTTTGTCTTTGAAAATTTTTATTAAATCTCTTAGGTATTTGTTTTATCGTACCATATCTTTAATTACTCGTTTGTTTTTATTTATCGTCTCGTCCTACTCTGTTGTCATCCCTATATGTTCTTACATGGTATCACAAGTCTCTTTCTAATCCAAACCTCACCTATTTGTGTTTGACGTCATGCTCTTCTTTTTTCGGCACTGCCTTACACTCCAAGGCTTTCTCTTGCACTATTACCGCTCGCAATTGTCATCATGCCTTTCATCTCTACCAACAACATGCTTATGCACCCTCACTTCCTTTCTTCTCTAAGTCGCATGTTGCCCCTCCTCTTTTAGCAGCCTTGACCCACCCTTCCCTTCCCTCTCCTACTTGCATGTCATCCTCCTGGTCCTAACGACTGTGCACCACCACTTGCCAGCCTAATCACCGCCTCTTCTTCCCATCATGCACCCATGCCCTACTGTTGATGTCATGTCTTCAACCAACTCTAACCTTGACTCCTCACCAATCACCATGGTTCCTCCTCCAAAATCCTCCAAGGGTAAACCTAAATTTTACCTAGCATTCATGGTTACTAATATACAAAATAACATATCTTTTATGTTGGACATGCGAAGAACCATTATGCTATGTGGGCAGAACTTTTTGAAACTAATGCTCGATTTACCAAAGTTCTTCCCCATATTATCCCTCAACCTAGGAAGGAACGTCCACTTTAATCAATGTTGATAACGAATAGTGGATGACTCTTGATTCCACTATCCTTTTATGAATCTACTCTACCATCTCTTTTTTATCTCTTCGCCACTATCCTGGAGAAAGGCTCCACGATTATGGCTACCTAGAATCGTTTAACTATCATTTTTTAGGAAAACCAAAATCCTATGTTGTTGCTCTCAAGCAAGATTTCTCTTTCACTCGCATGGATGGCTATTCGAATGCTTTTGCATATTGTCAACGAATCAAACAAACCTCTGATCAGTTGGCAAATGTTGATGTTCCTATTAATAGTCACTGTTTGGTACTACAACTACTCTCTAGTTTGTCAAAGCTAGGAATTGCAAAAAGGGTCAAACCTAGCGGGTCAGCTTGCCAACCCAGCCAAGAAAGGCGGATCAGGACAACATTTTCATCCTGTGAGCGTAAACCAACCCATCTTGCCAAGCTTGGCAGTCGACAAGCTAATCCCGCAAGTCAATTGTGCTAGCCCACTAACTTGACTTCATTAAAAAAATGAACTAGTGTTGCAACACTTCATACTAACACAAGGTTTAATACAACTTAGCTAAGGTTTGATACAACTCAGCCAATATCTAAGACAACCCGAACGAAAACCCTTTTCAGCCTATAATCAGTCCGACAACACATCATCAACTTCTTTTCATGTAGACAATAAAACTTGTTTGCCTGTTTCCATGTGGTATTAGACTTTCGATGATAAAAAAAAATGGGTGAGTCAGCCCAACAACGGGTCAGGCCAGGTTGTAAAGTTCAACCTGTTTTCAATTGGCAGACCAAGTTTGCCCGGCCCGATTTTGGTGGGTTAACATCAAGCCAAACTTAAATAGGCTAAGTTGGCCCATTTTGCCACCCCTAGTCTTAACCCTTTCATGGTGTAGCTACCTTAATCCATTATAACAACCATTTGCCTTCCTTCCCTTAAGCTCGTTCTATGTTGACTCTCGAGGAATCTGGTTTATCGAATATACAAACCACTACTTATCATACCACCATGCACACCTCATGGGACATTGGTCACTCCTCGTAATAAGGCTCCAACCATCATGCACACAATTGTTATGGGTTCAATCACAACTGCAACAATCCGGATGACACTAATTGCAGTAACCAACGTAGTGGATCTTGGTCAAATGGTTCATTTAGTTTGTCTACTTCTCCTATTGTAGTTCTTCTCCATCATGGTAGTCATTTCAATCTTTTTCTTACAAATATAATTTGTGTATTTATCGATCTCTAATAAATAAGAAGGAAAACATTCAAACTATCGTATGATTTATATATATATATATATATATATACATAAAGTTTTAGTTTTGTTAAAGAAATAATTTTCTTTTGGGATAACAAATTTTTTAGGATTTTTATTTCTACTAACAAGGATTTACTTCTATAACCTACATCTTACATATTTGTAATTATTAGACACAAATGCAATGTTTATTTCTCCTTTTTTTTCTTTTTCTAGACAATAGTGATCTATCTTGTAATAAAAGTATCACATAGGTCTTTTTAACCTATATTTTACTACATTGATTAAACTTTTTTTTCTTATTTTTTTTTTAATTTTGAGTTAGTTAATCTGATTCTAGTGTGGTCTGCTTTAAGATCTTGAAACTTTTAGAACTCCTTAATCCTAATTGAGGTTTGAACCCCTTTTACATTTCTTCTTAAACAACAAAACATATTTAAAATGCTCAAATGTTTCAGGGAAAAAAATATATCTTTATCTTCATTTTCAAGTTTTATTTTAACATTATGTATGATTTAGAATTTGAATAAAGTGTCTTAGTTTCTCCATCATCATTCTTGAATTTGGAAGATTGGAAAAAATATAGAATCCGTTTGTAAGACAATGATAGTGCATTGTGTTTGTAGTATACATTAAAGGAAATAGTTTATCACGGGCGCAATTCATGTGTATAATTGTGAAGGCTTGTGAATATGGTGTCAGTCATAGTTGGCATTCAACAATAGAAAGGTTTGTTGAGTTCATTATCATCTATTTCTCATTCAATTTCATCTTTCTTCACTTCAATCATTAATTGCTTCTTCCTTTTTCCTCAAAATCACTTTTTTACAATTTATTACAATATTTCATCTCATGTTAACCTTCTCATTCTTACTCTCCTTGTCCTCCTTACTTATATCTACATTATTTTTAAATATTACTATAGCTATCAAATAAATTTTTTTAAAATTTTAATTTTTAATCATGTATATGAAAAATAAGTTATTATACATGATACAATTTACGTTTGAGCAATGATACCATAACACACTTTTACATTCATTTGACACATAGTATAAGAGTAAAATAATAATAAAAGTGTAAAGTTTTGTATTTTTTCAAGAAAGAAGAGAGTAAAAAGTAGAAAAGGATAGTGTTAAATGAATGTAAAAAAGTTAAGTGTGTTAAAGAATCATTTTTCTTTACGTTAAATATTTCCACGTCTAACATAACTTTTTCTTTTTTGTGTTTACTAAATTTGTCAATAGCTTAATTTTTTATTATATGTGAAGAAAAATGACTTTTTTGACACACTTTAATTTTTTACATTCATTTGATACAACATTTTTTTACTTTTTATTATCTTTCTTTAAAACAAATAGAAAAATTTTACACTTTCATGATCATTTTATGCCAAATGAATGTAAAAGGATGTCACGATACCATTATTTTATATGTGAATATTTTGAAATTTCAACATTTCACAAATTTCCTTTTTGCTTTGGCAAGTTGTTGTTGCCCCCACATCGATAATGAAGTTGGCTGATACCGTGCAAATGTCAAAAAGCGAAAATAATTTACCTTTTTTCTTTGGCTTGGAGCTTGAAAATATATAAGACAAAGGAAGTATGGGAAATAAACAAGAAATTTTGCTATGTTGTGAAGATATATTCAAAATAAATAAGATAGACAAGATAGGTAATTAATCGTAATAATAACTTAATTTTTTATAAAATAAATGAATAAAATAAATGAAAATTTTTAAGCAAAGTCCACAAATATTATGGTTAAAGAAATGAACCCATTAGGTTAGGGTCCATTTGAAGAGTCCTATTTTTATGTGATTTGCTTCCTGCACCCCATAGTTACTACATGCATCTTAATGTTAATAATGTTAATAGCTAAAAGGACTTATATACTCTCTTTTGTTGCACCACGTCATTGTTGCTATTATAGCTAAAGGGGATTAATCAGCAATATGATATTTCAATTAAGGTCCTTGAGAAAAAGTGAGGAAAAAAAATGTAAAAGAGGGTGCACTATAAAAAGTTAAAGTTGTTGGGTTACAATTGATGAAGACAGCTAAGTCCCACCATCATTTCATTAATCAAGAACTCATATTTCCTATGAATTTTTGGATATTAATCAAATAATTGAGAGAGATAAAGTAGGCTATTAGACCAAAATCAAAATAAAGTGAATAAATTCTGTAAAATCAATGAATTAAAAGAAAAATGATTTTATTTATTTATTGAAAATAATTTTGTTTATTATTTTTAATATAATTTTTTAATTATTTCTTCTTCTTATTATTATTATAATAAAAATATAAAAATTTCCCATAATGAATTATAATCACAAAAAAAACTTTAATAGTTTTATTTTAGTGATATATAGATTATAAAACTCTTATAATTAATCCTATGATCGTTTCCAAATACTTTCATTTTATTAAAGAGATAAAATAACTTATTGTGTTAATAGTTTTCTACATTTTCTTTTTCCTTTCATATTAAAATTCTTTAATTTCTCAAATTTTCTTCCCTTTCATATTAAACAACCCTTCTAAAGCAAGTAATAACAACAAAAGATTTGCTTTCTAAAGATTAAAATCATTGTAGTTAATCTTCTCATGCATCATCGTTTGCGATTCTCCAAAACACGCAATATTTAGAATGAAAGCACATAAAATGAGAAGTTCAAAGAGGAATTATGTAGATTTAGGGTGAATAATACATAAAATTGTAATAAATCACAATAGTGACGGGAAAATAAAATAAGATGCCTCCTAAATCAATTTATAGTTCTACTTGCCTCAATAAAATTCTTCGTAAATATTTAAAAAAGAAAAATAAATAGTCCTTTTTAAATTAGTATACGTGGAAATAAAAAATTAATATAAAACAATTTCTCAATATTAGTTAATTTTAATTAATAAGAAACTGTTTTTATTCTTTACAAATGTATATAAAAAAAGGTTATTTGAGATCTACGTTTAAAGATTACAAAAATTAAGATAAGGAAATAGATTTTATAGTATTTCAATCTTTATTTAAGTAGTATAAATTATGCCTAACTTAACTTTACTAAATCTATTCAATACACCCTCGTTTGTAAATTATAATTTGTTTTATTTCTTCTTTTTGAAATCGTTTAGATCATTGGTTGCTTGCTTCAACTTGACCTATATGTTTGTGGGTGCTCAATTGATGATACATGATATTTTATCTTGAATTGTTGCAAAAACTATTTGAAGTAATTATCTATGAATTTATAACGACTATTGAATGAGGAAAGCCATGTCAAAAAATTATGTTTTTTAATAATTTATTTTTTACTTGTTGAGTTGTTATAGTTGTCATCTTCTATTCATTTAGTTAAGTGTGAATGAGTAATATTAATAATTTGACTTGTTCTTTGGAAAAGGAAAATGAGTTGTAAATATCCATGAAATGATGAAAAAAAACTAAGGGATAACAATAACATGTAACTCCTTGAGAGCAAGAGTCTAAAGCATACTAAATTTCTAAGACTCATGACATATTTCATCAAAGAGTTGTCAATCTTTTCAAAGGATTGATCAATAATAGTATTTAGCTCAAAGCTTAAGAGGCTATGTTACTTACCCCAAAATGCATTCTATAAGTTCTTCAATGTATTTAGGCTAGTATGTATTTTCCTTGTTATCATAAAAAGATTTTAGTTGAAGAGAAAAAGTTCTACTTCTGAAGAGTTCTCTGTTGAACATAGTGTAATAAATTGAATGGAAACTATTGATTTAAGTTTAGATCCAATTAAGTTTCCTAATGTTACTAGATGCTAAGAATAGATCTATCTCCTTTAGCTGAATATAGAGTCTTGTTCTTAAGACAATGGGTCATTCAATAAGAAGGAACCTTAGATACTAGATGTCAGAAATGGATATAGAATTAAAATAAAGAACACTTTCAAGAACACTAAAAACAATGAAATCGTAAGTTATAAATGAGTGGATAACATTTGTAAGAGATTAGCCAAGTTCAATCCCAACATTCTTAGAAGATTAGCCAAATTCAATCTTAAAATTCTTGTTCGCATCAATCACTTTAATTATTATGCAAACCTTTGTTTTTAAATCTATCAAATTTTATCATTGTTTCATTGCAAACTCGAATAGGTCACAAGTTACTGATTTATCCAACCAATTTCTTGTAAATACATCTTGTTGTATTATAATTAAACCAATGCACTTGTTGAAAAGATTAGATCCGTACTGAATTGTGGACATATGTGTACGAATCCGAACATACTCTAAATTTGGGTATATTAGAGGAGGGTAGGTAAAATTTCTTCCTCACCCGAAGTGATCCCGAAACAAGAAAAATAAATAAGGAAAATAAAACAACATAGTTAGTTAAAGAGATTAAACAATTATTAAGGGAAAGAAAAGCAAAAAGCTAAACTTGGAAAAATGCAAAAGCAAGACTTTGGGAGTGAGTACATGTATGAATGATAAGAAGTTAAAGTATGCAGATGGTGGTGGGGACAACCGTAGGCTAATTATTATTGTTTCTAAATTGTGATATGTACAACTCTAAGTTGAGTGGTAATGCAATGAAGATCTTATGGTCAATGAGATCTATCTGCTTATGAACTTGAAGAGGAATGAATATTCATATTAATGTGCATGTACATGTACATGTACATGATTGAAGAGGATGAGCAACAAGGAGCGAGTTCCATCTTTAATATTCTTCTATATTCTGTTTTGGATTGTTCTTCACTTGGTGCTCAGGGTTTCTGGAAATGCAGAAGGTGACATTTTGTACTTACTTGCTGTTTCAATTGATTCTTTTTGTTTCTGTTCTTTTATGAGTTGTTGACTTTTCAGCTCTGTTGTTTTCTCTCAGATGAAAACTAAGACATGGAGTTAGTATTAGGCTTTTCTTCATTATTGGAATTGGTTCAGTAGTTCCGCATAACAGAGTATGCAATATAAAAACACAAACTATGAAATTAAATAGAACTCAAAATTTAGAGGACAAAAAATACTGACTTTTTCCTTTTAAATTTTCTATGGTGTGTTGGTGCATAGCTCGGGCTTTTTGAAGGTTGTAAACTGAGAATGTTTCGGTGTTATGCTTGGGGAGTTATTGATGAACATGGGCTTCATATTTTTACTTTCTGTGTTTCACACAATTTGATTGAAAGCAGCACAATACCTGTTTGATTTTTTACTCCTGTCAATTTAATATATTCAGTACCTTTCTAATGGCACTCAAATAATACTTCTATGGCAGGTGATGCCCTTACAGTATTCAAGAACAATGTCATAGATCCTACTGGTGCTCTTCGTAATTGGGATCCTAATATTTTAAATCCTTGCACATGGTTTCATGTTGTTTGCAACGGTGAAAGTAGCGTAACACGTTTGTAAGATATCTGCTATTTTTACTTGTGACTTTATGAAAGATTTTGCATAAAGTGAAAAAAGTTGTTTGGCCAGGGATCTTGGAAATGCAAAACTTTCGGGTCAACTTGTTCCAGAGCTTGGCCAGCTCCCAAATTTGGAATATCTGTAAGTTATGCCTCCTTTGCATGAACAGATTTTGCATGACACTACCTTTTTTATTGACATTTCATCAACTATTTCTTGTCATTCTTGATTGTTGGTTAAAACTAGTATTATTAGGCAAGGTTATTCTAAAAGTAAATGCTGTAACTGTGTCTCTCAGAAAATTACCTGTAGTTCCATTTTCTGCCAAAATCTAAATAGTTTTCTTTTACATGACAGGGAACTTCATTACAATAATATAAGTGGGGAGATCCCAAATGTGCTTGGAAATTTGACAAACTTGCTGAGTTTGGATCTTTCCTCGAACCAGATTACTGGTCAAATTCCAGAAGAATTAGGCAATCTTAAAATACTACAATCCCTGTATGACCTGCTTTCCTTTTCTCATATCTTAATCAGCAAAACTTATTCAATTAAATTTCATTTTTGTTTCTTCTTTTTTAGCATTCATAAAATGGTGTCACATTATGCATCCACAATACCATTTCAGTTCAAACATATCTGGTACTATGCTTTGAGCTATTGCCCCAAGAGAAGTATCATCCTACTTAATCACATGAAATACATGCTTGTATAACATTATGGCATACGCCCACTGCACTTGCTACTTAAGCATTGTTTGTGTTCAATAGTTTATTATCTGCTAACCAAATGGCTCTACTCCCTGAACTAGGCGCCTCAACAAAAACAAGTTGACAGGAAAGATTCCTATGGGTTTGACCAATATTGATACACTGATGGTTCTGTGAGTTTAACTATATGTCTGGATACATTGCTATGTTAGTGTTGTCTTATTTTGTCTAAAACCTGACACCATGATCATTGTTGAATCTAGTGACTTATCGTACAACAACTTAACAGGGAATGTCCCAGCCAATGGTTCATTTTCACGTTTTACTCCCATCAGGTTGGTACAAATAAGAATTTTATTCTGATGAGCTCATTGGGAGAACCACGCACCAACACTTGCCAATAGCCATATGTTATAAAATCAGAAAAAACATAAAAGGTTGTAAAACTAGAGAAAAAAAAAAACAGAGAGTCTTCTACAATATTTTGAGTGTAATAGCTTATCTGTTACAAAAGGTTCTCTCTAATTAATAAGATAAATGTAAATCTGCATAAAATTAAATATTACCACTCATTCTTACCTAACCACTAATTATACAATCAGCTTTCCCACAAAACAATATTTATAAGTAATATCAACCTGAGATAAATCAACAAACAAGAAAAAATAAGATGTTAGAGTATCTAGAATAGTCTCATTTTCTTCGTCATACTATTGTTCGAGTGGCATTATAAATCTTACATCACAATTTATTAACCCCGTTAGTCCGTTTTTACAGTTTTAGCAATAATACTTACTTGGTGCAACCCATTGCAATTTCACCACCCGCCACACAGAAACAAAATCCTTCAGGTTTGTTATTATCTTCTTTATTGTTGGTAATGAATTTAAATTTTCGAAGAATATAGCTCTTAAAGTACTAGGCTTTATATTATTGTCTTACAAATAAAAAGTTAAAAGCAAATCAACTTTGCTTTAAAATTGTAATACTGGAGCAGCAATCAAACTCTACACGACTTGGCCAACTAGAATTTGATCCATGCAATTTAAACCACTAATATAATCAAAAACTGAAAAAAGGTGTCATCCAACTGCAAATTAATTCTGTCTAAAAGGTTCAGTTTTGGTGGCATTTATATTTGTTTCTTTTACAAGCTGAATTCGCTCCGTTCTATTCCATATACTACCAACATTTCCTTCGCCCTTTGCTGCCAAAAGGCAAAGAGAAATGGAGGTATTGATAATAATGGATATGTTGCACGGTTTTTTTCCAAATGCTTGCTATGTAATTTTGCATGATTTCCGTGACTGAACTTTTTTATACAAGTTTTAAATTTACAGAAAAGGACAGGTTGATTGCTATGAACAATGATCTTTGGCGATGTGGATACCTAAATAAGAACATCTTCTGCATGCTTAAATGTATAGTTTCTTAAGGTGAATGTGTGACCTAATTCTGAGTCAACAAGGGAGAAGACTACAGTTTTTAGAGACGTATATCCTAGAAAAAAGAAAAGAGGGGGCAGGGGAAGAGTTTCTTTGACTTGGTGATGCATGTTGTTAGCATTCTGTTGGGAGAAAAGGGAAATACTTGAGTGATAGAGGAGGATGGAATGAGAGGAGAGGGTGAGAGAAGGGTTTCCAATTTTGTACTTAGTCGTTCCTCTTTTGTTTGAAGAACACCACTATATTTTTCAGTCATTTGGAGTTCTACTTTTGCTTTTCTGTCTGGTATCTTAAAATTATGTGACCCTTTGTCAATTACAAGAAAGGGAGTAAATATAATGTCAAGCTTTTGTTTTTTTTGTTTTTTTTTTCTGATCCATCAATGCAAAGCAAAGTTTTGGAATTGAGACAAAGTTTTCCCTTTAATTCTGTTAATCCTTGTAGGTAATAGTTTCAGATCTATTGGAGTCATTGCTGGAGGAGTTGCAGTAGGCGCTGCACTGTTGTTTGCAGCTCCAGTAATTGCATTTGTTTACTGCAAAAGAAGGAAGCCACCAGATTATTTCTTTGATGTTGCAGGTTGGTGGATTAGCAGGAAAAGATGGCATACACACTGATTAATTTATGATAATCATATCTAATTTTTGTGTCTTAAACCGGCAGCTGAGGAGGATCCTGAAGTTAACTTTGGTCAACTTAAAAGGTTTTCGCTGCATGAACTGCTAGTTGCAACAGATGGCTTTAATAACAAAAACATTCTTGGTAGAGGTGGATTTGGCAAGGTTTATAAAGGACGCTTAACAAATGGTGATCTAGTTGCAGTAAAAAGACTTAACCAAGAACGTATCCGGAGTGAGGAGAAACAGTTTCAAACAGAAGTGGAAATGATCAGCATGGCTGTGCATCGAAATTTGCTTCGCCTGATTGGTTTTTGTATGACAACTACTGAAAGATTGCTTGTGTATCCTTTCATGGTTAATGGAAGTGTAGATTCATGTTTACGAGGTACCTCAATTAGGCTACTCTGTCGAGGAAGATTAATG
The DNA here is from genome assembly GCA_036885675.1 of Vigna mungo. Taxonomy (NCBI): domain Eukaryota; kingdom Viridiplantae; phylum Streptophyta; class Magnoliopsida; order Fabales; family Fabaceae; genus Vigna; species Vigna mungo. The sequence continues at coordinate 14,479,698 of CP144700.1, read as the reverse complement.
TGATATGCATTGCTTTTATTGCTAATTTACCTCAACTTGTTTCTCTAGTAAAAGACCTTTCATCTTTCTTACATGTCCTTTTCGGTTAGTTATGCGAGCCTTACTTTGTTTCTGTTACTTTTTGTAAAATAAAAATTGTGTATGTCAGACATGTGTTATATCTAGCAGGAGGAGCACATTCACACAACAGTTTAGATGAGTTTCTTAAATTTAATCCTTTGTCAGTACCTTTTTTTCTTTTCACAAAATTATTCAATTTTGTTTGACCACATCATTTGATGCGGTTGAAAGAGAATACAAATAAACTCTGCAGCTAAATAGTGCAAAAGCAATTGAAATTTCTTGTAGTTAAATTTCAGTAGGCTTTTTTTTTTTTCCCTTCAAATAGTAATGTTTTATGTATGTTGATTTTATTTTGTAGATCGACCAGAATCACAACCACCACTTCAATGGCCAGTTCGGAAGCGTATTGCTCTGGGAGCAGCTAGGGGGCTTGCTTATCTGCATGATCATTGTGACCCAAAGATTATTCATCGTGATATCAAAGCTGCTAATATATTATTAGATGAGGACTTTGAAGCAGTTGTTGGAGATTTTGGTTTAGCAAAGCTTATGGATTACAGAAATACTCATGTTACTACTGCTGTACGTGGGACACTTGGCCATATACCACCAGAGTATCTCTCAACTGGAAAGTCTTCAGAGAAGACTGATGTTTTTGGATATGGTGTGATGCTTCTTGAGATAATAACTGGACAGAGGGCTTTCAATTTAGCACGACTTGCCATTAATGATGAGGTTATGTTGCTTGAATGGGTAGGTATTATTATGTTCACTTAAGACATGCTATTAGTACTAAATCAATTAGCAGCCACATGTATTTTTCTAAGTGTTGAAGTTTATTGTTGTTGCATGAAGTATGTGGTGATGTTAGCACCAATGAGCAATGGATTTTATTGGGAAATACATGACATTATTTAAATCCCAGGTGAAAGCACTTCTGAAGGAGCAGAAGTTAGAGACACTGGTGGATGCAGATTTACAGGGAGATTATGATGAGGGGGAACTAGAGAAGTTAATTCAAATAGCTTTGCTATGCACACAAAGTTCCCCTTTGGATAGACCAAAGATGTCTGAGGTGGTGAGAATGCTAGAAGGACAAGGTTTAGAAGAAAAGTGGGACCAATGGGGGAAGAAAGAGGATATGATCCAAAAAAATTACAACCCCTTCAATCTCTACGTTGCTTACGACTCAACTTCAAATATTCCACCAGATGAACTGTCTGGTCCTAGATGATCTTTGTAGAAACAAATAGTTACTCAAAGCTCCAAAATGTTGGCTTAGTGCACCGTATATAATTATTGTGCAATGCAGTGGTGAATTGTAGTTCGTCTCTAAATATTCCTTAGCTTTGATCATTGTTACTTCAGTGAGTGTTCCTCCTACATTTTGAAAAGGTTTTTCACCGGACACTAGTCATTGTGGGTTGTAGAATATAGTCATGGTTGTTGTTTACTCCGAGCAAGTTAGTGAAAATAGCTTGTTTGTAAGTATTGTGGAGGGAGAATATAATTCTTTAGTGATATATTTGATCTTTCTCGTGATTCAAGCTTATGAGCTAATTTAAATAACTTGTTTTCATTTAAAGAAGGATTGTATTGTCAACTATGACATCGAGAGTGGAGTGTTTAATACGAAAACAATGTTCTCTCTGTACGGGAATGCCATAGAATCTTGATTGGATTGTGGCTCTCTTATAAAATCAGAAAATACGTAAAGGTTGCAAAACCAGAGAAGAAGTTTTTCTTCTCAAGATTCACTGTAGAAGAAGGGAGACAAAGAGTCTACTACATATAAAGGTTTCTTTTTAATAACATGAGAGATGTAAACTTACATATAAAATTAAATGCCACCATAAAATTAAATGCACGAGAGAACAAGAAAAGAAGGTGTTTTTGTTTTCTCTCTTTTCCTTGTCCTAGGCACGGGAGAGGGTGCTTACACAAAACACTCTGACCCTCAATGACTTTGGGTAATAATATTGTAATAAAGATTATTGATTAGAGTTTATTTGCCTTTCCATTAGACATATATATTTATAAATTATTATAATGAGTTTACCATTAAGTCTGACTCCTTAATTATCAATAAATGACTTTATTTCTGTTATCAATCAATGGCTATTATTTTCTTTAACTGTCAATTAATGATTATTATTGCTAAGAATAATTTCCAGACTGATTGGTCATTTTCTCAGTGGACGGTCAACCATCCGGTCCTTTGGTTGACCGGGTGGTCCTACAATACACAAGCCCTTTAAGCCCAAGTAAGCTCTTTATTGGAAGAGGTGCGCACGGTTTATTGTGAGCCTGAGAGGGTCCTTTGTGTTAGGAAATTATGCACAATTCCTCTTAATCAGATTTGTGAGAAAAATATAAATGCGGAATAATGACACTCAAAATAAAACTCTTTGATTTCACTACAAATGTATTAATGATAAAAATAAGATTACAATATCACTTTTTCTCTCTTTCTTTATTTCTACTCTGCGTTTCTCTTTTTCTTCTCTACATCTTTTATTATCTATTCTTTCTCTTATATATATATTAATTTATTTTCTATTTAATTTGTTGATTTCCTTAATCTTCTCCCCTTCATAGATTTTCATTGGATAAAATTCCTTTTGACCAATTCTAACAATCTCCCACTTGAAGACTGATTTTAATTTGTCTTCACACCTTGGTCATTACACCAACAATCTTCTGTAGTCTATTATTGTAGCAAGCCAACTGAAGTTGAACACAATTTCAGTTTGTCAATGGTTACCACTTTTGTTAACATGTCTGCTGGATTCTTACTTCCGAGAATCTTTCTCAATGTTAGCACCCCATCTTCAAGCAAAGATCTAATGAAGTGATAACGAACATCAATATGTTTTGTCCTAGAGTGAAATGCTGAATTCTTTGCCAGATGTATTGCACTCTGACTATCACTGTGCAAAACACTCATCTCTTGGATGAATCCCAACTCTGTTAACAATCCCTGAAGCCATATTAATTCTTTACTAGCTTCTGTTACTGCTACATACTCAGCTTCTGTAGTGGATAAAGCAACAATCTTTTGCACCTGTGACATCCAACTAACAGCTGTAGTACCAACAGTGAAAATGTAACCAGTAGTACTTCTTCGGTGATCTACTTCACCTCCAAAGTCTGCATCTACGTAACCTTGTACTTTTAACTCTCCTTTGCTAAAGTACAAACACTTCTCTATAGTGCCTCGTAGATATCTCAAAATCCATTTAACAGCTTCCCAATGAGCTTTACTTGGATTTGACATAAACCTGCTAACAACTCCCACTGCATGACCAATGTCTGGCCTTGTACAGACCATCGCATACATTAAACTTCCAATAGCTGAAGCATATGGAATTTCAGCCATGGACTCCTTTTCCTTCTCTGTCTGAGGAGACTGTTCCTTGGATAGATGAAAATGACTGGCCAAAGGTGTGCTAACTGCTTTGGCGTCTCTCATGTTGAATCTCTGCAAAACACGATTAATGTACTCTGCCTGAGATAGCTGCAAAATACACTTTTGCTTATCTCTTGTGATTTGCATTCCAAGGATCCTTTTTGCTGGACCCAAATCCTTCATATCAAATTCTTTTGATAATTGTTGCTTCAAACTTTTGATCTCGTCCATATCTAAACCAGCTACTAACATATCATCAACATAAAGTAGCAAAATGATATAACTGGACTTATATTTCTTGAAGAAACAACAGTGGTCAGCATTACACTTCTGGAAACCTTCCTTGTGCATGAAGCTTTCAAACTTCTTATACCATTGTCTTGGAGCTTGTTTCAAACCATACAAGCTTTTCTTTAATCTACACACCATGTTCCTTTTTCTTTCTTCTAAGAAGCCTTCAGGTTGATGCATGTAAATCTCCTCATCTAAGTCTCCATGAAGAAATGCAGTCTTCACATCTAGTTGCTCAAGGTATAATCCTTCACTGGCAACAATACTTAAAACAGATCTGATGGTATTGAGTTTTACAACTGGAGCAAAGATTTCAGTGTAGTCAACTCCTTCCTTTTGCTGAAATCCTTTGACAACTAGTCGGGCTTTGTATCTCTTGGACCCATCATGATCTTCCTTCACCCGATACACCCATTTGTTGTGAAGTGCCTTTTTCCCAACAGGTAACTCTACTAGTTCCCATGTCTGGTTGGACATTAAAGACTTCATCTCATCTTTCATGGCAAGCTCCCACTTACTAGCATTTGTCATCTGACATGCTTCCTCATAACTTTCAGGCTCTCCTTCATCAGTTAACAATATATAATTCAGATATTTTCTATTAGGTACATGAGGCCGAGAAGACCTTCGCAAAATAGGAGCTGGAATAGAAAGTTCTGGTGCGTCGAGTTCTTCGTTATCATTATTTTCACATGACTCCTCTGACTGAGGAGTCTCAATTACAGGAGTTTCTATGACATCATCCATCTCCACATACACCGGTCTACTCTGTTCTAAGTTGTTATTGCATGTGTTGTTCATGTCCTTATACATCACCTTTTCATTGAATATCACATCTCTACTACGAATCATCTTTTGATTTTCATTATCCCATAACCTGTAGCCAAACTCATCTTCACCATAACCGATGAAAGTGCACTTCTTTGATTTAGGATCAAGCTTATTTCTGCCTTGATCACTAATGTGCACATATGCTACACAACCGAAAATTTTGAGATGTGATAGTTTTATCTCTTTACCACTCCATACCTCTTCTGGTATTTTGTGCTCCAATGGAACCGACGGACCTCGGTTGATTAAGTAAGTTGCTGTGTTGACTGCTTCTGCCCAAAACTGCTTTGGTAAGCCTGATTGCAAACGCAAGCTTCTGGCTCTCTCTGTCAACGTTCTATTCATACGTTCTGCTACACCATTGTGTTGAGGCGTACCTGGCACGGTCCTCTCCATTCTGATCCCGTGCTCATAGCAAAACTTCTTAAATCTAGTGTCTTCATATTCACCACCATTATCTGATCTAAGCTTTTTTATCTTTAATCCTGTCTCATTTTCTACCATGGCTTTCCAAATTTTGAAAGCTTCAAATACTTCTGACTTATTTTTAAGAAAGTATGTCCATACCTTCCTAGAGTGGTCATCAATAAAAGTCACAAAGTATCGCTTACCACCAATGGATGAGACAGTTGTTGGACCCCAAACATCAGAGTGAACAAGCTCAAGTCTCTCTTTCTTTGGGATTCTTCCACTTCTCTGAAAGCTTACTCGTTTTTGCTTTCCAAGTATACAGTCTTCACACATGTCAAATTCTAATGACTGAAGACTTGGTAATTTCCCTTTTGAGTGCATGATTCTCATCCCTTTCTCACTCATATGACCTAACCTTCGGTGCCATAGGTTAGGATTTTCATTCATTGCAACTGCAATCAAATGACAGGCTCCTTCTGTCTTGTAGAGAGTACCACTCTTCTTACCACGAGCAATTGTCATTGCACCCTTTGAAATCTTCCAATTATCACCATGGAAGACTGTTGTGTAGCCATCATTGGCCAATTGGCCTACTGAGATTAAGTTCTTTGTTAGGTCGGGAATATGTCTAACATTTTTTAATTCCCATACAGACCCATTTAACTTAATCTTCACCACACCTTTACCAGCAATCTCACAAGACTGCTCATTACCAAGGTAAACTTTTCCAAGGTTTCCAGGAACATAATTCTCAAAGAATTCTTTCTGTGAGGTGGCATGAAAGGATGCTCCAGAGTCTAGCACCCAAGACTCTTCCTTGTTCTCTAATGAACATATCAATGCATCTTCTCCTCCTGAGGTTGAAGCAACATTTGCTTCTGCTTTATCCTCGTGATTCTTCCGTGCACTCTTGCACTGGTTTTTGTAGTGTCCCACCTTTCCACAATTCCAACACTCAATTGTCTTTGAGTTTTGGAAACTACGGTGATTCTTAGAATTAGACCTTCTTTCCTTGGATCTTCCACGTCCATATCCTTTGTTCGAACTTCTTCCTCTTGACTCTGTATGCAAAACTGAAGAGGTTGAAGATTCTCCTGACTCTTTCCGTCGAATCTCTTCACTAAGAATCAGATCACGAACATCATCAAACTTTAATTTGTTACTGCCTGATGAGCTACTCACAGCTGTGACTGTAGCATTCCAACTTTCTGGTAGAGAAGACAAAAGTATCAAGGCTCGTACTTCGTCATCAAATTCGATTCCAACTGAACTCAATTGAGTTGTGACTATATTGAGTTCATTAAGATGTTGCGCTACCATTGCGCCATCTGACATCCGCAAATTAAATAACCGCCTCATCAAATGAACTTTATTTGAGGCTGACGGCTTCTCATACATACTTGAAAGAGCTGTCATAAGACCCACCGTGGTCTTTTCTTTTGCAATATTAAATGCAACATTGCGGGATAATGTTAATCGAATAACTCCGAGAGCTTGTCGGTCGAGAAGAATCCAATCTTCATCCTTCATGTTTTCTGGTTGATGCCCCGAGAGAGGTTGATATAGCTTTTTCTGATACAAATAATCTTCAATCTGCATCTTCCAAAAGCCAAAGTCCGTACCATCGAACTTCTCAATTTTTATCTTTCCTTCATCTGTAGCCATTTCTCCCACTTAAATCTGACTCCCTTTGAACCGTTGATTATAATAATAGCAACCGGCTCTGATACCAGTTGTTAGGAAATTATGCACAATTCCTCTTAATCAGATTTGTGAGAAAAATATAAATGCGGAATAATGACACTCAAAATAAAACTCTTTGATTTCACTACAAATGTATTAATGATAAAAATAAGATTACAATATCACTTTTTCTCTCTTTCTTTATTTCTACTCTGCGTTTCTCTTTTTCTTCTCTACATCTTTTATTATCTATTCTTTCTCTTATATATATATTAATTTATTTTCTATTTAATTTGTTGATTTCCTTAATCTTCTCCCCTTCATAGATTTTCATTGGATAAAATTCCTTTTGACCAATTCTAACACTTTGGCTGACCGGGTGGTCCTACAATACACAAGCCCCTTAAGCCCTTAAGTCCAAGCAAGCTCTTTATTGGAAGAGGTGCGCAGGGGTTATTGTGAGCTTGAGAGAGACCGTTCAAGTTGTATTTTCGATGCATTTTAAGTCTTCATTCCTTTCTGCACCCAGCGCCAAACGCTAGGAGTTACGGAAACGTTCCCTAGGTTGAAGAGACTTTTGTGAGAGCTATGAAAGCGTTCCTCACTGAGGGACGGACTCTAGGAGCTATGGAAGTGTTCCCTAGGACGGAAAGGCTCAGGTGATAGCTACGGAAGTGTTCCTCATCGAGCGACGGACTCTAGGAGCTACGTAAGCGTTCCCTAGGTCGAAAATGCTCAAGTGAGAGCTACGGAAGTGTTCCTCACCGAACGAAGGACTTTAAGAGCTAGAAAAACGTTCCCTAGGTCGAAAAGACTCAAGTGAGAATTCACGAAGAACTTTCCTCACCGAGAAGTGAGCTCCAGTTGAATTAGGATGTGTTGAGACCGAATGGTCACAACCATTTGAAGACTTCATTCATGGAGAGTGCTTCTGGTGAGGGACCCCCCAAAGCCTTTCCTGTACTAAAGCCTTAGATGGACTATATAAATTGTTTTAAGATATTTCTCATCGTGTATGAATATCCCTCCTTTATATATGAACCTAAAAAGTAGTGACTGTTCTCTCTCTTCTCCTTGTCCTAGGCGCGGGGGCGAGGTACGGTGCGTGCAGAAGACTCTCCGCCGCACAAATTAGTGACTTTGTATAATAACTTTGTAATAAAGATTAGCAATTAGAGTTCATTACTTATCTTTTTCATCATACATATATATTTAAAAATAAATTATTACAATGAACGTACCATTAAGTTTGACTCATTAGTTACCAATGACTATTATTTTCATTAACTGTCCATTAATAACTATTATTACTTAGAATAATTTTCAAACCAATTGATATTTTCTCCCTGACCCAATCCTTTCAATGACATATGGTCTTACAATACTACAGAATAGAGTTACCAGACAAAATCCTTCAAAAACCACTCCTACTTAATGGTGCCAACATTTCCTATAAATATAATTCGTAGGTAATTAATTTTTTTCTACCGTAATATCCACATACATACAAATATACATTTGTAGTTAATATTTGTATATAAAATTGATTTTACCTATACAATTTAATCGTACGTAATTAAATCAACATTAACAGTCTCTTCTAGTGACATTATTGTTACTTATATTTTTTAAAATCATTAATTATTATTTAATGTTTAAAATTGAATTACTAAATATTATTTAAAAATTTAAAGTTGACTAATTTTTTTTAAAATTTAATTTTAGATTTCTATCTATTAAAATAAATACTCTTAAATAAATTTTTGCATTACATTATTTAAACAAGAAATTCAAATTTAAGATACTTCAATTACTCTATACAAATATGTTATTAAAAAATAAAAAAATTATTTACAAGTAAATCAAATATACCTATTTCAATTTTTTAGAATTATTGAATTAGGGAGTGTCTTCTAATTTAAAAGTAAAATTCGTCAAAAATAATATTCTTACTCTCCACTAAGGATAATTTCACCTCATCAACCTAAAAAGTAGAAGTCAAAATAATAATAATAATAATAATAATAATAATAATAATAGACTGAAAGTCAAAATAAATTAGCTGATAAGTGTATAAGCAATAGCTTACATTGACTCCATGTATGACCACAGATAAGTAAACACAGAGAAACAAAATGTCGCAATTAATTATGCAGAAACATCTTCGTATGCACATGGCAATGTCGTCGTCTTAAGTCTCCAAGGGCGCGTTTTTGACCCTTTCCTCATACTTCTCTGTTCAAACTTCTAACATATGCAAATTCTTCTAAAGCTTGGATTTTTATAATTATTATAATATACAAGTAAGATTTAAAACTTACCTTTGAAATTAATCACCAATAAACCTACTTCCTAATACTCCATCAATGTCCTTTCTCATATCAAACTTACTTTCTCATCACAATGAAAGAAGCAACTGACAGAAGAATAACAAAATGAAAGAAATGACATAAGAAAAGGAGAAGTTGGAAAATTTAGTGGTGGTGTAACTCTGAGTTGACTGATACTTTTTTTGGTCAATTTTCTTATGGGCTTGAAGGGTTTAACAAAGATCAACTAGTCCTTGAGAGGGGCTCTGTATGAGGGATATTCAATTGCATGTGCATGAGTGAAGAGGAGGGGCAACATGAAGCAAGTGATTTCATCTTTCAGGTGTTTGTTTCTTCTTTGTGCATTTTTGGTGCTTGACTTCATGGTCAAGGTTTCTGGCAACCAAGAAGGTGGGTTTTTACTCTTGTTTAATGCTGTTTCTGTTCTTGTTGTTGCCTTTCTGCTGTATTGTTTCTGGCTCATATGTTAGATTGAGTAATAAAAGTGGAGTTAGCATGCAATGTGAAAACAACAATTAGGGGAATAAATTGAAAACTTAGTTAAGGATGAAATAGAAACCAATCTTTATTTTTGGTGCTCTATATGACTTAAATGTTCTTGAGGAACTTGGACTTATCTCTTTACTTCCTGTATTTCGCAAAATTTCATTAGAAACACCTGTTTGATTTTTCTACTCCTGTCTGTTTAATATATGAAGTGTGTTTAATTGAACTTGAATATTACTTCTATGACAGGTGATGCCCTGTCTGCATTCAGGGGCAATATGAATGATCCTAATAATGTTCTTCAAAGTTGGGATTCTACCCTTGTCAATCCTTGCACATGGTTTCATGTTACATGCAATAATGACAATAGCGTGATCCGTGTGTAAGATATCTGTTATTTTTACTTGTGGTTTTGTGAAATTTATCATAGGTCCTAAAATTATTTGGTTCGTAACAGAGTGTTCATACAGTGAAAAACCACTTTTCTTTTGTTGGGTAGTGATCTTGGAAATGCAAACCTTTCGGGTGAGCTCGTTCCACAGCTTGGTCAACTCCCAAATTTGCAATACTTGTAAGTTAAGAAATGGATACGATATTGATGGCTGAATTCAGATGTGATTAAGCAAGATTATTCTAAAAGTCAATATGATAACTATCATTCAGAAAATTTCTGACAGATCTTTATATACTTGTTACATTATGTTAATGATATGTTTTGAAATGAAAGAAGTGGATGCAACTTTGAAAATTCTTGGTTTGAAGACTCACAGAGGCAGTCAAGCATGAAGATTATTCTTATCACAAAAGTAATATGCTGAAAATTTTCTTGAAAGTTGAAAGTTTCTACACTTTTTCCTGCACATTTTTAGCTTCAGACCTTTCCCACAAATGATGGAAGTTAAGTGTGTATGATATTCCTTATACTAGAATAGTCGACAACCTTAAGTATGTTATCGAATGTACTAAACCTAATTTAGCTTCTGTTAGATGGAGTAAACATACATAAGACTGAAGATAGATCTTGTCATAGAAGGTTGGTGTGCACTGATTCAGATTATGGTGTTCATCTTGATTAAAGATCTCTTTCTTGGATATCTTTATTGTTTGTAGCTGTGTTATCAGTTAGAAAGGAATACATCAATCAATTGCTGTATTATCTATAGCTAAAGTAGAACATCTTTCATCTATAGATGATGTGAAAGGATACTATTTGACTTCAAGATTTGGTTAATCAATTTGGACTAACACAAGATGTTCTTGTTGCTATTTTGCGGTAGTCAAAGTGCTTATTCACTTAACTTAGAATACTCATTTTCACAAGACCAAATACATTGACGTAAAAGATCTATTTGAGATTTAGTTGTTGTTGGTAAAGTTGTGGTGCAAACATTTGTTCGATAATGCAGCGGATATACTTACTAAGCATGTCTTGAATGCAAATTTTCAATGTTTATTGGAGTGGTTTGTCTTTACTTCACTTGACATGGTAATGACCAAGTAGAAAAATTGGAGGGTGGGAGTTCAAATTCTTCTACTCTTTAAAGCCATTGATATTAATGGTTATGATTTGATTTCCATTTAAACCATAATTTATATGAATAGTCCAAAAGTTTCTTGTTGCCTGCAAAACCAGGCTAAGCTATCTGAGTTTTTTCACGTGCGTTTGCATAGCACACACATTTTTACCTTATTAACTTTTATTATATTTTCTAACCCGTCATAGCATTGGTTCAGATGATTTACACAACTTTTAGTTATTCACTGGATCTTTCTCTGCCCAAATCTGAATATCTTTCTTTTGGCAGGGAACTTTATAGTAATAATATAATTGGGAAAATCCCAATTGAGCTTGGGAGTTTGACAAACTTGGTGAGCTTGGATCTTTACTCGAACAAAATTACTGGTCAAATTCCAGTCGAATTAGCCAACCTTAAAAAACTACGTTTCCTGTATGAAATTCTTTCCTTGATCTCATATCTTTAATCTGCAAAGCTTATGTAGATCAGTTTCATTTCTGTTTCTTCTTTTTTAGCATTCATAAGTTTTATATTCCTACATATTCCTCAATCACATTTGAGTTCCAACAAATGTTCTTGCCACAGAGAAGAATAAGAATGACTCTGCACAATCACATGACATAGATGCTTTTACAAGTTACAAACAAGCTATTACGTGACATAAGCACACACTCACTACACTTTCTACTTAATGATTGTTTTTGTTGTCTTGTTTTGTTACTCTTCTGTTATTAGTTTATTATCTTGAAAACTAAATGGCTCTGCTCCCCGAATCAGGCGTCTCAACAATAACAGCTTGTCAGGAAAAATTCCTATGTCTCTGACCAATGTTGATAAACTGCAAGTTCTGTGAGTTTTACTCCTATGTCTTGATACATTGCTATCCTATTTTATGTGTAACCTGACACATGATTATTGAATCTAGCGATTTATCGACCAACAACTTAACAGGAGATGTACCAATCAACGGTTCTTTTTCATATTTCACTCCCATCAGGTTGGTACAATTTAACTTTGTTTGTTTCCATAAGCACACTGAAAGAATAACACTACAACGGTTAGCCAACAGCCATTTTGGTTCTGTAGAATCCCATCATTTTTTATGCAACACATTACTATTACTATCACCATTAGTTTACTATATTTATATATACTAATAATATTATCCGGGATGAGATATCAAAATTTTATTCACCTATTTATTTGTCATTACAGTTTTAGGAATAACCCCCTATTGAATAATACAGACACTCAATCTCCACCAGCTGCTGCACCACCAGCAAGTTCTTCAGGTTTGTTTGTATCTGTTTTCTGCTTGGTAATGAATTTAATTTTTTAAAGAATAACCTAACATAAAAAATAAGGTGAAAAAATATAACTCTTAAAAGTGCCCTCAGAATTGTTTTGGTGGTATTCACTTACGTTTCTTTAACATGATGCATACATTCCATTCCAATTTCAAATATTTCCATCACCCTTTTTACCATTGATAGGTTCATGGTATTTTCCCAAATGCTTATTATGTAAATGATTGTTGGCACCGAATCTTTTCATTCTGACAAGTTTTGACTTTTTTGGAAAAGACAGACCTAGTGTTACTCAACAGTGATCTTTGATGGTGTAAATACCTTAAGCATCACCCTTTTTAACAATAATGTTGAACTTTTTCCTGTGCTATTCAAAGGGAAGCAAAGTTTTTGAACTGAGTAGTAGTTTCCCATTTAATCCAGTTAATCCATGTAGGTAAGAATAACCGTGTTATTGGAATCATTGCTGGAGCAGTTGCTGTGGGTGCTGCACTGTTGTTTGCAGCTCCTGTGATTACACTTGTTTATTGTAAAAGAAGGAAACCACAGGACTTTTTCTTTGATGTTGCAGGTTCGTTGATTAAAAGAAAAGATGGTTTACTTAGTGATCAAAGCTGCATATGATAGCCATAAATGACTGATTTTTTTTCTATTTTTTGTGTCCTTCACTGGCAGCTGAGGAGGATCCTGAAGTTCATCTTGGTCAGCTTAGAAGGTTTTCATTGCACGAACTGCAAGTTGCAACAGATAGCTTTAACAACAAAAACATTCTTGGTAGAGGTGGATTTGGCAAGGTTTATAAAGGACGCTTAACAAATGGAGATCTGGTAGCAGTAAAAAGACTTAAAGAGGAACGAACCCAGGGTGGGGAGATGCAATTTCAAACTGAAGTGGAAATGATCAGCATGGCTGTGCATCGAAATCTGCTTCGCCTGCATGGTTTTTGCATGACACCTACTGAACGTTTGCTTGTATACCCTTTCATGGTTAATGGAAGTGTAGCTTCATGTTTACGAGGTACCCTTACCAGTCTACTTTATCAGAGAGGATTAATGTGATATGAAAAGAACCTTTTCATTTACCTAAATCCGTTTCTCAAGTTCAAAAAGAAAAAACCCAGTATGTATCCTTTTTTGGTTGCTATGCAAACTTTTTCACTTCAAATCTTTTGTAAGATTTCTTACTTATTCTTTGTGAAATAAAAATTATGTATGTCTGATATGTTAAATCAGAAGCTTAAATTTGATCCTAACTGAATTTTGTTCACACATTCATCCAATTTGGCTTGGCTACATCATTTAATCTTGGTCAAAATAGAGAATCCAAATCAGCTCTTTTGCTAAATAGCAGAAAATCTGCTAGAGTTTCTTCTGTTAAATTTCTATATGCTTTCAAATTAAAAATGCTTTTATGCATATATATTGTATTTATGTAGATCGTCCGGAAGCACAACCACCACTTGAATGGTCAAAACGGAAGGGTATTGCTCTAGGAGCTGCAAGGGGACTTGCTTATTTGCATGATCATTGTGATCCAAAGATTATTCATCGTGATGTGAAAGCTGCAAATATATTGTTGGATGAGGACTTTGAAGCAGTAGTTGGAGATTTTGGTTTAGCGAAGCTAATGAATTACAAAGATACTCATGTTACTACTGCGGTACGTGGTACTATTGGCCACATTGCTCCTGAGTACCTCTCAACTGGAAAGTCTTCAGAGAAGACTGATGTTTTTGGATATGGTGTGATGCTTCTTGAACTAATAACTGGACAGAGGGCTTTTGATTTAGCACGTCTTGCCAATGATGATGATGTCATGTTGCTCGATTGGGTAGGTATTATGTTTTCCAAAAACTATGGTATTAGTACTTCTTGTTCCACTGTCAGTCATGTGTTTTTTTTTTCCAAAAACTTTATCAGTTGAAGGTGAACTAATGGAAAGAAATATATCTGCACTAAATATTCTTGTTTCAGCACAGGATGAGGAGTTCTCATTTATTCTTCTATATATTGGTTGAAGTTTTGAAACCTCTCTTTGTTGCTTCTTCTGGTTTTTTTGTTGTAAAACTACCTTTGCTTTGAAACAAAATATAGAATTGCTATGTATTCTTTTTTCTGTTTCAGATTCTAGAACCTCATCTTCCTCGTAGCTGTTTAGTTTGTGGTTGTTGCATTAGCTATGCACTGAAATTAACACCAAAGGTTAATGGTTTTTGTTGGAAAATGACTATTTTTTATCTCAGGTGAAAGCACTATTGAAAGAAAAGAGGTTGGAGACACTGGTGGATGCAGATTTGGATGGAAAATATGGGGAGGAGGAAGTAGAAGAGTTGATCCAAGTGGCCTTGCTATGCACACAAAGCTCCCCTTTCGAAAGACCAAAGATGTCTGAGGTGGTGAGAATGCTAGAGGGTGAAGGTTTGGCAGAAAAATGGGAAAAATGGTGGCAAAAAGAGGATATAATCCAACAAAATTTTGACCACTCCAGTCTCCACCATGCTTACTGGCCATTATTAGACTCATCTTCAAATATTCCCCCAGATGAACTGTCAGGGCCTAGATGATTTTTGGATACAGAGAAACTTTTAAACAACGAAAGAAGCTTAGATCGAAGGAAGAGACAAAGCAGCAAAATGTTGGTTAAATGCACCAAATAATTAGTGTATCATGCAGTGGTGAAGAGTGCATAAGAAGCCCTTTGATGGTATTAGAATAAACTCAAAATAAGCTTAGAATAGACTTTATTAAAAGGTTGTTTTTTTAGTTATACCTATTTGTAGCAGGGTCTAGGTTGTTTTCTACTATTTTCTCTCTCATTGTATCTCACATTATTCTACAGATTTTTTAACAAGCTCTCTAAATATACTTTTTTCATGAGTAAATAACTCATTTAGTATAATAATTCAAATGCTTCTTACTATAAATACCAATTTATTTTTTTCCTAAAATTCCTCATCTTATAACCTTAATGGATATAAAGTTGTTACTAACTGGTGAAATTTCTCTCCCCTTCGTTAAACTTCAAATTGGTTTTCGTTTTTGTTTTTCCCTTCAATTTTATTTACAGAGTTACTAAATTACTCGGTAACGTGTATTTGTTTTCATTAAAAAAGGTGAATAGTAAAAACCTATTCCAATAGATAACAATAAATGAAACTATCAACCACATTAACCGCTAGCATAAGGGGTGTGTGTTCATTTTTTAGTGTTTGTTTGAATGATGTTCTTGCTCCGTGTAGTTCTAAGTTTTTGTTTTATTGGTTACACATCTTATGAATCATCTGTAAAGGAAATCATTTACAACTTTGAAATTTCACCCAACCTACTGGCTTGTAAGTAATCATGCCAACCAACAGAGATACACTCAGAAATTATAGCCACAAGAGGACTGTAAACTACACCTACCCAAAAAAGATTCAAATTTTAAGGGATTGACAGTTGACTAGTTCAGCAGATCTACCACTCCTAGTTGCAAGAACCTTCCAAAATTCTCCTTGACTTTGTGCAGAAGATTCAGCATCTTCAGTGATTGAGTTATCTGGTAAAGTGATTATTGATTGGGAGAAAGCTGACCCAGCATGTTGATGTTGCATGTCAGCCTGCAACACTGTAATATTGTTATTAGCATCTTTAGTAATTATATGAAGTTTTCCAAGTAAACCAGCCAGGAGATAAGGAGATTCTGAATCGGTGAAATCATGAATAGGAACATCTACTGCTGCAACTTTCCAAGTAT
The DNA here is from genome assembly GCA_036885675.1 of Vigna mungo. NCBI lineage: Eukaryota > Viridiplantae > Streptophyta > Magnoliopsida > Fabales > Fabaceae > Vigna > Vigna mungo. The sequence goes on along the minus strand of CP144700.1, from coordinate 14,463,635 downwards.
CATCTTCATAATCATATACCTTGATCTTTGCACTGTCAAGAGAATTTGAAGGATCGAGTGCATATAGATCATCATTGACAGTAACACTCAATTTTGTTCCAGCTTGCCTTGCAGGCCAGCCTTCACCCATGCCGATTGGCATTTCAAGCCATGAATTTATATTTGGATCATATACTTCACCCCCAACATCAACAAAAAATGGCCAGCAATACAAACTTTGAGGCACAAATAACCTTCCCCTGTATGAAGCCATTCCTGTGGCAATAGGCTTGAGTAGGTCAGCCAAAAATGCAGTTGGCAACACTTGAGCTCTAGCAAAAGGCATGCTAGGTAATTGGGACCACATGCCTGTATGAGGGTCATACACTTCTGCAGATTGTAGAGGGCTTAGTCCACCACGACCCCTTGTAACCCCACCAACGACATAGAGCTTATTATTTAATATACCTGTCTTGGAATAGGCTCTACCAACTGACATTGAACTAGCCTCGGCCCAGGAGTTTTTAATGGGATCATACTGCCAAACAGATTTCATTGCTGAAGCTCTTGAAAATCCTCCTAATGCATAGATGCAACCATCAACGGCTCCTATTGAGCAACCACAAAATGGCATCCAGTCCAGGGCATCTCTCCTCCCCAGCCAGCTCATAATGACATCAACAATTCTAATACTTGAACCCATCATGCTCCACATCCGAAGGGGAAAGGAAATTAAACCTTTCTTTGTTTCATCTTCAAACCCTACTTTAGGCATTGGTGGCAACCTTTGCCATCTTCTAGAAAGAGGGTCCAAGGCATACCATAAAAGCTTATCATCCTTCACTTTTGTCAAAATGTAGAGCCACTCCTCCATGGTTCCAAGGCCTTTTCTCACACTAAATAGCTCAGAGCTAACAAGGGTTGCCTTCCAAGCACGGCAAACTAACTTCAGATTCAAATAATAAATTCGAGGAACTCTAGCTAGTATCTGAATTGTTATCTCATCAGGAAGGAGAGGAATCAGTCTTTCATTATCTTCACAAGAGTTTGATGACAACCTCCGTCTCTTGCACGATTCAACTTGCAAAACCTCATAGGAGTCATTCCATCTAGTCTTGGGATTGTTCAGATTCAGTATATTCCCCATTAAAACCACTTCAAATTCAAACCAAAACCAAGCAAGCAAACCAAACTTGCAAGATTAATCTGTTTCACACAATCATCATCATAAATAATCTGTCAGTACATGCCAAGAAAATGCGTTGATGAATTGAAATAATGGCTTTATCTCAATGAGCATAAGCATTTTACCCAAGCACTTCCATAGGTAATCAATCAAAAGGCAAAGAGAACACTAGAAGATGCATGCATAAGTTCTCAATATATAAGAAGTTATAGAGGATGTCTAAACTATATTATTTGCCTATCCTTTATAAGTTCTAAATATATAAGATGCATGCCAAAGTTCGGAATATATAAGAGATTATATAGTTACACAAATAAAGATGACTATTAACGAATGCTTTAACTTTAATTTAACAAGCGTGTTTGTTGTGTGCAGGATATAAAAGACTAAGATTTTCGGAAAGGAAAAGGAACTATATTGGCTGTTTGTATTTACTCAAGAAAATCAAGGACTAAAGTCTCCATACTTGATCCAATGAAGACAACTGGCAAGGGCTTCAGAGAAAGTGTAAACAGGGGTCCGTTTGAACATACTTTCCCATAACACTTCTAGAAGAGAAAAATAAGAAAAAAATAAATGAGTTTCTGCATGAGCTAAAATTAACATCTGTACAAATTAATCTATAGAAGTTTTCTCATAAAACTTCTCTAAATTTGTATTTTTAACTTATGCATAAGCAAATTGTAACTAATGAAGAAGCTCATCTTTTTCTTCTCATTTTTCATTGGAAGACGAGCTCATGAAAAAACTTGTCCAAACGGACACTAAATCCTATACTATAAATAAAGAGGAACCATTGTATTATTTACTTGGGGCCAACATGATATCAATATCTTGGATAGAAACTATATCTATTGCCTTGAATCCCCCACTACAAGAGAATTTCACTGAAGAAGTAGAACTAAAACACGTAGAGAAAGACACCTACTCTTCCTCATGCCACACAAGCCAACCCTCACAACACCCAAGTGATTGCTCACCCTCCATCTCCTCACTTATATTCATTTCCCTGTCCTTGAAGACCCTTTGTGCTTGAAGGCTTTCCATGGCTGTTTTCTACTGCTTGAAGGTCCTTTGTGCCTCCTCTACCAACTAAAAACTGAGAGTTGGGTTAGATGCTTGGCAATTGCCCCAAAATTCTTGAATAAAAGCATTGTAGTAACCAAATTAATCCAGAAGTCCCCTTAAGTTTCTGATATCTTAACTACTCCACCAAGCATCCATACCACTCTCTCTGGGACTTACCTATGTCCCTTCTATAGCACCACCCATAAGAGTTGACATTTCTGTGACTTTCACTCTGACACTTCACTCAACTTCCTCTTTGGTCAGACCCTCCCCAAAGGTAGCCCTTTTCAGGACACCAACATCCAAAATCTGATACCAATTGATAAGCACCCAAACATTTGGGAAGCTCATCATCAAAAGCTAGCTATTACAGGAGGAGAGCCAAACATTTAAATACTCCACCAAGCATCCCACACTACTAGATGTAGGACTTGAGCACCTCATAATACGCAAGTTCCAATCACACCTTTTCTGTTAATTCTTATGGCACTAATCTCATGCAGGTATGACTGGTTACTTTCAAAGCGGTTGGTTCCCCTTCTTATATTGTTCTCAGTGTATGTCCTAGAATTTTGCTCACCTCCCACTTAACATGGATTTGTTGAGAAAAAGCCCAATTTTCTATGTCGAACTCCATGTCGTATAATCCAAGTTCTAAATCCGATTAATAAACACTCTTGCACCCATCATTCTAACTTCCTCTTTCAACCCATTAATAAGCATCCTTCACATGAACTTTTCATATGCAAAGCACAGTGGAACAAAGAGAAGCTCAAACTGCCCCTCATACTCCATTACTAAAACCCTCTATTTCTAGACTATTAGGTTCTCATAAACAAGGTTGCTGAACTCTTGACTTAACTAATCAATATTGGTGGTTACTCGTATTCTTGAATCCTATTGAGAAACTTATCATTAGTTTCTGGAATTTATTACCTTGTTTGGTATTTAACATGGAGTTAATCAAGGGTATAAAATTTATGTATAAGACAATTACAAACAACCATATAAAAAAAGGCAAATAACTTTCCAAAAACGGTCTTATAAAAAGAGACTACGAGAGTATTATTTTCAAAAAGATGAACTCCTAAGTTTGAGTTTATCAAAACTCAACAATTTAAGAAAACTCTCGAGTTTGATGATCTTGCTCACAAGGATTCTTTGATGAATATAACAAATTTTCCAAACACAACTTGTGAAATAGTCAACCAATTCATCACGGCCACCATTAGTTCCTCCATTGTAACCGATTTAAATCCCCCCCCCCCCCCCCCCTTTTCAAACATACCACTGTTGTGTTAACCTTCCTCCATTGTAACCAAATTTAAAGTTCCAAACATGCCACCATTATGTCAACCTTCATTGCCTCTAACAAGTAACTTATTTCAAATTAACACTCCATTCATACCTCAACTCACTTCACTTGACCCTACCTTCTTTGCTTTTCTCGATCACCAAGCCCTAGCCCCATGTTTTAACTATCCTCATTGTTTTCTTCTCCCTCCATTTCACCTCTTCAACTTCTAAGCATAGCTTCTACTCAATTTGTCATTTTCCTCATCGTCCCCTCCATTTGCCAACCAATAGCTTCTCTAACTAATTGGTTGCATCCCATCTAGTCAACACTGATGTTCAACACTCTTGAGTCTGCTCTCCATTTGTGTCATCAACATAAAGAGACCCCCGAGATAAGTGTTGTTAAGCTAGAGATCCTACCTAGAATTGAGAGGGTGGTGAAAACTTCTAACTTGGGGTTTGTGATTTCTACAGTAAGATCATACCTAAAATGAATATATTATATATATATGTGTGTGTGTGTGTGTGTGTGTGTGTGTGTGTGAATAAAACATACCAGAGAAAAGAAAACAACCTCTAAAGAAACTTAAACTGAAAAAAACTACAAGTCCTGAGATCTAAATACAATACATGACAAAACAAAAAAACTCAATAAGTTCATAAGTCAATACAAAGTAGGGTGCAGAGATGCAGGGTGAGAGGAGGCAGGAGTTATTCACAGTTTGTGCTTTGTACAGCCAAAGAAGGGGAGGTAGCGGCAGTGCAGGTTACAGCACAGAACGGAAGCTATGCAGGATAGAGGTGGGGTGGTTAAGGTTGGAAGCAGCAAAAAGAACTGAGGATTGCAGAGCTGAGAAGCAGAGGAGATGGAGTCGTATAGGAGAAAAGGGAATTCGCGTTTTCTAAAACCAAGTCAAAGGAGATTACCCGAAAGCACGAGAGACTCATCAGCAAAGGGACACCTTAACTTGTAGGAGCTTACAATCCAGCAATTTAATTCATGATCTTAACAACAATGTCCTATATTAGGAGCTCGAATACCAAGCGGATAGGAAAGGTATTTTAAAGAATTAATGAAGAAAACTCAGGATAAGCTCTGGTTACAAGAGAATTCCACTACTGATGTGTAACTGAGAAACAAAAGAATGTAATCTTAGGAGGAAACCTTCTCTACTCTATGGCCTGAGCCACCCCACACTACCCCAGCGATTATCAACCTTCCCTGGCAAGAAAGCTAAAGAACATCCCGCCCAAAGAAAGAAAATGATGAAGATAGAAACACATAATTTACAATACTAAGAGAATAAAGTGAATATATTCCTAGCAAGTTATCAGCAATGTCATTCTATTTCCAAAACAAAAACCAAACAGCATGTAATTATAAAATCAAAGGCTCAAATTAAAGACATCCATTCAGACAAATTCAACATACAAAAGAACACCAACATTGTACCAGAAATAGGAATCCATTAAGTCCACAGCAGAGATTGATTTGACAGATTAAATCATAGACATAAAAGGGAAAACTAAGAAAGAGAAAAGTAAAGAAGCACTCACATCACACCACACAGAAACCACAGAAAAACAACCATTTTTGTGCACAAGAATCTTACACACCACTACACAAGACATTCACCTTCCATAAGAGAAATAAGAACTGAAACAAAAATGCATACCCACATTTATACCCTTAAAAACAAAAATTCATACATTTTAAAAATGGACCCAGAAGTCAATTGAATAACCCACATGGAACCACTTAAACTGATGGAAAAATTCTTAAATTTTATTACGCCCAAGTTCAGGGTTGCAGAATGTACACACCTTCCAAACTACCAGGCATAGCTCTGACACGTACTGGCTCACAGAGACATATACTTGTTTAATCAAGCGATCATTCATTGTTACATTAAAATAAAGGGGCCCAAACTGTACGGTTATAATCTAAATTCAGCACTCCAGAGGTAAATAATTGAAGAAAGTAAAACCAGTAAAGTTAAAGGATAGCAAACACAGTATCATTGGATAAACATAACCACAAAATCCCCCAACCCCAAAATAAAAAGAAACCCAAGCCCTGATGCAATAATACCAGAAATTGATCCCCACAAGCAATCGCCGCAACAATACCCACTGTTGATGCATCATCAACACCAGAAATCGGTTCCACGAAATTTCCTAACTGATTCTGCAAAAGATTAACCAGGCAAAAGAAGAAGAAAAAGAAGAGTTAGCTATGAAAGTAACACGCCAAAAACAAGGGCAAAAAATACTATATAAATATAATAATCACAAAACAAGAAAAGGATGCTGATTAAACTTCAATAGATTACACCACTTAATAAATTATTATGGCTATTTAATAATTAATTAACTACCGAAAACATATTTTATGTCCTCGTTTTTATTTGTAAAAAAATATAGTATAACTTAAAAAATATATAAATAATTATATAGAGATATGAATATAAGAGTTATAGAGTTATTTTAAATTGGAGAATTATGTAGTTTTTTTTATTAAAGAAATGAGATGGTTATGTATTTTATTAAATAGTAAAATCATTTTAAATTAACAAAAAGTGTATAGGTTTCTTATTAAAATAATATTTTTATTTATGAATAACTTTTATAAGTAATTTCTATTGAAAATAATTTAAAGATTCGTAGTCATTAAATTTATTGTTATTATTATTATTATTATTATTATTATTAAAATAATAAAAAGGTAAAATTAAAATGGATTATGAAATGTGAATAGTTTGTGCAAATGTGAAAAATAATAAAATATTTAAATGAGTTAGCTTAGAGTCTTAGACTCATATATATATATATATATATATATATATATATATATATATATATATATATATATATATATATATATATATATATATATATATATATATATATATATATATATATATAATGATTTGAAGAACCGAATCGGCTTGAATTCTTAAAATCAAAGTCTAGAATTCAAATCAAATGGATCGGATTTTCATTCTTTTAATCTAGATTAAGTCAAGTTGTCAAACAAAAATATTATAAATCAATTATGCGAAACAATTCAAAATTTTCCTTTTAAATTCGTCAAGTTATTAGATTAATTTGGACTCCCACACCTTTGTAAGAAAACAAGTATATTTTGTATAATTTACTTTGTGAAAAATTGAAATAATGTTGTTGTATGTAAAATAATAGCCTAAGTTGAAGTAAAGATAAAATATTTACAAATATAAAGCTTTAGGGTAAATCATAAAGTTTATTTTTTATTTTCCATAATTATATCGAATTAGTTTAAAAAATGTAATTATATAATTACGGAAAAAATAATTTATCATGAACTCATAATATAATTCTTAGTATGGTATAGTTCATGCGTTTATATACAGAAAAAGCAAGGTATCGGGCCATTTCACTACATGGTCTCAATCACCGTCAAAGTCATCTTCAATTAAACGGTTAACTTTCATGACTTTTCTTTATCTCTTAAACTTAAAAGTTAGGTTAATTTTATATGTAATAACGATTCAATTTTTTTTTTCTATTTACTTTTTTACTTAATATATTCTTTATCTTATATCAACTTTAATAATTCTTTGTGTTTCTAAAGCACATTGATTAAGAATCAGGTTTAAGATAGTTTAAATAACTTTTTCTTCCTTTTTATCTTTTGATTTTTTTTTTAAATAAAATTGTGATGAAGTATAGATTCCAAAACAAACAATAACTTATATGCATGGTGATTGATTATATGTAATAGATTCAATTGTTTTTCTATTTTTTCTTTCACTTAATATATTATTTTATCTTATATTAATGTTAATAATTCTTTGTGTTCCTAACACACTTATATTAATGAAGTATATATTAATGGTAATATAGGAATGAATGTTTCTTCTTTTTCCTTGAATATTTTTGATGACTCGTTTCAATAAAAATCAATCGAAGAAACGTGATTTTAGGACTTTTAGGGCTTCCAAGAGTCATATTTCTACTACTGCTGGATTTGTGACTAAGTTAGGTATATCTAACTCTACCTTTAATCTTTTTATTGTTATTGGGGGTAGTGATTGAATAATTAATTCAAGTGCTACTAATCATATGACTTGTGATCCTCATAAATTTACTAATTTTTTTCCTAATTGTTCTAAAACTGTTATTATTAATGTCAATGGGATCTCATCTCTTATTGAAGGTGCAGGTACTATATGCCAATGCAGTCTTATCTCCGTTAACAAGTTAACCAAATCACATTCTTGTGTTGCCTTGTTTTACCCAACTCATTGTCTTTTTCAGAACATTCATTCCAAGGAAAAGATTACTAGTGGTAGAAAGAGTGAATGATTGTATTATCTTGAAAATGTCTCACAACAAACCCATAAAGAAGCATTGACTTGTCTTGCGAATGATCACATACAAGATAAAAACAAAAAGGAAATTTGGTTATGGCATAGACAGTTGAGACATCCTACTTTTGGTTATTTAAAAAATTTATTTCCATCATTATTTCATAAATGCAATATTTATGATTTTCTTTGTGAAACTTGTGTTATGCCAAAAAGTCATCATGTTGTGTTTCCTTTAAGTAATACAAAAAAAACTGATTTTCCTTTTTCATTAATTCACATAGATGTTTAGGGCCCTACCCCACAATCTACACATAATGAGAAAAAATGGTTTATCAGTTTTGTTGATGGTTGTACTAGGATAACCTGAGTGTGTTTTCTTAAATATAAAAGTGATGTATATTATGTGGCTCATTCCTTCCATCATGATCGTTGCATAATTTAACACATCTATTAAGGTCATTCAATCAGACAATTAAGGGCAATATTTTAAGACTGAATTAGTAGAGTTCATAAACTTTAAAGGCATTTTGCATCAAACTATATGTCCTTATTTACAACAACAAAATGAAGTGACTGAGATGAAAAATAGACATATATTAAAGGTGGCAAGATCACTTCTAATAAATGATAATGTCTCATCTCATTTATGGGGTGAGGTTGTGGGCTTTGCACTTTATTAATTAATCGAACTCCTTCCAGTGTCCTTAACTTTCAAAGGCATTTAGATGTGTTCTTTGATCATTGTATCATTCCTTCCATAGTTTATTTACCCCTTTTTTCGGATGTAAGGACCAAGATCAAACACAATCCAAATTGTTCCCACTGGGTTATCTCAAGATCTTCCACACTTGCTCACCGATCGGTTGTGACCTGCACGTTAGCACTCCGATGCTCAAATTAGCAGGGTCACGATAAAATCAGTGTAAATGAAGATTAGATTAAAAGTGAAATACCTTACTAACATTCCTGTATTTATAAGCATTAAACTCAAGTAATGGGCATTAACTACCTGTAACCGGTGACCCATAATCCTGCAAAACTCGCTCATCACTTATAAGCGTTGCTCACGCGCCCGCAACTTTCACTCACTAAGTCATTAACTGTCATACTTTTGCCGTTCTTCTCCTCGATCCACCCTCTTACGTACTTATTGTCTTCTTTATTTGTCATCACCTGTCCAACCATCCCCTTACACTACATAAGCCCCCCAAGCCCCGAGCGTTGACATAAGCGAAGGGGTTTAAACGTTCCCCCATGAGAGTGACAATCGAAGAGAACGACTTCCTGACCTTATGATCAGCCTGATATGAAGGGTGCTGATAGATTCACCTGTCATTCAATGTTAGTTTCGAAAAGGCACTTGTTTTCCACCCTTAGATCTCGTCGCAATGGACGATTATGATGAACCCACGAAACCGCTTTTGTCGGATATAAAAAGGTGGAGGGTCCACCTTCATTCACATCGCTTTCACTCTCCTAGGATAAATCACCGATCCGGATCCAGCTAATACTGATCTTCAACTGAGTCAAGGTAATGTCTTCCTCTTCCCGTTCAACTGATGAATCTGGTGACGAAGGTCAGGGGTATGCTGATGGTGGGGCCTCTTCATCGTCGTTGTCCAGGTCTTCCCCTACTAGCTCCACTAGTTCCCCCGGTCATGATTACGTCGAGTTCAACGTAGACAACTCCCGAGTGTGGTCTTCTATCGTTCCTCCCCCTATAGTGGAGGGGTCCAATTGGGCCCCTCACGAGGTTCAAAATTATCTTCCATATTTCATTAGGACCGCCACAATAAGGTATTTATTAGAATGAGTGGATATACTAGCCGACCTCAAGGATGTAGATGATTACTCGTTAGTTGTGTGTCGGTCAAACAAACGAGCTTGTCATGGTCGGGAGGGGTACGAGTTAGATTTCTTTTATGTGTATATAACTTTATTTCGCGATTTAGGTGTAAGGCTTCCCTTTTCGGAATTTCAAATGGGTGTTTTAAGAAGGTTAAACATTTGTCCGGCTCAACTAAATCCGAACGGATGAGCCTTCATGCAGGATTTTAGTGTGCTCTGCACTGGTTTACACCTGACCCCACACCCGCCTCATTTCTCTACTTCTTTCGTGCTTTACCGAAACTAACAGATCTTGGATATCTCTAATTCCTGTCAAAGATAAACAATTGTTTACCTCCTACAATTCGTCATATAAAGATTTCAAATCCAACTTTTGTAAGATAGCCATACGAGACCCCGGTCGGCCAAAATATTTTTTTGACAATGGCCATCCGAAATTCCCGTTCTATTGGACCAAAGAGCCGAATCGTGTGGATTCATGGGCTGAATCGGACATGACCGAGGACGAACTCGATGTAATAAGCCAAATCGATCAGTTACCCCGAAAGACTTTGTCTCGCAAGCTCATAGAGCTTCTTGGAACCGACATTCTTCGTGTTAGAGTACTTGGTAAGCCTTGCTTCCATTTTTCCATTCAATGATCAGTCACTATTAACTTGTCTAAATTTGTTTCTTTATTTCAGATCTCTTCGGAGGAATGAAGCAACATGATTCATTTGCACGTCTGATGGCCCGCAAGAAGAAACTAGGGAAGGGCGGAGAAGGCACGTCCTCTCCCTCTCCACAAACACTACAAGAAAAAAAGTCATTATCTACAGTCCAAATCCGTATATAAAACCCAAAATCCGTATATAACTGTTGGTTATATACGGCTTATATACGGACAAAAATCCGTATATAAAACCCTCGTAGGTAAATTTATATACGGAAATATCCGTATATAAGTTATATACGGAAATATCCGTATATAAGTTATATACGGAAATATCCGTATATAAGTTATATACGGATATATCCGTATATAAGTTATATACGGAAATATCCGTATATAAGTTATATACGGATATATCCGTATATAAGTTATATACGGAAATATCCGTATATAAATTTACCTACGGATATATCCGTATATAAGTTATATACGGAAATATCCGTATATAAGTTATATACGGATATATCCGTATATAAGTTATATACGGAGTTATATCCGTATATAACTTATATACGGTTATATCCGTATATAACTTATATACGGTTATATCCGTATATAATTTAGGTATTCCTGCATATAGCCTATATACGGATATTTCCGTATATAAGATACATATACAACAACTGACTTTTTTTAAGCATAGACGTTTCCCAGCTAGTTTGAGCACAGTTCATATATGATTTAACACTCAGAATCAGACCAGACCTGGGTATTCAACACTCAATCAGACCTGGATATTCATCATTCACAATCAAACATAGATACTCAACATTCACAATCAGACCTGCTCAACATTCACAATCAGATCTGGACATACAAATAAGTTTTTGCGATTCATAATATTGTTTCCATCAATATAATTGCAACATTAAACATGAATTAAAACAGCAGTTTAAGTTCATCAAGTGGTTCTAGGTAGTATCTAAATAAGTTCAACAGTAGGTAATGAAAATAAGTTGTGTAAAAGTGCCTAATAATCCATATATCTATTTCCATCTGGTGGTGGTGGCTGATCCGGTGATTGGTGGTCCTGTAGTTGTTGTTCCGGTGGTTGCTGGTCCGGTGGTTGTTGTTCTGCTTGGACATCATTGGGTGCTTGAGTTTGAACTGGAACATTTTGGACGTTTAAAAAGTCTTGTGCAGCTGCGGCTGCCGAAGGCGGAAGGAATGGCAGGAGGACGCCAAGAAAGCCTTGAAACTTTTCAAGCTGCTGACCATATTGGTGCACCTGCGATCTGAGGTTAATAATTTCCTCTGAATTTTGTTGGTGAGCGGAAGAAGATGCCTGTGTCTGTTGGACGTAACTATCGACACAGTCATCTTGGGAATTGACATTTCCAATCCCGTATACACGTCCCTTGTATTTTCCACCAGCAGCCTCTAACTAACATCGGTTTCTCAATCTTTCCTCTGCAGCAGGATCTAGAGGACTACTTGCTGAGGCACCAACAGATGCATTCTCAGATCTTATTTGAGAAAACTTTGCTACAAATTGTTCCTGTTAATACAATAAATATAATCAATAAACATAAGGTTTAAAAACTGACAATGTATAATGTAATAGAGTTAGTAGAAACTTACATGGGTCCGCCTAGACCTTTCGTCCACAAATTCTCCCGTTGATTGACGAATATGTGTTTGCTGAAATATTTCATCAACATGCACAGCCCGGCCAAGCTCCTGTGACTGCAAATAAAATGAGTTTTTAATATCAATTTTTGTAAAGCTTATGATTACAAATTTAAGAAATAAAATGTACAAGTTACATACCAAACGAATAACATGCTCATGCACACTAATAGATCCTCCTGTGTGCAAACAACCACCCTTTTGAGATTGCGATTCTTCTTAGCTGTTTCACACTTTTTTCTATATACTGGCATGTTCCACTTTTCCAGAAGAGCATTCCAAGTATCATCCCCCAGCCAATTAGGTCTTTTTCCTAGAGTTCTAGCTTTTTTATACATCTCTGAGAGTCTATGAGATGCCTTGGTTTGAAATTTTTTTTTTACCTTTTCCTCATCTTCAGGGTTCCATGAAACCTTTCTCTGTTATATATTAGAAAGAATAGTGAGAATAGCTAGTGAGGTGGTTTGGTTTGCTGTGTGATGGTTATAGTGAGAATGAAGAAGAATAAGAGTAAAGGACAGAATGAAGGTATAAAAAATATTCTCCATTGTGTACTACAAAGACAGTAACCCAAACATTATAAATCAAGTACCTTAAAACGGTCAAAGAAAACATCTCTAGTTGGCTTAGGGATTTCTCCCCATGTTAGCCATGGCTCATCAAACTGTTGCTTGATGGTAGCTGTGATTGCCTTCGATGCAGTTCTTGTTGGATAAAACCTAAACCAAAATTAAACTCAAACATTAGAATGATACAAGAATGAATTGTCTATAAATATTAATTGAGTTGCATTTTTTTGTTACCCTCCTCCAATGGGTCTAATCATTGGACGATTGTTTGAACATTGTTCCACGTCATTAGTGTCTGAACTGGAATGTGCATTTGCATCTGCTGAACCAGGTGATGGTGCAATATTTGTGGGAGTTGATGGGTTAGAACCAACATTGGGAGAGAGTGATGCCATTTGATTAGTAGGCAGTTGGTTTGAAGTGGGTGTCAAGCCAGGAAGAGAGGTAGGTGTAGATGTATGTGGAGATGAAGTCAAGCCAGGAACTTGTAATAGAGATGCAACAGATGTACCAGTGGAGGTCGACGTAGGGGTAGTTGCCTGACTGCTTGAACCAATTTCATTATTGAAATGGTCTGGCAACTTGATTACATAAGATTTCTTTCCCTTCCCCTTATCAGATTTTCTTGAAGGTGGAAGAGGAGGGATAGAACCACCTGAGGCCATATTCCTGAAAGTGCAATGATTATTATAGGATAACAAAGACAAAGATGAATTGATTGATGAAGAAAATAGCATATCAATTAAAAGCAAGATTGAATATACAAGATATACGAGAAGTATAATATGTTGTATAACAAGTAAAGAAAAGAGAGAATATAGAAACATGTAAACTACAGCCAGAGATGAGAAGAGGGGTGTTGAAGCTGTTGACAAACTCATATTGTGTAGATAACTTTTTTACCCTATGAGTTGTTATTTGAGTTTAAAAAGGCAGTTACTTAAATGGTAAAATTGGAAAAAATTATATACACCAAAAGGAAGAATCTCCTTTTGTTGATGGTGTAGATAATATCAAGGAACTGAGCTTAATCTAATGTCGTAAGTTCAAACTATAATTCATCAATTGGCTTGCATGGATTGAATTCAAATTTGGATTGAATGAATAGAATGGGGTTTTTTACCCTGTTTCTTTCATTTTTCTAAACTTGCAAGAATTCTTTGTCTTCAATTATTTCCATCTTAATGAATTACTAGCTAAAATAGTTTACATGGTAGTAATTAGCACTTATCACAGTCTTTGTATAAGCATTAACTCTACTAACTATCTGCTATTGAAGTAGATGGTCATTATATTTGTCAAGCTTTGACCAACATTATCATCTCTCTACCTTACATCTCCATTGATATTCAATTTGCTTATATATTTATCAAGAGTCAGAATAATCTATGGGATTGAGAAATAATATTTGGTGATAATGAACTTCAAGCAAATAGAAATTGAATAGTTGGAACATAGTATGACAATTAACTACAATTGAATTAGGTGTGTTGCAAAATAAAAGCCTAAAAACCCAAATACATTGGAATTCTACATTTCTAAACTTAACAACATTACAAATGCAGCTAAAATAAATCAATAACACACCCTAACTCTATTCATTGCTAGAACTTTCAAATTCTTCTTCGTTGTCATCTTCACCTTCTCCCTCTTCATTGTTTTCTTCTTCATCAATTGTATCTTCATCCATTTCCCCTTGAAATGATGAAATATTGTTTGGGTCCACTTGTTCAAGACCAGCTTCTATATCTTGTAATCGGACGACTTCTTCAACTTCAATTACGTCATTAACATGTGACATTTCCCCCACTTGGTATGGCACATCGGTTTCTACATCATTAGAATCAATGCGTCCTCTAGGCTTCGTCTTTATCGCAACACACCAACCTCGTTTGTCCGTGCGTGATGTAGGATATGGTACATAATAAACTTGTTGTACATTATGTGCAATTATAAAAGGATCAAACAACACATATCTCTTATCCATTCGAATATCCACAATGCCATACTTTGAATCCACCCTTGTACCTACTCTTGATGGATCAAACCAATCGCAATAAAATAATACAATTTTCTTTTCAGTGCTTGTTGAATTGTATTCCAACTCATAGATGTGTTTAATGACACCATAGAAATCATCTTGACCTCCTTCTGTTAACCCTTTAACATGAACCCCACTATTTATTGTCCTCTTGCCCTGGCTCCATGCATGGGTATGAAATTTGTATCCGTTAGCAAAGAAGGTGTGCCATTCCTTTACACACCTTAAAGGAGCAAGTGATAAATCTCTAAGATGTTGGTTCCTCACACTTAAAGACTCGTCATGAACCTACGACCATAAAGTATACTATTCAATAATGTAATGATTAAATAATTAAAGAAGAAATTAACTACAAGAGTGATTACAAGTCTTACTTTTTGCCTGAACCACAATGGGAAATTAGCATGTATGTATGCCGAACTGTTTGACTGAGATAGTTGATACGTATGTAAGAATGAGCTGTCGACATGTATGAGGAGATTGGATCAAAGACAAATTGAATATATCAAATGAAATATTTGGGAATGATAATTGGTTTTGGAAGCTTACTCAAGGTAAGGTTGAACTTCATTGCAATTGATCAAAACATGAACATGAGCCGATCTCAATTCTTCATCACTTAACCAATGAGTTGATTCCCTCCCAGAATGACGACCAGGTTGGTCGAACACTGATAATGTTGTCGGAAGGCTTTCTGTTTCAGTGTCTACTTCATTTCTAGTGCTTTGTGGTGTTAACATGAAGTTTTTGAAATAGTGGGAACAAAAATGAGTTGTCTCTCTATGCAAGTATGATGCACAAATAGATCCTTCAACCCTAGCTTTATTCTTAACCGAACGTTTAGCATATCCCATGAACCTACAATGGCAGAAATTGACCTGTTAGGATTTTTGAATTATGGTAAGTAATTTGAACAATAAGATGTCATATTGTCACCTTTCAAATGGGTACATCCACCTATAGTGGACTGGTCCACCAAGTCTTGCCTCATATGGAAGATGGATTGGGAGATGTTCCATAGAATCAAAGAACGAGGGAGGAAATATTCTCTCCATCTTGCACAGAATGATTGGAATTTTTTCTTCCATCTTCACTAGGTCATCGTTGTTAAGTGTTGTACAACACAAATCTCTGAAGAAATGACTTATCTCTGTAATGGGATTGAGAACATGAGCTGGTAAAGAACTAAATGCTATAGGAAGTAAGCATTCCATAAACACATGGCAGTCATGGCTTTTCATCCCAATGAGTTTTCCCTTATTCACATCAACACACCTTGACAAGTTAGAAGAATATCCGTCAGGCATCCTAAGATCTTTTACCCATTGACATACTTGTTTTGTTTGATCTGCTGAAAGTGTATAATTTGCTTTTGGCTTGTACATGTTTCCATTGCTATGACTTTTTAGCTCCAAGTCTTTTCGTCTGCAGTACAAAGCTATATCCATTCGTGCCTTTTCATTGTCTTTTGTCTTCCCCGCAACATTCATCACAGTATTGAAGATGTTGTCAAAGAAATTTTTTTCAATGTGCATGAAATCAAGATTATGCCTTAACAAATTATCCTTCCAATACGGTAGATCCCAAAAGATGCTTCTTTTCGTCCAATTATGCCACTCACCGTATCCATCAATTCTTGAGGCACCATTTTCCGTCAGATATGATGGTGCATCATCCATCTCCACTTCCCCCTTCTTGAAAGCATTTCTATTCCTCCTAAAGGCATGGTCATTCGGTAAAAACCTCCGATGGCTGTCAAACCGGGAATTTTTCTCCCATGATACAATCTAAAAGCCTTTCCATGCTCCATGCAATGTGGACAAGCTAGTTTACCATGAGTGCTCCATCCGGACAACATACCATAAGCAGGAAAATCATTAATTGTCCACATCAGCATGGCCCTCAAAATAAAGTTTTGTTTCCTTGAAATATCATATGTTAGCACACCCGTCCATAACTTCTTCAATTCGTCTATCAAGGGCTCTAAGTAAACATCTATGCCAACCTTTGGATTGAATGGACCGGGAATGAGACATGTCAAGAACATGTAAGGTTTAGACATGCATATTTCTGGAGGAAGATTGTAAGGGGTCACAATAACTGGCCAACACGAATATGGTATATTTGATGCCTGTACATATGGGTTAAAACCGTCAGAGCATAAACCGAGTCGTACATTGCGTGGCTCGATACCAAAGTCAGGATATACTCTATCAAAGTGCTTCCAGGCCTCTCCATCACACGGATGACGCAAATCACCATTGGTCGACCTGTTCTCATAGTGCCATGTCATGTGTCCTGCAGTTTGTGTTGACGCATACATTCTTTGTAGTCTAGGAATTAATGGCAAATAGAACATTGATTTCACAGGAACTTGTTTTGTAGTACTTGCTCCCGTCTTACGTGGTTGATATCTTGGCTTTCCACAAAATTTGCATTCAAGCAACGCGCCATCATTCTTACCATATTCATTATCATAGAAAAGCATGCAACCATCCACGCAACAATCAATCCTCTGCGATTGTAATCCTAACTTTGATACACACTTTTTTGCATCGTAGTATGTCTTAGGCAAACCTGATTTGATGGGTGTTCCATCCAGAACCATTTTTGCAATAAAATCTAAGCATTGATTAGGAATATTCCAATTTGACTTGCAAGCTAATAGCCTGACACACATTGATAATTTCGAGTCTGCTGCTCCTTCATACAACGGCTTGTTTGCATCCAACAAAAGATTATAAAACCTTTGTGTTTCTTCATTCGGACTCTCTTCAATGTTATCTGGAGTATATGCTTGGCACGACTCATTTTGCCTAAGAGCATCATGCACCATGTCTTCCATTGCCAAAAATTGGTTAATTGGACCACCTTCCGTCTCTACACCCATCACATTTTCATGATTTTGTACAGCATCTTCTGGCATTGTTTCCCCATGATCCTCCCAAATGAAATAATTAGGTTTGAAACCCACCTTGTAGAGGTGAACCTTGACAACTCTTTCGTTCAGAATGTTTGTACAATCGCACTTTAAACATGGACATCGAATACCCCCATCTCTACGATAACGTTCTTGTTCACAAGCTTTACTTATAAACTCTTCAACACCCAATAAAAAAGACTCTTTCAAAGCACCTCTTCCTCTATAACACCTATCGTACATCCACGAACGATTTGGTGGACCACGATCCATGTTCTGTAATATCATCGATTACAAAACAATTAGTCAATGGTTAATACACGTCTTTATATTAGGAGACGTGCCCTATCAAATGACTTCATAAAGAATAACCTAAATTAATTTAGGTCCTCTTATCTCCATCTTACAATGTGTGTGGTTGTTCCCAATTATGTTCACGTGTCTATGAGGTATTCACAAAGTTTAAGTTTTTCTTATCTTCTCTTACTTTTGTCCTTTCTAGTTCTTCATGTTATGTTTCATGATCTACACCAAGGAAGAACTAAATATTTAATGTTCATTTATTTAATGGAGGTCCAGGGACAAAAGAATATTCATTTATTTAATGTTGATTTCTTATGAAGAGGAAATGGAGGTTGGAAACTGAAGTAAAGAAAGGATGTCCCAGAGGAGAAATATGAGTTATGCAGACATCCCTGGTCCAATTTTTCAAGTTGTTTTCATTGGTTCTGTAGTTTTTATTTTGGGTAAGTATGATCACTTATAACATGACTGAATCTTTGCTTTTAGTTTTCAGTTCTCACCTATTAAATATAAAACTAATTTATGATCACTTATGTCAATAAATCTCTTCCAAAGGTGCACACATCCTAACAGTAAGAAAGAAGTTTATGTTTCTATCCAAACTAGTAGAAAACAAATACTTCTAGATTTAATCATAAATGAAAAGATCAATCATTTGAAACATTAATCAAATTATACTCTAAATCCTACGCAGCTTCTAAGACAAAATATGAAACACAACACTTGGCATCAGATAACATGGTTGAGTTACATATCACATAAAAAGTCAGAGTCTGACATCATAATATCATTGAACATTAACATCAAACTCAGATAAAAGCACAGATTTATGAGGGGCGAAAAACATACACACATGGAACAAAGAAAAAAAGATAAGGGGAAAAGTCCCAACTAAATATACCTTGCTTCACTTTCCTATAGATCCCTTGCTTGAGTGTACAAAAATTTAAGCCTTCTGAATGAGGTATCCCAGCCTTCTTAACCACTTCAGGAGCTATATGGAAGTCACAAAAAACAAGTTTAGCCACTCTAGTGAAGCAAGATCAAACAGTCTAACATTACTCAACTTACATACAAATTCATTTGAGTTCTAAATAAAGCTATGACTAAGAAACCATCTAGAATTATTAACTTCAGATAACTCTAATTATACTAAAACTGAAAAAAAAATAGAATAACTTCCACTGAACCACGACAAAGAGGGGTAGCAAGAAATAGAAACAAAGAGAAAGAGGAGGGGAAGACTGCACAAAACAGAATAGGAAGGTTTAAGAAAAAGAGGAGACATGTGTGGTCAAAGAACATGTGCAATGAACTTCTGTAATTAGAATTTGATCTACATTTAGCTGCACAGAGTACAACAACCTACCTTTATGGATAACTACCAATCGGTATGAACTAACAATAGTTGAATAACTAACTTAGGACATCCTTCTTACACCAAAGAGGTAAATAGAAGTATTTATAATCATAAAGCCCCAAATACACCACATCACAGCATAAAACATCTGTTACTAGTAGCAAGTCTAACAATAATGGTGAAATTGAGGTTGGCTGTTTATTTCCAAATCTGGAACCGATTTTAGGCAGATTTAATAATCTTATTTTTAGGATAAAATCTTTTAAATATCAATCAATTCTTTGAGAACAATCTCAGTCAATTGTCATTCACTCTGCCAAATGCATATAAACATTTATAAACACTTCATACTTCCATATCCCTCTTTCACCTAACTATTAGACTAATGTGCTACAGTACTTCTATAGAATGCCAAAAACATTTATTCTTATATTGAGAATCTAAACACATTTATGATAGTTTCAAAGTGTAAAATGTAACCTCCATAACAATTTATGGATGAAAACATTAGTAAGCACTATAAATCCAGCTAAAGTATTCAAATGAAGGTAAGGAAATAGGCACACCTTGACAAACAATAGGCAAAGGCCAGAACCGTTGACAATGATCTCACAAAATTCAAAAGCCGGTCCTTCACAACCTGACCAGGTTCTGAAGGTAGAATTAATGGCTCCAATGCTCTACAGTTAGTGAATAAGTCAGCACACAAAAAATAGAACATCAAAGAAAGATATAACAAATTCAGAATCTGATAAAGTTATTATCATAACAGAGACCTGCAAATAAGTATTGCTTCAGTCCATAACAGTAATGGCCGAAGGTAAGAAGTTACTATATAGTCAGTGGTACTTTTCTTCCAACTATTATCACTCTCTACAATATCAGAGTTAGGTATCAATGGCATTGAATCAGATAAAATAGTTAATACAGGAAAAAAGAATAATAACAACAATATGACCTGGAAGAGTATTTTCCTTGTCTGGAACAATAATGGACCAACACCCCTATATTGCAAAATTGATAACGCCAATTGCAGGAATCAACTTCACTATGATAGGATTATTTTGTAACAAATTACTAGACCTGCAAAAAGCCACAGAAGCTAATAGTTTAATACATGGAAATATTCAATAATAATATTTGATATTAACCTCTAGATTTTCTTATTAATAACTTACGATTGATTATTATATTTCCTTATCAAATCATTATTTATTTTCTTAATTATTTAGGATTACGATTAGTATAAATAATAGCATTATACCTTTGTTGAACATACCAACATTTTTCTACAAAATAATTAATATCAATTAGTATTTCATTATCATTTTTCTACAATTATATTTCCTTATCAAATCATTATTTATTTTCTTAATTAGTTAGGATTACGATTAGTATAAATATAAGGATTGGATTCCAATAAGCATTTGATCACAGTGCTGTTTACATGTCTTACAATTTGAGGTGATGGATTGTCTTCAGGTGGAACATGTACTAGCTAATGGAAAACTTATTTTATCTGAGGATTATGCTCCTAAAGACTTAGACCTATTAAACATTCACATGGAACTAAAGAAGAGTAAGATAATGGAAATTGCATTGTTGAAGTCTTGAACAACAAACTTTGACATCTATTATGCCAACTTTGCAAGATGAATCAAGTGAAACATTCTAGTTCTTTATTTTCTACTACTTCAGCTGGATCTGTTTTTGACTATCAAATGCCAAAACAGCTAAGCATGCTCATCCAATTATTCTAAATCTGTTTAACTTTATCCATGATTGATAATTACTTCTATTATTATTAATAGTATTTTAATCAATTACTTCCTTCTCCAATTCAATGCGGACCAAATTAGATTTCCAAGTAAAACCACAGACACGTTAATGCCTTACAGAGCCAATCATTCCTAGTTTAAAGTTGCTATAATAATTTTATAAAATCATCAAAGAAAAAAAATAAATGTTGCTACCAACAGGTGAACCCAAAAAGTCCAATGCTAAACTAGAGTAGAATTAGCTAAACTAGTCCAATGTCAACCAATTAACCTAGAACGTCAACTAACTGTAGAATTAGCTAATTCCTAACAAGTACTGATCTTCATTATTTCGACATCCATAGACAATGCATATTCTAATAGCATTCACATAATACCTTCCTAAATGAAGATAAAGAAAAACTCTTACAACTATCATACAAAGGCATTAACCATAACTGCTAATTGGCAGAGAACACGATACCTACACTCTATTAACCCAACTACACACACATAACAAACACGCAAACCAAGGGCACGAAAATTGAACTATTACATTACAAATGTGTTCACACCAAGTTAGGCACAGTTGAAAACAAACAACAATAAGGATAACTGAATTCATCCCTAAGACAATTTTCACAAAGTGCATTAACCATCACAGTTTGTCTTGTTCAAAATCGCATACCCTAAACAAGTTATTACCCAGAGAACCAATACTGAGAAACGTATATTTTAAAAAATAAGGAATTTATATCACCTTGAGCACTCACTCTCCGACAATACAACAACGTTCACTTAAACCACTAAGAATCTTCTTAATCCGCCACACAATACCCTCAATCGATGCTTCCGAACACTCCAACCACGGCTTGCGACCGGAACCACAAATGTGTCAAATAAAACACAAAACAATGAGATTAGGGTTCACCATTTTCAACCACTAAACAATTAATAGCATTAGGGTTCGCCATTTTCACCTCAATCGATGAAGCTACTCTTTCAGCGCCCAGCTACGGCACCGCAACCAACAACGATAGTTCAAGAAACAGAGATGACGAAGAACCAAACCACGAAGAGGGCTGCAGAGAACAACAATCAGACCGAAGACGGCTCCAGAGAGAAATAATCACACCGAAGAGCGACAAAATGTCAGTGAATATGGTTTTCGATCGAAAAACGAAACCTCTAGGGTTTGAGAAATACAAGAAACCTGAGAAAGAGAGAGCTCGAGCTTCAGTGGAGTGAATATGGGGTAATCACAAATACATTTTATTAAAAAACTTATTTCCCTAATAATCAGAAATACATTTTATTAAAAAACTTATTTCCCTAATCCGTATATATTATCCGCATCTAAAATTTCGTTCTATTTACAAACAGATACTACAACTTATATACGGATCTCATCCTTGGGTAATTTTCCCGCCACCTCGCGCCAACTCTATATACGGAAATTATATACGGAAAATCCGTATATAAAAGTCCGTATATAATATCCGTATATAACTCATTATTCAATAATCCGTACATAACTTCCGTAGATAATAGCTAATTTATATACGGATCAATATCCGTATATAATATTCCGTAGATAATGACATTATTTCTTGTAGTGAAACTGGATCTACCGGTACCATCCCCTCCCATTCGGCGAATCCTGCCCTAAAACTTACTGATACTCAAGGCCCTACCACTGACACGAAACCCACCAATCCCGAAACTGCCAAAGGCAAGACAAAAAGAAAAACTCAAGAAAAGACTCTATCTCCTCCTAAGAGGCGAAAAACAAATACTCCCTTGCTCACCGGACCATTGGACCCGAACGTTCATGTAGTTGAGCGTTTAAAATTCAACCTGTCCACTGAGGAAAAGAAGCCCTTTAAGGGCATGACTTCCAGTGAATCGTTGAATATGGCCTATGAGCTTATAGCACGAGCTAGTGTCTACATGAATTATACAGCTGGGACGACCAAACCTCTCTTAGTGGCTGAACTAGAAGCCACCATGAAGGATTTGGAAAATGTTAAAAAGGAAAATACCGCACTCGCCCTGCGCATCGAGGAAATTACCAAGGTTGTAGAGGACGATCGGGTGAAAGCTGCAAACAAGCTGAAGGAATCTCAGAAAGAAGTGGCGTCGCTTAAGTTGTCGATTGACACCTTGAAGCTAGACATTCAGAAAGCTACTTCCAAGCATGAAGAGCTGATTAAAGAGAAAGATGTTGTTACCACCGAACGAGATACCTTAGCAGTCGAAAACGCCTCGTTGGGAGACCAAGTGTGCCAGGAGCGTGAGCTTGGCTTTAACCAAGGAATTGCCCAATGCCACTATTTTTTCAAAACCCCTTTGGAACATCCTGATTTTGACATCATGAAGGTATATATGAATGGCGAACTCATAGATCTTTCCAGTCAAATTGCATCTACTACTGAAGAGGTTTCTGTAATCCCGACCACCACCAAAGAAGCTCCTGCTAACACTTCTACCGATCCCACCTTGGACGCCTAGGCGCATAGGCATAGGATTTATATATTACCCATACTATGCAAACATTTAATTTCTTTTGAGTTTATTGCCTTCGGATTGTAATAGTTAGTACACTATATGTGATGTATGAACATTTACCTTTACTTTTATTTCATACTTGCTCGAATGTACCGACTGGTTACAATTACCTAAATATGTTTCCCGATCAGGAGTCAATTTAATTTCTAGCTTCCTAAACTTTCGAAGTTGATTTTCTGACTTCCTGAGGGTAATGAAGTCAATTTTCTGACTTCATTTGTCCCCCCGTTATATTAATCGATCAGGAGTCAATTTTCTGACATCCTTGGGTTAATTAAGTCAAATTTCTGACTTCATTTGTCCTCCCTTCATATTAACCGATCAGGAGTCAATTTTCTGACATCATTGGGGTAATGAAGTCAATTTTTTGACTTCATTCGTCCCCCCGTCATACTAACCGATCAAGAGTCAATTTTCTGACATCCTTGGGTTAATGAAGTCAATTTTATGACTTCATTTGTCTTCCCTTCATGCTAATCGATCATGAGTCAATTTTCTGATATCGTTGGGTTAGTGAAGTCAATTTTCTGACTTCATTCGTCCTCCCTTCATACTAACCGATCAGGAGTCAATTTTCTGAAATCCTTGGGTTAATGAAGTCAATTTTCTGACTTCATTCGTCCTCCCTTCATACTAACCGATCAAGAGTCAATTTTCTGACATCCTTGGGTTAATGAAGTCAATTTTCTGACTTCATTCGTCCCCACTTCATATTAACCGATCAGGAGTCAATTTTCTGACATCCTTGGGTTAATGAAGTCAATTTTCTAACTTCATTCGTTCTCCTTTCATACTAACCGATCAAGAGTCAATTTTCTGACTTTCCTCCTCCATCCCTACGAGCCGATCAGGAGTCAATTTTCTGACATCCTGAGGTTATTCGACATTAACCAAAACATAATATGCTCAAACAACATGAGTGTGAGAAAATACCCTGACTTTATTATGGAATCAAATAAATTACATCATTCAACTAAAATAAAACTTAAGATGGGTGGCGTTCAACGTGTTTACCACAACTTCCCTAGTCAGGAATGCTAATCGATATGCACCATTCCCAGATCTTCCCGTACCCTGAACAGTTCCTCCCAATTCGCCGCGAGCTTCCCTTCAGACATCTTCTTTCTAGCATCAACCGTCTTTCGCCATACCAGGTCTCCTTCGACAAATTGCCTTGGCCGCACCTTTGCATTGTATCTTCTAGCCACCAATCTTTTGTGGGCCTCATTTCTTACTGCATCAACATTTCTTCTTTCTTCCAATACATCTAAATTCCCCCTCAATCGTTTATCATTCGCATCCATGCCAATCAAAAGTCGCTGAACGGTTGGTTCTCCAACTTCGACCGGGAGCATAACATCACTCCCGTACGTCAACTTAAAGGGCGAATCGCCTGTTGAACCATGAGGGGAACAATGGTACCCCCATAACACTTGGTCGAGCTCTTCTATCCATCCTCCTTTCGCTTCACCCAGTCTTTTCTTCAATTCCTGGACAATTATCTTATTAGCGGCTTCAGCTTGGTCGTTCGTCTGTGGGTGTTCAACCGAACTTCTGACCGGGGTAATGCCCAACTCCTTGTAGAAGGCTACCAATTTCTAGTCGATGAATTGACGTCCATTGTCGGTTACAATGGTCTTGGGTAAGCCGAACCTGCACACCAACTTCCACACAAATCACTGGACTTGAACAGCAGAGATCTTAGCCAATGGTTCAGCTTCCACCCACTTGGTGAAATAATCCACCGCAACTAAGAGGAATTTCTTCTGACCCCTGCCGACCGGGAAAGGTCCCACAATATCCATTCCCCACTGGTCGAACGGCCAAAAAGCCACAATGTGTTGTAATTCAGCTATTGGGGCATGGAAAACGTTGCCATGCTTTTGGCAGGCCAAACACTTTTGTGCAAAGGTCATACAATCCTTCTCTATCGTGGGCCAGAAAAATCCTGCCCTAACGCCTGGGCCTTTAGTGTCTGGCCACCAGTATGCCTTCCACAAAT
The DNA here is from genome assembly GCA_036885675.1 of Vigna mungo. Lineage (NCBI taxonomy): Eukaryota > Viridiplantae > Streptophyta > Magnoliopsida > Fabales > Fabaceae > Vigna > Vigna mungo. The sequence goes on along the minus strand of CP144700.1, from coordinate 14,438,045 downwards.
TCCTTCATGTAGCTTCTGCATCACATAATCTGCCTCCTCTGCTGATAAGCATTTCATGATGCGCGTGACGTATCCCCTTCGGTACAACTCTTCTCCAATCATGCAATATCTTGAAATGTTCTTCGCTTCGTCAGACCGAAGGTCTTACCCTCATCCTGCTCCCTAATTAGTCGTATGATCTCACTCTGCCAGCTTTCTCATTCGGTCGTAATACTAAAGCAGTTAATTGTTGGTTTGTGGAGAACTTGTCGTATAACGGTATTCAGATGACCTTTCTCCTTTCCACTAGCCAATTTGGATAACATATCAGCCTGGGTATTCTCTTCTCTTGGGACATGCTTTATGTTTACCGTTCGAAATCATGCTTCCAATCACTTTGCTTTATGAAAATATTGCAATAACTGATCATATTTAACTTGAAACTGCCCATTCATATGCCCCACTACTACCTGAGAGTCCTTTCGGCATTCCAGATCATTGACTCCCATGTCTCCTGCCAGTTCCATACCAGTTATTAAAGTCTCATACTCAGCTTGATTATTGCTCATATGGAACTTGAAAACTATGGATTGTTCAACGATCAATCCGTTCGGTCCTTCAAGCACTACTCTGGCCCCTCTTCCATTTTTACATGCTGACCCATCAACATACAACGTCCACACGTCTTCTTCTCCTTCTTCCCTTGGTAACTCCACTGTAAAATCTGTCATGTGTTGACCCTTGACCGATCCTCTTGGTTCATAGTGCAACCCAAACTTTGATAACTCTACCGACCATCCAATCATTCTTCTCGCCAAGTCCGGTTTTCTCAGAATTTTTGCAATCGGGTAATCAGTCCGCACTACCACTTAGTGTCCCTGAAAATATGGTCAGAGTCGTCGAGCGGCATACAACAACGATAAGGCTACCTTCTCCAACCGTTGATACCGGACCTCCGCCTCTTTCAAGCTTCTGCTAACAAAGTATATTAGTGTAAACTGTGGCTTTTCTTGAATCAGTGTTGCACTTATCGCTTCTTCCGTGACAGCTAGGGAAACTTGCAACTCGTATCCAGGTTTCGGTCGGCCTATAACAGGTGGTTGAGTAAGAATGCCTTTAACCTCCCCGAACACTCCTTCACACTCCTCGTTCCACCCTCCTTGCGAACTCTTCATCATAACCTTTAAGATAGGTTTTATCCGTTTGGCCAGTTTTGGTATGAACCGAGACAAAGACGTTAAGCGCCCCACCAGCTTTGTACTTCCTTCAAGTTCTGAGGACTACGCATTTCCAAGATGGCCTTGCATTTGTCGGGGTTAGCTTCTATTCCCCGAGCGGTCAACATGAACCCTAAGAATTTTCCTGCATGGACTCCAAAGGTACACTTGGCTGGATTCAACCGCATCTCATACTTCCTTAGCTGCCCAAATACTTCCTCCAAATTTTTAATATGTTCCTCGACTGATCGACTCCGAACCACCATGTCATCGACATACACTTCCATACACCTTCCTATTTGATTACAAAATATTTTGTCCATAAGTCATTGGTAAGTGACTCCCTCATTCTTAAGACCGAACGACATTACATTATAGCAATATGTGGACCGTTTAGTAATGAAGGCAGTTTTCTCGCTATCAAGACGATACATGGGGATTTAGTTGTATCCCGAATATGCATCCAAAAAGCTAAGAACTTCATACCCCAAAACTCCATTTACTAGCCCATCAATACTTGGAAGAGGATATGTGTCCTTAGGGCACACCTTGTTTAAGTCAGTAAAGTCCGTACACATCCTCCATTTACTGTTAGACTTTTTTACCATTACTACGTTGGCTAGCCAAGTCGTGTACTTTACTTCCCGTATAAATCCAGCCTCCAGTAATTTTCGTACCTCCTCATCCACTACGTTCCTCTTTTCCGACCCCAACCTCCTTTTCTTCTGTGCTACCGGTCGTGCATCCTTAAACAAAGACAACTTGTGGGAAATGACGTTCGGGCATATACCTGGCATATCAGCTATTGTCCAAGCGAACAAGTCTTTATTATGAACTAACACCCGACCAATCTCTTGTATACGGTCATGTTTCAGATTTCGTCCAATGGTGGTAACTTGGTCCTCGTCCCTTCCCAAAGTAAATGGTTGGGTATCCCCCATCGGCTCCATCCGATCTTCAGTGTTTGTCCTGGGATGTAAGTCTGCCATCGCGACTACTAATCGTTTTGTTGTCTGTCTGGAAATTCGAGGCCTTACCTTCAACCCCGCAACATAACATTATCTTGCCATTTTCTGGTTCGCCTTGACTGTAAAGACTCCTCCGTTATTCGACGGGTACTTCAACACCAAGTGAGGGGATAGAGATGATGACACCAAAAGCATTCAAGCACGGACGACCCAGTAGAACCTTATAAGATGTCTCCGCTTCTACCAAGAGGAAACAGACTTTCAACTCCTTCACAGTTTTCTTCATCCCTAAGCTAACCGGCAGATTAATGTAGCCCTTAGTGTCCACCCTTTCCCCAGCAAATCCTACAATTTGCTCATGAAAAGGCATTATGGCTTCCTTTGGCACATCCATTTGTTCAAAAGTTTTCCAATATAATATATTGGCTAAACTCCCTTGATCAATTAAGATCTTCCGTACCTGATACCGGGCGATCATGGCAGTGATCACCATTGGATTGTCCTGATCAGGATCTGGGACATGAAAATCCTCATCAGAGAATGTGATAACAGGCATAGACTTTTTCATAACATTTGCTCGGTTGACATGATGCAAGCTCCTTAAATGTCGTTTACGAGCTGAAATGGTTTTCCCCCCACCAGCAAATCCTCCAGAGATTGTATTGATCACCCCCCTGATCGTTCGGTCCCTACTTCTACTTCTGTTGTGCTGACGCTCACGCTTATGATTCTGCCTCCTTTGATGTGTTAGTTCATTAACAACACCGCTCCCTTCACTCGAGGGACCTCATCTTTACACAAACTGCCTTAGGTGCCCTTCTTGAACTAAACTCTCCAACTTGTCCTTAAGAATTTTACAATCTTCTGTTGTATGTCCCCTATTCTGATGATAGCAACAATATTTGCTTTCATCAACCCCTAAGAGTATCGGTATTTTAACAACTGTCAACAAGTTAGCTCTCAAGGCTTCTTCCATCAGCCTAGCCCGCAGAGTGTTCAATGGTGTATGATGAATATATTGAGGGACCTTAAACTTACCTTCCCTCATCTGCCCACTTCCTCCGCCTACTCTCCCAAACATATGTCTATCACCCCTTCGTTCTCTCCCTATCTTATTATCGGGTTCCGCTTCTTCTCTCCCCTTTTGATAGGCCCTTCCTTCTTCAACCCGAATAAAGCTCGCCAATCGATTCCGCAGTTCGTCCATTGTTTGAGGCTCTTCTGCGTAGAGATAGTCCATGAACAGCCTCGGTCTCAAAGCGGTTGTCAAGGCACTCACTACCATCCTTTGGTCAACATTTCTTACTTGTCTCGCCGTCCTATTGAATCGATCCATAAACATCTTAAGGGATTCCTCCTTTCCCTGCTTTATCCTTATTAACGTTGTGTATGTCAAACCTGAGACCCTACTTGACACATACTGCTGGCTGAACAATTGCCTTAGCGTGGCAAAGTTGTTTATAGTCCCAAGTTGCAATGAGTGGAACCAGTCCAATGCCTCCTCCTTCAATGAGAGGGAGAATACCTTGCACCACACTAACTCATCTGACGAATATACTATCATCGCGTCGACAAAGGAGCGGAGATGCTTGATCGAGTCCGTTGAACCTCAATACTTCTTCATTGACGACAGTACCTTATTCTCTAGTATAACGGCTCTCATGACTCTCACTGTGAACGGGTGGAGTCCTTCCGCCTGATCAGGTTGTTCGATTAACACCTGATCGTTCAATGGGGGAGTTTGCCCCCTGATTCATCATGCTGCTCCTCCTCGTAACCGCTTAAGTCATCCAACTTTCCATTTCCTCCACCCCGTCCATTTCCTCCACCCCGTCCATTTCCCCCACCTCGCCCATTTCTGCCTCTGCCCAGTCCATTAAGTTCGACATTGGTTAACTCCCTTGTCCCGTTTCCTTGCGTCACCGGATTATCTTCTTCCCCGTTCTCCGAATGAATAGTTTCCACATTGACTGACTAGGCCGACTGTCCCTCCACTCCATTACCACGTTCGGCCCTCATCGCTGCCATCTCTGCCCTCATCTCTTGTATCTGCCTCTGCATTTCTCGTAACAGCTGCAAATGAAGCTCTCCCACCATCGTGATCGTTTTTAGGTTGTATATGAAATCTCGAGCCCCACGGTGGGCGCCAAAATGTTTCAGATGTAAGGACCAAGATCAAACACAATCCAAATTGCTCCCGCTGGGTTATCTCAAAATCTTCCACACTTGCTCACCGATCAGTTGTAACCTGCACGTTAGCACTCCGACGCTCAAATTAGCAGGGTCACGATAAAATTAGTGTAAATGAAGATTAGATTAAAAGTGAAATACCTTACTAACATTCCTGTATTTATAGGCATTAAACTCAATTAATGGGCATTAACTACCTGTAACCGCTGACCCATAATCTCGCAAAACTCGCTTATCAATTGTAAGCGTTGCTCACGCGCCCGCAATGTTCGCTCACTAAGTCATTAATTGTCATACTCTTGTCGTTCTTCTCCTTCACACGACCGGTCGATCCGCCAGTCTTCCCGATCCACCCTCTTACGTAGTTATTGTCTTCTTTATTCGTCATCACCTGTCCGACCATCCCCTTACACTACACCCTTTCATGTTTTTTGGATGTGTTAAATATGTTCACTTACACCCACATCAATGTACAAAGCTTGAAGAACGAGCTATCAAATGTGTTTTTGTTGGATATGAATCAACTCAAAAAGGTTATCGTGCTTACCATCCACCATCAAAGAAATTTTATATCTCTATGGATGTGACATTTAATGAGCATTAATTTTTTTATGTTGATTCTACACTTCACGGAGGGAATGAAAGTGAATTGCATAATCATGATGTTAGTATATTTGATATCTCACATATAAAATTATATTGTGAAGATAAATTATCGTGCGAGGATCATTCTGCAGGAAATGAGTCAATCCTAAATATTGACACTTTTTTATCAAGTAATTGTTTGGTGAAGTCACTATTCTATCAAGTTAAGAGATTACCTGCAGAAGGTACTCTGATGTCAAATCAACAAAGACTCGGTTGTTCAAATATTAATGATATATTAAATGTAATAGTGTATCTCCTTACCTCCTTATATTTATAGATTTCATAATAAACTTTTGATTAAACTAATTATAGATCAATTAGTAGTAATAATAATTTATTTTAAGTTACACAGATTTAATGCTAATTTTTCTGTGAGCTGACTATTTGATCTATTTTCTAATCGATCATGAAAATAGCTGGTGTATAGGATTGACCGTCCGGTCAATAATATAATCAAACGATACATTATTAAAAATAAAATGGAAAAATAATATATATATATATATATATATATATATATATATATATATAGTATGTATTAATTATATGTGAATTATGAATTGTTTGAAAAAAATACTTTTTATTGGATAGGATGTCCTTGCATATCTGTATAATGTTCATGCACTTTTGATTGACACTCCTAAAATTAATTAATTGTTGTACACTTTAGTCGTGTTTCTCTTGAATTAAAATAATTTTATGCCTATACTGGAAAGGTAATATATAATAGTACCAGATAATTTTAGAAATCAAATTCTCTAATTTATAAATTAAATATAATTTTTAATTTACAGTAGAGACTATTTTAGATATTATAATTTTTAATTTATAAAATGATATTTAATTTAGTGATTAATTATTTCGGTCTCTAAAATTAATTGATATTTAACTAATTTTTTTAGCTATGAGAAAATATAGTTTTACAAATTTATTCTCTAAAATTAATTATTTCCCTCCACCTCCCCAATCCTATTTTACCCATTTCTCTACCTTTCTATTCTTGTTTTACCCTTTAGTACAATTTTATTTGGTTTAAATCCTTTAGTTGTCCCTATTTTTGTTCGTTTTTCCCATTTTGGTCCCCTTCTTTTAAAGTTCCCCAATTGACTCATTATAACTGCTAATTTGAAGCAATTGAGCCCCTGCCGTTAAATTTCGTTAACGGAGTTAATTTTTTACACAGGTGGGAGGATGACGTGGTCAGTTTTTGCCACATCACTCCTGCTACGTTAGAGTCATCTTTTCCAACAGCACAAACCTAATTTCCTGAAACCCTAGCCGCTGTGAGCGAAGCCTTCAATCTCGCCGTCACCACCTTACTCCACCGCAACCGTGAAGCCACCGTGAGAATGCCAGTAGCGCCTTCACTGCACTGCATCACCCCTAACCTTCACAGAATCAAAAACCAAAACACCCTCTTTCCTCTTTCCACTAGCCATCAATGACGCCAGAAACCATTGTAAAACCATCACACCATGAAGCTAGCTTTCTTCGAAGGACCCAATTTCTTAGGCCAAAAAATCAGAGTTGTCATGTTGGAAATGACGACGATCTCTGACACGTCCAATCCGAAAAGAGCATTGCAAGTGAAGCCTGTGTTTCTTCTTCTCCCACCATTAACGCTCACTACACTTACTCTTCCACCTGTTGAATTCAACAACTTGGGATTTCCCAAACACAAAAATGAAGAGGAAGCCAAGCTAATTGTGGCTTTTGGGATTGAACTCGAAAACCCAATGCAAACCACAAATCACTTGCAAAAAAACAGATCTAGCGAAGAAGTACTGTTGTCGTCGAGGATTCTCACCTCTCGTCAGCCATCAAAACTTCCCTGCAACTCCATATCACTGGTCCGCGACTAAGAAGGAGCAACAAACCTCTGGATTGGCTCGATGTGATTCCAATTCCATCCACTTTCACGTTCGCCTTCTCTCTATCATCTTCTACCATGGTCGTCATCGATGACTCCCTCTGCAAATCCTTTGCTGACAAGCACGCCGCCGTCGAGGCGCAGGGCAATGTCATCTGCGCTCTCAAGGGAGCGAGTGCTCCTAAGACGGAAATTGACGCTGCCATCGATTGGCGGCACATGCTACTGCGCCGATCAATTGCTCAAGGATTTCTGCAACGAGAAGCTTCAACGTGATCTCGCCTTGTCCTTTTACAAGGTTTCGGAGCTGAAGCACGTGCTTGCCACGTCTTTCTCTTGTCATCATCAACAATCCAACAACAAAATCAATATCCATTCTTATCATTTCTCAGTCACTACAACACTGAAAGTGACATCTTTACCTTCTACCTTAATGCCCTTCAACTCCAAGGTATCATTTTAATACAAATTAGAAGAAAAAATTTATTGTTTTTGTTGAGAATGTCTTGAACAAGAACAATTTTGGGGACATTGATTTGAACGTTAAATGAGGTTGCTGGGTTTGTTTAGGGTAGAGAATTTATGGGCGGATTAGTTTGATCAGAATGTTAAATAGTTCTTCTAGTGTTTCTGACAATGCTTTTGGTGGCTCTTTCGATGTCGTGAACTCCATGGCCTCTGAGAATCCTCTTCAATCTAAAATGGGTGTCAGGAATTGCTTCAATCTCTTCAGGAAAAAGAGCTGCCCTGCTAGATTTTTCTCCATTGAGAATGGTTTCTATTGTTGGATTTTTATCACCATGCCACGTTACAACTCTCACCATGCCACGTCTTAAAAAATAGACACGTCATCTCACCACCTGTGTACAATTTTAACTCTGTTAACGAAATTTAACGGCAGGGACTCAATTGCTTCAAATTAGTAGTTATAAGGACTCAATCGGGAAACTTTAAAAGAAGGGGACCAAAATGGGAAAACCAAACGAAAATAGGGACAACTAAAGGGTTTAAACCATTTTATTTTTAGGGTTAATATTTTTTAACTTTTACCTACTCTAATTCCTTACATAAATGCGATGGTCTGGTTTATGCTTAATCAACAAGCATTTGTTATTGACGCTTACGCTATTTCTTTCTCTCTTCGATCTCATCACCCAAAACACAACCATTTTAATGGTGGACCCATGTTTCTAAGTTTCATTTTCTTCTGTCTTTCTCTGTTTTTTATGCTTCTTTCCATTGTTATATCTTTTAAATTTTTTGATTGTTTTTCTTACCCACACCAACGTACGAAGAGTTAAGCAATCTCACATAAAAAAAAATGTTAATATATAAGGAAGAAATATATGTCGCAATGTGTCAGAAAAAATAATGTAGAGGATAGTTAATTTTATAAAAAAGTTTAAAACATTTTACATAATCATTTAAATAAAAAAATTAAAATATTGAAATTTTAAAACTTTAAGAGAGGAATTTGATCATTCAAATTTAGAAAATTTTAAATTATAATTAAATAGTAAGAATTTTGAACTTTTGAAATTTTTTTAATTAATTCATGTATACATTTTTCATTTTTTTATTCCGTTATCATTTTGAAATTGAGGTACATGTACTTTAACACATTTTACTAACAATAATCAATATTTCTCTCATTTTAACAATCAATTGTGGTTAATTTTCTGATTTATTTTGCAATCATTTTTTTTACCAACATTAATGATATATGTTTCCATTGATGTCATTTAGAATTTTTTATCAATGTGAATAAAATTATTTTTTTTATGATGTTAGTCATAAAATATTCATTATTGTTTGGAACCGTTGCACTGCTGAATGACCACCGCAAACACCCTGCATCGCCGCATCATGAAAACTCACACCACCGCACCATGGAACCAAACAGATATGGAGAAGAACCAAATGGATATGGAGAAGAGAAGTAAGAGTTGGGAGATAAGAAGAAACAGATCTGGTGAGAGTTGGGTGGAAATCTGGAAAGAGAGAAAAGTGAGACTTAAGAGAGTGTGGGGTGGGATGGGTGAGTAAAAATAGGTAGGAATTTAGGATTTTAGAATAAAGTAAATAAATAGAGTTAAAAGTAAAAAAAAAAAAGCTACTTTTGTAATTAAAAAAGTTTTGTAGAAGGTTGGGGAGGTGGAGGGAGAAGGGGTGGTAGCGGAGGGAGCAACACCCCCTTAAACAAATCTCCTTTTGGAGGATTGCAATTGAGAGGACAAAAAAAAGCCACAACCCTAAAGCCCACTCTCAAATGGGTTAAGGTTAAGGCTATGATAGACTTGACTCAACTACAAGACTTTAATTAACTCTTAAAAACAATACCTTTACCTTTGGTCATATATTGAGTTAGGTAAAAGGTCAAGACGGGCTGGCCTAGGTCATAAGTAGTGACAAGAAATTTCAAATGAAAGTTCGAGACATGCTCTCTCGAACTCAATGTCATGAAGGGTCAATTTGGATCGAAGGTTAAGATGAGTTGGCTATTGTCAAAGGTCAAGACCGATCAGCCCAAACAGAAGGGCAAGACGGGCCAACTTAAACTAAAGATCAAGACATGCATGATTGATTCAAGAATGAGACCGAGACAAGGGTTGAGACACGTCAACCCAAAATGAATGTTGAGATAGCCTGCCTCAGACCAAAGGTCTAGACAAGTCATAGATGGTTGAGACAAGGTTGAAAGTCAAGACAAGTCAGCTCGGGTCAAAGGTCTAGATAGGTCAATTTAGGTTGATGGTGGAGACGAGCTGACCCAAAACAAAGTTCAAGATATATTGACCAGAATTCGGTCAAATTCAACCAAATTTTGACTGAATGTTGGTCAAGGTTGGCTCGATTGAAACTCGTTTAGGGCAGACTTGGCCAAAATTTGTTTGGGACCGACTCAACCTAAATTTGTTCGGTGCAGACTCTATTATGTTAGCCTCGATAATTCGATTGAATTTGGCATATTGGGCCCAGGTCGAATTAGGTTAGGTTTGCCTTGACCAAAATGTAGTCAAGCTTGCCTCGATTGAATTTGGTCAAGTCTCCCTTGGCCAAAATTCAGCCAAATTAGGCTAAGTTAGCCCAATCAAATTTTGACAAAGTTAGTCTTGGCCAAAATTTGTTCGAATTCGGCCAAGACATCCCTAACCTAAATTTGGTTGAATTTGGTCGGATTGGCTGAATCAAAGTTTTGCTGAATGTCAAGACCTGCTGAATCAAAGTTTTGCTGAATGTCAAGACCTGCTGAATCAAGTTAATGTCGAAACGAGCTGGTCAAAATGGGATGATTTAGATCGAAGGTTGAGACATGTGGCTTAGGCTAAAAATTGACTCAGGCCAACTCGAAGTAAAATTCAAGATGAGTAAACCTAAATTAAAAGTTTAATAATATATTTAACAAAATAATTTTTTTCAAGTGAAAATTCATAGACTTGTTGTAGCCCATAAAGTTTTGGTAAACATTTTAGTCCAGTGAGTTTTTTTTTTTAAACTAGACATTTTGACCTACAAAATGTTTTGATTCCAACCCAAATGAATTAGGATCAAATAATGTGAGAACAATTTGACAAGTCTAATAAAAATAAAAAATGTTACTATATTGCTTTCTAAATTATAATAATTTGTTTTAAAATATTTTCTACTTCCTTATTATCTTTTATATTTTATATTTGTTTTTAAACTTAACTTCAAGAATTCTAAAATAAATTATCAATAATAAAGATTTACTTTTCACTATAATTTTAAATTATTTATTACAAATTTAAAATATAAAGATTGATTTCGCCTTTACTTCTTCCATCACCTAACCACTAAACTCTTTTATCAAGAGTAGCGGAAGCTCAATGAATCTAGTTCATACCCCTTAGGATAAAAAAGAAGAAGAAAACGAGTCAACTACTGAGTAACTCATGAAAATTGAATTATTATATACTAAGGATTCAACTTATTAGTATACTACACTATCATTCAAGTACAACTATCAAAATTCAATACCACATCTACTTCACTCAAAAATTCAAGTGCAAAAATGTCGTCTCAGTATTCTATTTCTACAAGGCTTTTTCTTCCTGTACTCCACTATTACTAACCGCACCCTCAAATTAATAAAAAACAAAAACTAAAATATCTTGTCTTACTTCCATTTTCCAATGTAATCTTTGAGAGGAAGAAGAAAAAGAGAAAGAATGTCTTCTGGTTTTTTCTTTGAATACTTCATTATAATTCACGTTAAAGGGTTAGTTGGGGTGGAAAAGATGATGAGAATGAAGTTAAATGATTCAGTAACTATTGAAAGACAAAATATATAAAGAATTTGATTCAACTAGTGGATATAAATTAATAATTAAATAAAGAAGACAATATAATTTTTTTTTGCTACCTAATAAACTAATATTTTATATGATTGAACAATTAAAATTGATCATATAGAACAAAAATCAAATAATATCTTGAGTCATATTAATTTTTTTTTTTACAATATTGAATATATTCTGTAAAGATTTTCATGACTACTGTTCACACGTTGTTCAAACTCCAAACAATTATGTTTTAAGTCTAAATCTCGTGCGAAGCAAAAAGGGGGTAATGTCTACGGATACATAAGATGATAATAAATTATTTAATAATGAAATATATTCCTTGTAGGCTGTATTATTTATAATGTATTTATCAATCTTGATTAATTTACCTAATACTTCTCTTAAATACGTTTTAACTGTTAACAACTATGTCTTGGCCAATAAAATATCATAATGTCCGAATAGATATAAACTGAGATCATTACAAGTCGGATGACTCAGATGATTTCGGATATATATAATACAAATTTGATATAATTTTTTTGTTAAATAATGTTGATTGTTTGGAGATGTATATTTGTTTCTTTAAGTTAATTACCATTTAAATGTTAATAAATATATAAAAAATTTCAAAGGTATTTTCGTGTTTTATATTTGTTTGTTTAAAGTAGCTTCACACGTAGTCATTAATGCAATTTAATGCTTATATTGATTAAATTATAATTTCATGAAATGACACAGGATTTAAATCATATTTTAATAATAGCCTACAATAATATATCTGAAATAAAAAAAATGTAAAAAACGAAAGTTACTTTTAAGAACTTTATGTTAATTAGAATCTATAAGTAAATTGAAACTTTCATACACGTTAAATAACTAAATTTTTTACCTTATTCTCATTTGTGTAAGTAGATTTATATTTTTAACCAAAGAATATCAATATTTTATACAATCAAATAATATATATATATATATATATATATATATATATATATATATATATATCTAACGTTTCAAATTAAAAATAATAAATGACTGAGATAAAAGCTTTAATTAAAATTAAATTATTTGTCTTTTTTGCTCTATAATTGTTGTGTTACACTTCCAGACATCAGCAGACTTGTTTTTATTCTTAGGTCATGACAGCTGAACAAAATTAATAATATTACCGTTAAACCATTATTACTATAAAGTTATAATATTTTTCAATTATACAATAATTCATAATCGAATCCCTTTACACAGTTAGTTCATTCCCACTGGTAAAATTCAATTTTGAATTTCTTCATCTCTTTGAAGGTTATCTGTGGTCTTTCCACCAAAAGTATATATATATATATATATATATTTCTCTAGAGACAACTTTTCATCAAAATAAAGGGTATATAATATTTTTAAGTTTTCTCCAGCTAATCAAGTTCTTAATAATCTCTTACGTTATAGTGCAGGTGAGTAACTGAAAGAAATAGTTAAACGTTGAAATCAATATCCATTAATTATTATAATTAACTTTTGAAAACCCGTTTGATAATGTAGTCAAAGTATTGTTTTTTTCTGGCAAAGAAAACACAAAAAGCCAATATTCATTATGTTTTTGTCTAGTTTTTACCATAGTGAATCAACTTGCTTCTGTTTGATGTCTTTTTTCTTCATAGCAAAAGAAGGTTATTGTCAATTTCTTGGCATTAATCAATGACAAGGACATGTTTTTGGACCCTTGTACGTCCTATGTATATGCATAATAGATAAATTGCCAAAATTGTTTCTACACTCACAGTAACCTATTGTTAGCTAATGACAGCATGTCTGTCACTGTCTTTCTTCTGTTCTTTCCAACTCACAAAGCCAGCATTAGCATTGCAATACTATAATAGTTGCAAACCACACCCCATTTTTCTGTTGCCTTCAAAACTTTCACAGATTCTTCTACTCTTCATCATATATATCACTGTTGTAGTATACTGTGATGAGCCTCAAAAGCAGTGACTGGAAAATGAGAAGAGGTTTCATGTGCCACTCTCAAGCTTCAACAGCTGTGTGCATGAGCACTCGTGACCCTCGATCTGTTGTTCTTCCAAAGAGGCTTGAAAGAACTGTGTTTCTTGATGATACAAGGTTGATCAACTATGCCAAGTACTCCAAACTTGTTGAGCCTCCAAGGTCTAATCCAGTTCCAAAGATCAAGCTTAGAGTGCAAGATCAAGATCAAGATCAAGCCAAAAATCAACCAAAGGAGCTTCTGAAAACAGACAATGATAATAACGTCTTTCAGGTTAGCTACTTTTCTCCTCAACTTGCTGAGATGCAAATGTCATTTTGTCATATGTTGCACTACTTCATGTTTTCTGTCTTCACAAAACCATTTTATCAGGGAAATGCAGTAAATAGCATATAGCAGTTCAAAGTTTTAAATTTAAGCAATCAAAGAATACCTTATTTGTGGGACAAAACTACATATCTGATTATCAAAAAAGCAATCAAAATTATATATATCAAAAGTATAAAACAAGGACCACAAAGAACCTATACATGAATTGAGGGTAAAGTTTGGATTGTGATGTGATTCATAAATGTTGGTATCGATGGCTTTTCAGCTACAGTTGCTATGGGGTCAACACAACTCACTAGAGTCTGATCCATTTTTTTTTTTCCTTTAATTGATTATTTGTTATATTAAGTGAAATGTAAGAATACACCAACCAATAGTGTAAGGTGGATTCAGCAAGGAAACAAATTATCTCCACTATTTGTCCTCCTTATATTTGTCATTTGCAGAGGTTTCAAGATGTCTCACATGCATATTTACTTGACCGAGTCCCATGCATATTCCACAGACAAAGCAGAATGATTATGTCCTTTTTATGCAAATGGGAATTTTATTACGCAACAATACACATGAATATTGATGGTATTATGAGAGGCCACGTCGTTAAGTTTTGTCCCTTCTACATAAAATAACACTTGTATATAAAAAGTCTATTTTTTTTCCTATCTAGTTTTCCAACGAGGAAGGTTTGTGTCCTAGACTCATATGGTCACACTCACCAATAAATTTTGAACGGAATAATGGAATCTCGTATTCAAATCTCTTTATGATTGTATGTGACATACGTTAACACAATGTTATACACTTCACGTGTACTCAATCATATTTGAAATTTTATCATCGAGGTGTTAAATGCAGGTGGTTGTGATGCGGGTTGCAATTCATTGTCAAGGATGTGCTGTAAAGGTGAAAAAACATCTGTCTAAGATGGAAGGTATTAACCTGTACTAGTTATATTATACACCCTTGTTCATAGGGTAAAAGGAAGAAAAGAAACTCTAGTAAATGATACATTGAACATCATATATTGTTGTGTTCTGATATAGAACACATATATAAAAATGTATCATATAAGCTCTAAGAACACTAGATGTTGTAACATTTTTTTAAAGGGTACTAATGTATTTCAACCTTCAATTTCAGGAGTTACATCATTCAGTATAGATTTAGAGTCGAAGAGGGTGACAGTGATGGGGCACATTTCACCAGTGGCAGTTCTTGAGAGTATTTCAAAGGTGAAAAGGGCAGAGTTATGGACTGCTTGTTGAAGCACTTCATAGTACCTTAAAGGGAAGCATAGAACATGCAGAGCTTGAGTCAAAAAGCTAGAAAATTTCCTTAGTAATCTCATTTGTTAACAACTTTTTATGGTGGTGGACCTGGTGGTCCTCAACACAATAAAATTAGGGAATGTGGGGTGGGTAGAACTCTATCTGCTCAAGTGACTTGGTTCTGGTGGTGATGTTCAATGACCATTTAATGGTATCTACCCATTCCACCTTGCAGTTTCTTTTTCTTTTATGGCATTCTAATTATAGTGGCAATGCTTAAAACCATTGTGGCAAAAAGCTGTTTTACTTCTTCACTTTGAACTTTCTTTCTGTCAAATTACACTACTATATTTTACCATTTCCAATTTCCATAAAAGAATACCAGAGTAAGATGACAAAATAAAGGTGTCAGTCTCATTATGCAATGTCTCGGTTGTTTAAATTGTCTTATGTCGAATACAATAATCACTTCTGCTCATACGGTTAAATAGACTTGTCATACTTATTCACCAAGGTTTATGCAGCATAGCAATTGATCTGCACATACCTTTTATTAATTTAGTTTTTGACAGAGACCCTTTTTGGATCTTGTGAAGTAGTTTTTTCCTAGTACCAAGGATGCCACCAATGGGCCCATATGATACATCAAGTCTAGTGTTATACTCAAAAAGTCACAAATAACACAATTAAATAGGCTGAGTGAAACAAAACATAAGATTATTCAAACAAAGCATAAGGAAACATGCTATCCTATATATGAGTTGCATGACAACAAAATATTGTTTGTACCAACCTCTCCATAACTACTACATGATAAATCATCACTAATGAGTTTCCTCTGAGTTTTTTGGACTTGTCAACAAACTAAGAGTGTAGATTTAACTTGGTTGAATTGAGCCTGTTGAATAATCCATTTGATATGTTCAGTTAATTTAGTTTTCAAAGTCTGTCAACAAGCATCTCTATAAACACGTTGCAGGGGTTATAATAGGCCTCAATTTCTCCAAGTTAACATCCTCTTGGGTCTTCGGTATAAGAGTGATTGGCCTTTCATTCAGCTCAACAATGATAGATTGTTCTCGAATGCCTCTTTTATATCACTCTCCACATGGAAGGCTCCACAATACTTCACTGACTCTGCTAAAAGTAGCAGTATTTTTTTTAAGAATATCCCCCTGACTTTGTACCAAAGTGATTAGCATTAAGCTTGAATTGGGTTAAAAGCATGGAATGCAAAGGAAATAGTTTAGTGGATATGCAGAGCAATTTATGAATAAACCCATTTAAACATGAATTTATTCTTGTGATTAAATATAAACTAATGCAAGAAAAGGGCTAATAGAAGTTTATGCTTTTAACCTGGTTTAAGCAAAACCAACTAGAACTGTGGCAATTTCCATGACTGCTCTCCTTACTTATCTGCTAAGTGAACTGTACTTTATACGTACCCGTCCTATATATCAAGCTAAGAGAAAATCAATCAAAATTAACTAATTTAAACATATCAATAATCAAATTTAACAGAATTGAAATGTGAGACCAATCCTAATCAGAAATCTATGAAAAAAATCTATAAATATAGATAAAAGACATAATTGTTGGAATCTTTAGACACATTTATTACAACATTAATTACTTTTTTAACTAACTTAAACATCAAAATATCTTATTAGTCGAAATATCCGAATAGAAAAGAAGGAAGCTAAAGAAGAGGAAAATTGTTTTAAGTGCACACTTGGCCCGTACACATGAGACATGAACTAATTGAACTTTGTACTTCTTACATGCCTTATTATAGAACATTACAAGAAATTGAACTTATATCAGACATTTAAATCATCGTGTAGAAGTGATTGGCTTCGTAGAGAATAGAAAATTATAGAAAAATTAGATTGGCTTCGTAGAGAATAGAGAATTATAGAAAAATTGAACAAGTTTTTCTCTTTCTGTTTGCATACTATAGAGTTCTAAAGTATTTTTTGTAATCATCAAATATGATGTTGAAGTGTTATAAATTTAATTCAGTTACCAACAGCATAAAATTTAACCAATTAACGTAAGCACTGGTAAGTGTATCAAAAGGAATTCATCATACCGAATTATCATCTATTATATGTATCAGAATGATTACATGAAAGAATGAATGCCTAAAACTAGAATAACTACATATGACTCAGGAAAATCAATGTCTGTCTTTCATGTTTTGTGTTCTCATTCTGGTAGCTGATGATCCTCCCTTTTGTCCCATTCGTCTACGAGACCTTGTCTTCACCTCAATCACTTCCTCCTGAAACTTACTACCCCATCTCTCAAAATCACTACAAACACTCACACTTCCCCATCTTTCATGATCACTACCGCCACTCATGATTTTGCTTCTCAGACCCAATTCACTGTCGTACTGTTCTCGAAGCCTTGGATTGGACAAGGTCTTGTAAGCTGCATTCACCAGCACAAACAGCCTCGTTGACTCCTCTTTCATGGTGGGATCGTGGCACACATCAGGGTGGTACCTAAGAGCCATAGACCTATAAGCCCTCTTAATCTCATCCATTGTTGCTCTTTCCGGACTCACAGACAGTACCTTGTACAAGTTTTCTTGGGTTGTGGCTCTGCATGAAACAGTACTAAACTTCGAAGTGGAAACTCTTTGCTGCTTAGAGAGTGAAAGGCCATGAGATTGAAAGGGCTTGCACATGTTTAGGCTTGAAGTTGAACTTAAGGATAAAGCATCCATTGCTAAAGTTAATTGTATGTGCCAAGCTATTTTGATCTGTGAAGATGAATGTGGAAAATGGATACGGAAATCACTTGTATTTATATTTTTGATGGTTGAGAAGGAGCTTAGCTGATGCTATGAAGAAGCCTAGGTGCTACTTTGAACACACGTGATAATAGCTACTTCATTATTTTATGTTGATTATTTGCAAACGTACGTTGAATATTCAAAGGAAAGTAAAGTATTAGGTTACAAACAAGACTTTTCTTACACAGCCGCTTGATGATAGGGAAGATAGGTATGATTGGTGTATAAAATATGAATAGGAAAAATGTGAAGAAACTGTAGCTAGCAACCATGTTTGACTGATGCAATCAATGTGCATGTTTATTTTTGAATCTGGCACAGTCGGCTGGTAGGGTCAAAAGGGTGTTTTTTTTTCATATAAATTAAGGTATTATATCTGCATGAAGTGTACATTGTCAAGCTGGAATTTTCGTAGTAAACAACTTGACAGAGACAAATGTGTCGTATGGGTGCAATCAGGGTCGAGTTTGAGTTTAATATTAGTTAATGTGTTCGAATAAGTTAAAAATTTCTTACATCATGTATGCAAAATTATTTATCTAATGGTTTAGTAAAATATTAGTTCAATTTATGTACACTAACATTACCCTATACTTTATAGAGAGAACCTGAAATATTTCCTCAATTCATGCAATTTTGTAATTTACGTCCTATTAAAAGACTATTTTCTCTAATTTTATTTAAATTGTTTAATATCCAAAATAATAGTTAAATACTAGTATAAAAATAACTTTCTATGTTACAAAAATTACTCTAGTTAAAATTGTTGAAATTTAAGAGTATTAGAGACAGTTTTCAGATTCATAATACAATTATTCATGAAAAGTTATAATTATTCATGAAGAGTTACCATTCATAAAAACTTGCAATCATTCATGAAGAAATGTAACTAATTAAAATCTGGTATCTCTTATATTTAAAATATGCTTGATCAACATCTATATAAAGGGATCCTGTTCTCCATTGAAAGTAAGAGACTTTTTGAGACTTTTCTCTAATTCGGTCATTCTCTTAACACACAAATCAATTCTTGACAATCATATTCTTGTTTAAAGTTAATACTAAGAGTGAGTATTATCGTTGTCTTTCTTCTTTGTATCTCAAAAGCGGATTTCGTGATCCCCTTCACTCTTAAAATGGACGAAATATTGCTTTTAGGAAAGTGTGTATTCACACCTAGAAGAATATATCAAGTCTACATTATTGTTCATCTTGTTTCCCTAAGTTATTTGAAAATTGTTCAAACAGTCTAAAAGCAATATCTTCTCTAAGATGACAACAATTCGTGAGATGTCGCAAACTTTCACAAATTAGACAAATTTGAAGGCGTTGGTTTCCGACGATGGCAAAAGAAGATGTATTTCCTTCTCTCAACTCTAAACGTGACATGTGTTCTAAGTTCTCCCCAACCCAAAGAAAACGAAACCGAGACATTGGAGGAACAATGGAAAAAGAACAAATGGGAGAATGATGATTATGTTTGTCGTAGTCATATTCTAAACGGTATGTCTGATCCTTTATTTGACATATATCAATAAGTAGATTCTATAAAAGAACTTTGGGATCAACTTGAAAGCAAATACATTTCTAAAGATGCATCAAGCAAGAAATTCATAGTTATTATTTTAATAATTACAAAATGATTGATGTTAAACCAATAATGGAACAATTTCATGAAATCCAAAGAATCCTAGGAAGTTTCAAGCAACATAATATTGCAATGGATGAGACATTCATTGTTTTTTTTCTATAATTGACAAACTACCACCAAATTGGAAAGATGTTAGAAATTCAACAAATTATGAATACACTTTTGTTTCAACCCCTATGGACCTTAATTTAAAGATATTACCTAATGGTGGTAAAGCAGTTTCACAACTGGAATATGCAAGGGTAATAGGATGTTTAATGTATGCAATGGCAACTGGAATTTGCTTTTACGGTAAGCAAATTGAGTAGATTTACTAGTAACCCTAGTCTATCACATTGGCAAGCAGTACGCCGAGTACTTAAGTATTTAAAGAAAACTATTAATTATGGATTAACATATAGTGGTTATCCTTCAGTTTTGGAAGGATATTCTGATGCAAGTTGGATTACAAATGCAGAAGATCACTCTTCAACTAGTGGTTGGATTTTCCTCCTTGGGGGAGATGCAATTTCTTGGTTGTCCAAGAAAGAAACTTGCATTATAGATTCCATTATGGCTTCAGAGTTTATAGCTCTAGCCTTGACAGGAAAGGAAGCCGAATGGTTGAGGAATCTAATGTTCGAAATATCATTGTTACCAAAACCAATATCACCAATAGCAATACATTGTGACAATGTTGCAATATTGGCAAAGGCTTATAGTCAAGTATACAATGGCAAATCAAGACATATTGGTGTGAGACATAGTTATGTCCAAGGACTCATCAAAGATGGAATTATTACAGTAGATTTCGTAAGAACAAAGTTTAATTTGGCTGATGAATTTACTAAGGCATTGGCTAAAGATTCCATTTCCAGAATGACAATTGGAATAGGAATGGAGCCAATGATTAATCACAAGTAAGGGAATCTTAACTTAATGATTAATATGACATTGAGTATTAAGTTCAATAAGATTAAATCTCTTATTTGATGATTGAAAGCACAAATAATTATTTCAATAGTGCTTTAGATCTGTGATGCTTAGGAGGTTGACTAATTCTTAATTGATTTCTTGAATTTATGTTTTGTCACAAAAACATGTTTTACCTAAGAAATCAACCTATGTAAGTGCGAAGTTTGGCTGCTTCAAGAAGTCAAGGGAGCATGACTTGTTGCACTTATGAATAGATATGGACGCATGGCCCTATTGTGTCAAGTATAACAAGAATATGTAATTTATCTTATATGTAGAATATCTTCAAGACTTCATTATGTATTGTGTTGGTTCAATCGTTTCGACACCAATAAAATACGAATTCCTGAAATGTGTATTCTACTAAGTGAAAGTTCAAGTCTATGTACACTTTCAATTATGTGTAAGATTGCAATTATTAAATTGATGTTTGTGTTAAGTAATTATACAATACTCTTAAATGGTGGAGGATTGTTGGAATTTAAGAGTATTAGAGACAGTTTTCAGATTCATGAAGAGTTACAATTATTCATGAAAAGTTACAATTATTCATGAAAAGTTGCAATTATTCATGAAGAGTTACAACCATTCATGAAGAGTTACCATTCATGAAAACTTACAAACATTCATGAAGAAATTTAACTAATCAGAATCTGGTATCTCTTGGATTTGAAAGATGTTTGATTAACATCTATATAAAGGGATCTGTTCTCCATTGAAAGTAAGAGACTTTTCTATAATTTGGTCATTCTCTTAACACACAAATCAATTCTTGACAATCATATTCTTGTTTAACGTTAATACTAAGAGTGTGTATTATCGTTGTATTTCTTCTTTGTATCTCAAAAGTGGATTTCGTGATCCCCTTCACTCTTAAAAGGGACGAAATATTACTTTTAGGAAAGTGTGTATTCACGCCTAGAAGAATATATCAAGCCTACATTGTTGTTGTTAGAAGTGGGTTTTAGGCCTAACTCAACCCCCACAAAACCGGTTTCTAACATGGTATCAAAGCCTGGTTAGAGCCTATCCGAGCTATATTTGTTGGGCATATTGTTCCACCCACTATTGGGTCGTTATCGGACCACCCATTAATATCTAGTCTCACGCTCGAGATGTATATACCTCGGCGTGAGGGGGGTGTTGGAAGTCCCACATCGACTAGAGATAAGGTCAATTTATAATATATATATATATATATATATATATATATATATATATATATATATATATATATATATATATAAGTGGGGTGCAGACCTCACCTTACAAGCCGATTTTGTGGGGTTGAGTTAGGCCTAAAACCCATTTCTAACAGTTGTTCATCTTGTTTTCCTAAGTTATTGAAAAATTGTTCCAACAAAAATTGATGTGACAATAATAGAGTTTTATATAAATTTGGAAACACTTAATTAATGAATATATAATATTGATTAGAGAAGGAACTAATTAATGAAGTATATGTTATATTAATTATATTTTTCATTCACTATGTAAGATATTACACTACAAAGTGAAATATAATTATCGTGATCATGAGACAAAAGGGGTGTTTTTTGAAAATTTGTTGTGGTGTCTATTTATTTATCTAATTGTTTGTTTGCTAATGTTAATAATAGAATTAACCGATGAGCATGAAAGGGAATATGATAAATGTTACATCATACAGAAAAATTAAAATTAATAGTGTAAAATAATTGTTAAATAATAATACTAACACAAAAAATGCATATATCATTTATATGATGTAAATCAAGTAAAACACTAATGCTAAAATGATCAGTAACATTTTTGTAATTTTTGGGATAAAATTGACTAAGATCCTTTGTGGTCCAACGTCAAAGGCTTAAATGACATTAACTTTCTCTAAGTACATGGTTAATTAATATCAACCCCCACAAAGTCTTGATGCTAAATGTCTTAATGACGTCGAACTCTAACATGTCTCACATAGGCTTTTTAAAAAAAATTCAAAAGTAGTTTGAAAAAATTATTTTTAATAATTTGTTATAATGTGTAGATTGAAGTTTATGTATAAATTTGATAAAATTTTGATTGAGATCATTTTGTGTTGTTCTCGAGATGCATACTTGATTGTATTAATGAACTATCACTTTCATTTCGTGTAATTCAGAGATCAATACAAAATACTACCAAAATTTAATCAAATTTATGATGTTAAACTTCTTTGTATACGCATTAGCAAATTATAATTTTTTTTCTGAATGGGTAAGACCTCACCTTATGGGAGTTAAAAATTTGAGATTGATGGAGTTTGTTACGAACATATTATGAATCGAAACTGGGTGAATGAACATTACATTAGTTAATAGTATGGAAAAGGGGAATTTGAGTTCTTGCAATATTCTCAAGAACAAGCAATCTTTGCCAAAGGGATATATTTGTGTCCTTTTGTTTGTTGTCTTAATCAAATACGTCAGGACTTGTGCATAATGCATGATTATCTATTCATCTTCTATATAATGAAGAGTATATAATTTGGACACGACATGGAAAATTATTACACAAGTCTACGACGTCACGAGGAACATATTATGTAGACAAATGGATGAGTGATCATTTATAAGACATAGTATGTGATATTGGTAAAGAAAATTTTGGAAGAACTCATTTATATGATTCTCTTGTTCAATTCAGAGAAAAAGTTGTACCTAGGATGTGCTAACTTTACACGATTGTCGGCAAGTTTGAAATTTCTCAGTTTAAAAGCAAGGAATGGATTCATTGATAAAAGTTTCATAGAATAGTTAGAGTTGTTGAAGGATTATTTGCAATTAAAGAAGATTGCGAGGAATCTAAAATGGCATGTTGATAGAAGAAAATATGATAATATTTTTTGACATGGAAAAGATATAATGTTGTGATATGAATGAGAACCTCACATATAAGAGTTAAGATACTTCCATGCAATTAGTTTATAAATACTATGTGCTTTTGTGTATTTTTTTTATGTAGTATTCATTTTTAGAAAAATTATTATGTATCGTAACTTTTAATTTTCTTTTTATTGGATTTGATCGAGTAGTCGGGCTAACCTG
This sequence comes from Vigna mungo, assembly GCA_036885675.1. Lineage (NCBI taxonomy): Eukaryota > Viridiplantae > Streptophyta > Magnoliopsida > Fabales > Fabaceae > Vigna > Vigna mungo. Next base: position 14,414,799 of record CP144700.1, on the reverse strand, counting down.
ACTACTGATGTGCGATTGAGCTCTGAATTATCATAAGGAGAAAGTTCACTTGCAAAAAAACTTCAACGCTCAAGGTAGTAAGAGATTTTTGAGAGAGCATATGAGTAAAAGTGATTCTAAGATCTTATACTCCCTGTGATAGGATGTATTTATAACCTTTTTAGGCCTATTGTTAACATGTTTTGTTTCTATCATAATTAATATCATATATCTCATAAATATTATCTTTCCCCTTATTTTAAGGAGGTTAATATATTACAAGGATCTCACACTTGGATCCTTTACCGATTAGATCCTTTTAGGACCTACCAAATACTAAAAATATCATAAATATAGGTCAGATAGGTACATAAGCTCCCTAAGCTTAAAAGTTAATAACTTTTACAAGTGGAACATGTTATTAAATGAATGAGTTTATATGTTGTTTTTAACTCGGTCGAGTTGCACTCAATTTTATATATTGCTTTTAGCTCTTGAAGGAATTGTATGCTGCTTTAAGCTCATGATCATGTTGTATTCAGACACTTATATCGCCACACTTTTGAATGCTTAATTTATACTCGAATTTCTCCAAGTAAGTGTATAGTCAAACACTTGTAAGATACTTAGAGTTTCCAAGTTAGTCCATGATCGAACACACGTAAGATACTTGGAGTTTTCCAAGTAAGTCCATGTTACACTCGTAAAGTAGTTAGAGTTTTCAAGTAAGTCCATGATCAAACACTAGTAAGGTACTTGGGTTTTCCTAAGTACATCTATTACCAGACACTCTTAAGATACGTGGATTTTCCCAAGAAAGTCCATAATTGAACACCCATAAGGTACTTGTAGTTTTCCAAGTAAGTTCATCATTGAACACTCATAAGGTACTTGCATTTTTCAAGTCCATTATTAGACACTCCTAAGGTATTTGGATTTTCCCGAGTAAGTCCATAATAGAACACTTATAAGGTACTTGGAGTTTTCTAATAAGTCCATGATCGGACACTTGACTTAAATTTATTGAGTAATAACATTATCGAACACTTGGGCTCAAATTTACCGAGTTTCGTTGTGCTTCTTCCATACTAGGTCTACCTTTTGGAATACTCGTCTATTATAAGATGCATCTTGTATAAGATTAAACTCAATTGGATACCATGCTTTTGAGGTATTTTTCATGACATGGGCCTCTTCCCGTACATCTTGTATAAGATTCAACTTAATTGTGCATCTTGCTTTCGAGGTAATTTTCATGACACGAGCATCTTTCCGTACTTCTTGTGTAAGATTCAACTCAGTCGTACATTTTGTTTTTGAGTGCGTTCTTTCACGAAGCTCAACCAACACATAGTTGACTTGTATCGTACTCAAGCACCTTTCATTATACCATGCAAAAGGATGGTGTTATCTCCACTAAAAGGCTTTGCCTATCACCTTTGATTGATGTTAGGAGCTACAGAGTCTCTAATGGAATTATTAGGATTTTCACCAAAGTTTCATCTCTGAGTTGGTGTATTGAGCTTTCAAAGTCAAGTTGTTGTGGAGAAATTCAAAGTTTTGATGAGAGAGAGAAAATCCATTGCTACATTCATTCAAACGCATTTTAGTCGTTTTCTAAAAATGTCATAAAAAAAATTCTCGCGAGCGAATTGAATGAAATTTGGAGGAAAGCTTTTTTATGCTATTATGGAGTGGACTGGAAAAAATCAGCTCCAAACTCGACCTCTAGATGTACTTTTTGGTTTTTTTCCAATTTTACGGGTTTTTGGGTTTTGGAAATGAGAATTGTTTTTGGTTCAAGTTTATATATCACTTTTAGATAGTTATAAAATGACTTTTCATCTTATCTTTTAATTAATTGAAGTATTTTAATATTATGTCATTGATAAAACATATTTTAAGGGTGTTTCTTGTTTGAATTTTTTATTAATATTAAGTTATTATGATATTTTATCTATAGATAAATCATTTGAATTATGTTTATTTTACTTTAAATGATTATTTATATTTTATGAGATGTTAGATTGAATACATGAATTCGTAAAGCTCCACTCATTATTCCGCTTTTATGTTTGGATTAAAATTTCACTTTGCACACCCTAATATTAGAAATATTTATGGGTTAGATCTGGTAGGATTTGAAAAAAAAAAAAAAACTATTATTCAATCCATTAAAAGAATCGCGTTGGATATGTCTTTTGTGTTAAATTCAACTTAATGGCGTTGGATATATCTTTTAAATATCAATCCAAATAAAAAATATATAATCTTTATAAAAATTAATCAAATGCTTAAATTTGTCTAAAAATAAAGTTAATAACAAATCTCATATCACTCATACTAAACTCATCCCCTTAACATATAAAAATGAGTTAATTTAAATTAAGTCAAATTTAATCTAATCATAAATAAAATTCAACATTAGATTGGATTGGATCAAGTAATTGGAAACCCAATCCAATACAGATCCCTACATAAAAAAACAATTATGATTGCTTTGCTACACATTTTTTAGAATAGCATGTCCTTATTAATAGCAATGATTCATAATGTCTACATTAATCAAATTTTGAATAAAAGTAATTTAGTAAGGATATAATATATTATTTTAATTTTTTTTTCCGATATTATTGTATATCAACTTTTTGTTTTCGGTGCAACTTAATTTTAACTATATAATATTACATATTTAATTTAAGTGTTAAAATATATAATAGCTTCAAAAAATGTAGCTCAATCTCTGCAACTGTCCAAAGGAAGTTTCCAAAAACAAAAATTGGGCCACATGTTAATAGGTGGGGAAGAAATGGGCCACAAAATCTTTAAAAAAAAAAAAACCTTCTTAAATATGTTTAAGCATGATTTAACTTAATTAGTCGTAATTGAAATAAATTCAAAATTTTTATGTCCTAAAAAAAGGATCACAGCTTGCTTATTTTTGTTTTAAAATACCCTTATCGCAAAAATTCTGAAAAAGGGTATTATTTACTGATTTGACTCTCTCCTCACTACAAAGAAAAAAAAATTAATTTTTAAAAGATAAAATGAAATAATAACCATCAATGGAAAATATCTATTCAAATCTTAATTGACTTTCAAACACATATATTCAAATCATAATTAACATTAGATTTATTATGCATATATTTAATTTTATCATGAATGAAATTTATTCATTTCTAATTAATAATTGTAAATACATTTTATTTTGTAAAGTTAATAATTAACTCTAAAAAGTAATAATTGTAGTCATAACTAATTTTAAATTGTTTTGTTACAAATTTGGTTTGTTGACTTTCTAATTAGTGATTATAAGTTCACTTAACTTTCATTAATTTTTGTAATTGATAATTTGAAGTACATTTTTTTCTTCTAAAGTCAATAATTCAGTTTAACTTTTGAATTAAAATTATAAGAACAATAATAACAGACTTTAAATGGGTCAAATCCATCACGAACGTTCTCATTTTTTAAATTTTAAAAAATTGGTAGGACTTTTTTTAATTTAATGTAAAAATAAGGTTTAATAGGTTCAGAGATCCTATATTTGAGTATTTGTTTCAATTGGGTCCTCCAATTTTGAAAGTGATTAATTAGATCTTTAATTTTGTCAATTTGAATCAATAAAAGTCTTTCCGTTAGATGCAATTAACACCGTGAAGTTTTGAACATGTGGCATGCTGACGCTTTCAGGTGACACTGTTTCAAGTGCATAAGTGGATTATAAAAGATTTCACCCTTTTATAATTCACCTATACACTTGAAATGGTGTCACCTAGAAGCGTCAACGTGTCACATGTTCAAAATCTTCACGGCGTTAACTGCATTTAACAACGGAAAGACTTTTAAAACAAACCCCAAATACATAGACATCCGAATCTATTAAACCTTAAAATAAATTTAGTTTATGCGGTGGTTGATTGATTGAATGGACCACAATGATGATGCCACACAAATTTAAACAATTTGTTTGCATTGCATTCACTTTGTTTTGCGAAGCACGCGCCGAAAAGCAAACAACAGATCAATGCAACAATGCCTTTCCGCCCATGCCAGAAATCATTTGCAAAACTTATAATTTCACAACATTTTTTTTTATAATATTTTAAGATTGTTAATGAACTAAAATTATTTCACAATTAATAATAATTATTATAAACATTACAAAATAATATTAAAATATTATTAAAAAAATATTGTCAAAGTTTTCCTTTACTATAAAGTGTCTTCCAAAACAATACCATTAATTTAAATAAGATTTATGGTTTTTTTACCATAAAGTGTCTTCCAAAAACAATACCATTAATTTAAATAAGATTTAGTGTGAAGATAAAAGATTTATGTGTTGAAATATTATTTTTGTTAAAAAAAATAATGATAAAATAACATATTTATATTTTTTGACACTTGTTGCAAGAATATAATAGTCATAATATAGGAATTAGAAGACTTCTGACCACTTATATCTAGTAAAACAGAATAAACTTACCTAGTTACACTTTTTATAAGCAAACTAGAATATTTAAAATGTCTTCTAAAAAAGAAACAAAAACTGAAGAGAAAAAATTAAACTTCAAAACACACATACATTAATTACCTCACATCTTCAAAAAAAGAGTATTAAACACACTTAAAAAAAAATTGAGTAGATGAGAATCTCAACTAAAAGAGATTCATGTTTCATTGGATTGACTCATCTAATCACACTCAAATCTTCTCAATTACATTTTTCCTATAGGGCTCCTCTAAGAAACCAACTTTTATAAAGATCTAAAATTTACATGTGAAAAGCAAATCTGAAAAATAACACTAGTTCAGATTTGAAAAACATCGATGTTTTGAGTCAATCTAACGTTATACTGATCTAATCAAAACATAACATGCATTTGTAACAGTACAAACAAGAACACGAAAAACCATTGTTTATTTACATTTGTATTTTTAGTAGGTGCTCCTTTCACAAACCTTATTCTCGACGAAACAAGTAACTAGAATCCATCGTGCGCGTATACTTGATAATTTTGCAGAAGCGATTGTTGTGACTAGGAAAACCATATTTGAAAACTAAGTGGTAGTGCTCATACACCACACCATGTCAAATACTATAGGAATATAACATGAGAAATCTCAAACTGTTATATAAATAAATATAGTTGTATATAAAAGAAAAGAGGGTACAGTCTCAACTCAGGGAATGAATTTTATCTACCATTAAGTCAAACATAGAATGAGATGAAAAACCAAAACAAAACATCAAAATAATAATCCCTCATGTCATCTCTCTAATATTAAAATGGAACCAAACTATTCTTCTCAGAAGCCTGAGAATGTGGCTACCAATATGCCAACAAGCAAGGTTCCACCAGAAATTCGGAATGATGCTGCGTTCCCTTTAGCTGGTGCTGGTGCTGGAGATACATCATTTGCAGGACCATGTGCACCAGATGCTTGAGGAGATGGAGAAGCTTTTGGAGACACCCCTCCAGCTACAAATAAACCATCATTCAATTACAAACACCAACAATGTTCAAGTCTAACACAGTTATCAAAATGGTCAAGATTTTTCATACAATTAAAATATGCATCAAGGTATGAACAGTACATGAGAAAAATGGAGCAGATTTTTGTGAGTAGAAATGGGGAAAGTAAACTGATAGAGGAACGTAGAGTTCACAACTATAATATAATTATTGTTTACTTTAAATCATCATCCACAACAACACAACAGAAGAAGAATCAAAACTTCAAAATCAGATTTTGGTCTTGTTTAGTTAAAATTAAGAGGCTGGAAAAAAACATAGCACGTGACCCCTTTGTAATTTGAAAGAAAAATCAGCTTCAAAAACCACACATCAATGTTATAAAGGGCATAAAGTAGTGGAAAAAAGTACAGTAACTAGGTGACATACCAGGAGCAGCAACAGGGGATTCGGACACTGCAAAAAAACAACCGAAGACACGGTTACTGACAAGAATCAAGAAAGAGACAAAACTGCAAAAACGGGTGATATATATGAAAAATGAGATCCATGTTCAACATCTAGGGTACAAACAGGAAAAAAAAAAACTAAGGGTGTCCCTGGTACCACCATCATCATCTGATGTAGCATACGGTGATGTTAAAAAAATCGAAAAAAAAAGTACAAAAATTGTGTTAATCCAGTCATAAATAGTTATTAACTCAATGTGTTTCTCGCTGGTAACACAAGTGGCATGACAATGAAAGGCACCATGGGATCGATCCATCTCGAGCATGCATAAAAATGAAACCTTTAACGAACCCAGAAGTCGAAAGCACTGATCTTTATGAAGAAATCTACCATAAAGAAAATGAAAAGACAAATGCAAAGAGAAACCAGAGACCCCAAATGGGAAAAGAAAAAAAGTAGCAGAATTTACTCACATCCACAGTTGGCGGCAGAAGGGGCAGAGACTTTGCATGCGGCAGGGAGACTGGTGGCCTTGGTGACATTCAAAATCACACCAAACTGAGCACTGCTTTTGAAAGCCTCGCAAAGGCAAACAGGGGCAGTTTTGAGCACAGACTTGAGGCCAGAACAGCAGGTACCCTCTGGCTTGGTGACGGTGCTGCCATTGGTGACAAAGGACAAGCAATCGGCCATGGTGAGAACAAGGGTTGAGCAGTCCACGGACGGTGCTGGCGCTTGATGGGATGATGCGCTTTGTGCTAGATCAATGGCGCATAGAGCCATGAAACACACAATGAATGAGAGCTTTGATGCCATTTCTGGAGAGAGAGTGAGGGAAAAGGAGAAGTGAGAGAATGTAAGAGTGAAGAGAAATTAAGGTGGAACACTGAAATGGACTTGGGGTGTGGGCTGATGCTTAAATAAGCACAAACAACTGAATTCTGTTATTTTTTTTAAAAAAGAAAAAAGAAAAAGTTTCAATTTAAGAATTATTAGGAAAGTTGAATATTTTAAGGATGTGTTCTTCCCTGATGTTTTATTTCTTTTGTTCTTCAAAGTTGTTTAATTTGATTCACTACTAAACTCTTAAATATTACTACATACTTCCATTTAGAATTTATTGGGTAGGTTAAATAATTTAAATTTTTTTCTTTGATTTCTTTTCAATAAGGATTGTTAGTATATTTACAAAAGTTAACCTTTTAAAAGAAAATTTAACATAAAAATAAAAAGAAAATTATAAATAATAATTTAAATATCATGTTAATTATTTTATATGATAAAGATAATTTTTTTATTATGTTAAAGCTAATAAAATTTGTAAAATTATTATTATTAAATTAGGAAAACATAAAATTACTTATACCTATATATAAAGAAAAGTTCTTTTTTACATTTTTTTTCAATTTTATCCTTTAAATAATTTTTTAATATTAATATAATTATTTTATTGATTTTACTCCTTAAGTAATTATTTTCTAAAATTTATTTTTTTTATTTGATATTTTTTTAATTTAATTATTTTTTAATTATAAAACTATATACAAAATAAATAAATAAACTATTTTCAATAAAATTATGAAAATTATTTACATTTAATTTTATAATAATAATAATAATATTAATATTAATTTAATTATTTTTATTATCATAAAAACAATAAACATTGAGTTATTATAATTACTTTAAATTTATTTTAGTATATAATTAATAAATTTAAATTATTAATTTAATAATTTAAATTAATAATAACAGGAACATCCCAAATTATTACACTTAACATTCTCAAAACTTAATAATTGTCTATACATAAATAAAAGTAAAATAGTGAAACCAATCTTCATATTTACATTTTAGCTTCATCGTTCCTTAACATTTACTCACCATCAACATCCTCTCAAATTCACATCATTAAAGTGATAATTGTAAAAGAGAAAACAGACAAAAAATAATAAGGATAAGCTAATATCAAAAGAATAAAATATGGAATTCAAAAGTCAGCATATAATATATTTCACTTTCAAATTAAGCATAATACCTAAGCATATCATAAAAAGAAAATTTAGATTTGACCATATGGATACATGTGTTATTGTCAAGTTATGACGAGTTGTACACTTGTGGTGGCCTCTACTACTCTGTAGAGTCATTGCAAATAGGTTTCACCCTATTACACACAAGGTTAGTTCGTTAACACCTTAGGCCAAGATAAAGCCCTTAGACTAGTACCTTCTGTTACTCTCACCACATGCATCACCCATCTCTACTTGAGAATGGATAACCATTAGATTGTCAAGATAACCCTCAATACTGAGTTCCTATAATAATACATACACTACTTGGCACCACCATGAAATCTCTCCACTAGAGTCATGAAATTACACCTATTTACCATGCACATGATTAATACATAATCATCAAAACCATAATACATCATACAATTCAATAGATAATACCAAACAAGCATTAATGTACCAATACAGCTCGAACCCAACAAGAAAAAAGAGAAAAGAAAACTCAAACAAATACTACACTCAAGGCGCTCAATGTCAACATTTTGCCACCCAATGACACACTATTCACCAAGCAAGCCTGACCCAGCACCCAAACCCCACCGAAAAAGTAGCGTTCAACGTCTTGAAGCCCAATGGCTCTTTGTTTTGGCCAACATTGAGCGCCACCCAAGGTCACTCAGTGCTATACTAGATGACAACAACTTATTTTTCTAATTTAGGTGCATCCTGAACCTATCCAAATTACCAAATTGGTTCCTTTAACACTAGGATTGATTTAAAAACATGTTTATGGTTGAAATTGAGTATCACTTTGCTCATTTGGTTAGAAACAAGATGCACCAGATTAACCTAACAACATAAACTAGAATTTAGCAAACTAAAGTTTTAAACAAGTCATAATTGACTCAAAAACAGACCTCAAACCTTCAGTTTTATCACAAATTTACTCTTTTAGATTTTCACCTGTTAAAACCCATAAAATGGGCAAAAAACAACCTAAAACTCAACCTATTAACTACTTATCAATTCAACATCAGATTTATGGTTAGTTAAGGTTTTAGACAAGTTTGAAAGGATCTAAGAACATCTTTTAAACATCAGTTATAGATACAAAATCACTCTTATAGAAATTCACCAACTAAAACCTCAATTTAAATCGAAAGTTAGCCCAACAACACTCCTTTTTCACTACTTTAAATTCTATAACAAATTTGTAACTCCTAGGACTCCAAATCAGCAACATTCAAAGTTCAAACAAGTACCAATTTACAATTATTCGCAACAACATTCATCAGTAATCCAAATTCACTCATCAAACACAATTATTACTGAATAATTATATCAAATGATAGCATATTCAATCAAACATGATTCTCACAACCTAGCAAACATAAATTCATACTTTTTAACACAAATTAAAGTAAATATTAGCTTTCCTTACCTTATAGAGGACCCAACTGCTTTACAAGAGCTAAGACGACTCCACCAACTCAAGGAACTATATATCCCCTATTACTCACTAAAATATGATCAAGGTATACTATTAGAACTACTTATTAGCAAATAGTCCAATATGACACATGCAAAAACACTACAGTTCGCATGCAAAGGAAACCACACAGACCAAAGAAATGAGTAGAAACTAATTTACTCTTTTAGAGAAACTGATAGGGTATATTTGAAGATCGTACTGTTGTGATCACTTAGGCGGTCTCTGATATTCACACAGATAAACGTAAGAGAAAAACTCATATAAAGATGGTATGTTTTAAAATAGTGAAACTTGTTTTTAAAATTTGAAAATTAAAATATCTCAAAATTTAAGAGTCTACAAAAAATTGGTATAAATTGAAACATAGAAAAATAGTTAAAAATGTAAAAATAATTTGTATAGATAAAATTTGAATTGTGCAAATATATTTCTATAACAAATTAGTAATATATAAAGAAATATGATTTTATTGTGTTTAGCTTTTGAATTATACACGTACTGTGTAGATGTATTAAATAAAGTTGTTAAAAGATTGACCTTGAAAATACTTTGAAAAAAAGAGTTGAAAAGTGTGAATTTTTTGAGACTTTTGGTGGAGAGAGAAAAGAAAGTTGTTTCTGTGTGAAAGGGGTGCTCACACGTGGCCACTGCATCACGCAAATTCAAGTGTCCACGTGTCATTGTCACCTCTTCCGATTATGCGCACCAAAACATTTTTCATTTTCTAAAGTAGTATAATTCTTTTAGGACTACATCTATTCCACCAACAATTCTTTTAAGAAAAATATTTCAAGTAAATAAATAATATATATATATATATATATTAGATTTATATGATTTAATAAAACCAGGATGTATAATGTAAACATATCATTTTAATCTCTAAACACTAAATTGAAAGGATTAAAATGAATTTTTTTAACTGTTTTATTCTATTGAATTTAATATGTAGAAAATAAAATCATATTTTAGTAAATTCGAGAGATTAAAATTAATCTCTTTATTTGAGGGAAAAAATTTAGAAATTAAAATTATAATTAAATCTATGTCAGGTTTACCACAACAATTTTAACTTTTAAAATAAAATTTGTTAAAAGGAAGAGTAATTAAGATTGATGGTAGAGGAACTATCCATATCATAAGATTTGTGCATCTAATGTATCCTACAACATTTTTTTAAAATTAAAAATAAAGTCAAAATAAGACATAAAATATTGAAAATAAAGTTAAAATGTATCATGTAAAACTAAAAATAAAAATGAAAAAGAAATGAATATACTGTAACATCTTATAAAATTGAGTATTAGAGTTGATAGGTATTTTAAAATAATAAGATCAAATATTTTAAAATTAAATAATTCAATAATATACATAGAAATTCATAAAATCGTGTTATTGTTGAAAATACTTATCATCTCTCTAGAAACTTTTCGCTTAGCTCTCTCTGCCTTCTCTTTACAATTTCTAACTCCTAGATCATTCGTTTAACTATCAGAAGGTGTCTGAGTGATCACGGTAGAGAATCCTTCATTTCTATCCTACCACTTTTCCTTATAGAGCAAGTAAGTTTATGTTATTTTTTTTCTTTGATTTTTCGGTCAAATTCATGCGTAGGGGTTCTCTTCTCATGTGTTAGATTTGTTTTCCACCTATATTTTTGTCGATAAGAGGTCTTAAGGACTTGCTATGATCATGCTTTTGTGCTTGGTAGATTTCTCTAGAGTTCCTTGAACTTGAAGCAAGAGCAGCAAGTTTGTGTAAAGCAGTGACAATTTCTTTTGAGGTAAGGGAAGCTAATTTTATGGATTGAGTACCTAATTTCAAGTATAATTAATGTCTGGAATGAAATGAATGGTTATATTAGAGATGCATATTGGTGAAAATTGTATTCTTGATTTATAGGAATTATTTGTATGAATGCTTGATGTATTGTATGGGTTTGTGTTTTGTTTGGAAGTACCTTGATTAATTATGTTTTGTGAATTGATGATGTTAACCTGTGGTTGAAATGTTAAATGAAAATGACATTGTAGAGTTAATGGATTGTTTTGGTCAAAAAAGATGTGGTGTTGATAGGTGTCTTGTAGAAGGAATGGTAAAAAGGGAGAAATGGGAGTTTAGAATCTTTGGTAAGGTCAATTATGACTTGTTGGGATGGATTTGGGTATGTAAATGGTCTAGGAATGCATGATAAATTAGAAGGTAAAGTTTTAATGACTTTTAGTGTATTTTTTAGGTTTTGAATGGTGAGTTTTGGAATTTGAAGGTAAAAGGTAAAGGAATGGATTTGGGGTCTGTTATTGAGTCATTTTGGACTTATTTAGACCCATAAGTTGGCTAGATATGAGCTTAAATGGTTAGAATTTAAATTTGGTCTCTAGAGGGGGATTTTTAGTCAATTTGAATTGAAACTTATGGTCATATGGTTTTAGATTTGGTTTAAGTTGAGTCCTATACAATTGATAGGTCAATTGTGTATTAGAATGCCTAATGGAAGTGATGGAAGTTCATAATTATGCTTAAGATATGTATTGAAGTATTGATGGGTGCATATTCTACAAATATTGATGCTGCAGAATTTTGCAGAGTGAGCAAGGAGAGCTAGTTGGACGAGTAAATAGGGATTCTAGCAGTGAGTTTCAAGGATTGGGCGAGCTCCCTTGCTGGTATGTGGGAGTTCTCTATTTTCGCTCTTGCCAAATGAGTGGATTGGTTCAGTGGGTGAGTTTGTAGGGTGTTTGGGTTACAGGGGCTAAGTGAGGCAGCTCGCTGGGTTGTGAGAGCTCACTGGTTTTGCTCTGGTTGGGCTAGTGAAAACTGTTCGCTAGGCAAGTAAGTTTTGGTTGTATAGAAAATTTTAAGTGTTTTATCTGTTGTGTTTATTTGTGAATGGTAGAATGATGTATCTTATGTTGTGTAATATGATTGAAAGGTGTGATGACATGTGAATGATGGTTATAAGGACTTCAAGGAGATGTCCTTTAAATATTTACGTGTGTAAGTATATGTAATGATATAAGAAGCTAGTAATTAAAGGTAATTCTGACATTCTCAATAACATCTAATCTCAAGAAGAGAAGGATGGTTATGTGGTTGAGAGTAGCCAAAGTTCCCTAGACTATTGGTTATTTGTTAGCCATAAATACTTGAAAGGATATTGTTGTTGGTCCACCTCAAAGGCAAAGCCTCTATAGTTTGATATCAATACATGTATTTAGATGACCTATCTAGAGTTAGATGATGATATATGTGAATATTGTTTGATGATTGATAATTGAATTATTTAATGATGCTTATGCGTATTCTTTGATAACTAGCTTACCATTTTCTTTGTGTTTGTATTTGTGTTTGTTTAACTCTTGAGTTGAAATGATCATCTTTACGATGTGAGCAGATAAGGAGTTGTTTCTAGATTAGTTGTTAGGAGTTGGGGACTGAACAACCAACCTTAGTGTTCTTAGTTTGTTGATGATTGTGTGTGTGTGTGTGTGTATATATATATATATATATATATATATATATATATATATATATATATATATGGGTTTGCTAACTTCTGTATGCCTGTTTCTCAGTTGGTACATTTTAGCAATGTGTACCGGATTTCAGTAGATAAAAATACCCTTATATATCATGAATTCTAAGTTTTAAGGTTAAGGGTATTTTAATAATTTTCATTCTCAAAATTAAAAAATAAAAAAGAAACCCCACAAACCCTTACCCACCTCTCTCATTCCTCTCAATCCTTTCTCTTTCATCTCTTTCACTCCAACATTTTCTCTGTCATCCCTACTCTAGCCCCAATTGAAAAAAATCAGAAACACTTGCCTTATTTTAATAATTTTCAATCTCAAAACTAAAAAGAGAAACCTCAAGCCCTTACTCACCTCCTTCATTCCTCTCAACCTTTTCTCCTTCATCTCTCTCACTCAAACATTTTCTCTGTCATCCCTGCACTAGCCCCAACTAAAAAAACACTAATTATTAAACAATTTACTTTTGTAAAGAGTTGAGTCAGTGACAAATTCACCTTTCGAAAAAAGTTCATTCAAAATCTCTTTAATTTCATTATCTTCACTATATATATTACAGCCGACGGGCACGACTTGCACCAAGACTTATGAGCATCCTTCCTTTACATTCTGAGACTGCTACGTGACATTGCTCAGTGACCATTTAATTTTTTTTTGGTAGAAATTTATTAACTTGTTTTCCTTTACTAAAGAAAAAATAAATCAAAATACAATAAAATTCTCAACAGTAAAATCAAACAATAAAAATTCTAAATCTTGAAATTTTATTTAAAATTATATAAAGAAAAAATTATTTTGAATGGTAATAATAAGGGAAAATATATAAGACAACCCTCAAATAAAAATCAACATCAACATCATCAATTATTTTATTATTAAAGTGGGAAACAAATGAACGAATAGAGCAAGAACAACAAATTACGGTGCCGCGGGTTATTGTGTGTGGCTGAGAGAGAGAGTATGGAGACGAGAGAGAAACAAATTGGATAAGTGAGGAAGGTGGATTAGGATTTGACAAGTGTTTCTCATTTTTTCAATTGGGGCTAGAATAGGGATGACAGAGAAAATGTTGAAGTGAAAGAGATGAAAGAGAAAAAATTGAGAGGAATGAGAGTGGTAGGTAAGCGTTTGGGATTTTTTTTTTTTTAATTTTGAGAATGAAAATTATTAAAATACCCTTAACCTTAAAACTAAATTCATGATATATAAAGATATTTATATATATATATATATATATTTATCTATATATACATTTATCTATATATATAGATATCTATATATCCATATCTATACATATATCCATATATCTATATATATATATATATATATATATATATTTTTTTTTTTTCTTTTTGATAGAATTCTAGTCACCCTTTAACTTTATAATGTAAGATATTTTGTTGATAAAAATATTATTTTGTTTTCTAATATATGTTATATTAGTATGGTTATGTTTGGATAACTGTAAAAGTTCATATATATGTTTTTTACTGTTCTAGTTTTGTTGATGCGTAATTTATCTTATAATAATATTAATACCATTAAAAAAATGAAATGTTACATCTACCATCTATCAATATTGTAATGTAATGTTTAAAATAAATAATATAACCGCATTACAAATAATCTAGAGTTGAACTCTTACTTATCACACCCAAATTCTTGGTAATGTTACAATTATTAACAAAATAAAATTGTAATTAAATTATATAAATACTCATAAAGAATAATTATAAAAATAAATAATTTTTATATACTTTTTATTATAGAAGTGATTTTTTAATTATAAGTAATTATTTGAATTCAAAAGATCAGTTACATAAAAGATAAAATTATAATAATTTATGTATATAAAAAATAGTTAAAACAAAAAATCACTTTATCAATGTCATAGATTATTTATTTATTTATTTCATTCACTAGATTCTATAAAATAAATTTAATAAAGTCAAATAAATTGCTACGTTATATTAATTTTATTTTAAGAAAAATGTTATATATATATAAGGAAAGAAAGAACATGACTTTTGTAGAAAAAATGAAAAGAAAAAAAAGTCTAATAAATAGTTTACAGTTAGGAGTAAGTATATATAATAGTTTACAGTTAGGAATAATAGTTAAAAAGTAGGGTTTTAAAAATTAAGTTTTCAAGTAAGGTAACGTATACACCAAAGCTAGAAAATTTGACGTTATATAGAAAGTCTTGTTAAAAATAACTATCTACTTTTAGTTAGTTTTTTGTGTATATTTAAACTAATTTTGAAGTGTTTGAGATAGTTTTCTGAACCACGTTTTACTAAATGTAACCTAATTTGATTGACAAAGGGTTCATTTCATTATTATCATTCTTTTCCATGATATATATATATATATAGAAATGAATTTGACAATGAAATTTGCTGATTTAGTTTTAATTTAAATATTTGCTAATTATTACTTATTTTGGACTCTCCCACGTGGATGTCATCCATTGATTGTGCAAGGAACATAATAAAAACTTGAAATTAAAAAAAACAGCCTTTTACTGAAAAGGGATGATATACGTAAGGTTTAATTTACTTATTGAAAAAGAGTATCTTAATTTGTGTCGTTGAAGGAAAATTTAGAAAATAGAGTTTAAATTTAGAAAATGCATTCTAACACGCATAGCCACCAAACAGTGTACATACAAATTCATCACATTCTCATGCGTGCGTCGACAAGCAAAAACGACTTAGTAGGCAGGGAACACCTATAAAATTTACTATAAATATTTTATATTTAATTGAGTACATTTTGTCTTCTGTAATTTATAATTAGTGTTGTTGTTTTTTTAATTGCGTTTTTTTTAAATTAAGTGTGTTTAATTAGTTCATTAATTGATAACACCTTTTACGATTGTTCATGTCTTTAGAACTGAAAATTTCAAACGGAGCTGTATTACAAGGCAGTGATTTTGAATGAGAACCTTCTTTTTATTACAGGAAGATAATTTATTTTTATAAAGGATTATATATGTTTTGGGATGAAAATACATTGTTTGGTTTTTTAAAATTTTACTATAAAAGTAAAATAATTATTATATTGCAAAGAGTAAAATAAAAATATGAATTATAAGGTTGAATTTATAATATATACAAATTTTACGTGAAAATTAATTTTATAAGGTTGAATTAAATTTAAAATCTATTTTTATTTGTATTTTTATTAATTTGTGAAAGATACTTATATATAAAAAAAATTGATGAAGACGAGAAAGAGAAAGTGATAGAGATGTAGGGAGATTTATAGTACGTTGTACTATGCAGAGAATGAAAAGGAAAGGTAATATTACTTGGTGATTTTTCTGAGTTGAAAACTTTTGACTGAAAAGTGTTTGAAAAAAATGGCAGAGAAGCAAATGATTATAATGATTTGGAATCACAAGCACAGGCAAAATTAGTGAGAATTATGGAAGGCAATTCCACCATCCTCGCCAAAAGGAAACCCACAACACTTATTATTATACCTTGTGTCTTTGTGTGGCTCCAAAAGCAAAAGAAAAATAAAAACAACAACAGACCGACAGACATGCATGTTAGAAAACGAAAAAGGTTTTGGAGGAGCTGGACTTTGTGTTATTATAAGTCCTTTCATTGTCAACCAGCAACTTCCCGTAATCATTCATGGGAATAAGGTTCCAAGTTCTTGTTGTGTATTTTATTTTTCAAATTATGTGCCTTAGTTCTTCATTTTCAAACCATGTACTAGTTTGATGATAGGACAATTTCTTATTACTTTACATATTATATTAAAACACATACAATAATGCTACTTGTAGTTCACATTTTACAATAAGCTTTCCAACTAGAGAGATAGAAAGACAAAGTCACAAGTGTGAGATAGAATAGTTCAAAACTTATTATGTATTTCATTATTTTAATCATTTTTCTTACAAAGTTTTTTTCTTTTTTTTTTTTTTAGAATTTAGATGTGGTCCATCGCACTCACCAAATGATGATATCGAAAACTTTATCGATCTATTCTCTTTGTGTGAGTTTAAATTTAATTGGTGATTTCTGAAATTCAAGAATAATGTATTTGAGAGGCATGTTATGACCGTTAAATAGTTGTCAAATGCTTTTGAAAAAAAAAAATAATAATATAAATGTCCCTCTTAAATTTTGTCAAACTATCCCTTGAATTTTAATTTGTGTGATTTTGTCATTATATATTCCATCCCAGGTTGATAAATATTATAAACTAATATTTTCTTAGAGAATTATCATATAAATTTTTACTTACCCACATGTAATATGGTTCTTTGTACAAGTTTATTTTCTTTATGATTTTATCTCAATTTAATATTAAATATAATTATTTCAATTCCAAGGATGTAGATTAATAATTTTAGACTTCATTTGACTCATTTGACATAAAAAATATTATCTTTTAATGTTAATTGACGTTGGAAATAGTCATTTTCAAACATTATTTAATTTTTTGTAATTTAATTTTATAATTTAATCATTAAAATATAATTATTTTTATTATATATATATATATATATATATATATATTATTCTTTTTGTTATATCTCTCTTAACTTCTCGCAATTATTTTTGTATATCTATAATACTCAACCTTTGGAAAACCATGTATTATACTTTCTCTAGTGTTTTAACTAAAAAACTTGAGTTCATATATTTCATATTTGTTTATCTTATATGAATTGGGTCTTAACATATTCTCTTTATTCATTGGGAGTGTACACAAAAGCCTAAATAAACTATTATGAAAAGAATATTTGGGATTGTTGTTTGAAAAAATAAGTAAAAATTGTAATTAGATGTTCTTCGAGGAAAAATACCATCTAAAGAAAAAGAAAAAGTTATTTTTTTATTTTATTTTATCAAAGAACTAAGTAGATGAAATGTAATAAATGTTATTTAATAGACAATAATAATCTTTTGTCTTTGTCAATAAGTTGGGAATATGACCTTTCTCAACATCTCAAGATAACTATTTTTTATGACTAATATAAAACACATAAAAGACAGGAAGAATGTTTACTTGTGAATATCTCCGTACTATTGAATCTTTGTAAATGTTTGTAGTATGTTTTGTTTCATAACGCATGTTATGCAATGTGTGGAAGTTTCCAATGATAAAATATTATGGAATTGGGGGTGAGCAGAAAGAGTACTTTATTTGGTTGGGCTTAGTGATGTAGTATGGGCTCGACTAAAAATATAACAATAAGGACAAGTGAACATAGTTCGCACTATACAATAAGGGGTAGCTTCTTCTTCTACCTCCACAACTCTCACTTTTTATAAATTTCAAAATTTTAATTTTTTTTTTCTAGTTTAGGACCTTCAATTTTAGTCTTGAATTGTATATGTAAAAATAGGCTTAATACCTCGGTCCTTGTATTTGTGTGAAAATCTCAGTTCGGTCCTCAAATTTTGAATTTTCTCAATTGGGTCATAATTTTTGTAAAAATGCACACATTTTACCCCAACCGTTAACTGATCTCAGACGGCGTTAAGTTTAGCTGACGTGGTATGCTGACGTGTTGGCTTAATCTCTTCTTGGTCCTCGTATTTGTGTGAAAATCTCAGTTCGGTCCTCAAGTTTTGAACTGTCTCAATTGGGTCATAATTTTTGTAAAAATGCACACATTTTACCCCAACCGTTAACTGATCTCAGACGGCGTTAAGTTTAGTTGACGTGGTATGCTGACGTGTTGACTTAATCCCTTATTGGTCCTTGTATTTGTGTGAAAATCTCAGTTCGGTCCTATAGTTTTGAACTGTCTCAATTGGGTCATAATTTTTGTAAAAATGCACACATTTTAACCCAATCGTTAACTGATCTCACTGTGCAACAATTATCTTCTGCTATCAGTGGAATAAATAACTTAAAGGTTGGTGATGAACCTATAGGTTACCAAGTTGGTTCATTTGCAGAAAAGGCTGTGAGACTGATTGCACTGGTTACGCGAGTTTTCTGATGACTTTATTTTTTGGGCCGACGAGATAATCTGTGTAAAATCCCTAATTCTCAGAGAGATGAATAAAATTCCTAATTCAAATAAACTAAATAATAGGCATTGTGCCACATGAAACAATGCTTATTTTAAAAAATAATTCATATAATTAAATAATACACGTCAACATGTCCTCTGGCTACCACGTCAACTAAACTTAACGCCGTCTGAGATCAGTTAACGGTTGGGGTAAAATGTGTGCATTTTTACAAAAATTATGACCCAATTGAGACAGTTCAAAACTATAGGACCGAACTGAGATTTTCACACAAATACAAGGACCAATGGAGATATTAAGCCTTAAAGATATAAATCTAAATTATATATTGAATTTTGAAGTGCACAATTAAAATATAAAATAAAAATACATTTTAAATTATACAATTGAGAATATGTTTTTCAATATAAGGAAAGGATAAAAGAAAGGAGGAAGGGGATTGCTTTAGGAAAAAGAAGATGAAACCAAATGGATGCAAACTAGTGTAGAAAGAAGAAGATGAATGAAGAAAACAAAATAAATGGATTAATTTCACCATTTTATAAGAATGTAGATATTAAAATATATAGAGATGTATAGAGGACTCTCTCTTAATTCAATACAAAAGTAACTTGAGGATGAATTTTTGCAATTCAAAGGACTTGCTTGAGACATAAAAATCAGTTTGGAACATAATTATAGAATAAATTTTAGGTAATCAAAACATTTGTAATTTATTTTAATTTTGTATGTTTGTTGGACGAAATACTTATCTTACTAGGTGAGAATGTCGAGTAGTCATTAGGCAAGAAATGTGTTTAGCTTGACGAATAATTCATTTATATTTTTGCATTTTGAAGTTATTTTTGGATTTGATGTTTTTGAGCTTGTGCCTATATATAGGGGCACCAAATACATTTGTATACACCTTCAATGGTCATTATATGAAAACTAGTGTTTTTCATTTGTTTAGAACTTTGGTTCTTATCAAAAGATTGAATTCTTTGTGATGAATCTTTCTTGATTGATCCATTTGTTAGATTGTGGCAATTCCAATTCTAATTCTTATAAAAGATGATAAATTTTATGGCGAATTTTCATTGACTTATCAATTTACTAGATTATGATGTCTTTATCTTTGTCTTATTTTGGTTCTTCTTTGAGTTATTTTTGTTTGTGCCTTTTGTCCTACAGTAGTGATCGTACTCTTTTCTAGATAGGATCGGAACTAGAGTGTATCATCTGATATCCGGTTTTTGTACCTTCATAGGCAAATTTGCCTCATATATTACCAAAGTAGGCAAATTCAAACAAATTCAAAGTCAAGGGGAAGTCGTGCTACCCCCTAACGACTTCAAAAAGAGAAGTCGTGCCACCATTGCACGACTTCACACTATTCATATGAACAGTGATGAAGTCGTGCTACATAAAAACGACTTCAAGCTGTTGTAATCGATTACGCTGGAGCTGTAATCGATTACCAAAAGCTAAAGTCGTGCCACCCCTGCACGACTTCAGCTTTGTAGACCAAAACCAGTGTGGTAATCGATTACTTGGACTTTGTAATCGATTACCAGCACTTTGAATTGTGTAATTTGCATGGTAATCGCTTACCAGTGTGTAATGGGCAAAAAATTTCCCTGGTAATCGATTACCCCTGGCTTGTAATCGATTACCACTGGCTTGTAGACACATTTGCTTTGTTTTTGGTGTAGTGGACGAAGTTATAATAAAAAAAAATGAAAAGGTATAAGAAAATTGAAATGAAATATTAATTGTCATTAAGTAATTAATTTTTGAATGGATTACAAAATGCTAAGATTAAAACTATTAACGAAATGGACAATTTCCCCTATGATGACCTTCGTTGCGGCAGTAAGAGCATTTTCTTGGCTGATCTGGAGTGGACTGATCCATCTCATTACGAATCCTATTTGTAGATGGTCTTTCGGATGCCTTGCGTTGCATTTTAGGATCTGGTATGAAGTTTGGACCTGTATACGCAGACCAATAATCATCGTTTTGGATTGGGTGGAATTGTACTTCGTATGCCTTGAAAATGTTGGTAAGACTGTAAACTGGGTCGATTACTTGGGTTAGTGGTATTTGAGAATTAGCACAAACAGCAACAACGTGATGACATGGGAGACAAGTAGCTTGGAAGTGACCACAATCGCACCACCATTCATTTAGCCTGACCTTATAGGAAACTGGATGTGGGCGATATTGGTGAGGTGTTGAAATTTCTTGAACTTCGAATTCTGAATTTTCACGGTTGTAGCGCTGAACAAGACAATATGCAGATTGTTGTTGATTTTTCCTAATAATATCGGCAATTTCTTCAGGAAATTGGTGGCCTGCTTGTAGCATGTAGTTTGCTTTTAATCCTCGTTCAACAAACCATGATTGTGTCCTCTCAAATGTTTTTCTGATGAGAGCACAAATTGGTAATGAACGTGCTCCCTTTAAAACGGAGTTCATGCACTCAGCAAGATTAATGGTCATATGTCCATATCTTCTCCCTCCATTAAAATCTTGAGACCATTTCTGTAATGGAATTTTATCTATCCAAACAACTTGTTGTGGGTATTGGTTTCTTAGTGCAGTAAGCTTTGCGGTGACAGTAGGTTGCTTGACCTCGTAAGCTGTAAGGACGTAAAAAATAAACAAAAAAAAATGGAAAATGAATTCAAGAAAATACGAACACTAAAATTGGCAGTCAAATAGATAGTGGTAGTACCTAAATTGATGAATTGTTTTTTCAGGTCCTGATTTTTGAATTTGTTGTTGAAGTTGGAGGCCAGATGACGTATGCAATAAACAGAGTTCATACCATCTTCTTCCCAACCAACCTCTTCTGATCTTAAAGCGGATAAGATACCCTTTCCTCTGTCAGTGATGATGCAAATATTTTGTCCAGGGCAAACATGTTCTCGAAGTAGTTGAAAGAACCATATCATGGCCTCCTTTGTCTCACCTTCTACAATCGCAAATGCCAACGGGAAAAGATTTCTATTGCCGTCTTGAGCTATGGCGGTCAGCAAAGTTCCATGATATTTCCCCGTTAAAAATGTTCCATCAACTTGTAGAATGGGTTTACAATATTTGAATCCTTGTATGCAAGGACCGAACGACCAAAAAACTCTTTTGAGAATGTAGGAATTATTGTCAATTTCTCCATCAATGTCGACTGGAGAACCAATGCATTGTAAAATTGTACCTGGGTTTGCATCCTTGACCGCATGTAACCACCTTGGTAGATGGTTATAAGACTCTTCCCAATCACCAAACTCCATCGCAAGAGCCTTTTGTTTTGCGATCCAAGCTTTTCTGTACGACACAGAATATCCGAATCGAGCTTTAATATCTGCTATCAAACTCTTGATGGGAATTGACGGGTTTGTCCTTACAAAATTTGATATGATTGTTGCAATGTGAGTACTATCAAGATTTGTATGATCTTGAGATAGTATGTTAGAGAAACAAGTATGTTGGCCGTCGATGTTTTTGATTTCCCAATATTTACGCACTTTGCTATAGCCTGCCCTCAAGCGCCATTGACAACCGTTGTGGTATTCTACACATCGAATAACATAAATGTTAGGCTTTGATTCGAGTACCGTGTATTTGTAACCATTGTTGATGTGATATTGTTTGATTGCAGCAATAGTTTCCTCCTTTGATTGGAATTGCATACGGTCATGCAATTCCGGAATGACAACCTGAGATGACTGTATCATTTGGTGGTCGTCATTATGTTGATCGTGAAGTAAGTTGTCCAATTCATCATCTGTGCTAAAATCATCAACATTATCCAATATCACTGGTTCTTCATCAATGATATCTGATGATGAAGATGCTCCGAAGTTCCACGATGCCATTATGAAATTGTTGATGTTGGAACCAATAGAAGAGCAATAGAGGAGTAATACAAGAGTAATAGAAGAGCAATAGAGGAGTAATACAAGAGCAATAGAAGTGCAATAGAGGAGTAATACAAGAGCAATAGAAGTGCAATAGAGGAGTAATACAAGAGCAATAAAAGTGCAATAGAGGAGTAATACAAGAGCAATAGAAGTGCAATAGAGAAGCAATAAAAAAGCAATAGATGTAGGTGAAGAAGAAGATTTCAACACCAAAAAGAAGTACATAAGAGAACGTAATAATGGAATGATTAACTATTGGTATATTTATTTAAATGTTAAATTTTATTGTAACTATCTTTATTAAATAAGAGGTTGCATGCATTGAGCTTTCATTTCCTTGGCAGATGTTGCATGCATTGTGCATTCACCTTTCATTTCCTTGGCAGGTCTACGTGGTAGGTGGTAGTGTTGCATGAAAGAAATGAAAAAAATTGAAATAAATGTTGAAAAAATTAAAATATTAAATTATTAAGGTTTTAGGTTTGTGCTAAATTTTTAAAAAATTATTTATGATGAAAAAAGATTTTTCAAATTATTTTTTCCTTAAATAAATGTTTTTTTATTTGAAATTTTGAAAGAAAAAAAAATAAAAAATAGAAAAGTGAAGTCGTGTGGGGGTAGCACGACTTCATCTATTGAAGTCGTGCTACCCCAACACGACTTCACTTTTCTATTTTTTATTTTTTTTTCTTTCAAACTTTCATTTAAATTGTAGTTTTAAATTGTTAAAAATTCATAAAAATTATAGAAAATTGTTATAAAATTATGGTTTAATTATTTAGAGGTTTGTATATATTTTTTTAATAAACTTATTAATTTGGTATTTAATTTAATTAAAATTAGTTCAAAATATTTAAAAATAGATGAAAAAAAATTGAAATAAATGTTGAAAAAATTAAAATATTAAATTATTAAGGTTTTAGGTTTGTGCTAAATTTTTAAAAAATTATCTTTGATAAAAAAAGATTTTTGTAATAAATTTTTCCTTAAATAAATGGTTTTTTTATTTGAAATTTTGAAAGAAAAAAAAATAAAAAATAGAAAAGTGAAGTCGTGTGGGGGTAGCACGACTTCATCTATTGAAGTCGTGCTACCCCAACACGACTTCACTTTTCTATTTTTTATTTTTTTTTCCTTCAAAATTTCATTTAAATTGTAGTTTTAAATTGTTAAAAATTCATAAAAATTATAGAAAATTGTTATAAAATTATGGTTTAATTATTTAAAGGTTATACAAGTGTTGTATATTTTTTTTTATAAACTTATTAATTTGGTATTTAATTTAATTAAAATTAGTTCAAAATATTTAAAAATAGATGAAAAAAAATTGAAATAATTGTTGAGAAAAATACAATAATAAATTATTAAGGTTTTAGGTTTGTGCTAAATTTTTAAAAAATTATTTATGATGAAAAAAGATTTTTCTAATAAATTTTTCCTTAAATAAATGGATTTTTTATTTCTAATTTAAAAAGAAAAAAAAAATAAAAAATAGAAAAGTGAAGTCGTGTGGGGGTAGCACGACTTCATCTATTGAAGTCGTGCTACCCCCACATGACTTCACTTTTCTATTTTTTATTTTTTTTTTCTTTCAAAATTTGATTAAAAAAATGTTATTTAATTGTTATAAATTAAGAAAATTGTTAGTAATATTTTTTTAATGGGTTTATGGTTTGTTTCATTTATTTTATTTGTTTTTTAATTTTTTGGACACCCAAATCTAATTTTAATATTTTATATGAAGGAAAATTATATATTGATGGGAAAATAAATTTTTGATGCATTGCTATTCCCATGCGTATGAGAATGCGTGTTAGAGTGGGTGAGTCTGCATTCTTGCAATGAATATCACGCCAACTTTCAACAACATTATTGAATGTGAATAATGTTCCATTACTTTGCACATGGTGGTGTAAGACTTTGCGTAAGACTTTAGCACATGGCAACAGTGTGAGGGGAATCAATTGCCTTACTCCATAGTCCATATAAACTGATTGATGGGAGCACTTTGCAGCAATATACGCAGAAGGATTCTTTCCTTGCAGCAACACATATTTCACAACCATTGTTTCACTTCCTCCAAACAATTCCATATTTCTTTTTTTTTCACAAACTAAGAATTATTGGTTATGGCTTTTGCACGTCATCTACCAGTTGATATGTCTCTTTTGCGTCTCCAAGACAAGCACATGGTGAAGGCAATTTGGGAAGGAACTGAAAGAGTTCTTCGACCGAGAAGACATGCAATATGGATATCAAAGCATGTGGACGAGCTCGATGAAAGAGTGATGAACATCCTACAAGCAACCGGATTTGACCATATTTTAAAAGTATCAAATATGGAAATAAATCACGTACTAGTCACTGCTTTGGTGGAAAGGTGGAGAATTGAGACTCATACTTTCCACTTCTCTGGAGGAGAAAGTACAATAACACTCGAAGACATCGCACTCCAACTAGGTCTTCCGATTGAAGGTAATGTTGTGACTGGCTTGAGCAGTGGACCTCTACATTTATTTTGTGAACAACTACTAGGACAACTTCCTCCAGAAAATACCGTGAGAGGCAACATAATCAAATGGTCGTGGCTGAATAATACGTTTCGCCAATTACCTTTTGATGCAACAGATGTGGTTATTCAACAATACGCTAGAGCGTACATTTTGATCGTGATTGGCAGCATAGTAATGCCAGATACATCTGCGAGTATGGTACATTTGATGTATCTTCCACTTTTAGCCGACTTGGAGAACGTTAGAAGCTATAGCTGGGCATCTGCAGCTCTTTCGTGCTTGTATCGTGCCCTTGATCATGGTACAAGACTCGATCAGGACAATATCGGAGGATGCATGATATTGTTACAGTCTTGGGCATGGGAAAGAATAACATGTCTTTCTCCGCAAATACACGAGGTAACTCAGGAAGACATCTCCGCCGGAACTGTTTTCCCATTGGCGAAAAAATGGTGTCGAACTACACAAACAAGATGCCACGACACCGCAACAGTACAAGAATTTCGGCAAAAATTGGATGACCTTTCACCAAAACAGGTATTCAACATTTGAATCTGCAATTTAAAAAAATAGTACAACAATTTTAACTAACAATTTATTATATTTTTTCAGTTTTTATGGACGCCATATAGACGGGATGAAATTCGTCAAATTATTCCATTCCAACTCCCCCCCACTTGTCGAGCACTTGTGCCTCTAATATGCTTCTCAGTTGTAGAATTCCACCAGTCAGAACGTGTGGTGCGTCAATTTGGATTCCGACAACCTGTACCGCAACCACCGCTAAATCTCGATGAGGTTCATAAATTAGATATGAGAGGACGAGCAGACTGGGATTGGCAAGTCCACCATCAACAGTGGATTGCTTTATGGAATGACCGACACGATCGTATCTTTACCGGTGTTCCATTCAACAAAAATGGTCACTTGCGTGACGATTCAGAGTATATGCAATGGTACATAAGTCATACTATCCGGTATGTAGCTCCAATAGAAGATGACTCAACAGACGAAGAGGTACAACAATAATTTTAATATTTTTCGTTCTTTAATGATTGTTTCTTGCAACCAATATAACCGAAAAATTGTTTCCAACAGTATGACATGGATCATCAATGACATTTTCAACCAACATCCGCAGTCCGTTCATCACCGCCTGACCACGTCCCACAAAGGTCTTCCTTTGACTACATGCAGTATCCATATCCATCTCCGTATACTCAAGGGGGAAGCTCGTACGGTTTTTTTCCACCATCAACACCACTAGGCACAAGTCCGTCAACATTTTCTGCGGGTCCTTCAAATCACTTTGGAACTACCACAAGCACTCCACCGTCTGCATTCCAACACGCGTCTTCATCACAAAACGTTTCTCGACCCACCATGGACTTCCAATACGCTGAGCAGTCAACTCAAAGTCAGCATGTGGATGAAGACGAAAATACGCAGACTCAATCACCCCAACAACAGAGACGGGGGCAACGCCAAAGAAGAAGACCAACTTGTGGGACTGGAGGACATAGATAGACATAGACAAACATTATGATGTACTTTTTTTAATCATTAAATAAAAATTAAATGACATGACAAAATTGTGTCCCTTTCAAGTAATTTTCAAGTACTATTTAGAGATTCTATCCAAAAGGACTACAAACTTTTCACTACAAATACAACCACAATTGTGTTATGGATATCCACAGAACTCACAAAATACATTGCTCTAACTTTATCTTTCATCATACTACATCATCTCTCTGAAAATGAACACCTACGAGAATGAAGATTTTGGCATGAACGCCACAGCCACAAAAAACATATACAACTCATACCTTGCTGCCTTATTTCAACACGGCGAAATAAGGAATGGCGAAAATGGAGTTGAGTTCAGATGTCAGAATCCTAAATTGTTTCGCATCCCATTCACCTGCACCCACAAACAACTTCAAGAAAAAGTTTGCATAGCCTCTGACAAACCAACTAACACAGTCATCGACAAGTTGTACTTCCGTCGACCGAGACTTGATGATAATCAAACTGTCTCATATGAAGCATTCAAACTAAGATCAGACGAAGATGTCATAGCAATGATATCATGTAAGTCTAATTTTCCCATTAACGCAGTCATGGAAATTTATGTTAAATGGGTAAGATCTTCGGATGAAATAATGGGTCTTATGATTCCTACAAATGCATCATCTTCATCTACGACACCCACAAATGACACTCCAAACTCACCTGCAATAATCTATTTCGGAGGTCAACTTAAAGGCGCTGGAATGATAGAAAGTCGCTCTGGTTACGGGATCGAATTCCGATCAGATGCAAAGGTTACCACGTCAATCAATCACAATATCTCATTCAATGAACTTTTTTCTCAATTAAGTGAAATTGTGCAGTGTGGAGACAGAAGAGTTGTGACCCATATTGATTATCGTTGTCCCACAAAGGTACGTAACAACCACCTCATTCATGATACAACTTCCATAAAATGTGATAATGATATTGCACAAATGATTGGACGTTGGCAAAAAGCACAAACTATTGACAGGTCTGTTAAACGTCCAAGGACGTCTCAGTATATTGAACTTTTCGTCCAAACAATAAATATACGTCCTCCAACTCAATCTGAGCACTATGAGGATCTGAAAGATTGGACCTACATAGATGACGATGGACAACGAAGAACAAGATTTATTTACCCTATACGTCCATAAATATTTGTAATGTTTAAGACTCTTTTCTATTGTTCTGTACTGTTTAATAGTTGTTTAGACTTCTATTTGGATGACTGTAATAATTACTTCTTATGTTTGACACTTTATTTGAACATGGATGAATGTAATAAAAACTTATTATGTTTTATATTTAGTCCAAATATTGTTCTACTGCAAAAACCACTCTGGTAATCGATTACAAAGTCTCTGTAATCGATTACCAGAGCTTGCTAGCTTAGAAAACTGTAACAGACCCCTGGTAATCGATTACATCAACCTCGTAATCGATTACGCGCCCAACCCTACCCTATAAAAGCAACTTTTTCTCTCTCATTTCGCACACCCAACCTTTCCCAACCACTGCAGCGCCGTTTTCCACCATTTTTGCACCAACAAGAGACCTCCAAAATCTCATCTTTTCCCACTTTTCTCACTTCTAAACACCATTTTCACATTCTACTCTCCATTTTTTTCAATTTCTACCTATTAAAATTTCCAAATGGCGGATTCTTCCAAAAGGCAAAGGGTTAGGGGTTCAACTTCTACAGCTGCAGGACGTCGCCGCCGTGAACCTTCACCGATCCAAAGCTCCCTGTCACCCTCACCACCAGCATCACCGATTGAATCCGAACAAATACTTCAATTTTCAACTCCTGCACTGGCTGAAAGGTATTTCACACTTTTTAGCGATCGTGACGTCATTGAACCAAAATTCGTGGATAGAGAATTTTTTGAAAGACAAAATCTGCAATTTTTTCAAATGCTCACAAATTTAGGCTTGGTTGATTTTGTCTGTGATAGTGGTCATGGCTACTATCCTGAACTTGTACGGATTTTTTATAGTAATCTTAAAATTTCTAATAATGGAACCATTACGACTGAGGTTAAAAATGTGAAAATGATTATCAAACCTAGTCTATTGGCCTCCATAGCCGACCTACCCTCTGCTGGATTGAAATTTGAAGGAAAAATATTAGACCAATGGGTCGGTGAATACAGTTTAGATGCGGCAAAACAGTTGATTATTTCGCCTGACAAACGTGTAGTTGGTAGAATTCTAGCGGGATCCATGACTGTTGACGCTAGAATATTACATTACATTATCGTTCGTGTTTTGTTGCCACGTGTTTCTAACATTGCCCAGGCTACCGAGGAAGATATTATTCTCTTGTGGATTATAATGACGGGGAAGCAGATCAACTGGCCCCATCTCATCCGACATAGGATGAAGAAGGCTTTGAAGCAAAATGCTCCATTACCATATGCATTTTTGATCTCCCGTATCTTTGAACATTTTTCATTGGATTTGGATGATGAAATTACTGCCCCAAACACGAGGCAAATGACAATTGCCCATAGTACACTAGAATCCTTTGGATTTAGGATCGATCAAAACGACGTCTGGGTTCCTCAACGCCACAATCAAGCACGTCCTCCACAACAACCACCACCACCGCCTATTCCTCAACACCAAACTTCATATGATGATTTAATGAGGGGGATGAATGATCTCAGAACATTTGTGGGGGACAACTTCAACAGAATGAATGAGAACATGAATGCAAGATTTGAACAACTCGAGATCAACATGGGAGACCGCTTTGATACATTGGAAACTCGAGTTGATCATTTGGAGCATGAGGTTATGCGTCGTCATTTTGGTCCAGGACCTTCCTCGTAGATACTTAGCAGTGTTATTTTGCTTATTTTTAGTTATTATCGTTATGTAATGCATTTTCAATTCAATGAAATATTTAAAGTTTCATTTCTGACTTTCTTTTCTATTTTCCATTTATAATTTCTTTAAAAATAATTACTCTGCTGAAACACGATATATCGCAAATTATAAAACAAAAACAAAGCAAATGTGTCTACAACACAACTAAGACCTCAATCAACATCTACAAGCCACTGGTAATAGATTACAAGCCAGGGGTAATCGATTACCAGGGAAATTTTTTGCCCATTACACACTGGTAAGCGATTACCATGCAAATTACACAATTCAAAGTGCTGGTAATCGATTACAAAGTCCAAGTAATCGATTACCACACTGGTTTTGGTCTGCAAAGCTGAAGTCGTGCAGGGGTGGCACGACTTTAGCTTTTGGTAATCAATTACAGCTCCAACGTAATCGATTACAACAGCTTGAAGTCGTTTTTATGTAGCACGACTTCACACTGTTCATATGAACAATGTGAAGTCGTGCAATGGTGGCACGACTTCTCTTTTTGAAGTCGTTAGGGGGTCGCACGACTTCCCCATATATGTAATTTTTCCCAGATTTGCCTATTTTCGTAATTATTGGGTCAAATTTACCCATTACCGTACAAAAACCTATGATATCCGAATTGCATCATATGGTATCTAAAGCAAGGTTTGGGTTTGAATTTTCTCTTTTATCCTATTTTTCTGTCATATGAAAAAAAATCTATTTATTTTTTAATGTTTGTGTTATATGTTTTGTTTTAAAATTTTGTTTGGTTCATTGTTCTTAGAATTTTTTAAGGAGTAAAAACCTTAAGGTTTTATCCAATTCTGTTGAGTTTTTAATTTTCCATGTTGTTTGTATTCCTCAATTATAATTATACATTTATGCATTTCATTCGTAGAAATTATATATTTTTTGTGTTTTTCTGTTAATTGTATTAACTATTTACTTTGATTTTACATGAGTTTTGGGGTTTGAAGGACAATCTGTTTAGCTTTCATTGTTTGTGTTGAACTGCAAAATGGAAAAGAAAAGAAAGAATAATGGAGTCAAGTAAAAAGGGAAACAAATATATATATATATATATATATATATATATATATATATATATTGAAATAAAAAGTAAGAATCCAAGAAAAAATTAAACAGTTCAACATAAAATTTTGCTACAAATTTTTGTTTGTGGTTTATTGATCTATTGAATTGCAATCAATCCTTTTCTTAAGTCTTTGTGTTGTCTTGTTTAACTCTTTTTGATAGTTCTATTATTTTCTTATTTTATTGTTTTATGTCTTTCAATTTTTTTTATTAGTTTTATTTAGAGATTTATATTTTCTTTTATCTTTTGAGTTAAGATTTAGATCTCGCATTTTTCACATTCTTTGTTCGGTTTTTGTTTAAGCTACTGAAGTTCTTTGCAAAGCCCTAAATGGAATTTAAGTGGTAAAAGACACGATAGTACATTCGAGAAAAAACCTATATGTGTGATACATAAGTTAAATTTGAATGAAACACTTAGAAAAGTGATTATGTCCTAAATCTATTTATTATTACTAACCTTTTCTTGTAAGACACGACTTCTTCATCGAATAGTGATTCTTCATCACCTAAGACTGCGACAATTATGGTTGCACTTGAGAACCTCAACTTACAAATGACTCAACTGCGATAACACACTCAACTATAGTTTGGAAGACTCCAGAGGTCTCATGAAGGTCTGAGGGTAAAGTTAGAGGGAATGGGGAGAAGTAGAGGAAGATGTGGTGAGAGCCCACTCCTATTATCATGATGAAAATAAACATTATTTTAGACCAAGGATAGGATCATGATGAAGAGGCAGAAGAATTCATGAGGAGATAGGAAATCATACACCTAATGAGATAAATTATTTAAAGAATCAATTTTTTAAAAGGCTAACCAATTCACCCCATCTTGGTTGAGATATAAGGCATTACATTTTCTACAATGATGTTTATCTGTGAATGGTTGATAGATTTGTGAATAAATATGTATGCAAATAAAGATTTATGAAATTATGATGATGAGCTTATTAATTGATATGAGCATTATATGTGTTTAGTGTAATTTTAGGGATCTTGTGGAGAGTTTCTATGGTGGCGTTTCTTTAGTATTTGTATTGTTATGTAGATTCAGTATTGGGAGTTATCTTGTCACTCTGTTAACCATCCAATCTCAAGTAAAGAAGGATGATGTTTATTGTTAGAGGTGCAGAAGGTCTTAGTCCAAGGGCTTTATCTTGGCCAAATATGTTAATAGACTAATCTTGTGTGTGGTAGGGCGAAACCCATTGACAATGGTCCTATAGAGCAGTAGAAGACAATGATGTTGTGAATATAACTCACCAGAGTCTGATAACAATTCATGTGTCCACATAATTGAATATAGTATGAGTCTTTATATGTGATATAATTGTTTTTATGAATAAGTGATGTCTAATAATATCTCTATGTTTGTTTTATGAAAACTCTTTTCTACATTAGCTTATCCTATTGTTTCTTTTGGTGTTTCTTGTGTGTTTGTTTGTTTCTTTTGCAATGATCACCTTATTGGTGTGAGCAAATAAGAGGTAGGTATTGAAGTATTTCTGGTGGAGGACAGTGATGTTGCGAAATATTTTTCTTTATCCTTTAGTAGTTTTGCTTAATTGTTTTAGATATATTTTATCATTATGATTATTTTTTTAGATAGTTATATTAATATCATATATTTATATGTTGAGACAATCTTATGATGTGATTAATTGATCAGTTGTAAGCAATTAAAATTAGGATATTACACAAAGGAGGTGCAAGAAGAAAAAGCCATAAATGAAAATAGTAGAATATCGAACCAAAGGTAAATAGTAGAATGGAACCGTTTTGTTACCTCAAGACCTTTTGCTTTTTACACCTCCATATATATTACCTTACGGCTTTTCATTACAGTGTAATGATGAAAATAACATTTCAAAATAAAGATATAGTTCAAAATATATAATCCAAAATTGATTATAATGGATTATTCATTTCAAAACCCTCCATAGTAACGTGATCTGTGATTTTATCTACGTTTCTTATCATTCTAATAACTTTCTTCCGAATATTTCTGGTTCTTTATATTTTGTGCTTGCTTTGGTTGATTTTAACATTGGTGTGAGATTGAACATTTGCTA
The DNA here is from genome assembly GCA_036885675.1 of Vigna mungo. Classification (NCBI taxonomy): domain Eukaryota; kingdom Viridiplantae; phylum Streptophyta; class Magnoliopsida; order Fabales; family Fabaceae; genus Vigna; species Vigna mungo. The sequence goes on along the minus strand of CP144700.1, from coordinate 14,381,824 downwards.
ATATTTTGTTTTTATGAGTAGATAATAGACACCGGATTATAAGATATAAAGTGGACGAAAATACAATATGTGGTGAAGCAGTGATACACGTGGTTGCATGAAAGAGAGGGAAGGGGATGAAGATCAAGTTCCTATTAGTCCAAAATCTATCCATGAGAGTTTTAGATTTGTTCTGCAGATTTCATTGGCCTACTTGGCCACCTCTGAGAGCTCCCTCAGATTTTCTCCCATGTCACATATAAAGACCATATTATTGTGTGCATTCAAGCAAAACAACATCTGACATAAGTTTCCAGCAGTAGGTAAAAGAGAGATATGGCAGTTGCAACATCTGGTGCTGTGTTAAACAGGTTTGGATCTCAGTTCTTGTGTGGAGGAAAAAGGAGTCAGGCACTGCTTGCTGCTGGCATTGGAGCTAAAGTTGGTGCTGCTGTTAGTCCTAAAAGACTCATTGTAGCAGTTGCTGCTGCTCCAAAGAAGTCATGGATCCCTGCTGTAAAAGGTGGTGGGAATTTCATTGACCCAGAATGGCTTGATGGCTCGTAAGTCCTTTCAATTTATCTTTTCTTTCTTACATTCTTTGTTAGAAAGACAAATGCTGACACTCATTCTAGCATCTCTTTTAATGGTTGAGTGAAATTTATTCAAAATCAAGAAAAAAGACTGATGAAATGAAAAGTTGAAAGAGTATTATGACAAGTGTTAACATTGTTTTGGTGGATTCATTTCCTGTTGAATGTTGCAATTGCAGGCTACCAGGTGACTATGGTTTTGACCCTCTAGGACTGGGGAAAGACCCAGCATTTCTGAAATGGTATAGAGAAGCTGAACTGATTCATGGGAGGTGGGCGATGGCTGCAGTTGTAGGCATCTTTATTGGGCAGGCATGGAGTGGAGTTCCATGGTTTGAGGCTGGAGCTGATCCTAATGCAGTTGCTCCTTTCTCCTTTGGTTCTCTTTTGGGTACCCAGTTGCTTCTAATGGGATGGGTTGAGAGCAAGAGATGGGTGGATTTCTTCAACCCAGATTCTCAGTCAGTGGAATGGGCTACCCCATGGTCAAAAACTGCTGAGAATTTTGGCAACTCCACTGGTGATCAAGGCTACCCTGGGGGCAAATTCTTTGACCCTTTGGGATTTGCTGGCACAATCAAGGATGGTGTTTACATTCCTGATGCAGACAAGCTACAGAGACTGAAATTGGCTGAGATAAAGCATGCCAGGATTGCAATGTTGGCCATGCTTATTTTCTACTTTGAGGCTGGACAGGGCAAGACTCCCCTTGGTGCTCTTGGCTTGTAAAAAAAAATAATGTACACTACTAGGGAGACAACTTCAATCATTTTCTATAGAGCCAAATTTCTCCCTTGAGAAGTTTCAAATACTATCCTCTAATCTGTTGGATGTATTCACCATGTATGTGTATTACAAATACTATGGTATGGCACCTTATATAAATTACTTGCATCTATATTTCATTTCCAAACCAGATGGAGTGAAAGGGACAGGGATGGTTGAAAATTGCAAGTTGGGTTTATTTGGAATGAGGAAAAATGCTCAGCATGAATTTGTGTTTGAGAAGTATATGAGGCCGAATGACTCAAATGGTGATCATGTTCATCAATAGAAAAATAATCTAGGCTTAAACAACCTCAAACACGTAAGAAATGCAGCAGAAACAACTTTGTTTTTGGAGGGGTTTGTCTTAGTTATTCACTTCCAGTAGCCATAAAAAACTCTCCCTCGCACACAACTTTACCTCCAACATATGCTTTCCCTTCCATCTTCGCAATTCCAAATCGCTTTTGCAGTTTAGTAAGTGTCATTCTCATAACTAACGTGTCTCCTGCAATCACTGGCTTTCTGAATCGCACTTTGTCTATTCCAGCAAAGAAGAAATTCTGACGGGAACCTCTAACTTCAGGCTGCAACATAACCATGCCACCTACTTGGGCCATCGCCTGCATCAAGTATGATTCAACAGAAACTTTAGAATATGACAGACACTTGCTGCCAATCTCAACAAAAAATCTCTTTCAAGTGTTCGATTGGATCTTATGCAGCATGAAAGTGAATATGAGAAATCACCCCCATCATTTGTACAATGTAGGAGATCTTTACTGGAAAACAATTGATCTAGATTGAGTTCTTAAGAGTTTCGAATGAAGTGCAGCAAGAAGGTTGAATCCAAAGTCCACATAAAGCAACACAGACACAACTGAACCAAAAGACAAATAGAAAAAAGGGTAAAAAACAATATCAACTTAATAAAGAGTAATTGTGAGAATATGTGAGGAAGACCAAACAGATAAAACAAAAACATAATCCAAATACAAAGAGATACCAACAATTTTTAATGTGGAAAGCCCCTTAATGCAAGGGTAAAAGTCACAAGTCATCCAGACCAAAGAAAAATCCACTATTAATAATAAGGTATAAAAGAGTCTCCAATAAAAACACCAAATGTTGTTTTCAATTAGCCAATTTAACTAAACACGAATACTTACAAATAAGAATAAAGAAGATGAAATATCTTCAAAATAAAGCTGCTAATGCGGGGCTATTTTCTCCCAAACTAGACCTGTGATTGACAATCTGAACGCTTAGAATGAAGAACCATGCGTCTAGAACCCACTGTTCCAAAATCAGCTTGATCCAACGGTGAACGACTTCATAACTACAAAAACACTAGTGCAGGTTTAGGGTTATACGAGAAAGACTTTCTCTCTAACTTGGCTTTTCCCTCTCTTCAAATTACTCTAATGTGCTCTACTAATCTGACCCATCTAATCTGACCCATCTCTATTAAACCTAGTGAGACAAAATGGTCCAAATTATTTGGGCCTATTCTCCACATAGGAAGGGAGCTCAATAACCCAACAAATCTCCCTCTCACGACTATGCGGCGTTAGGCTTTATACAGAAAAGATGTTACAATAAAGTGCCTCCGTTTTTTAAGGTTATATCTCCCATTTATTTTATTTCTTTTTTAGTTAATAACTAAAAGTGATCCATTTAAAAAAAATGTTTTCAAACGTGCGTGGATGTGTCGTGATTCCCGCAACAATCTCTTCTAACGTTAAAATACTCTGTGATGGTTTTTGGAGTTCTACAGAAATTTTATAATCAGGTCACTAAGTCTACTCTTTACTTTATATACATCACCATTAAGAGCAAGGGTTCAAAAACTAGAAGTTAAGCAAGCATACAACAATGACTGAAGGTTGGTCTTTGAGCTTCTGCTTTCTTTTTTATAATATGAATATGCTTAAATGTATGTGCTTGTTTGACATATTTAGATTTATTGAATCTTTAATATAAATTTGTTACATTTGGTATCAGAGTGATGTTTATCCTCTATCTTGTCTGGTTCACTCATTTGCATATTGTGTTTTTAGTTTTATTAATTATTTTGAAAACGGGTAGAAAGAAGAAAGCTTTCTGTGAAATTTTCTGTGATGAAATATTTTGATGCTAAAACCCTCGCATATTATTGAGTTCACGTTTGGTATACGCTTTGTTTGGAACCCATGTGAAAGGTTGAAGATGATTCAAACACTTTTGTTTTTGTGTTTCATTTTGGGCATCTACCAGAACTATATATTTCAATTTTTATTTTCTTCTTTACCTACTGCATACATACGTGCACTGGAGATTAAAAAGTACGCTGTTGTTTCTAATTTTAATTAAGACTTGTCTTTTCGTTCTGCGCACATTGATTGCTTTTCATACATATATATTTATGTATGTTGTTTATTGTTTACGTTTTATATTAGATGTTTTTTCCTATTGTTGTTTATATGCATGTAAAATAGGTATACATATATGTTATGATAACATGCAATTAAAATTAAAGTGCGCATAGAATTTATACTAATATCTAATGTTAGTATAATAAATTTGAATATTAGATGTCTATAATATGATTCTTATATTTTATTTAGATTAAATATAAGACGTATAGAGAATATGAATGTTTAGTGATAAATATAATTTTTAATAATTAGACAGTAGCCACATCATCTTTAATTAATTAAATTATATTATAAAGATCACTTTATTGAAACATTAATTGTAATTAATTATATATAATATGATGAAATATACCTAAAAGTTTTTTCTTACATTTGTATGATTAATTAGGATAAAATATTTATTATAATTCTTAATTTTCCCACAGGAATTAGGAATGTGATATAATTTAATAGTCTTATCATAAGGTTAAATGAGTCTAATTGAGTAAGACTTTAGCCCACATGCAAGTTTTATCTTAATAGACTCATTGGTAAAGACATGTTTACATTGGTAAAACATGACATTTTAGTCTCAAATTATGATAATGAACATATTTTGAATTTGCAGTTTCTCAATCTTTGAATATTTCTTATATCAGGTGTTGTATTCCCGAGTTGAAAGGAGATAATTATAATATTTAGAAGGAGAAAGTTCTTCTTCATTTAGGCTGGATGGACATTGACTATGCTATTAGAAAACCAGAACCACCAGGTATTACTGAGACTAGCACTTCAGATGCCATTGATCTTTATGAAAAATGGGAGAGGTCAAATTGTCTCTTCGTAACGTTCATAAAAACCAACATTTCCGATGGGATCCGGGGTTCGGTTGATTAGTATGAGAATGCCAAGGATTTACTGAGGGTTATTGATGAGCGATTTACGACATCTGATAAATCTCTCGCCAGCACCCTTATAGTGCAGTTTTCATCCTTAAAGCACACTGGAATTAAGGGAGTACGTGATCATATCATGCACATAAGGGACATTGTGGTTCAACTAAAAGCTTTGGAAGTTACCATGTCTGATTCTTTTCAAGTGCACTATATTTTGTGCACTTTGCCTCGCCATTATGCCCCCTTTAAAATCTCTTACAACACACATAAGGACAAGTGGTCTATTAATGAATTATTGACCATGTGTGTTCAAGAAGAAGAAAGGCTATTGATTGAAGAATGGGAGAAGATGAACTTGACCACTTCGTTTAAGAATAAGAAGAACCAAGTTAATAAGAAGGGAAAGATTCCTACTCAGCTAGTTATTAAGAAGGAGTCCAGATGTTTCTTTTGTAAAAAGAAGGTACACATGAAGAAGGAATGTCAAAAGTTTAAGGATTGACTTGAAAAGAAAGGTAATTTGTTTGCTTTTGTCTGTTATGAATCTAATTTGACTAATTTTAATCATAACACATGGTGGATTGGTTCTGGTTCTACAATCCATGTTTCTAATACCTTGTAGGGTATGGAAAACCTAAGGAAACCGATGGGAAGTGAGCAATGCATCTAGCCAGGAAGCAAGATGAGTTCATATGTAGAAGCCATTGGGACATGCAATTTAGTTTTAAGCAGTGGTTTTGTTTTATATTTAGGAAAGACTTTTTATGTTCCTAGTTTTAGCTAGAACTTGATTTCTATTTCACTACTTGCAACTTTGGGTTTTTCCTTTAATTTTATGGATTCTGGTTTTACTTTATTGAATAAATCCAGAGTTATTGGCTTTGGGAAATTATGTGACGATCTTTACTTTATTAAATTGCAAAACAACACTGCTTATAGTTCTATGCATGTTTCCGCTGGGTTAAAAAGATGTGTTATGAATGAGGATTCTTCTATTTTATGGCACCGAAGATTGGAACATATCTCCATTGAGAGAATTAAGCGATTAATAAATGATGGAGTACTTTGTACTTTAGATTTTGCTGATTTTGGGACTTGTGTGGATTGCATTAAGGGAAAACAAACTAACAAGTCCAAAAGAGGTGCTAAGAGGAGTTCAAGTTTACTAGAAATTATTCATACAGATATTTGTTGTCCGGATATGGATGCAAGTAGTCCAAAATACTTTATCACCTTTATAGATGATTACTCACGATACATGTATTTGTACTTACTTCGTTCTAAGGATGAAGCCTTAGATGCCTTTAAAGTTTCTAAGGTTGAAGTAGAGTTACAACGTGGAAAGAAAATTAAGATTGTGAGATCATATAAAGGTTGAGAGTACTATGGTAGATACGCGGAGAATGGACAAGCACCTGGTCCGTTTGCTAGATTTCTTCAAGAACATGAGATTGTTGTCCAATATACCATGTCTGGCTCTCTATATCAGAATGGTGTAACAGAAAGAAGAAATCGAACCTTACACAAATGTAATAGCTTCATAACAAATTTTTTATTCAACTTAACCTCTAAACAAGTTTATTATAACTACAAGACAAACTTGAAATATCATATTTCCTTCTCCAACCAATATCTTACAAATTCACCTATTAAAACCTCTATTTTAACTACAAATATCTATAACTTTGATAACTCACAAACCCTTACACAGTTCAACCAATTGCAAACATCTATAAAATTTCAAAACATACTACTCATGACAACAATTAGATGAAAATTACATCATACCAAAATCACTCACATAAATAATCAAATACACTAATTTAAATGAATCCATTAACATCAATATTGTAAATCACAATTAAAATCAACTTATCATTCATGAAAGTGCTAAACATACATAGTAAACATAATCTAAAGAAAAAGACTAGCTTCTCTTACCTTTTTAGAAGACCAAACTGCATTAGAGACCCTATTCTGCTCACACAGCTCAAGGAGCTCTATCAATTGAAACACAATCAGGATATACCGTTAGTACCACTGATCAACAGAGAGTCTTATAGACGGCTCAGACGTTACATGCAAAATGAGCAGGACCCACTTACAACAGAAGAAAGAAGCGACTAGAGAAAAAAGGGTTGAATTTTAACTTACTCATACGGAGAAATTGATAGGTCTAAATTGAAGAGTTCTTCACCAATATCACTCCTACGATCTCGGTTCTTCAATCAAATAAATAGAGAAAAAGAACTTCTAGAGAAAAGTGAGAAAACTCTAGAAAAATGGTTTCTAGAAATGATGTATTTTAAAATAATAAAACTTATTTATAGCAAAACTATTTATAATAAAACCATTTAATATTAAAATAATCGATTCTCACTATTTTTACATTATCACTATTTGTAAAAATTCATTTTTTAGAGTTTTACAATGATTAATTGAAAATTTTATTAAAATAAAAATAAAATAATTATTTTGTAATATAAAAAAGTTAATAAAGTGAGAATAAATAATATAAAATAATACATCATTGTTTATATGAACATTCTGAATTTTTAATTTTCCTCAAATTCATATTAATATAAATCACTGTAACTTTTTTTTTTTGTTATTATCTTTAATTAATTAAATTTATTTTTAAACATTAAAGTAATTAAATAAAAATAAAAAAATAGATATCATTAAAACATAATAGAATAAAAATAAAAAATAACTTTACTTTAAACAAAATTAAAAATGACGAAAAAAATTAAATTAAGTTTTCAAAGTATGATCACTTAAAAATAAAAATAAAAATTAAAAAAAAAAACTTACTCGATTGAAGTCGTCTTACGGGACACGACTTCAGTTTTTACTTCTTTTGGTTTAAAGTGAAGTTTTCGCACCTGACTTCCTCCTCTTTCATAATAATTTGAAAATCCAATTTTATTATGTAAATAGAAAAATAAATTAATTTCATTTTGTAAATTAATCACGATGTACCAACCACAATGCATTCTAATTCCTCATATATACTAAAGGAATCAAGATGATGTGTAAATAAAATATCATAAAATATTTTTTATATTATAAAATAATAAATAATTAAAACGAAAAATATTGCTAAAATAAATGAAATAATTTAAAATTTAATATTTTATGAAGCAAATTATTTTAATATTTATTAATTAATTTTATGAAAACTGTTTAATTCAATCAATTAACTTACAAATTAATTTTATTATATTTTAAGTTTTTAAAACTGATATGTGAAAAGAATTATATACTACTTGTTATTTAAATCAATTTAATTTATTTTATAAATAATTTTTTTATAAAAATTTTTTGTTTCATAGTTAATCATATATTAATCTTTATTTAAATTGATTATTATTAAATTTTAAATCAAAACATTTCTATATGTAATGTGTCATTTTATATATCAATAATATTATCTATGTTGAAGTAAAAAATGAGTTTGATATGTAAATAAAATTTAACACCACTAAAGTTAATAAAATATAGGACAAAATGTAAAACTTCAGAAAAATGATATTTTAGAAGTGGTGGTAATATAAAAATAATGAGACTCGATTATCTTAATATTAAATGATTTTATTATAAATAGTTTTATTATAAATAAGTTTCATTATTTTAAAATGTATTATCTTTATAAACCATTTTTTTAAAGTTATTTACCTTCTTTCTAAAGATTCTAGCACATTGATCATATATTTGACGATCAGGAAGCTCCTAGGAGATCACGATGGAGTGATCTCCACATCTACTTATCAATTTCTAGAATAAAACAAGTAAGTTTCGACTCCTTTTTCTCTTTCGTTTCTAATTTGAAATCACGCGAAGTGATTCTTCATCGCATGCTTCTTAATGTTTCTCTTCCTAATTCTCTTGTAATCTGAGGTCTTAAGCACTCATTCCGTTTTTAATTCGGTGTTTTATAGACGTTTCTAGAGTTCCTTGAACTTTAAGTAAAGGGTGACATTTTATAGCTCCGTTGATCGGAGTAAGGTAAGGGAAACTAGTGTTATTTTATAATTGAATTATTAAGTGTAAAATGATATTTAATAGTTCATGAAAATGATGCATGTTGTTGGTTGTTTTAAAATGATTGTTTTGAATTTGGAATGTGGGTGAAATAATGATTATTGGTTGAATGATGTTGGTATGTTTTGATGAATTGTTTTGGAAATTGGTTTTGGTTATAATGTTGTTGGTAGTGTTAATTTGGTGGTAATGTGGAGAGAACTTGGTTTAGTTTAAGTGAGGTTTTAACATGTAAATTCTAGAAATGGAATTCTAAGGGAAGAAATATTTATTTGGAACATTTTCTATGGTCAAATAGAACTTGTTTGAGTCTTGTATTAGAAGTAATATGGTTGGAAACAAGTGTTAGTTAATAGGGTGGTTTTTAGAAAGTTTACAAATTCATTTCTAGGGGTTTTGATAGTGAGTTTTTGAGAAAAGGGATTTAGAGTTAAACCAATGTTTTAGGATCTATTCTTAAGTCCTTTAGAACTTTTTTAGGTGTTGAGTTGAATCATATTTGTATTGGCTTTGATATGAAGTAGGTGTGTTTTTGTTTTATCATGTTTTAAGTTTAACTTGGAGGTTTTAAGTAGTGAAAGTCTAAAGTATAGAGGTTGTAATGAATTTAAGGTGTTGGGGTATGTTATTGAGTCAATTATGACTTGTTAAGACTCTTAGTTTGTAGAAAATTGAGTTAGAATGTGTTGTTTTGAGTTTAGGTACTTTTGGAGTTGTCAAATGGACTTAATGCACCTAATTTCATATCTAATGATCAAATAAGTACTTTGGTTTAATTCTAAATACATTTTTGCATCAATTCTAGGGTGTAAGGAATCCATTTGATCATTAGAACAAGTCTCAAGGGCATCAATGTCCATGAAAATAGTGTGTTGTCAGCTGATATGGCGCTAGGTGCCAGTTTTTGGGGCTGAGCGCTACTTTTGTAAGTATGAGTTTAAAGAGGTTTTTGTGTTGTTTGGTGGTTCTTCTTGGATTGTTCTTGTGTATTGATGTATATGGAATAGTTTTATGTGTTTCCTAATGACTTATTGGGTTGTTTATGGTTCTTTGAAGTATGATCAGTGATTTATATGTTAGTATGCAATGTGTGTATAAAGTATGTGTATATATGATTATGAGAGGGATATGATGATGATGAATATGTAGTTGATTAAATGAATGATTGATGGACGTAATTTCATGCCTCGTAGAGAGGATACATGGTGATGCATGTGTTGTTGTATATGGAGCTTTGAACTGGTGTATTATTCCGACATTCTAATGGTTATCCATTCACAAGTAGAGAGGGGTGAGCCATGTGGTTAGAGTGGCGGGAAGTTTTTGTCTATAGGCTTTGATCAGGGCCATAGGTAACTGAAATGGACTAACCTTGTATGGTAGCTTGGTTTTAGCCAGTTGTATTACCATTACAGGAGCACATACTACAAATAGTTCGACATTCATACTGAATCCAGATAGTCAAGTCTAGGTTTGTGACATATTTAGGATGAATGTTTATTTTTGTATGTGTGATATAATGTATGATGAAATTTTATTTTATTAAGATAAATGGTTTTAGCACTAAGTTATCCTTTTCTATTGTTTGTATGTGTGCTTTATCTTTTGCGATGATTTCCTTGAATGGTGTGAGCTTAGGAAAAACATTGTTCCAATTGTCTCAATATGAGGTTGGGAGTGAAACAACCGTATAGATAATTTTTTTTATTCTTCAAGTAAAGAATTTTTTTCATCATAAATATGTAGTTATTGTTCTATCAATCATATGTAATGTTTATTTTAATAATTTTATATATTAAAATGGGATTTTACAAAAAATTTCGAATTGAAATTATTTTTACTTTTTTTATAAATTAAAAAATAAAAGCATATTTAATAATATATTTTACTATATGAATTATTTTTTTCTTAATTTCTCATCAATTTTATTAATTTAAACAAACCTTATTTTTGGCTTTGTTTCTCTGTCTCCTTTTATTCCTTTGTCCACATAAATAATTAGAATTATGGTTGATAATCTGATATAAGATCCAACAGAATCCCAACAACAATAGAGATTTCACGAAATAACAATCTCTTCCATTCAAACATATTGAATCTTCTTTGAAGGAATTAACGAAACAAAAGAGTAGAAGCAATCTTGAATTGAACTTGCATATTCACTGTTAATCAGCTGTAGCAGTAAAGTTCAGATAAAGCTTTATTCCCAACAACTTGTATATCATATTAAAGAGTGGTAGAAAGTAGGAGGACTCCTTGTTCGATTAAATGGCATTTTGAAAAAGATAGAATATATCTTGAAATGGAAAATTGAAATGAATTAGGGTGAAGAATTGATAGAAGAAGAAGAAGAAGGATGAAAGAGGAAAAGGGTATTAAATAGAGAGATGGAGGGGTTTTGGTGTGGCAGTTGTTTTCTAGAGAGAGAAGCAAAACAGCGAGTGTGAGGGTGAGACTGAGAGTCAGAGGAGCATGGAGTTCCACCGCAGCGATTCATCGTCGCCGTCTTCATCCATGCCAACACCCAACACCACCGATCCCAAAAAACCCGCAACCGACCCAATGCACTCATGGTGGGAGTCAGTGTCCAAGGCTCGTTCCCGCATCCACGCACTCGCCGCCATCCTCCCCTCCTCCTCCCACGACCCCCTTTCCTCTCTCGCCGACTCCGACCGCCCCGCCCTTTCCCTCCTCTCCTCCTCCGCCGCCTACGCTGCCGTCTCAGCCTCCCTCTCCGGCTCCCACTCCGACCCCCTCTGCCACTGGCTCTACGACACCTTCCTCTCCGCCGACCCCCATCTCCGCCTCGTCGTACTATCCTTCGTCCCTCTCCTCACTGGTCTCTACCTCTCCCGTATCCACTCCCCAGAGCCTCCTTCCCTCGCTGGCTTCGAGGCCGTCCTCCTCGCCCTCTACGCCGCCGAGACCAGATCCCGCAACGGCAAACCCCTCCTCGTAACGATCCCTGACCTCTCGCACCCCTCCATCTACCACGCCCCTCTCCGTAAACCCCAATCCCTCTCCCCTCCCTCCGTCGGCCTCATTTCCCCTCCCTTGGAACCCCAACTCGGCGTCAAATCCACCAAACGCCCCGCCATCGTCGGCGTCGCCCTCCACTCCTACTTCTCCCAGATCTCCCACATGCCCGCCTGGTCCAAGCTCGATTTCTGCCAATTCGCCGCCGCCTGGGCCGGCTCCGCCCCCTGCCCCTGCCGCTCTCAATTCGACGACGCCCCGATTCCCGATCATTCCGATATTAGCGCCGCCAAAGGCGAGAGAATCCCTCTCCCCTGGGAGATTCTCCAACCCTCGCTCAGAATCCTGGGACACTGTCTCTTGGGGCCGTTGAACTCTCAGGACGTGAAGGACGCGGCTTCCTTCGCTGTTCGCTGTTTGTACGCTCGTGCCTCGCATGATTTGGTACCGCAGGCCATTCTCGCCACCAGGAGTCTCATTCAGCTCGATGTGAGGACCGCAGAGGCTGCCAAGGCTAATGCTGGTTCCAACTCCAATTCCAACACACCCACCAAGGTCAAGAAGCCTGAGATTCTCTTGGTTTCCAAGTGATGGTGAGTAGGAGGAGGAGGAGACGGATAAGCGTTGCTGCTGTGTACTATTACTGTAGGTCTTCTTCATACTGTAAGCAGAATTCATGTTTGTATAATAGAAACTTCATAGCTGCATTGCCGACTCTTTTTATATATATTTTTTATTTTGTTTTCTTTTTGCTTCTTCTAGGTTATACATGTATGTTAATTTATTTTTTTCCTACCGAGTGATTAGGTAGCTGTATTGACTTCCTTTCTTGATGGAATTATCCTGTGCTTCGGACTTGTGTGCGTGTGTGTGGCTTGTCTGATCATAATCTTGCAATTTCAATGTGGTGTGTGTGGTGCTTCTTGCCTTTGGCTTATTGTTGTACTCTGTGAAGACTGAGGAAATTGAATGGAGCCTTGCTAATGAGTTGTGAATTTCCTGCGGTTGGTTTTTCTTTTCAGTTTGTACCTCTGATTATTATGATGGCCTGTGCTCAGTAATCTTGTATTATTCAATTTATGCTGAGATGTCACTGCGAGGCTTCCTCTGTTTTGTTGCTTATTACCCAAACTGAGAGTGCCAATTATTGCTAGCATTAGAAGATTGTATGCAAATCATCATTTATATTGTACATTATGCTTTAAGATTCTTTTGCATCAAATTTGGGATGTATTTCATTCTAGGGTAAAAGGGATAGCTAGAAGGGAATCAACCCCCTTCGGGGGAGCACTGGAACTGTGACATCACTTATCACTTAACAGCTTGATGCACATGTGGGAGATGGGTATGTGGTATGCTAGGGGGCATTTTGGTTAGAATGGAGGATAAGGAAGTTTTGGGATTATTTTTGGTCTGGGAGAGAGTAGGCTATCTCAAAATTTCCTGTTCTGTCCCTGCTTCTTCCTGGTTGGATACTACTTGTATACTCAAGTTTACCTCTCTAATAGATATGGTGTTGTGAAAAAAATACAGTGCCACCGATGAGTTTCTGCTCTAACAGGGTTGGAGAATAACTTTTACAGTTTGTTTGATTCTTGTCATTAGGATATTGTTACATTTGACAACACTAATGAATCTATTTGTGGTACTCTTTAGAAGAAATGAAAGAAACAATTTTGTAGAATGATACTCCCCTAGGATGATTTGAACTCCGTACTGTCTAGCCATTGTAGGTTTAGAAGTGTCAAAGTTTAAGTGAATACTCAGTTTGGCAACCGTTTTTTGTGCTGGAATTAGAAACTTCATTTGCTGAATTCTGGCGGCAATTTATATTTAGAGTGATGGTTTGGGTCCTAAATCTTGGTACAAAATAATGTTTTTAATTCTTTTTGTCTACTACCATTGAAGGGGACTTCAGAGTTTTGTCCTTGTTATCAGATAATATTTCGGTGCTTAGGTATTAGAATACAGTGTCATATATCTTTACTTTATACTATCTCTTGGTTCATTATAAACTAAAGTTTAGCCAGTCCTTGCATGGAGTTATTGAGCATGTGGTGTTTGTAGACAAGGAAATTATATATTGGAAAAGGATTGGGCCCCAAAAGCTAGTTCATGGACGGTAAGATTATGCAAGTCTTTATTATAAGAGCTACTACTTTGGCCATATTCTTGGCCTGTGTCGGATATTAGCACACACCCATACACCTTCCTCTTGCCCAACAATGATCATCTGAAATGTGAAGTTTGTTAAAATAACTAGCTTCTCTGCCTCCATTTATTTAGTACCCTCTTCAATCAAACCTTTACCTCTTTCATCCTTCTTCTGTCAAATAATTCTTCCTAACTTCCTAGTGGCAAATTGACCCATGATTCGGTCCATTTCTAACAAAGCATATATCTGATACCAAATTCCACATTCATTATTTAGATTGAAAATTTATCTTTATGATTAGTAGCTTGAAACTGAGTAAGCCTTTGGTTTTACTAATAACGCTAATTACTTGCAACGTGCAAAAGGCAATAAGTTGGTTTGGACGAGAAAAAAGTTAGTCCATCTGACTGATTCTAGCTATAAATTATTCTGTAAAAAGAAGTTTATAAGTTAGGTGTGTTTACTCTTAGGAAAAAGAATATTAAATAAGTTACTTCTTAATCATTAGAATCCAAAATGGCGTAACCATTGTTTTTAAACGACTGAATATCCTTTCTCATTAGTTGAGTGACACTAAAGTATAGAATATAATTTAGGACATTTGCTAGTGGAAACAAAAGTTTTACCATTCCCTTCCACGTAAACACTTTCTCCATTTTTTAGGGGCTTTCTTCCATCACCCCCAATATTTCTTCCTACACCCCCAATTTCATGCATTACCCCTTTTTACTATTTCGCTGTTTGACTGAATCTTTGATTTTTACGAGGGTAAAAATCATAATTCATTGCTTTTTCTTCTCAGTTTTAGTTGCACCTCTCACTTTCTCAATTTTTCAGATAGGGTGTAATGTATCAACTCTGTTTTTTTTTTAATTATTTTTATTTTTTAATTTATTTTTTTTAAAAAATTATTTAAGCTGACATTGTGTCACGTATGATGTGGCATGACAGTGTTACGTGTCATTGTCAGACCATCTTATTGCATTTGTCTTAATTTGGTCTCCATATTTTTATTTTGTCTCAATTTGATCTCTGGATTTTTATTTAGTTTCAATTTAGTCCTAATTTTTTTAAAAAATTAAACAATTTTGTTCCTTTCTACAAAATTTAATTTGTATATAAATCTTTACAAAAAGTTTTATACAAGTTGATGTTTTTTTTATTAGAAAAATAAAAAATTACAAATTAACATATTACACATTTTTATTTATGTAGTACTAATGAAAATAACTTAATTGCATTAAAGTTTTCAAAACAAAAACAAAACTGAAACATAAAAATAAAGAAACTCATTTAAAAGTTTTCTACAAAATTAAACAACAAATGAAATCATTTAACTTAAATAATATGAATGAGTAAACTTTAAAAGTTAACATTTCAATAATAAATATTTTTGTGAAGATGATCAACAAAACAATAGCGTCAATACTTAGTTAACAATTCATAAAAAGTTTATAGAGTTTAACGTTAAGACTTGGAATACATCATCACTAAATATTCACTTAATAGAAACAAATTTAAAGACAAAAATTTGGAAAACGGAAATATTGTTATTTCATTTAGTTAAATCTTCTAAAATTATTCGGGCGTCAACTTTCTCGAAACCCTTTTGGAACAAAAAACTATATTTAATTTAATCTTTTACTCATTTAATTTTTAAGGCAAAATTATATTTATATATCAATAATGTAAAAACATAAACAATAAAATAGTACCTATAAAATAGTATTCAATGTCATAATTAAAATCCATTTAGAATAATTTGTTTAATTTTTGAAAAAAATTAGGACTAAATTGAGAAAAAAAAAATTATAGGGACCAAATTGAGACAAAGTAAAAATCAAATTGAAACAAATTCAATGACACTTGGCTTAACTGTGACATGTGACACTATCAATATCACATCACACTGTCATTGTCACGTAGTACAATGTAATGTAAGCTTGACATGTGACAAATTTTTTATTTAAAAAATAAAAAATAAAAATAAATAATTATTAAAATATTTAAAAAAATTCAAAAAAAACTACGAACTGACACATGGCACCCTCTCTAAAGATGTTAGTACGAAACTAACTACAATGACCTACTTATTTCAATTTTTCAAAATTAGGAACCCAATTGAAAAAAAAAAAGTAAGGAACCTATTTGAGAAAAGTCATCGAAATTAGGGACTATCTGAATGATTAAAATTAATATAACTATGACCTTCAACCTAGTATAACTAGAACATGAAAATATGATTATCATTTTAAATTGAGAGTAAACTAGTATCTAATGTTGTATTGAAGGTCATATGTAGATGTTATAACCTTGATTTGTTCAAGACTTTAATTGGTTACCCTTATGCTAGTAGATTAAATCCAGATGAACAACGATTGCTTTTTAGGATGACTAAGAGTCATGTTAAGCCCACGAGCATTTTTCTTACCCTAAAAGAAAATAATGAAGATAATGTCACAACAATAAAACAATTGTATAATGCTAGATATACTTATAAACAATATTTAAGATGATGTAGAACTTAATTATAGTTGATGTTGTTAGAACGTGATAAATACATTCATTGAAGTATATGTGTACATGATTCTGATGAGGTCAGTGACCTATTTTAGGCACATCCTGATGCAATTAAATTGTTGAATGAATATAATATTTTTTTTTGTTGATGGATAACACATATAAAACCAACATATATAAGTTGCATCTACTTGAGAATGTTGGTTTCACATCAACAAGGTTGAATTTCTCTACTGCCTGCGTTCTTATCAAATGAATGAGTGAATAACTTTGTTTGGGGTCTTGAAAGGATAAAAGAGTTGTTCATGACATGTGATGGTCTCCCTAAGTCATTGTTACTAAAGACCTTGCTTTGATGAATTCAATAAGCATGATGTTCCTTAAATCTTATTATATTATTTTTCGTTTCCACATTAAAAACATGTTAGAGCCAAGTGAAAAATGTTGCTTAATTCTATGGAGGCGTGGGAGGTTGTCTTGGATGCATTGGAAAATGTGATGGATTGTAGAGATCATTCTACTTTCTCTTATTAGGTTAGGTGGCTTCACAATGTCTGCAATGCTTAGCCTTTATTCTTTGAATTTTTTAATGACTCATGGATAATTCCTTATAAAGAAAAATTTGTGAAGGTGTGGATAGACAAATTCATGCATTTAAGAGGGTAAGAAAGAGAATGAAAGAAAGTGTAGAAAGAGAGGTATGCTGCGGCTTGGAGAGAGCAGTAAGAGATCAAATGGGGATTACCCTAGTCAAAGATTCAGTATAAGAGTAAAAATGTAATGTGAAAAATTTAGAAAAGTTAAGACGGAGGAAGAAAGTCCTATGTTTTAAGCTTAACTTTAGTTTAGATAACCTAATCTAAACAGGTAAAGATACTCAAATATTGTGTCATGTGATTTTGTATAATCACTATCAAGATGCAACACGTCCTATATATGAGATTACATGTTTGAGTAGATTTAAACAAGTGACCTTCAATTTGAGACTGAAAATATTCGAGTTTATGCAACAAAACTTACTTGACAGTGAGCAAGTTGATTAATAATGTTTTTAATTCTAATACAATTCATAATCACCTAATTTTCATTCCAACCTATATACAATATAACTACCATATTTCTCAATCCAAAAATGTGTTCAAAACTCTGCAAGCATTCATAATAACATAACCCAAATTCATGTTTGTACTTAAGATTTAAGGATAAAACTCAATGGTAATATATAAGAATACTCACTAATTCAAAATCAAACGCAGCTAACAAATGTCACATCCCATTAATTTTTCCCTCTTTAATGGGAGACATGTGTCACACTCTGTTTATTTCCCTGGGTTAGTGGGGGACAATTTGATCAATGCATTAAATTTCCCCATCCATCGTAAACCGTGTGGCAGCAGGGAAGGTAGGAATTTCAGAAAGTGGAATCCAAGTGTCACTGAGAGGAGGTGTGAGGCTTCGGAAAGTGGAAAACAAGTGGCAGGTAGGGAGAGGACCGAGCGGTTGGAGAAGAGGACGTATTTAAAGTTGATTTCTGAAATTTGGTGCCACATTTCTTCATGTAACCCTTCTTCTTCCTCAACTCAGTTTCCAGAAAACCACCATTTTCTCCTCCTTCTCTCTAGAACCTCCAAGCCTTCTCTCTAGATTTCTAACCATCTCCTTCCCTCTGATCACCTTGCCCCTTTCAGATAAATTCTTCCCGATGCCAAGCTCTTTCACTTGCACCGATCGGTTTTCGGTTTGGGCTGGTAAGTCCAAATCCTTCTTGTTCTTTGAGATCTTGCGTCTTCCCATGTATGCAAGTGTTTTCAGCTTGCATGTAGTCTTTCACCCTTTCTGAAATAGTTCTTATGTGTTTGAATCCATAGTGAAAGTTTGTCACTCTTTTAGAAGATAGTTGAGAAACCAGAAGAGTGACTTAAGGAGCAAAGCAGCCTCGAGGAAAAGCTTAAGAATTAGTTGGCGTTAGAGGTAAGGGAAGCTTATAATAAATTTAATTATGATTATGTTTTATGAACTAATGCATGATGGTTTGAGCATATGATTGATGTTGTATGATTTGGATTAAATACGAAAGTATGGTATGTTGTTTGATGTACTGCATGTCTGATTTTGGTATGAAATTATCTATATGTATATAACTTGGTAAAATTCTGAATCTGTAATCGAAGGGTCATTAGGACCGTTCGGTTTCCCCTAAAACGATCGGTCTTGTACAAATTGTGTCGAACTCAAATACTTTGATTTGATTGAATTACCCATTAAAGAACGTTCGGTCATACACTGAATGTTCGGTTTTATATTGATAATGTTTATTGAAAAGTACTTGGTCGTAAATCGAGTGCTCGACCTGAGAAGGTACTCGATCATAAACTGAGTACTCGGTTTCATATTAATTGTCTTTATTATACTGAACGTTCGGTCTTGGTCATACACTAAGTATTCAGTCTCATATTACCTATTTAGAACGTTCAGTCATACACTGAGCGTTCGGTTTATATTGATGATGTTCATTAAAAGTGCTAGGTCTTATACCAGTACTTGAATTTTTAAGAGCGTCCGGTCATAAACTGTATGTTCTGTCATACAAGTGTTTAGTATTAGACTGGCACTTAATTTCTAAAACATTCGGTTCATATTATTATTATTCATTTTAAGAACGTTCGGTCATAAACCAAGTGTTCGGTTTTACACATATGATATTTGAGTATTTGGTCATAAACTAAGTACTCGGTTTGATGTTAACTATCCTTCTTGGGAAAAACGTCCGGTTTATAATATTATTTCTTTGAAAAGTGTTCGGTCTTACACTGACGCTTGATTCCTCACAGAGTGTCCGGTCTTGTACTGACACTTGCTTTATTGAAGAGAACTCTTTTATTTTAAAACGTCCGGTTTTCGGTGTTTAACTTCTTGAGCTCCATTGAAGAGTTTCTTATTGGAATCTTTCCGTCCGGTTTTTATTGATTAAATCCTATTTGCTTTCATTGTTGAGTTTCTATTGATCTTTTCGTCCGGTTTTCATTGATTTATTTCCTTTGGTTTTTCGTTGATAAATTCCTATTGATTTTCCGTCCGGTTTTTCTTGGTTAAGTCCCATTGACTTAATCGATGAGTTTTTCATTGTTAATCCGTTCGATCACCTATTAGAACTTCTTGTTTGTTTCAGTTCTCATTCTGTCTCTGACTGTCCGGTCACTTATTGAATCCCTTTAATACTCAGTTTCCTCCTCACTGTTGGATCATTTTGTATTCGTATTGTCTATAAGAAAAAAAAGAAAAGGATGAATGAGTTTATTATGATTTAAGAGTATTCCAGGGAGGAATAGCTCATGATTGGAATTGTATTGGTAAAGTATGAACATGGTCAGACTCTGTTGTCGTCTTGATCCTGATATTCCGTGATTACGCCTTCTCAGGTAGAGAAGGGTAACTCATGCGTGGGAATGGCAGGAGGTCCGCGGTCATAAGACCAGATGATCGTTGTAGGACTAACCTCGGGTGGCAGCTGATAGTTCAGGCAGCTACTACACCACACCGGGTGCTAGGGACGTCGAGCTACGTGATTCATACAGTCCGGACAGTGTCTAATTGGTTTGATATAATAGTAAAACGTTCGGTATATATAGATATGAATGTGTTGATGGATGTGTTGTTTGGTTTGCATGTTTATACGTATGTTAGAAATGATTAATTAAATTTACATAAGCTTACCCTTATCTGTTTTGTCTTGCCTATGTTGCCGTTCGGTATTTGACCGTCCGGTTTGTTCTCTTCACTGCAATGATCATCCATTTCGGGTGTGAGCAGAGGGTGCTCTTGGAGATACTTTGGAAGATGCCCTGCAGACAGAGAAACCTTTTGACGTGATGCTGGAAAGCTGTGCAGGACTGTCCGGTCCTTAGAATAGATTTCTTTATCTTGTTTAGTGTAGATAACCGTTCAGTTCAGTGTTTTGTAGGAACCGTTTGGCCTAGATATCCTTTTGTATTACCGTTCGGTCTTGAACTGTTACTTTGACCGTTCGGTCTTAGCTTATATACTGTATCAAAATCTTGTCCTCGGTATAGTTTTAATTCCAGACAAAATTTCATATTCTCTTTCATTCTGTGTTAATATTTATCAACTATTCTCTATTATTATTCATGTTAACTCCTAGAATAAATTATAGTTTTCAAGCTATATTTATTGGGATGTGACAACTAACATTTTAAAGATTACGATTAACTAACTAATTAACTAATTGCTAATGCAAATTTTATCTGCAATACAAAATTGGAACCATGAATTAGTGTTGAAGTGTGAGAGATACAGAAAGAGTAAAAAGAAAGGAAAAAAATTAACAAAACAACTATTATTATTATGTTCCTTTACTGTTAAGGTATTCCTATTTAGCGATTTGAAGGTGAGTGGGAAACAAATTTGTGGGATAAGAGAGGGATGAGATCTTTGCATCTAAAAGGAAACTTAAAAATGAAACATTTACTTTTACCATTATACCTTAGTATAATTTCACATGACTATATAAGAAATGAAATCAGAACATGTATGGGGCTAAGTGTTTTGGGAATCGTTATGGATTGCAGGAAATCGATTCCCTATCTTTGAAATCCATTATTTTATATATTACGATATTTTGAAGGTTTGACTAATAATAATATATTAATTTTTATTATAATAACAAAATAATAACTTTATATTTTAATTCATTAAAACATTTTCTTTATTTAATCATATTTATCAAACTTTTTTACTTTTATCTTCAAATCTTTTAAAATAAATAATACAAATTTTATCTTGAATACATTATGTCCATGTTCGAAATATAAATATGAGTGTAAATCTCACATTAGATAGAAATAAAAGAAATAAAACACTGTATAAAAATAAAAAATTCATTAATCTATTATCTTAAAGTTTTGGATAAAGAAGAATCTCAATTCTTTATACCATTTTAAATCTCATTATTCTTTCTGTATCCCAATAATGAATCTTGTTTTCTCGATAGATCCAATAATCATCCTTGGTCTTAAAAGTAAACAACATCCAGTCATAGGACCACCATATACACAAACTTGGAAGATGTGATGATGAGCATAAGCAACAAATTTCTGTCAAAGTGCTAACGAAAGAGCTTGCAATGATGCCTATTAATTATGAACAGAAGCATGTTATAAATCAGAGGGTATTACACTGTTCTTCTCACCATTTAAATTTTATAACTATACTGTCTCTGCATAGAAATTTGTCATATATGGAGGGTTGTCTTGAGACTTGTCTTGTCTTTGCGTGTTCATCTAAGTGTCATTGACACCTTATACAGTTGATGAATGTAGTAGAGTAGGCTACAGTTTCTGCCTTTAAAGTAATTATATATTCCTACTGTCTGCTTAGGTATTTTAGATGTGTATTCAATAATATTTATGAATGAAACTTTTTAGCTTTTTATTTTAATTTAAATTTGACAAATATCATTTTAGTTCTTATAAATGGTGTATTTGTTTATTCAAATAAAACTACTGTGATTATTTTAACCCTATATGTACTTTATATATCTTTAATTCTTTTTTTCTAATTTTCTTAGATTTGTTTAGATTATTTTAACATTGTGCTTATATAAATCATAATGATAATATTTTAAATAATAAATAATAATATAAAAATTTATATAATAATAATAGTAATATTTATTTAGTAAAATAATGATAATCAAAATAATTAGAAAATCATAAATAATAATAATAAATTTTAACTTAATTTATATTAATTACATTTTATATTTTAAATTAATTTTAAAGGATATAATGATATTCATTCAATTTTATCAATTAAAGATTTTTTAATCTACCAAATTTATTAAACTAATTTTCATAAATTTTCCTCTATTTGTTTTTTCAAATTTTATGGAAACGAATTCTTAGTCCTTTATGAGTAAAGAAAATAGAAAAGAAAGTCACGTCAGCCTATGTTAAATTACACAAATAACCTTCTTTTTTACATTTTGACTTTTTTTCCTTTTTACTGTCCAAGTCATACATTTGCAACTCCATTTTAATTTATATTAACTTTAAATAATCACATCTTAGTTTACATTAATTTTACCAAGTTAAATTAGGTTTAATTGTTTGGGTGATTCACACTTTCAAAGCAGTTTAAATTAATCTACTTGGTTCTGCTTTTCAAAAAAACAACTTCATCTAGAGTTAGTTTAATGTATATCAATCATATTTATTTCATTAATTTTTCATTGATAGTGTTATCTGTGTGGTGATAAAACAAAATAGTATAGTAATGTGACAAATCACATTTGCATAAAAATATAATAAATAAAAAGAAGGAAAAGGGCAACACAATAACATCAAATTTGAATCATCATCTTCTTTATCTCTGCATGCACTTATTCAACATTTGTTCTTCCATTCCATTCACATATTTTATCAATTCCTCGCAACATCTTAGTCTCTCCATATTTTCTCCATAAAAGGAAACAAGCATTAAGTTCAAAATGTTTAAGACTATTTCTCATTCAAGACAATCAAAACATCCCCTCGTTGTGCCAATGTAAAATCCAAGAAAGCGAAGTGGCCATAAAAATAAAAGATCTTGAGGATCTTGTAGTAGTCCCCTGCACCTACAGTTTGGAGTGAAACGATTTGCCTTTTTATTTGTTGTTGCAGGGGTGGAGAAAAGTTATGTACTTTCTTGGGTTTGGAAAGAAAAATAAAGGGTTGAATTTGATTATGTGCATGTGGCTTAAAAAGGGGTTGTGCGCTAATAACATTGAATCTACTAGTTCTAGTTTTGAAGGAAGAAAAAGAGAAAGGAGATGGTGCTACCAATGCCAACAATACCTCAAGTCACAAAAAACATCAACAAGATTGGAAGGATGTGAGGATAGTGGCAGTTTTGACGTTGTAACATTATCTTGGGTTCATGTTGGTGTTCTTATAGTGGTCTTCGGTTCTCGAAGTCACAGGCCATAACTCCAGTCTTGTAGCTCTCGTTCCGCTTCAGCGCTAAGGTGGTGGTGGAGGAGGCCCCTTCCGAACTTGATAATTTTTTTTAAATCCAATCTCAAATTTCCACATTAGAAAGCCATGATGGATCAAAGGTTGTAAATGTCTTTTGCCACATCACCACACAATTAACGTTGACAATGAAAAATTAAAATAATGGATTTGATTGGTGCACATTAAACTATCTTTGATGAAGTTGATACCTTTTTTTAAAAACAGGAAACAAATAGACCCAGTACCTTGAAAATGGGAACCACCCGAACAATTAAACCTTCAAATTATTACTTAATTTATTTAAAATAATCACCAACATTTTATTTCAACTTAATTTAATATAAATTTTTTTAATTTTAATTTTCTCATGTTAAATAATAACTCACATTTCATAATAATAATAATAATATTATTATTATTTAAACTAACTTATCTGAACTTAATTTCTACCCATCACATTTTATTTTAATATCATATGATTATTTTGATAGTTTTATTTTAAATAATAACTCACATTTCATTTTAACATAATTTACACTTATTATATTTTATTTTAATTTATTTTTATGACCAATGTTTAAATGGTAATCTTCTAATTTTTACAATTAAAATATTGTTTTAATCTATCAAACCCATCACATCATTTACAAAATTTCATAAACTTTTCTCTCAAACCCCATAATCTAAACAACTTCACTTTTACTTCTCTTTCCTCTCAAGTTTACCCTCAAATCCGTGTTTCAAAACAATTTCTTCAAATGATGAATAATTGTGATGGTGGGCCTAAAGTGATAGGCCTAATATCGATAGATTATTGATGAGGAGAAGACTTATGTTTTGCCTATCATTGACCTAATGGTTATTGAAAGAGTTAAAATGTCATATGGTAAAGATAGGACATTAAAGGCTGGAAAGAGAAGTAAGGAGAGGTTAAAGGAGGGGGAAAACTCAAAGAGATCTAGGACAATAAAGATAAAAAGGGCTTTGGAAATAAAGGAGAGGCATATCACAACTTTTAATGCTCTAGGTTATGAGGTTTTTATCTTTTGGCTAGAATATATATGAGGGAGAGTGAATGGATGAATTTGAGGGGATAAAGAAGGGATTAGGGTGTTGTTTGCTATAAGGGATGTAGAGGTGAAAGTGGAAAGGTGGTGAAAATTGAAATGTTTGAAGATAAAGTTTGTGAATGATTTTATGTATGTGGTAGATAAAAGAAATGTTTAATAGATAAAATTGTTAGATTACAATTTTGCCTTTTTATAATTAAAATTAGTATAAAATAAAGTGTAATTATTATTATTACTATTATCATTATTATTACTACCTTAAACACAGGCCATGTCACAGTTGTGTATACATAAATAATGGCTAACACAAGGTTAGAACAACACTGAACACCATAACCTGTTTTATGAAACAAAATCATGTTACTCAAACAAACAACGCTAAACAATAACACTCGAACCATGCCTAAATTGCTTAGGATCTTCTAAAGCTTTAAAGTATGTACTTTCTAATACTTCTTTGTTAGTTGTGTTGTGTTCTATATTTCTATGCAGATTTTTATCTTTATCAAAAGTCTGCTCAGAATCAGAACAACGTTTCATACATGTTGTATGCATGCTCTTTCTATACACATAGCATTATTGCTCTACCAAGACGTAACATAGCTTTTGACTCTACCTTAGAGGATACACCTCTAGAAGAAAGTCAAAAGCTCTGAGTAACATATCTTTTTCAAAAATGTCTATATAAAGAGGACTGCATGAAGAGAAGAAAATCTAGAAATATGTTACTGCAATATGCTTACGCCACTTCTCTTTAAGCTGCTTCTCTTAAGATTTGTCTTTGAAAAGAAAAGTTCTTTTACAAGTTTTTTCGAATATCATTGTATTGATTTCAAATTCTTTCAAAGAAAGTTATTCATTTTATTATTGTAATCTTTCAAAAGACTTTGTGTTTGTTTTTAGAAGTGAAGTAAAACACATGTAAAGGTTAACTTAGTGGAATAAATTGTTTAGTCAGATAGAGAAGTGATCCTAGGAATGGTTATACTCATCTAATCACTGGATTAGTTATAAATCAGGATAAACTTGTTTGTAATAATTTGTGATTAGTTGAACCCCTTAAAGGAATTTAAGAGATAATTGAACGTAGTTCAGTTTGAAAGGAACCAGTATAAAAACAAAGTGTTCTTTAAGTGCGTCGTGATTCCGGTTGGGTGATCCATAGGATTGTTACACCCTCCACGAGGTTGTTACACCTCATTCATTCATTCATAGGGTTATTACACCCTCCATGAGGTTATTACACCTCATTCATGCATCCATAGGGTTGTTACGCCCTCCACGAGGTTGTTACACCTCATTCAATCATCCATAGGGTTGTTACACCTCATTCATTCATCCATAGGGTTGTTACACCCTCCACGAGGTTGTTACACCTCATATCCATAGGGTTGTTACACCCTCCACGAGGTTGTTACACCTCATTCAATCATCCATAGGATTGTTACACCCTCCATGAGGTTGTTACACCTCATTCAATCATCTATAAGGTTGTTATACCCTCCACGAGGTTGTTACACCTCATTCATTCATCCATAGGATTATTACACCCTCCACGAGGTTGTTACACCTCATTCATGCATCCATAGGGTTGTTACACATTCCACGAGGTTGTTACACCTCATTAATACATCCATTGGGTTGTTACACCTTCCACGAGGTTGTTACACCTCATTCAATCATCCATAGGGTTGTTACACCCTCCACGAGGTTGTTACACCTCATTCATTCATCCTTATTTCACTTTCCAAAAATCCAAATCTCTTTTTCTAAACTCGTTTTCTTTTTGGATCGTTGTTCCGTCGCGATTCCGATTGCGAAAAAATGTTTTTGTTTTTCAATACACTGGTAAAAAATCGTTTTTTAACCTCGCACGTTATGCTTCGGTTTTTTTGAAACCGAAGCGTATAAAAATGCGGTGGCAATCTCGTAATTTTTAAAACATTATAGGACTCGGTTGTTAAAAAACCAGTATCTAAAGAAAATATTATTTCGGTTGACAGGGAAGACCGAGGCATAAACATCATAGGGCAGCGATACTGCCTCAGTTGCTAAATGGACCGAGGCATATAAGTCCTTTCCAGCCACCTTAACCTAGCCTTTGGGTATTGAAAGAGGAAAGTTTTCCCCCAAATGCCTCTTCACCTCTCACGCGAGTCTCCTCTCCTCTGCACCAACCATAATTTCACCTACAGATCCACCATCACAGAGCCTCTGTGTATTGAAAGAGAAAAGTTTTCCCCCAAATGCCTCTTCTCCTCCCCTATGCACGCGAGTCTCCTATCCTCTACACCAGCCATAAGTTCACCCACGCAGATCAACCATCACAGAACCTTTACCGTAAGTTAGATCCACCATTTACATCGGTTAAATCTTTGTTTCCAGCCTTTTCCACCGTTTAATCGGACCATTTCACCGATTAAACCACCATACAACCCCAATCTCTAACCTTCACCGAACAATCCTTCAGATCTAGGGTTTTCTCGTTCCTTTTCCTCTTCAACACCGAAACCTAGAGTTAATAGATTTGTGTGCTGCGATGGTGCGGAGAGAGAGAGAGTAGCGACGGTACTGCGATGACAGCTGTGATGATGGTGAGAGCGTAGTGACGGTGCGACGAGAGAGCAACGACGATGGTTCGATGGCGATGAGAGCACAGTGATAACGGTTGAAAAACTGTTATTTTCATGTGCTATTTTTGACCAAATTACTCCCTTTACTGCTTAGAATGAGCTTGAAATCAAACAAAACTCAATAAATGAGTCAGTCGAGAGTCAAAAGCTATTTTTAGCGATATTATGCTTGTTTTGCATTGTTTTACAGCAACTTTGATGGAAATGAAGAATGGAGGTGAAGATAAAGGCCTTAGACTCAAGATAGAGGAAGAAAATCAAGAAAAGAAGAGTCTAGAAACCGCCCAGTGGCAGAATTACACCGTTGGGCGGCCAAATGCGAGGAGATTGCACCAAGGCAGCGAAGCCTGGCGGTTTTGCGGTAAGAGGAAAACCGACGGGCGGTGAACCCCTGACGCCGGGCGATTTTGCGGCAATGAGGCAAACCGCCGGGCGGCATAAGTGTGACGCCGGGCGGTTGCTTGTTGGGCTCGGGCCTGTTTTCTGTTGCGCTCTTCAGCTATAAATAGCCCTAGTGCGACTTCATTCTCATTCTTTTGACAAAGGAGGGTGGTCAGACCTACTTTTCACTGTCTGGAGAGGATCTCTTGGATGCTTAGGCTCCTTTTCATCTTTTCTAGGTTTTGCTTTCCATATCTTCCATTATTTTCATCTTTGTTCACCATGACAATGGTGAACTAAACCCTTTTGTTGTTGGGGGAACAATGTAATCTTTTGATACTCTCTTTTATTGAAACTCTTGTTTGAATTATATGATTTTCATATGCGTTTATTATCAATTGTTGGATTCTCATACTGTGCTTAAAGCTTTTACCGTTTAACTCATTCGGTAACTGATATTTGCCTTTATTGATACGGGGACGTACAGTAATGTCATGGTGAGAATTTCCTTGGTTAAGCAATACCACCTAGGGATAGGGGGGTAGGACGATCAATTGTATTTGCTTCTGTTTGTAACGCGTTGCTAGTTGCTAGGGGAGGCTAGGGATAGTAAGCCGATAATTAGTAATAGGCCCTTTTCGCCGAGGGATCGGGTTAAGGGGAGGTCAAGAAAGCTTGCATGCAATTAGATAATAATGCTATTTAAACAAGAGGAGTAAATAAGAGAGAGCGGATTATATGATATTGTAAACCCCTAACAACTCCATTTATTCATACTCTTTTCTCGTCAATTGAATCACTCATTGCATGTTTATTTTCTGTCTTTGCATTCACCATAACAATTAAATTTTCTTTCACAAGTCATACGATTTTAATTCATACGAACGATAAGGCCTTTCGAGTCTCATGGGAAGAACGATAATGGGTTTTATCATTTTTATTAGTTAATACGATATGGTACACTTGCCATTCCGCTAACAAGTTTTTGGCACCGTTGCCGGGGACTCGAGGTTTGACTTATTTAGTAGTGTGAATTGACTGAATTTGACTTGTTTGTAATTATTTGTCTATACTTTTATTTTTATTGTGCTTTATTTTATTTTTCTATAAAAGTGCTTTTAGGGGTATTTTTCTTGTGTATGCAGGAAGGGATACACACTAGAAGCAGGAAAGATCAACAACCTCTTCTCGAGAGATTACCAGACAGGAGAGGGAGGAAAGTTATACATTTTACACGTGAAAACTTTCCTTCTCCTGTAGCAATCTTGCAATCTTCACTAGAATCTTCTGCACAAGGTAGAGAGGAGATGACGGATCAACCTCCTCCAAGACGCACATTGGGGGACTCAGCAAACACTGTGGGTCCTTTGAATTTTAACAGCATTGCCATTCCTGCGGACAATACCACAAATTTGGTGATGAGCCCTACACTCATCCAATTAGTTCAGAGCAACCAGTTCAATGGATTGTCAAATTAGAATCCCTACAAACATTTGACTATCTTTGGCGAAATCTGCAATACTGTTAAGATGGTCGGAGTCTCGGTTGAGAGGGTTAGACTTAGCCTATTCCCTTTTTCTTTGGGAGGAAGTGCCAAAGATTGGTTGCACTCATTTGCTAAAGGGACGTTCAGAAACTGGGATGCTTTGGCAAGAAAGTTCGTCACCAGATTTTTTCCGCAAACCAAGATTCATCAAGGGAAGCTCGAAATATCCTCATTCAAGCAAGGAATGGAGGAAACTCTCGGACAGGCCTGAGACAAATTTAAAGGCCTGTTGAGAAAAACTCCAGTCCACGGATTTGACAAGACTTCTTATTTGCTCATTTTTCATGGAGGGCTAAATACTCAGTCTAAAATGATGTTGGATGCCTCGGCTGGAGGCAGTATTAATAGGAAGACTGAAGACGAAGCCTATGATTTGATTGAGGAGATGACCCTGAATGAAGTTTCTCAAAGTGAGAGAGGCACACAGAAAGGAGGAATATTGCATCTTCCTGCTAATGATGCAATGGCTGCGCAGAATCATCTTCTTAACCAAAAATTGGACAAACTGACACAGGTCCTTTTTGAACTTCCAACAGGGTTAAGAAATATTTCTCAAACTCAACAACTTTGCAACTTATGTGGTGGTGACCACATTAATGGTCAATGTGCTTTTCCTGAAGAGATGCAGCAGGATGTCAACTACATGGGGAATCAATTCCCGTTTAAGCAGGGTAATTTTAACCAAGGCAATTCTAGCCAAGGATGGAAGAACCACCCCAGCATTGGCCAGAATCAGAATAGTTCTTCTGGGCAAGTAGGAGGCTTCCGACAGCAACAACCTTCACCTTTATGGCAGCAGGTGAGCAGCTTGACAGAGACTGTCAGAGAATTAAATGACCGATTTGATAAATTTCTGAAAGTCTATGAGTCTCAACAAGCGAGTGACCAAGCCAGTTTTAGAGCACTGAAGACACAAATTGGGCAGCTGTCAAAAAGAGTTAACACCGCAGAAAAGAACCAGTTTCGGGCTAACACTGAGGTTAACCCTAAGGATGAGTGCAAAGTGGTGATGACGAGAAGTAAAAGGAAGCCAGTAGAAGAAATAATTGAAATTGGGAGCAGTGAAGATGAAGAGGAAGAGATGATTTGTAATAATAAGTGTAATAAGCAGAAGAAATGTGAATAGGAAGAGAAAAAGGAAAGGAAATTGAAGAGTCCTTATGAGTTATTTCGATAAATTTTTAATCAGGTGACTATTATGCCTGGAGCGTTTCCACAAGTGTCTGAAGATGATAAACTGACTGAATACCATCGTCGCAAGATAGTTGATCTTGATGAGGAGGAAGAAGATCAGGCACAGATTGTTAAACCAAGGAAGAAAGACCATCCACAAAAATTGAAGGATTTAGGAAGTTTGACTCTTCCTTGTGTGATCAATGATGTGGATATAGGGAGAGCTATGATCGATTTAGGATCTAGTGTTAATTTAATGTCCTTCAGTGACTTCAAGAAGATTAGAGCGTTAAAATTAAAACCAGCATACACTACCTTGACAGTTGTAGATGGATCCATAAAAAAACCTTTGGGTATGGTGGAAGACGCAATTGTTCGAATTGAAGAGTTGGATTTCTTGGTTGATTTCATTGTAGTGGATATGGTAAATGATGGAAGAATTCCATTAATTTTGGGACGACCGTTTATGAGGACCTCTCAGATGATGATACATGTTTATGACAGGAAAATAGTGTTAAGAGATCAAGACCAAGTGTTAGCCTATAGTGGATCTGAAGGAGAAAGAAAGAGAATTATAAACAGATCTAGACATAAAAAGGCTAGAAGAGAAGCACGCAAAGAAGAAACTACCATAGGTAATGATCATCTTAACAGCTGTACTATTTTGCAGGCACGTAAGGAGGAAAAGACGGATAAAGGAAAGTCACTTCACTTAAAGGACAAACTATTTTCGCGGGGTGTAGCTGTTAGATACAAAAACAGGAAATGGATTGTCAACAGGAAGCTCGAAGAGGAAGGAATGATGGAAATCAGAAGGCCATATTCCCCTGATGTTCGCCAAGTAGACAGACGAAAGCTGAGACGGTGGGATGATGAAGATTCCAGTGTGAAGAAGAAGAGTTGATTGCTGAATAACACATTTTGTATTTTAAGACATTTTTTATTTTATCTTTTGTTGAATTTGTTTATTTTTTGAATATTTGTGAACAATTTTTGGGTAGCATCTACTGAAGGATGCTAACTTTTGGTATCTACTGAAGGACACCTGAAAGGTACACCTACTGAAGGGTGTTGGACGACTGACATTTATTGACAAATGCTAAACAGGTTTGGGTCAGGCTCGCGACGTTAAACAAGCGCTACTAGGAGGCAACCTAGATTTTCTTCTTTACTCTTGCACTTTAAATTTTTGAATTTTAATTTTAGTGTGTCTGCTTGGCTTGAAGACCTTTCTGATGATGTTTTGACTGAATAAATTGCATGAGGAGTCTGTTTAATGATGATCTAATGTGAATGATTATTGAGTTATATTGCATGTTGATATCCTGTGAAACAGATGTGTGATGAATTATGACTGTGGTCTTGATGCTAAGCAAGGTGTATGAATGAATGTGTGTGAGAAAGCATGTTGTGTGAGGTTTTGAGCTCCGGAGTTTTATTGTTATATGAATTTATTCACAGGAAAGCATGAATGATATTGCCCAAGTCTTGATGATTGATTGAATTGCATGTATATGTCATATGATCAAGGCCATTTTTGAAAGCCCTTACTTAGCCAAATTTTACCCAAAGTGCTTGAAATTTTATACCCTTTTTGAACCTTGGCCCTAAACAGAATAAAAACCCGTGTGCTGAAATTATTTACTTTGAATTGGGTTAATGACTGTAAGTATATTCAAGGTTCAAGTTTGGGGTTGTGGGGAAAGTTTGAATGGCAAAAAGAAAGGCATTGAGCTCAAGTGTTGAAAATGAAAAATATACATGAGAAAAAGGAAAAATCATGAAAGATGGGCTTAATGTAAAAATAAAAGAAAAAGGGAAGAAGTTGGGAACAAATGAGATTGGATGAAAAAAAGAGAGTTAAACTTGAACCTTGAATGATGAATGAGCTCTCTTGATTCAAAGCTTTTGTGATCCAGAAAAACCAATTTTTCTTGATAGCCCAGCCTCATTACAAGCCTTGGAAAAGTCCTTTTGATGGCATTTGCATGTGATGATCTTGATTGTTTGAGATGAAAGACAATTTTATTTCATGTGACTTGTGAATTATTTAGAGTTGGAGTGTTACCCTAAACACTTGAGAGATTGAGTGAAACACTTGCTTGGTGAGAACTTCTAAGTTTCATGATTGCATCTTTGCTTAGTGGATTGATCATTCATAATATGTAACATCTGTTGAGGAATGTGTGAGATAACTGAATTGAAAGCATGCATCTTGATTTGATCATCACTGAAGATCTGGAATTGAGTGGTTCTCATCATGTACTTTAGGAATGTTGAATCATTGGATGAAAGTGTAGAGAGCCAAGTTTTGTTTTATCTTTAGTTTTGTTTTGTTTTGCTTGAGGACAAGCAAATTTCTAAGTTTGGGGTTGTGATAACGGTTGAAAAACCGTTATTTTCATGTGCTATTTTTGACCAAATTACTCCCTTTACTGCTTAGAATGAGCTTGAAATCAAACAAAACTCAATAAATGAGTCAGTCGAGAGTCAAAAGCTCGTTTTAGCGATATTATGCTTGTTTTGCAGCAATTTTGATGGAAGTGAAGAATGGAGGTGAAGATAAAGGCCTTAGACTCAAGATAGAGGAAGAAAATCAAGAAAAGAAGAGTCTAGAAACCGCCCAGCGGCAGAATTACACCGCTGGACGGCCAAATGCGAGGAGATTGCACCAAGGCAGTGACGCCTGACGGTTTTGCGGTAAGAGGCAAACCGTCAGGCGGTGGACCCCTGACGCCGGGCGGTTTTGCGGCAATGAGGCAAACCGTCGGGCGGCATAAGTGTGACGTCGGGCGGTTGCCTGTTGGGCTCGGGCCTGTTTTCTGTTGCGCTCTTCAGCTATAAATAGCCCTAGTGCGACTTCATTCTCATTCTTTTGACAGAGGAGGGCGGCCAGACCTACTTTTCACTCTCTGGAGAAGATCTCTTGGATGCTTAGGCTCCTTTTCATCTTTTCTAGGGTTTGCTTTCCATGTCTTCCATTATTTTCATCCTGGTTCACCATGACAATGGTGAACTAAACCCTTTTGTTGTTGGGGGAACAATGTAATCTTTTGATACTCTCTTTTATTGAAACTTTTGTTTGAATTATATGATTTTCATATGCCTTTATTATCAATTGTTGGATTCTCATACTGTGCTTAAAGCTTTTATCGTTTAACTCGTTCGGTAACTGATATTTGCCTTTATTGATACGATGACGTACAATAATGTCACGAAATGGTGAGAATTTCCTTGGTTAAGCAATACCACCTAGGGATAGGGGGTAGGATGATCAATTGTATTTGCTTCAGTTTGTAATGCGTTGCTAGTTGCTAGGGGAGGCTAGGGATAGCAAGCCGGTAATTAGTAATAGGCCCTTTTCGCCGAGGGATCGAGTTAAGGGGAGGCCAAGAAAGTTTGCATGCAATTAGATAATAATTTTATTTAAACAAGAGGAGTAAATAAGATAGAGCAGATTAGATGAAATTGTAAACCCCCAACAACTCCATTTATTCATACTCCTTTCTCGTCAATTGAATCACTCATTGCATGTTTATTTTCTGTCTTTGCATTCACCACAACAATTAAATTTTCTTTCACAAGTCTTACGATTTTAATTCATACGAACGATAAGGTCTTTCGAGTCTCATGGGAAGAACAATAATGGGTTTTACCATTTTTATTAGTTGATACAATATGATACACTTGCCATTTCGTTAACACACAACGATGGTGCGACGAGGGCGTAGCCGATGGATCTATTTTTGGTTCTGTTTCTCTGCCTTGGGTTTTTGGTTCTGTTTGCAGGTGGATGGCGAAATGGATAGTGTTTGCAGTTTGGATTCGCCTCTTGAATTGGGGGTTCTGCTTCTTAGTCTTCGTTGTGGCTTCTGTTGAAAATATGGAAAGGTCTTTGTTAGTGCAGGTTGTGGTTGAAAATCTGGGAAAGAAATTGTGGTTTGAGCGAAGGTTTTTTATCACGGCTACTGGAGCTTCTTGAGTGAAGGTTGGCTTCTGGTCTGTCATGTAAAGTTGGGCTCTAGGTATAAACTAAGTTCATTTGCAATTGATCTCTTTGTAACTTGCTTGAGAGTTAAATAACTGATGGAAACCACAATTTGTGCAGAATGTTTGTGGATGCAATGGATGCACAAATTCAAAGGAATTTTGCCCCCACTTGTGTAAAAATATGGATGAAATAAAATTGCACGATGAGCTTCGGACTAAAAAATAGAGAGAAAAGTTTAAGGCACAAAGAGAAGGAAAAGAGAAAACAAAAGAACATAAAAAACAGATCAGAATGAGGAACCAACAAGTGATTTTCAATTTCGATTGAAATTAAAAACACTCTATTGTCTCGGTTGTCTGTCAACTGAGGCAGAATTCAAATCCTTTTGACTCGGTTCAGAACTCAAGACATAAAACTTATCTTTTTTACTTCGCCTGATTATGCACCGGTTGTAAAACCGGTGCTTATAACTAAAGAAAACTCATGTCATTTCCCTTTAGTGTACTAGTGATAGTTTTTCTTTAAAAAGTTATTTTGGAAAGTGTTTAACATTTATTCCAATTGTCTAACCGTTACAAAGAGAATTAAATGCTTCTTTGTGAAAAGTTTAGAACTTTATTTAAACTACAATTTTTTTTGTAATTTTTGTGTGTTTCAATTTCAAAAAATAAAAAATTAAAATAATTTATAGGTGTATGCATATAGTAAAATGATAGTGAATTAGAGTATATTATGATAAAAGTTTTAGTTAGCTTTTTATTCTTTTATGTTATTATTGAAGTTGATAAATTGAGATATAATATTTACAAATTTAATAAATTAATTCAGTATCATATGCTGTTGTAAATATTTTATAGAAAAACAAAATATAGGAAAGTTTATTATAGAGATATTCAATTAATTTTAAGAAAAGATATTATATTGTCTCTTAATTATTTATAAAATAAATTTAAGTAAACATTTTGTTAAATTATATTATCTTGATAAATTATTAGTTTAATTTTTGGTAAAGTAAAATCAGAGTAATAGTTGATACATTATCAAAATATATACATAAAAATTGTTTATTATACTATAAATTTGTAAAATAATTTTAAATAAGATACGTAATGTAATTGCTGATTGTAAAATTATTAAAAATAATTAATTAATAAATATATAAATTTGAAATTTAGAAAGAGTTAATAAAAATAATTGAAAAAAAAATATTTAAATAATTTAATGAAAGTCATCCCTCTAAATAATGATAAAATTAAATAGTGAATTTTGTCATTCTAAAAACTTCTACTTGATGTTAAAAACATTAATGGGAATGAAACAATGTTAATATAATGCTTTATTCCACACTCCAACTTTGAACACCTGCAGGTTCTTCAACTATACAGGACACTAACATGTTCTTTGCCAACCCTCGATTTCTGAACCTCAATACTCACATGTCAGCTATTCACATACTATTATTGTGTTTTTTCCCACAAATTTTTTTTATTATAAAGTTCAGTGATTATTATTATGTTAATATAATATTGTAGATAAATTCTTTTAGCATTATAGAGGATAATATAAAATATTAAAATAAGTCAACTTATTATTTCTATATTAAATAGGGAGGATAATATAAAATTTTGAAGAAAAAAAAGTCATTTCTGTCAAACCTCTTTTTTTTCATTATAGGTTACAAACATCTATTATTTTAGAAAATGTAACTTTAATGTGATGTTATGTTCTTGCATCAGTACAATATCTATGAAATTAATAATAATTTATTTCTCACTTCTCCATTTGCAATTAAGTTGGGGACATAATTGGACAGTCTAGTGAAAATCTAAGTAATATAATGTTGGTGAAAGATGCAGGATTGACAGAATGTTTTTGAAAAGTAATATTTATTTTGACTTATATGAATAAACATATTTGTACCAAATTGTTCTAAACTTGATATATTTTAATTTTTAATTTTTAAAAAAACTAATATAACTGTTTTAATCTAATGATATTTTGATTTTCAAATTCAAAAAAAGATATAATTATTTAATTCAATAACATTAATTTCTTTTATATATCAGATTATGTTTCAAACTAAAATCTGAATTGAAATATGTAATATACAAGACTAAAAATGTATTTAATTTTTATTTTTACTTTTTTAAGTCTTTTACTTTGTATTTCTTTTTATAAATCTGAGATAGATATCAATTCATAAAATTCAGATATAAAATCTTTTATTTTGTATAATTTGAATTTAATATTTTAATATTTACATTTATTCATTTAACTTATTAAATTAATCAAGTACTACTTGTCAGAAGATTAATGTGGATGAATGTTTTAAACAGTGTATTCTTATATATATTTTTTTAATTTTCTATTTCCAATTTGAATAAATAAAATAAATACATCAATTTTTTAATAAGAAAAATCACTAATTAATTTTATAATAATTTATAATTTGAATAAAAACATTCTACCAAAAATAAAATTTTAAAACATATATAAAACTTATAACTATTAAAAGTTCATCTTTGAATTGAATAAAATATCATAAATTTGATTTATTTAATATTATTCTTGGACTTAATCATATTGCTTTTTCAGATACTTGATGTGACTTTTATCAAAGCAGAAATAAAAGATAAGAGGAGAGGGTCTGCAACCAATGGTCAATCTAGGGTTCTGAAGAGTCTTATCTGTCTCTGGGTTTTGCATTGCAAGGTGCATGAGATAGTGCCTTCTGCACATTCAGTATTCACATGTTATAGAGATCTGATTCAGAGTACTTATATAATGCCATGCATGTACGATCACTGCCTTCAGCTTTTTATCATTATCTATAATTTATACACTGTCATGTCTCAAACTTTCCAACGGTTTGCATGTATAACTTAAACCCTAGAGGACCTTCCACTGCATGCATTAATTAATCATACCATTTTCATACACTGCCTTTATTCTTCTCCCTTCTCTTTTCTCTCTGCTTCCAACTT
Source organism: Vigna mungo (assembly GCA_036885675.1). NCBI lineage: Eukaryota > Viridiplantae > Streptophyta > Magnoliopsida > Fabales > Fabaceae > Vigna > Vigna mungo. The sequence continues at coordinate 14,344,712 of CP144700.1, read as the reverse complement.
TTTCAGCTTCACCATCAAAGAAATCATGTTTCTCCCATCACAATGCCACCTTCACCTGGAGAAATTGTCCTTCCATGAAAGTCATGCTGTAATTTCAAAAGTCATTTTTGTTCCATCTCTTATACAGAGCTTTATTAATCTATTAATAGGTTTTTTATTTAAACTAATGTTATACAAATGTAATTTACTATATAATTACAATTTTAAAACGTTACTTAGATGTTAAAAGAATAATTAGTTAAAACAAATTTTTCTCAAAGAAGAGATTTATTTCTGTAGATCTATCTAATAACTCATATGTTTCTCTCTCGTCTCTAGCTGGAACAACTGATAAAATTGTATCCCTAAACTCACACCATTAGATGATAAAAGAGAAACAACATATAAAGACAAACAACAGAAAAAGCAAGGATAAGCTAGTTTATGTTAATACAACAAACATATCACTACGCAGTTATCAAACACTTTATGCAGGACACTTATTATGAATGGACTATCTGGACTTCGAATGATTGTTGAGCTATGGCGGGTTGTACACTTGTGATGACTTCTACTACTTTGCAAAGTTATTGCCAATAAGTTTCACCCTACCACACTCACAATGTTAGTCTGTTCTACGCCTTGGAACATATTGGAAGCTCCCAAGACTAAGACATCCTGCTACTCCTCACGACATAGATCAATCCTCTTTACTTAAGAATGAAAGACCATTGGAGTTTCAAGATAACCCCCAAGACTAAGCTCCTACATGCATTCTAAACATACTTTAACCTCACCAGGAGGTTCCACCTTGGAACTTACTTTCACAACTTTGAACACCTTTGAAACCATGGACATATGTCACTTTACTTTCACAACGAATACCAACATATATCATCTTTAATCATATATCAAATATATACATAACTTCAAGAATAAACCATCATAGAGTACTATAGATATTTCTATACCATCCTCAAAGTCAAAACATATCTTAAAGTTATCATAAAACAAATAAAGAAATACTCAAAACAGGTTCTGGACTAGTCGCTTAGCGCACCAAACTCGTTGTGCAAAAACAAAAACAGTGGGTTCTGGTCACTCATCTGTCGCTCAGCGCACCAAGTCTGTTCGCTTAGCTAAAGCCCATTTGCTCAACGCACCAAGTCTGTTTTCTTAGCGAGACTGCATAATTCTGTAGCATAAATTCTACAGAATTTGCACCCATCAACCCCTCATTACCTATTCTATGCATATTTTCCAACTTCTAACAACCCTAGATTGTATTCTATACTCAAATATACCTAAATAAATGTTTCTAAACCACCTAAACACATTCTAAACTCATTGAACACATGATTTCAAACTAAAATTTTTCAAAACCCCACTTTAGAGACCCAAATTGAATTCCACCAATTATAACTTATTCTCAAACAACTTAGGGACTCCAACAAGTTCCAAATGACTTACTAACACCCTCCAAAAAGACCATTTAAGCATAGAATCCATAATTCAAAGTCTCACTAGTCCAAACCCCTAAAAACTAGTTCTAAATCAAGCTAGACTCTACCTATCAATCACCAAACACTCTTACATCATATTTCCTCCATTTCAATGCTTAGACAAGTCACAAAAAATCTCATAATAAACCTTAAATGCCTCAAACCGGTTTATAATCCTTCTCTCACAATTTCACTACCTAAAACCCCACTTTTTCCTTCAAAACACTACTAAACTTCAACTATAAACTTCACATTCACTATAGCTAAGATTCCAATGCCCAATATACATCCAACAAATCCCAATCTACCTCATGACAGTACCTAAACAATGGTTCACTTTCAAAAGCCTCTATTTCTCAAACTCCCTAATGTAAACCTCTCCTTTTTAAACTTAAAACTAAACATGTAACCATTTCTCATCACAAACACTTTGAATTCAGTTTCTAATAACAATATAACACCTCAAGATCACACAATTTCAGTTACACTCAACATCATACCATCCAAATTGACAATCAACAACTTATAAAACACCCAATCATAGTAATTTCTTCAAAATCAACAACCATTCATAGAAATACCAAATTATTAATATAAATATACTAAAGTAAGAATTTTAGCTTCCCTTACCTCTCAAAGAAATTGCCCAACTCTAAAACCCTCCACCGATTACTTGAACTGCAAGGAATACCTAGACGAACCTACGAAACACCTAATTGCAAATGGACAGAGACCTTAGAACTCTAGATGAACCAAGAACGAGTAAGAGAGGAATGATTACACATGCAACAATATTAAATTCCTCTAAAACAAATTTATGAACGAAAGTGGAAAATTGTGTCGAAACTTACTTGATCTATTGAAGAAACTGATAGAGTAGAAATGTAGATTTTGTTGTCGTTGTCGATTAGGTACCTCTTGATCGTCAAATAGATGATTCACGAGTTAGAACTCTTAGAGAGAAGGTAGATATTCTAGAAAAGTGGTTTCTAAAGAGATGATACGTTTTAAAATAATAAAACTCATTTATAACAAAAATATTTATAATAAAACCGTTTAATATTAAAATAATCAAATCTCACTACTTTTAGAGTGCCACCACTTTTTAAAATACCATTTTATGAAGTTTTACATTTTATCTGTTGGTTAACTTTTGCATATAAAAGATTTTGGTTCTCGATTTTAGAACTCTGCTTGGTTTCAATTTGAAAGTCTTGGTTTTGATATTGGGTGTTTAAAGATACTTTTATGTTAGAGTAAATAATGATTAATTTCATATTTTTTATTTATATTTGTTTTTTAACAACTAGTAATATTTTATCTTATTTGATATTTTTCGGTAATAAGATGGATATTTGTAAGTTTTGTCTAAAGATAAATATAGTGCTAATACAAGGCATTGGGTTTCCAATGTCATTTTTAATGATTTTTTTTTCAAATAACAAGAAAATAAAACAAAACAATTATTTCAAGAACTAAAAAGTTAAAATAATTTATAGGTGTATTAAAATAGAAGAATGACAATGAATTAGAGTATATTATGATAAAAAAAAATTAGTTAACTTTTTATGCTTTTTATTATTAAAGTTGATAGCTATGCATAAATATTTATCACATCTTGTAATGAGATGTAGCTTCATAATATTGTCTTTTTTTGGTAAGATTCATATGGAGTGAGTCATCTCACGTTTATATGTTATTTTTCCATAATCATATTGGTAAAGTTCACATGGCATGAATAATCCTATGTCAAGAAGGTGTGTTGTTTTAGAAGTCTTTTCAAAAGGTTCACACTAAGTGAATCATCTTACACCAGAAAGGGGTGACTTTAGTATAATCTTATTGGCAAATTTCACATTGAGTAAATCATCTTGTATCGAGAAGGTGCGACTTTGATAGCCTTCTTAGCAAAGTTCACATGGAGTGCATCATCCTGAGAAAGTTTTGTTTTGGAAGCCTTTTTGCTAGGGTTCACATGTATTAATCGTCCTGCACCGAGTATGTGTCACTTTGGTATCCCTTTCGGTAGGATTCACGTGGAGTGAATTGTCTTTCACCAAGAAGGTGTGACTTTTGTAGCATTCTCAACACGTTCACATGGAATGAATCATCCTATACTGAGAAGGTGTGACTTCTGTAACTTTCTTAGTAGAATTCACATGAAGTGAATCATCTTACATCGAGAAGGTCTAACTTTGGTAACATTCTCAATAGAATTCACATGGAGCAAATGATCAAACATTAAGAAGGTGTGCTACTTCAGGAGCCTTCTTTGTGGGGTTCACATAAGGTGAATCATCTTACACCAAGAAGTTGTTGTTTTGGGAGCTTTCTTAGTTGGAGTGCATCATCTTGCATCGGTAATGTGTCACTTTGATAATCTTTTCGATAAAGTTCACATGTAGTGAATTACCATGCATCTAGAAGGGTGTATCTTTGGTGTTGGTCAGTACCAGACAAAGAGTATAACACAGCGGAATAAAACTTTAGGTAGCGGAAAGCGTGTTCGGTCACTTTTTAAATAAAATGGTTCATTTCACAAAATTAATTTTCTTTCAGAAAAATTATCGAACAGTTGATATGCGTAAAAGATAAAGAGTGTAAGGAATAGAAAATCACACTAGTAATTTTTATACTGGTTCCATTCAACAGAATCTACGTCCAGTCGTTAATCACTATAAAGAGTGATTAACAGTTTCACTAACAAAAGGGTTTTACATATTACAACAATAATGAATAAATGGTAAGATTGAACCTTCCTTCGACGAACGAACCGAAAGAAGAACACTCTGCCAACTCGAAGAGTACCGCTCCGACTATCGACACACGAAACATGAGCTTCTCCTGTTCACGAGACCAGGCAGAGCACCTTGCTAACTCGAAGAGAGCTTGCTCCGACTATCGACACACGAAACGCGAGCCTCTCCTGTTCACGAGACCAAGCAAGGGAACTTTGAACTCTAGCTTCTGAGAACTTCCTCTGATAAACAGTATTCTTCTAAGCTTCTGTTCAAAAACGTTATCTCAGAGATTCTCAGAATCCCTATATATAGCCATCTGCTCTGAATATCAAAGGTCAAGTCCCAACTGCCACTAATAATCGATTATTGTAAGTGATAATCGATTATTCAAGTCCGTTACAGGTTTTTCAAAAAGTGATAATCGATTATATGAGGTGATAATCGATTATTGCTTCTTGATAATCGATTATTGCAGTTAAAAATGCAAGTTTTACAATGTTTACAAGACTTTCCTACTACATTTAAATTCTACAAAGTGCTTTTAATAAATTCTAATATCTTATTCAAGTAAAACTTCTTGCAGCATCATCAAAACAAATTTCTTCAAGATTTACCAATGCTCCTTATTGGTAACAATCTCCCCCTTTTTGATGATGATAAAAAAATTTAAGTTTTAAAAGCAACTTTGGCTTTCCTGCAAAACATACAAGCTAAGAGACAAACAAAATAGTTAGCAATACCTGTATCAATTTATATTATACATCACTCCAAGATACATCTCCCCCTTTTTGATCATATCAAAAAGATTAATGTAAAGAGCTCCCCTTAATATAATCTCCCCGTCACATTTTCTCCTTCTCAACAAAACAATTGATGCATTTCAAAACAGGAATAAAATTGAAATTTTATAACATGAATGAACAAAATACCTCATGGAATATAAGAAAAACATAAATTCAACTCTAAGTAAGAAATACAAACACACTTTAAAATGGAGGGTTTGGAGGATAATCAGAGAGTTGAAGGTTTTGTGATATGTGATGTTTTTAATTTGACAACTAAGGGGATAAGAGTAATTAATCCATAGAGATAAAAACAAGATATCTAACAAACTCATATATCTCCCCTCAAATAAATTCCAGTTATCACAAAAGATTTCAATCAAAAATTGCACCCCCTCTTTAAAAAAAAAAATCATTTAAACTTTATGATCCCCCTAAAATAGGTAAATTAAAAAGAATTTAAGTTCTTTTAATTTATTAAAATTACTCCCCCTAAATGTAATAATCCCCTTTGATAAAACAGACCAAAAAAAAATTTTTAAAAAATGTTTTTTTTTCCGCTAATAATCGATTATTACTTTAAATAATCGATTATATGTGATCCAAATTGTCAAAATCCAAATTTTTAGGCCGAGATAATCGATTATTATCCTTTAGTAATCGATTATTTACGTTAATTTCCGAAAAACACAAATTTGGGCCAAATTTTCAACCTAAGATACGTCTAACATTCATAAATTATTTCAAAGCTCTTAAAAAACACCAGGATACCATAGAGCTTTCTTTTCCTTTAGAAAACTTCACCTGTAAAACAAAACAATAGAGTTTTGGTCCCCAAAATCTCATTTGGGTCCCTGAGGTTAGAGACAAATTACTTTATGACAAGAATCCAAACATATTTCCCATTTGGAATATCAAAATGTTTGATTTTACATTTGTTAGAAGAGTGCCCCTTTTTCATACAATAAAAACATGTGACAACATTTGGGTTCCTATAACAAACAATTCCTTTTTCAACCCATACCCTACGGGTTCTTTTAATTTGATTCTTATTTTTAAGAACACTTTTATTTTTAAAATCCCTTTTAACAAGTATAGGCATTTCAACATTATTTCTAGTTGCAACTTCAAAAAGATTTTCAAGAATATCAATATCAAGCATATGACTCTTACATGAAAGACATTCAATAGGATGTTCAACATTTGAATACTCTTTCATTTCTAAATTGCAAATTTTATTTCTTAAAATAACTTCCTCATCTAATGCTTTCTCATATTTTATTTGCAATTATTTAAACTCCTTTTTCAAATTTTTATGAGCAACATTCAATTTCTTAGATTCATCAAGCATTTCAAGAAAAGCCTTTTGTACATCAAATTCACTAGTTTCAAAGTTAGAGGAACTTACTTGGCTTGTAGTGTCATCAGTATTAGCTGTCAAACACAAGTTTGCTTCTTCAACAGAATCACTTGAACTGGAAGTGCTTGATGTGTTATCTTCCCAGGCAATGTAAACATTCTTCTTCTTGAAAGACTTCTTTTCTTCATCCTTTTTGAGGTTTGGACAATCTGCATTAACGTGTCCTTTTCCTCCGCAACCATAATATCTGTAATTTGAAGAAGATCGTTGTTTCTTCTTTCGATCCTTTTTAATTTGTTCCTTGCCTTTCAATTTCATGAACTTGTTGAATTTTCTGAACATGTGAATCATATTTTCGTCGTATGATTCTTCGTCTTCAGATTCCTCATCCTTTTCTGAACTTATGCCTTTTGAATTTTCAGTTTTGAAGGCCAATGTTTTCTTCTTTCCTTGGGCTTCCTCAACGCTCAATCTATTCAACTCGAGCTCGTGCTCTCTCAATTTTCCAAAAAGCACAGCCATAGGCATGGACGTCAAGTCTTGAGACTCAGTTATCGTAGTAACCTTTGGCTGCCACGTCCTGTTCAAAGATTTCAAAATTTTAACATTTAATTTGTCAGTGTCAAATTTCTTACCTAAACCAAAAAGATGATTGACGATATGTGTGAAGCGTTTTTGCACATCAACGATGGTTTCACCCTGTTGCATCCTGAACATCTCATACTCTTGTATCAGGGTGTTCTTCCTAGCACGTTTCACATCATCGATTCCTTCATGGGTTACTTGAAGAACTTCCCACATCTCCTGAGCCGTTTTGCACACTGAGATCCTGTAAAATTCATCTAATACCAAAGCAAAGGATATTATATTGCGAGCCTTTATATCAAATTGGGCTCGTCTATTCTCTTCAGCAGTCCATTGCAAATATGGTTTTTCTTCCTCTACACCATTTAAATTTACAGTAGGAATAAAAGGACCATTTAAAACAACTTCCCAAATATCCTTATCAATTGACTCTAAAAATATTTGTATTCTTATTTTCCAAAACGCATAGTTTTCCCTTATAAACAAAGGAGGTCTATCAATTGAAGCACCCTCTAAATACATTTGGTTATGACCGCCCATTTTCGAAAAATTTGAAAAACTATCAAAGCAAGCTCTGATACCAATTGTTGGTCGGTACCAGACAGAGAGTATAACGCAGCGGAATAAAACTTTAGGTGATTTTTATAGTGGTTTATATCAAAAGATCCTATGTCCAATTGTTAATCACTCAAAAAGAGTGATTAACCTATCCACTAAAGTAAGTAACAATTTACAATAGATAAATAAAGATTGAGATTTGAAATCACCTTTCTTTAGAGACAAGAGATGAAAGACAGCCCCTTTTGACGCACTAAAAGATGAACAAATTGACTCTATATGTATACTCCACCACTTAAACATACTAAGAAAGAACATTTCTTCCTACAAGTTCACAAGCTCCTTTTTCATTTAATTTTTAATTTATTTAATTTAAGATGATTTTTTAGTTTGACTTAAAAAATTAATTTAAATTTAATTTATATTTTAAAAACTATTTTTTTCATCAAATTGTTTTTATAGATATATTAGTATGTATTAGAAATGGATTTTAAGTTTAACTCAACCCTACAAAATCGGCCGGCTTGTAAGGTGAGGTTTGCACCTACCCGACCATGGCTTTGATACCATATTATAAAGTGAGTTTTAAGCCTAACTCAACTCCACAAAATCGGTTTGTAGAATGAGGTTTGCATCCACTTATATACTATGAATTTGTTTTATCTCTAGTCAACGTGAGACTTCCAACAGTATGAAAATATATTTTATTTTTTTTATCAAACTAATTACAATTTTTTTACTTATTTTTTATTGCTTTTCTAGTAATTTAAAGTATCATAATTTTACTCCCTTTCTATCTCTTGTTTTATTCTTCAGCAAAGAAAGCATATAAGAGTGATCGGAGAGAGCAGCTTGTATGAAACCGAGAAACTGTGAGAAAACAATAATGACAAGGTTAAAGAGAAAGGAGAGAAAAACTGTGAAATTCATGTAACATTATTTAGTAATACATTAATTATAATTATAATAAATTAACCAGAAAAACTGTAAAGTAAATCATTATGTTGAATGAAACGTTGAGTTGTTGCTCTCAAAATGATTACATCTCTGTTGTCACTCATGTGCGTCGGCTCTGAAACACTGCAAACTAAACAATATTTTGTATTTTGTTGTGCATATGTTTATTTATACTGTTTACTTGAGACAGAAATTAGAAACCTGTGTGATACAGGATGTGCAGACTTTTTTTTCTGTATTTTAATTTTATTTAAATTTAAAATCCTTAATAATAATTTTTTTTATTATCCTCTCTTTATAATAGTAATATTATGTTATGATTGTGAAGGATTTTTTTCAATTCCTATTGTTATAATATTTTTTACATGAGTTATATTGTTATAAATATTTTGTTTCCATGTTAGGAGGATACGAGGTGTGTGGATAAATTTGAGAAGGTAAAATAGAGAAGATAAGGTTTGTTTTAAGAGATGAGATAAAAGTAAAAAAAAAATTGAAATAAAATTTATGAATGATACGACGGATAGATGTAATGAATAAAAGAGAATATTTAATGAATAAAAATTTTAGATTATAATTTTACCGTTATGGTTAAGATTAATACAAAATAAATTGTAATTATTATTATTATTATAATTTTTATTATTATTATTTTAACTTCACCATTAATATTATTATTATTGGAATTTAAAAAATATATGAGCATTTAAGTAAAAACATAGGTGTTAAGGAGTAGTTTTTCCTTATCTCGATGAGAATATTTTTTTTCTTTTTAAATTTATTCGTGTAAATCACCTATAATTTCAATAAACATTAGTGAAAATAATGATTTAACTTTGTTTAATAGGTTTTGTTTTCAAGGAAAATAAAGTCTTTTTAGATGAGATGACACTTTTTAAATTATTTGTACAATTATATAGAATATTTTGGTTCTTTAATTGAAACTTATTCTTTTGTTTAGGATTAAATTTTTAGAAAAGTTACCTTCTTGTCACAACATTGCTCCATTGTAGTTTTCATTGCAATCTGAAAGCCCACAATTTCTTTTCTTCATTGTTGGTCTCCTTTCCACCAAAAACCATTCTCTATTATGAAACATCTTGTTCTCGTCTTCTTTCCTTGCGAAGTATCATGTTTTCTTCTTCTCTCCATTTCTATTCCTAGTCACCACATACCATCTCTTGTTGTTTGGAGGTTTGTTTTCCTCTTTCTTACATTTGTTTCGGTTTGTTTTAATGTTTTTTGCAATGAGGAGACACACAATGACACGTTTTGATCTTTATCACAGGTTTGTCAAGGAAACACCTTAGTCCATTGTTCACACATTTTCCTTCCATTGCTCAAAAATTGCTCATTGTGTATTTCATTGTTTGAAGCACACACTTGTTTCAACATTTAAATCATTTTAATGTTTTTTAAAACCGAAGCTAAAAGCTTCATTTTTTTACCTCACTTGATATGCTTTGGTTGTAGAACCGAAGTAGAACCCTAAGAATAACCGGTGTCAAATCTCTTTCTTGTCACAGTGAATCAAATGTGTTTTGTCCATTCTCATCCATCTTCTCCAATTGTCTCAATATCCAGAAACAAAATAAAACATAAAAGTTAGGTTTAAGATTTAACTACCACTAAATCCTAATAAAGTTAGATAATTGGCACAAAACATCATTTAGGACATTTCAAGGACATTTTGAATGGTTGGTGACTTCCTTTGATTTAACAAATGCATTAACCACCTTTTTAAGGTATAATGAATGATGAATTTCAACTTTTATTGAGGAAATTTATGTTAATATTTTTGGATGACATTTTGATTTTCAATTATTCTTACTATACTCACTTACATCATTTAAAAATAGTTGTTCAAGTGTTAGAAAAAGAAAGGTAGTATGTTAAACTTTCCAAATGTTAATTTGGAACTAACGTGATAAACTATTTGGTCATACCATTATTGGTGATGGTGTTCACATAGGCAAAAACCAGGTGAAAGTGGTGTTAGAATGACAACAACTAAAAATATCAAACAATTGAAAAACATTTCTAGGTCTTATTAGATAATATATAAATTTACTAAAGGTTATGCTTCGATTATAACATCATTCACATGTTTGTTAAAAAAAGGCTTTTAAGTGATCCTTTTAAAGATTGAAAAAGCTTCTATGAAACTAAAAAAAGTCATTACTTTAGAACATTGTTTAGTCATGCCTAATTTTGAATTCTCATTGAAATTGAAAAAGATGCTTCAAGTATTGTCATTGGTGTTGTCCTTAAGCACGAAAGACATAACAGAGACTACATACATATATGGAAATGTTTCCAATATGTAGCAATAATGAGCTTACACACGAGAAATTTGTTGGGTTTAATCATTTTAGAGGTCTTTGTTTTTTGTTAGAAGTTGCAAATCAGTCCTTTATTTTTTTTGTCTCAATTAGGTCCTTAAGTTTGATAAAGTGAAGCAATGCAGTCCTTGCCATTAAATTGACTTAACAATGTTAAAAAATAGTGGCGTGACTTCGTGAACAGGTTAATGATGTGGAATTAAATCAATCAAATCCTACCAGGTCATCATCTTTAACCTCAAACTAGAAACCCTAACCATTAAAGCACTGCAATGTTGTCATCGAACCATGTCGTCAACCACCAATGACCTCCACGCACAAGTGTGCTAGCACTATTCGACCTACATCGTGAGCCCCAAACTACGAATTCACCTCGCGCCTCCATCCTTCACGCGTAGATGAATGAACCACTACACTTTGTCACATATTTGCAATAACTACCAATAGAAGACCACCCATTGACGTAGAGACCACCACGGGCAGTTGCACCTCCTCCATCGCACAACCCATTTGCACTACCTGTATAGAGCCATGATCAACCTACAAGAACGAGCAACCAAGAACTACTCCATTGCACCACTGTGAGCCCTAATTCGAAATCCACTACAGAACCTCGCCTCCATCAACCTCCACGAAAATATGAAAAACGACGTTGGAATCCACCACACACTATATATGATCATCAGTTCCAACCTCGCAACTCACATATCCACAAGCCTCTAATCGTGAAAACCAGAAACATTCAGTATACCAGATTGAATGCAAAGGCTAACCATTACGACAAGGACACGAACCACCAACATGAGCATGTGTGCCTCATGCGGTAACGATTCCCAACACCGTGAGCGCATCCTACCGTTGTAAGCCACAAGGTTCTCCACGCAGTCGCGAGAAAAGAAATTGTGCACCTAAGTTGGTTTACTCCACAATTACAAAACAAAAATAGAAAAAAATTGAAGATTTTTTATTTTAGAATTTTTGCACATGAGATTTTCCAATTTTTTGGATGTGTTCAAAACTCATGAGATACAAGAGAAGACTTAGAGGACCAAATGGTTTTGCAAATATTCAATAATGGCTAGCAAGAAAGATAAAATAGAAGATGAAGAATGACGATTAAGTTTGTTTTCTCAATTTTTTATTTAAAAAAACAAAATACAACATCAATAACCTATTCACTAAATAATATCATTTAAAAAATCCACAAAAATGTATCACATAACTATTTTTTTTATACTGGTCAACCAATTTAATAGCAAGGATAACATTGTATCAATTTTTCAAAATTAGAAAGTAAAAATAAAAATAATTAAGAAATCGATCAACAACTTCTAAAAGAAGATTTCTAAAATAATTAAACCATATTATTATAATATTGCAGAATCTAGACATTATTTGTTGAAGAGGTTGATCATTAGAATAGATCAAGTGAAGCTCTTTCCAAATGTTTCTTTGTTACATCAGCATAAAAATGACACCTTATAAGACTTTGAGTTAGAGACCTCCCTCATTCATCAAGTGTGAAATTTATGAAAAGGATGACTTGTCCTTACAATTCTAATAGGGAGGAAGAATATGATGGTCATTCTACATTTTGAAAATTGGCTGATTTATAGATCTAATTTCTGAAAAAGTTATAATCCTACAATATCTAAACATCTCATACATTCAACACTAATAAAAGATTCATAATTATTTTTTAATATGTATTTTTTTTTAACTATGTATGTAATCTTAAAAACAATTTAAAAAATATGAAATAATTTAAAAAGTAGCTTTTGTGTCAAATTAATCGTACATTGTGTTATATAATTTTTTATGATTATATTTTTAGATAATAAAATATCTCTCAACATATTTTTTCATGTGAAAAATCTAATTTTTCAAATATAAGATTAATATTTGCAGTTATTTGATAGATGACAGTTCCATAACATGATAGGTCAACCATAGCTCAGCTCATGTATAGTAAACTTGAATTATTACAATGAGTGATACAATGTCTCCTATTTATCAATTATTACATCATGTACCAATACATAAATGACTCTGTCAACTCAACCTACCATTTTTTTTATATACATTATTTTTTATAATTAACAAAAATATCTTTCAATTATCTCAAATTATTATGTTTTATTTATACATGTATATTTAGTTCTTTAAAATTATTTATTTTAGATTGAAAATAGTCCTATAACATTATTTAAATAATTTATCATTACAATTTGAATAGTTAAAATAATTATTTCTACTGAAAAATTGGTAAAATACAGGTAAAATTTAGTTTAATAATAATACAAATCATAAATTTCAAATAATATTTAATGTAAGTATATATAAAGTATATCTAACCAAAGTAAATTAGTAGTATTTATTTTTAATAATTCCTAAAAGAATTACTATAAATAAGTTTCATGAGTTTTTATTAAATTAAAATTGACCTAAATTTTATTTATTTTGAATGAAATGTACTGAATTAAAGATGCTCTTCACCAAGCAAGTACAACCACTATAATTCAACCTCATGTGCAGGCTTTAACAATTCTTTTTCTTTTGGAATAAAAAGTGTACAGTTTCAGCCTATAAAATATACTGTTGTTTTGGTACAGTTTCAGCCTATAAAATTTCATCTGTTGTTTAAATTTGATTCCGAGTATATAACTTTCAAAATCATTGTCAAACAAAATCATATAAATTAAAAGATGTTCTCTTTAAAAAAAATAAAATCTCATTTTTATTTTGTTCTTTTTTAAAAAAATTGGATCCCAGAAAGTGAAATTAGATGTTGAAAAAATTAATGACATTTTAATTCATAAAAGACTACATCATTGATGCTTTGTTTCTAATAATTTAAAAATTTATTTAATCTTTTATATATACAATATTATAACTAAGCTTTGTTACATAATTTAATATAGACTAATTTTTAAATTTTATAATTAGATTTCAGATTGATTCCTTTAATATTAGTTTATCCGATTAAAAAACCGGTTTAGGGTTTTGGTTATATTATATATGATTACCCAAAGAAACACTTTTATTCATTAATTAATATCACTATGATCAATGATAAACTACGAAAGAACTTAATTACAGAAATATAATTTTTCCACTTTTAATAAATTATTAGTAGTCTAAATAAAAATCTTGGAATTTAAAGATTCAAAAATAAAAATACATATTTATTAAAAAAAAAAAAATAGCAGGGGTACATGACAGAAAACAGAGTATAACAATTGGGGTACACCTGTCTGAACACAGACACCGAAGGGCTAAGGAGGAGGACACCTGTGACCTGAAGACTGCCCTTCGGTTTAAGGGTAAGTGACCCTGCCCTCTCCTCCATCTCCATGCCTACATAGCCCCATACCCTTCTCTCTCTCTTCCCTCCTTATGCTACTTTCATGTGATATACCCTAATAATTAAATCTTCCACTCTCGGTGGCCTAAAGAAGAATCAATTTTTTTTTTCAAATTTTCTTCCTTCGCTCACTGTCAATGATGGGAGATGGGTGGGTGATTCAAGCCACACCCAGTTCCAACAAGAAGAAGAACAAAAAGAAGAAGAACAAGGGTGGCACCAAGAAGAAGATGACCCACGACCAGGTTCTCGCCTTCAAGTTCGTCAGTGAGTGGGTTTTCTTGGATCACCCTTCTGCTTCGTCATCATCATTTTCTTCTTCTCCTTCTGCTGCTTCCTGTGTTGTGGATGATTTTGGGGTGCAGAAACCTGTGGGAAGAGGTGGGGAGAAACTCCTCTTTGAATTGCATTCACACTCCAAATTCAGTGACGGGTTCTTCTCCCCCTCCAAGGTTATTGAGAGAGCTCACATCAATGGCGTAAGTTTCAATCTTGGTCTCACTTTTCAGATCCTTTTTTTTTATAATCTTTTAAAGTTGTGTTTTTTATTTTGTGCTAATTTGCTTGAGTGTGACTTGGAACTATCTTTTGGAATAGATTTCCAAGGCAGTTAGTTACCTTCCTATGGGATTATTTGTAAGGTAGGTATTGTTCATAACCAGAAATAGGACTAGATATTAGAATGAAGTCAGATGAATTTGAGTTTGTGAGTTTGTTAGTTTCCTGACAGTTGAGAATTAGGTTGTGCTCTCTTGTTGTCCTTTGCACTAACTTTTCATTTTGGTATTATCCCCGAACCGAAGAATCAGAATCAGGCCATGGATTAGATTTATATATTATCAGAGATTTTCTTGAAATATGTGCATTTTCAACCAATACTTTCTCGAGAGATGGTATATGGCTGATAGAAAGTCAACTAAAATTTAAGGTCAATTTCAGTTTGTTTATGGATTGTGTTTTTTCAGTTAGTTCAAAATCTCTGTTGCCCATGATAGTAAAAGACGATTGCCTAAGGTATCCCCTGCTGTTCATAGGGTTTCCTTTTTTAGTGGTAGGCTCCTTTTTAATTAATATTATTTACTCATAACAGGTGAAAGTTCTTGCTCTGACAGATCATGACACTATGGCAGGCATTCCTGAAGCTGTAGAAACAGCTCGTAAATATGGCATCAAGATTATTCCAGGTGTTGAAATTAGTTCCATATTTTCTCCAAGGTAATTTTTTATTTTTAAACATTACATATCTTGATGCTTCTTAATTGAATTGGCACTTATGTTATTGTGTCTCTTTCCTCTCTATAAAGAGATGGAAAGAAGAAAATTTATAAACTTAAATTGTCAAAATCAATTAAAGGCTAATATCTACATCACTTCTAATACATGCAAATCCACTGGCAGAGGAGACTCAGAATTAGAGGAACCAGTTCACATTTTAGCATATTACAGTAGTATTGGACCAACAAGGTTTGAGGAGCTGGACAAGTTTCTATCGAATATAAGGGATGGACGTTTTCTTCGTGCAAAGAACATTGTCTTAAAACTGAACAAGCTCAAATTGCCTCTTAAATGGGAGCATGTTTGCAGGATTGCTGGCAAGGGGGTTGCCCCCGGGAGGCTTCATGTTGCCAGGGCCATGGTTGAGGCAGGTTATGTAGAAAATCTAAGACAAGCCTTTGCTCGGTATCTTTTCGATGGAGGACCCGCTTATTCCAAGTAATGTTGCATTGCTTGCTCTTGTAGGCTGTTACTAGTTTTTGTGGTAAGGGAAAATGGTTAAGTATGTGAACATTGTGTTTCAGGGGAAGTGAGCCTCTGGCAGAGGAAGCAGTAAAAATGATTTGTCATACTGGGGGTGTTGCTGTTCTGGCTCATCCTTGGGCATTGAAACATCCAGTTCCCATAGTCAGAAGGTTAAAAGAAGCTGGTCTTCATGGGATGGAAGTCCACAAAAGTGATGGAAAGCTGGCAGGTACGTGCTCTGTAGAAAACTTTCCTCATTTCTTAATCATCAAAATGATGTTGTTGCATAGTTTAGGATTATTAAGATATTCCAAAACAGAATTTTCCAACCCCACCTTCCACTTGCCCTATTCCACTGTTTTAATCATCTGAACCACCTAGCATGAAGTTGATTCCAGTATGGGAGAGAAAAATTCATCACTCTGTCAACTTTGGTGGTAGCACAAGAAATTAGAGTCTAACTGACAAACTGAAAGTTATCCACATCTAGTCATAAGATCAACAGTATGAACACTGAAAGCATTCATTTGCTGTTGATTCTTACCAACTGGGATGGGAATTATATCATCAAGTGCAAATAGAAACAGAATCCTATTAAACTTTTGTATGTTAATTTTTGGTCTTGGTTTCCAGCATATAGTGACTTGGCTGATGCTTATGGGCTTTTAAAGATTGGAGGGTCAGACTATCATGGGAGAGGAGGGCACAATGAATCTGAACTGGGAAGTGTGAACCTTCCAGTACTAGTGTTGCATGACTTCCTTAAGGTAGCTCGACCTATCTGGTGCAATGCCATCAGGGAGATAATAGAGTGTTATGCTGAGGAACCTTCTGATTCTAACCTAGCAGCAATTACAAGGTTTGGGAGAACCCGCATTTTAAAGGGAGATTCACCCTTGAGTTGTGGACAGGATTTGATTGATCATTGTTTACCTCTCTGGTTATCTAGCCAGGAGATGGAAAATGCTGAGTTTGAAGCTATCAAGTTAAAGCTTTCCAATGTTTCGGTTAGTCAGGTTCTGGTAGAGACTTAACAATAGTTGTGTGTGTAACTTGTGTATGCCACACATGAATCATTCTCATTGTTGTTGCTAGTTAATCTTAATATTAATTTTGTTAGTCAAGCTCAGTTTGTCCATTGATTCTTTTGAAAATTTCTCATATTATTGTCAAAACAAGATTTTATGTACGAAAGTTGAATCTTTTTAATAGTTTGTGTAATCTTTTAATGATCAAATTTTGAATCGGTCAGAAAAATAAAACACGACCAAAGTTACGTTGAACTTACATTAAAAGAAGTTTTAAATAGTTTGTCCAGTAGCTTATTGGTCTTAGCAATTCCTAAAAGGGAGCTTCAAGGAACAGAAGGTGATCGCCACATGAAGTGCAAGTCATTGTTGAGGGCGAAAAAGACGTCAAACTTCTTAATTCACGGGGGCAAGTGAGAAAAAAAAAAACGGACATTTTTAATATTTTGGGTTACATAAAATATTAAGATTCGGAGATGAATCTTACATCTCACTATTTTCTTTTTTGACATAGCATAATGTACATTAAATTTACATGAATAAGGTTTTTGTGAAAGTTTCGACTTTGTTATGCATTGCTTTTTACGAAAACATAGGTTGGAATTTGATTTTTGGAAAATGAAATTCTAACTTTAATTTTGAGTGTTTCTTTTTTATAAATATATTTTGATTTTTGGAAAATTGAATTTTGATTTTGATTTTAATTTTTTTATGAAAAGTATATTGGAATTCGGTTTTTAGAAATCGAATTCTAAATTTATTATTTAAATATTTTTTTTGGAAAAGTATGTTATAATTTGGTTTTTGATAAACTAAAATATGATTTTTGTTTTGAGTAAATTTTGCATAAAGGTAGGTTTGAATTTGATTATTAGGAAACATAATTTTGACTTTAGTAGTGATTATTTATTAAAGATTATTTTTTTTAATTTTGTAACACAAATATAAGTTTTATTTTTATTTAGTGAATTATAGTTGAAATAAAAATTCAATGAATTTAATGATAGGATGTAGACCCTTTAATGTTAGGATTGTAAGAATAATTATTTCTTGTGTATCTTGGGGTTTGATAGTATGAACATTTTTATAGTGTGCTCATTCTTTGGTCGATCTTTTGTATTTTTTTTTTGGTTGGATGAGGCTAAATTTGTGTGTCTTGGTAGATGGCCAATATTTTTCATGTCGTAGCTCCCTAAACATATTGTCATACACTTTCATGATGACATCCAACCTATAATGGGGATTGATGTACATGTTAAAGTCGTGATGAGCATGTTTTTAAGCTGCTAAGACATGTGAACACAGTAGATGAGTCTTTTAACACAATGTAATAACAATTTAGTTGAAGATTGAAATATTTTACGTAAATTGTTAGATGCTCGACTTTTGAAAACAATCAAATCTTTTTAAGTATTTTTCAGTTGTTAGAATATTTTTACTATAGCATTTTAATAAAACTTCCTTTTTAATAAAGAATTGTTTAAGGGAAGAAGTGTTTAAATCAAAAGTAAGTGTAACTCCAGGTTTTGTAAGAGAAGCATTTACGAAAACAAAGCAATAAACATAATCGTTTTTATACTAGTTCATTCACTAGTGCAGCGAAGAGAAACGACAACGGTTGTTTTTTACAATACACTTCAGTTTTCGAACCGAGGCCTATACTGACGAGGTAAAAAGGTGGGGACTTTTGGCCTCGGTTTCAACCGAGGTAATATCCCAAAGGATACTGCCACGGTTCTTCTGCAATCGTAATAGTAAGGAAGAAAAGGGGGGGGGGGGTGGGGGGGGTGGGTGGGGAGGGGTTATTACCTTGGTTTAACCGAGGTAAAAACGTGGGCCTATGTCAACGGTACTAGTTTGAACCGTTGCCAAAGTCCTTTTTTTTTTATTTTCTAAAAATCCCGTGCACCCTATGGCATCAGTTGTGGTTGAACCGAGACCATAAACAGGCTTTCTACCTCGGTTTTGGCCACAACCGAGGCCTATTCTCTTGGAATTCTTTTTAATAACAGGTTTGTTTTTGTGATATCCACTATTACAAAAATAGACGTGCAAATAAAACACAATATATATAACACAGAATCAACAAATAATCAATATTTACAACACATAATGTTTAAAGTATAATGTACAAAGTCTAATAACTATAAATCAACACATGCTAATGTATTTTAAATCATAATAACTATGAACTATTGTATAATCTAATTAAATGTTTTGCAAGTGCCTTCCTTAGGAATGTAAGTGACTTCTTAGGAAGTAGAGTAGAAGTCTTGATTCTCTGCACAAGACACATGATAATAATTAGTGTATATGGATTCCAAAGATGGAGAAAATCAAAGTTCATTAAATTTAGATATTACAGCTTCCCAACCACTTGTAATATGGGCACAAATAGTGTGTGTCATCCAATACATTACGTAGTATCTGCACTCATATGACCCACTTTGTCTATGACACTGCAATATATCATCTCAGTTGTAAAAAGTTAGTGAAAATCATTAAAACAAAACAACTATAAGAAAATATGGCTTTAGCATATGTCAAACCTCGAGAGCCAACCATGCAAAATTTTTACCGCTAGTAGTTGATCTCTCAAACAACATCATACGTGCTGCAATGGAACTATTAAAAACAAAAGGCTTTATCATTCATTTATATAACAAAGAAAGTCCAAACATTGATGTTCTTACCAATCAACTACTTGTCTGAGATGTTTGGGAGGAGATTACTGCTGAGGTATGTTTGGATGTCATCAAATTTATTTGCTTCGTGAGTGACTTGGGGATCAATGAACCCATAGATATCATTGTACTCCAAGTTGTTACTAACACCAAACATATACCTGAAATCAAATTTTACATTTGATATAAGTATACTTGATATATAAATCAATTTTATAGAAATAATTACTCATAAACTTACATTATCCATAGCTGAATTAATGTAATATTCAACTTTTCTCTTCTCGATGCAAGCTCCATGACATCTTGCATATGCAGGTATATTGGGACCTCAAAGCCTCTCCCAAATACAGTAGGATCATACTCAACCATCAAACGCCCATTTACAATGAGGTCACAAAGTTGGTGCAATGCACCAAGAGGATCGTCCTCAGATAAACGAATCCTCTCTTGTCCATGTGTTTGTTGTTACATGGAAAAATAGGATAAGTTTCAACATCAATAACATGTAAACTTTAGAATTAAGAAGTGTAAAGTAGGAGTCCATACCGGGGGTCAGAAATAGAACCAACCAAGTGTTTAAGCCAAGCAATAAAAGAATGGAATGCATGTGCCACAATGAAAATCTCATATGTGGGCAGAGGAACTAAGACATTTGCTATGATAATGTCGTCTACTTAGACCTTGACCTCATCCTCTGATAGCTTCATACCATGAACAATAATCGCTGCCTGAAATAATGTTCCACGAGCTACCAGCATTGTTCCTGTACCATCTAAAATGTATAACAGACACGGACTAACGTCATCCATGTTGTCCCCTAGGACAGCTGGTGCTGAACAACTTCTTCCCTCGCTTCTCCCTGTCAGAGAAAAAGTTAGATTATATAAATAATAAATTATTCAATAAAAATGTTTATTAATTTTACCTGTGAGAGGCACATGTTCCTATACAGGAGATGGTGTCGAGCGCATCCCATAACTCCCAAATTGTTGTTGGAACTGACGCATAACTCTGTCAGTCACTTCTGTAGTTCATATGATATAAATTTGATAATGAGGAATTCAATAATATCAACTATAATAACATGTCATGCCTCTGATATCCAATTGTTTACAAAGAGGCGTCAAGTCTCCTTATCAATGGTCTTATATTTTGCACATGGAGCCTCATTTTTTTTGCTCCAAATACATATCTGGAGGTCAACTTAGTCTTAAAACCCCAAAATTTTTCAGCAATAGATGATAAACACTTATTTCAGAGTGTTGCGACATTTGGAATGTCAAATATCATCTGGAATAAATAGAATAAAGTTGTATCAATACAAAATTATCAATATAAACAAAATGTAAACCAAATTATATTAATTAACTTACCAATAGATCATTCCATATAATGTTCCGATCAACCTTTGACATATGGTCAAAAGATGGAGTAAGAATATATATCCTATCACGTGCTAGTACTCCATGGTATGATCTGAAGACATCTGCATTTGGGTCAGATGCCACACCAGTGATCACATTAACATCCACAGGTGTCCTATCACCACTATTTCTTCTTACCATTAGTTGTCTCAACCTAGTGGCTCCTCTAGTAGGTTTGGATAAGGGACCCTCATCCCTTGATGAATGTGGGTGGTCAGCCATATATCTATCAAAATAAATAAAAATATGAAATATTAATAAAAGACTTATGTAATATCATATAATTTAACAAAACAAGGGTGGTCATCCATATTTGTCGTTGCTTTCAATGAATGGTTGTCAGTAATATGAATATTAATCAAATTGTCTTAGTTAACTTTGACTTGTTTTTTGACTTGAAGAGCGACGTACCAATGATTATACGCAGGATCTTTGACATAAAAAACCTGAGATGCTTGATGTACCATGATAAACGATTTGTCTCGATAACTCACCTTTCTAAAATCAACTAGTGTCATACTCGATTCATCTATTTTCACACCACTCTTATTGTCAAACCACTTACATTTGAACAAGAATAAAAAACTTAGTGTAATCAACCTCCTATATCTCTTCTATTATACCATAATATCTCAATGATCCAAGTACAAGATTTTGATCTTTTGATGTGGAAAATTGGAGTGACTCAGCTTCTAGACTGACTCCATTATTTTGTATTATGCTTTTATCATCCAAAGTCTTCGTATAAAATGTGCAATTATTGATTTCATAACATGTACAACATACGACATCAAACTTTAAACCATTTGCAAGCCACAACAAAGTCTGAAAACAATATGGCTCTTTGTCAACTTCAGATTTGAACCAAGACAAATGTTTTGTTATGCTTCATCAATTGCCATTTCTCTTATTGTCTTGGATTTTTATGCTTCACAATGGCTTTGTGTGCTTGCAAAAAAAAGGATCGCGTCATCTGTGTTGCTCAATATATAAATATGTGCTTGCAACAATTCTTTGCAATCTTTCGTATGAAATAGGAAGAAGATTAGGAGAAATCTCCCTAATGTGTTTTGCATACACATAGGGTAGTTTATTTATAATGTAACATCAGGGTTAAACCCTAAATACAGAATGGGCTTAGCCCAATTAACATAAAACACACAACTTAACATCTAACACTCCCCCTCAAGCTGGAGCATATAAATCATATGTTCCAAGCATGTTACAAAGATAGTCAATTCTAGGTCCTCGTAAGGACTTGGTGAATATGTCTGCTAACTGGTTGCTTGAGTCAACGAACTTAGTCTTGATATCTCCATATATGATTTTTTCTCTAATAAAATGACAATCAACTTCAATGTTCTTGGATCTCTCATGGAAGACAGGGTTAGAGCTAATATGAAGAGCAGCTTGATTATCACATATAAGTGTCATGTGAGTGACATCTCCAAATTTCAATTCACTAAGTAATTGTTTAAGCCACATAAGCTCGCAAGTAGCAGATGCCATAGCTCTATATTCTACTTCTGCGCTGGACCTTGCCACAACACTTTACTTCTTACTTTTCCAAGATATCAGGTTGCCACCAATAGAGACAGAATATCCAGAAGTAGACCTCCTATCAGAAGGGGAACCAACCCAATCAGCATGTGAATAGCAAACGATTTTTGTATCGTCAGGACCATATAGCAAACCTTTTCTAGGTGATCCTTTAATATACTTCAGTATGCGAACAACTGCATCCCAATGGTCTTCACATTGGGAGTTTAGAAATTGACTCACCACACTAATTGCGAAGGAAATGTCAGGACGCGTAATAGTAAGATAGTTTAATTTACCAACTAATCTTTTGTACCGTTCAGGATCTGAGAAAGGCTCCCCCTGATTTGGTAGGAGTTTGATGTTAGGATACATAGGTGTCAACAGACTTACAGTTCAGTAACCATGTTTCCTCCAAGATGTCTAACGCATACTTCCTCTGAGATATGACAATACCATCATTTGATTGTGCTACTTCAATATCCAAAAAGTACCAAAATTTGCCAAGATCTTTGGTTTGAAAATGGTGACAAAGGTGTTGTTTCATCTGAGAGATGCCAAGCTAGTAGCTTCCTGTGAGAACAAGGTCAGTGACATACACTATTAAGTAGATACATCCAACACTTGAGTGGATTTAGAACACTGAATGATCCGCTTCACTGTGAGACATACCAAATTGTTGAACAACACAACTGAATTTACCAAATCAGGCCCGAGGAGACTGTTTTAGGCCATATAGGGATTTGCAAAGACGACATACCAATCCAAATGACTCCCCCCTGAGCAACAAAGTCGGGCGGTTGCTCCATATAAATTTCTTCATGCAAATCACCATTAAGGAAAGTATTTTTTACATCAAGTTGGTAAAGAGGCCATTGTCAAAAAGCCGCCATGGCAATGAATAGACAAATAGAGGTCAGTTTTGCCACTGGAGAAAAAGTATCACCATAATCCAAACAAAAAATCTGTGTGTCTAGCCTTTGGCAACCAGTCGAGCCTTCAAACAATCAATTGTACCATCAGGGCCAACTTTGATAGCATACACCCACCTGCAACCAAAAACAGACTTTCCAGATGGTAATTGGACAAGCTCCCAAGTTCCACTTTTCTGTAAAGCACTTAATTCATCCAGCATGGCTTGACACTAGCCAGGATGAGTTAAGGCATGACCCACAGACTTGGGAATTGACACAGAAGAAATGGATGAGAGACATGTGTAAAAAGATGGAGATAATTTGTGGTAACTAAGAACAGTATAATGGGGGGAAGGGTTACGAGTGGAACGTATACCTTTACATAGTGCAATGGACAGGTCAGACTCATTTGCTGGAGTCGGAGGAGACACAGGAGGCGGCACTGGAAGTGAGTCATGAGGGAGATGATTGCGGTGACTATAAACCTGAAGGGGTGGAGTTGAAGGACGATCTTGTGGGGAATGAGAGTCTAAAGAAGGAGAAAGATCACAGAAAAAAGGAATATCAACAGTAACAGGTAGAGGTACAGATCTAGAAGATAAATGTGAAAAGTAAAACGAAGATTCATCAAAAGTGACATCAGCAGAGATGAAATGACGATTGAGGGAAGGGGAAAAAAACTTATAGCCTTTTTGTGACTGTGGAAATCCTAAGAAGACACATTTGTGAGATCTAGGAGATAACTTATCAAGACCAGGACTAAAATCATGAACAAAACATGTAGACCCAAAAACTCTAAGAGGTAATGAATGTAAAGGGTCTTGAGGAAATAAGATAGAATGAGGGATTTTGTTATCTAGGACAGAAGACGACATGCGGTTTATGAGATAACATGCAGTGAGAATTGCATCACCCCAAAAATGCGAGGGTACTTGACCATGGATTAGAAGTGTACGAGTTGTTTCAATAAGGTGTCTATTCTTGCGCTCAGCCACCCCATTTTGTTGAGGGATATAGGCACATGAGGTTTGGTGAAGAATGCCATGAGAAGCCATAAAATGTTTAAACGATTGAGAAAGGTATTCATGGTCATTATCACTGCGTAAATTGCGAATAGAAACCCCTAACATTTCGTCACCACATTCACACCTTGGATGCTTTTACTTGTAGAACATTTATTCAATCATGATGTGCGAGGAACTCCTAATGGATTTGTTGAAGTCATGTAATTTGAACAAAACACGATACTTTCTTCAGCAATATACCTTTCAATCATTGAACCTTTGGGACGATATGAATTTTTAATGTACCTTTTCAAAATCTTCATATAACACTCAATAGGATACAACCATCTCAAGTATACCAGTTCGCAAAACTTGATTTCTCTAACCAAATGAACAAGTAAATGTAACATGATGTCAAAAAAAGATAGACGGAAAAACATCTCTAGTTGACACAAGATGATAAAATCTCGTCTTGAAGTTCATCTAACTTTGTAGGATTGAAGGTTTTACTACAAATTGATTAGAAAAATTGACACAAGCGAGTTATGGTATGCATAACATTTTTGGGAAAAATTCCACAAATAGCCACCGGTAATAATTGTTGCATTAAGGTGTGACAATCATGAGACTTCATGCCAACAAGCTTTAAGTCCTGCATCGACACTAAACTCTTCATATTTTAAGAGTATCCTTGTGGTACCTTGATACTCTTTAAACAAAGGCAAAAACTTATCTTCTCTTGTATAGACATTGTGTAACATGCAGGAGGCAAATAAGTATGTTTGCGAATCTCCCTAGGTGCCAACTCTTCTCGGATCTTCATGTTAACCAAATCCAAACTAGCATTCACTCCATCTTTTGTTTTTCACTAAATGTTGAGTAGTGTACCAATAAAACTATCACACAAATTCTTCTCTATATGCATCACATTTATGCAATGTCCAACATCTAACTTTGACCAGTATGTAAGATCAAAGAATATTGATTTCGTTTTCCAAGGGGTCGTTATAGATGACTTCTTGGAAGTTTTCCCAAATACATGATGTATTTTATTAACTTTTTCAAGAATTTGAAGGTCAGTAAGTGAATTTGATGCTTCGTCCCTCTCTCGATATCCATTGAATGTTTCTTTTAACCTTCGATATGGATTATTACATTTTAAAAATCTCCGATGACGTAGATACATTGTCTTCCTTTCGTGTTTAAATTGATGAGCTGCAGTGTTTTCTTCACATATAGGACATGCTTTATGACGCTTGACACTGTATCTTGACAAATTACCATAAGCTGGGAAGTCATTAATGGTGAAAAATAACATTGCATTCACCACAAAATTTTTAGAAGCGAAGGCATCAAATATTTCAACCACATCAACCCACAACAACTTCAAGTCTTCAACTAGTGGGATTAGATAAACATTTATGTCATTTCCAGGCTGGTTTGGACCGGATATCATCATAGACAACATCATGTACTTCCTCTTCATGCACAATGCAGGAGATAAGTTGTAAATTATCAATATAACTGGCCAACAACTGGGATTGGTACTTAAATTACCAAATGGGTTCATTACATCAGTGACTAAACCAAGCCTAAGATTTCTACATTCTTGACCAAATTGGGGGAATGGTTGACCAATATTTTTTCATTGCTTTGAATCAGCTGAATGACGAAGCAGCCCGTCAATTTTTCTCTCATCTGCGTGCCATCTAAGGTTTTTAACATCTTTTGGATTCACAAACAAACGCTTAAGTCTGACCACAATTGAAAGGTACCAAACTAATTTCAAAGCAAATACATTTTTTCTATCTGACCATTATCTTCACTATTGGTTTTTGACTTGTATCGTGATAAGCCACATTTTGGACACTCTTTCAAAAATTCAAACTCTTTCCTATATAAAATGCAGTCATTGGGACAAACATGTATCCTTTTATACTCCATAACCATTAGACAAAGAATATTCTTCGTATCATAATTACAAGTGGGTAGTGTATTTCCATGTGGTAGCATTTCATTCAACAACATGAACAATTCTGTGAAACCCTTATCTGTCCATCCATTGGTCGCCTTCAAATTCATGAGCCTTAACACCACTGACAACCGTGTGAACTTAGTTGAACCGACATATAAAGGTGTTTCTGTATCAGTCGACATCATCTCATACACATGAGCTTTGGCAAAATTTTTTGCGCCAACATCGTGGATCATATCCTATAATTTGTCTTCATCTAGTCAATCTTCTTCCATGGTGGAATCAATAACATTTTCAGTTTGGGAGAGAGTCGGAAGTGTATTATTCGCTGTGCCATATCCATGTTGTATAGCATCGTAGGAAACCATCACATATAAGATGTTCACTAATATGAGTTGTGTTC
Source organism: Vigna mungo (assembly GCA_036885675.1). Classification (NCBI taxonomy): domain Eukaryota; kingdom Viridiplantae; phylum Streptophyta; class Magnoliopsida; order Fabales; family Fabaceae; genus Vigna; species Vigna mungo. Next base: position 14,317,828 of record CP144700.1, on the reverse strand, counting down.
AACTTTTTCTCATTCAAACAGTTCATACAAGGACATTTAAACTTCACTTCATCATCACTTCTACCATCATTACGTTGCGCAAATTGTATAAATTCCTCTACCCCTCTCTCGTACTCAGCTTTAATGCATGGTAAAGTAATTCAATTTCGACCCACACGATCCATACGTAAATATTCTAACTTATTCTACAAAATTACAATACAATTTTTTTGTATTAATCATTTAATGACAAATTAAGGTTAATTCAATTCTATCATACAATAAAAAAATTGAAATAATCACATATTCAACAAAAAAAAATTCAAATAACATTGTAAAATAAAAAAAAATAAACTTTAAAATCATATCATCATACAAAATTATACAATGATACAAAATTATTCATTTCATACAAAATTATATGATCATCCAATCACATATTCAATCATACAATCATACAAAATTATATAATCCTATTAAAAAGTAAACTTTAATATAAGAACTTGATAGTGTGAAAAGCCAATAACAATGGACAATTTACAATCAAAATGGTAGAAAATTCAACTCTACAAATTCAAACCTACACAAATATACAAAAAAAATAATATTAGTTTTAGAAATAAAAACAAACATCAAAATGGAAAAAAAATCAAAAATTTATCTGTAAAGAGAACAATAAAAAAAACAAATCAAAAAGACGTTTGGAACGATTTTGATCGGTTAAAAATGTCAGAGCGGCTGCAACAGAATTATTAGCGTAGAACAATAAACCAAGAGATGTGAATCGGTTCTTAATTAAAATGTGTGCCTTTTAAATTTCTTCTCAATTTTACTTACTTAGCAAATAATAAGTATAAATAAAAGAGTAAGGTAGAGAGAAATTTGCACAAATCAATATTATATTGATTCGGATCTTACCAATCCTACGTCCAGTTGCTAATCTAAAACCAGATTAACTTTCCACTATCACAAAACAATTACAAATAATAATCACAAAGCAAAACAATTTGTAAGAGTTTCAAAACCACCTCTCTTGAAACCACAAGAGATGAACCTGCACCTCCTTTGAATATTCACAAAGGATGAATCACCTCCTCCGAATACTTCACGAATGATGAACCTCTTCCAGACACTTCCTTAGAGCCACCAAGGATGAATTAGCTATTTCTCTGTCACCACAGTAGCACTTCAACAATATTGTCAATTGAGTTATTAGCACCTACAACATTTTAATCGATTAATACTTGGTTTAATCGATTAAAACCGTGCAGTTTTGATTCTAAACAACAAATATACACTTTGGAATTACAATGAATCAAAACCTATTAAAAAAATCTAAGTTCTAAACATCAAATTATAATTATTACAAAAGCTTTTAATATCAAAACAAGTCTTCAAAGGATCTTCTTGAATCTTGATATATCTTGACTTGAATTGGGCATCATCAAAGCATCATCTTCATCATTTTGCTAACAAAAAAGCTTCCTAAGTGTTGAAGATGGTCATGGAACCAAACAAAACCAAGTTTAGACGGTGAAAAATGGAAGAAAATGAGAAAGAAGGAGGCGTGCACAATGCTCTCGGTTGCAGAAACAATTTCATTTTTGCAATGAAGACAAAATTTTTCACTCCCGTTTTATTTTTTTTAACCTACGAAAGGTTATTACCTTGGTTCATCATAAAACCGAGGCAATAAGGGCGATATGGCCTCAGTTCTCCATCCAACCGAGGCCTAAAGGCGTAAAAAAAATCAAAATTAATTTCAAATGGCAATTTTGAAATTTTTTCAACTCTTTTGCCTTAGTTCATTGCCAAACCGAAGCATATTACCTATGGCATCGACTCTTAGTGGAACCGAGGCTTATTCCTTGACCTTCAGACTTCCTCTTTTATTGTAAGACTACAGATTTTGGGAATGTCAGAATTTGTAGAGACCTATGGCATCGGTTCTCAAGGGAACCGAGGTCTATTCCCTGACCTTCAAACTTCCAATTTTATTGAAAGACTGCAAACTTGGGGATGTCAGAATTTACGAGGGCTTATGGCATTGGTTCTCAAGGGAATCGAGGCCTATTCCAGACCTTTAGACTGCCACGAGATTGCAGATGTTTATTGTCAGAATTTGGCAGGGACTTATGGCATCGATTTTGAGGGGAATCAAGGCCATATCCCCTACATATGTCAACAAAATATTTGACAGTTTCATTTGCCTACTTTTTACAGGGGTTTTTGGCCTCGGTTTTGCAGACAACCGAGGCCAAAAGCCCTGCACAAGGATTTTCATTAGATAGTTTACTAGATTATTAGCGTCTTGCAAGGGTTTTTGGCCTCGGTTCTGCAGACAACCGAGGCCATATACTTTATATTGCTTCGGTTCCAAAACAACTGAGGCTTATACTGTCATGAAAATTTCAAAAATCCCACCGCGCCATTTTATGCTTTGGTTTCTGCTGAACCGAGGCATAACGGGCGCCGTAACATTTTTTTTTTTACTAGTGAATCCATTGAGCTATGTCCAGTCTGAGTATTCTCACCACTCTTGGTATCCCTATCAATGAATAACAACTATTATCTTGACTAGTTGAGATTCACCCACTCTTGGTTGTGTAGTATTCTTCACTACTTTTGGTATCCCTAAACACTCTTGGTATCCACCTGATACACCGTCTAGATGAGTTTCACCCACTCCTGATATCAACTTGATACACTACCTAGTAATCCTTTAACTCACCTGAGTTAATCAACAAGTGTTTGAATTCTCTTCAGAATGTGCAATCAATCAGATTGCTTACAAGTCTTAGAAAATTACTCTAACAAAGAGGATATATGTTTAGTACAATTCAATCTACAGACTCGCTAAGTGTTTATCTATTTTCTCTCTTCTTACAAAAGTAAACTTATATAACAATGAAGCTTGAGAGTGTTTCTAAAGTTGAGCTTTCTCTTTACTCAGATATTTTCTTTTCAGTTCTTGAGCTCTTATTTGTTTTTCTCTCGATGGTATGCTCTTTTTCTCTTTGTAACCTATTCAAATCATCTTATATTTAAAGGCTTCTCAAAAGTCATCCGTTAGACAGAGCTTTGGCCTTGATTATTGAGTCTTCTTAGTCTTGTCGTATGAAGAAACCATTGGTTAAAGTCAATTTGTCAAAGCATACTTACTCTTTCAGTACTTTGATAGAAGTAGATTGTACTATTTTTCTGGCACGACTTCTGATGGAGAGAACATTCCATGAATTTCTTTGTTTCTAACGTCCATTTCTGATTTGTATCAAATGAAGCATATGGATGTGTGTAATAAGTAATATGTAAAAGTAGAGTGTGTATATATATATTTATATATATATATATATATTTATATATATATATATATGCATCAAATATATCTTTTCCATTATCACTTTTATTGTTTTTAAACATTGATGAAATAGATCGTTTAACTCATGGTATCGTCTATTATGTATAAACAGTTTTAGGTTATGCTCCATTCAGGAAGTGCGTTTAAGAAGTTATGTTCTTTCACAAGTCTTCGGAATATTAATTGAGACTTTCATAGAGGTTCGTGAAACACTAGAATGATGGTTTATTAGTGTTTCTCAACATTCTTTTCGAGGCTGATACATATAGATAATGATTTGGATTATCCTCATGAGGCTGATATATATAGATCATAATTTTGAGGCTGATATATATAGTATAATCCTGATGAATGCAGTTATAGTTCCAATTTTAGATTATCCTCCTAGTGATAAGGAAGGAGTGATTCTTAGCATAGGTGGTTCGTGTTTAAGATGTGTATAATGAGGGATTGCGTTTTGGAGAGAATGATAATTTACAAATTAAAGCTTAGCACACAGATAATTTATATTGATTCACTCAATTAAGCTACACCCAATTCTCCTCTAAGACAACTTAGAGGGTTTCATTAGATATTCAATGAAGTACATATGAGTATTTTCACCATTCCTGGTATCCCTAGTCAACAAATAACCATTATTACCTTGATTAATTGAGTTTCACCCACTCCTGGTATCCCTAGAAGCTTCTGGTATCCTCCCGATACACCATTTAGTTGAGTTTAACCCACTCATGGTTGTCGTGTTAACCTAGTAACCCCTGTTACTATGATCTTGACTGAGTTTCAAGCACTCATTGTTGTGCAATATTCTTCACCACTCCTGGTTTCCCTAGACGCTTCTGGTATCCTCCTCATACATCGTCTAGTTGAGTTTAACCTACTCCTAATTGTCGTTTTCAACCTAGTAACCCTTGTTACTGTGACTTTGACTACTCCTGGTTGTGCTATATTCTTCACCACTCATGGTATCCCTAGTCAACGAATAAGATTTGTTACCCTTACTAGTTGAGTTTCACCCATTCTTGGTTTCCATTAGACAATCTTGGTATTAACCTGATGCATTGCCTAATAATCTTTTAACTCAATTAAGTTAATCAACAAGTGTTTTAATTCTCTTCAAAATGTGCAATCAACATATTATTTACAAGTCTTTAGACGATTACTCTCATAAAGATGATATATATTCAATACAAATCAATCTAACAGACTCTCTAACTATTTCTCTCTTTTCTCTCTTCTTACAATAGTAAGGTTATACATCAATCAATATTGAGAGTAATTCTTCTTTCTTTCAAGTGTTTCTCTTTATCTCTCTATTTCTTCCTCTCTTCTTATAGTAGAAGTATGTATAGCAATGAAGCTTGAGAGTAATTCTTTTGTTGAGCTCTTTTCCTTTTTCTCTTCTCTTGTGTATGAGGATTTAACTCTAATATTTGAGAAAGAGATCTTGATTCTCCTATGGGAATGATTTTTCTTTTCATTCATCAATTTCCCATCATATTTTTCTTCATCTATCTTCTATTTATACACCTTTGATAATATAGTCGGTAGATGATGCTTGTCCTTGAGATTTTGTGATAGTGTAGCCGTTGGACGAAGATTGTCCTTGTAATTTGATTTTTGTAGCTTTATTTGTAGGTGGCAATCATAGGTTAATGTCTTCTTGTCATAGCAAACTTGTTTTTCAGAGCTTTGTCAAAAGTAGATTAGACTATTCATTTTGGCACGACTTTTGATAAACAAAACATTTCGTTAATGTCTTCTTCTTTCTAACGTTCATTTCTGCATTGAATAGAACAAATGAATGATTGTAGTAGAATTCTTGCATAAAGTAAAATATATATCTACATAGTTGATATGTCCTTTTTCCTATTTACCTTGTTGCTTTTAAACGTTGAGCATTTAATGACATTCAATGTTTGTTCGGAACAATCAAAGCTTTTAAGTTTTCTATTGTTTGATCAGGATTTGAGTGTTTGAGTTTTCTAGTGAGAATACTAAGTGTTTCATGAGGGTTTCATTGTTGAATGAGAGTGTGTTTGGTATATGGTTTCATTTAGCCTGTAGGTGGCTTTTTCTTGGCTAGTGTTTGTTTGGTAAATACTTGTTATTTTCAAGATTGTGTTTATTGGAATGTCTTTTATCACATGTTTCGAAGCAAGTTTTTTTTCTTTTAGTGTGTTTACCAAACTCGTCATTTTATGGTGAGAGTTCGTCTAGGTCAATTAAACCATTTAGATTTTTCTAACCAATGCATTTAGCACGATGTTTTTGCTTCTTGATGAGTCTAAATAGCTACTTCATCTTACATTTATCTCCTGCTTATTGTACTGCTTTGACGAACATGAACATGTTTTTTTTCAATCCCTTGGACAATTACCTTGAGTTCTATTAGGAATTGGCTCAACAAGGTAGGCTTTGATACTAATTGAAGTTTAGGAAACACTAAAAGGGGGTTGAATAGTGTTTCTCAACATTCTTTTCGAGGTTGATATATAAATCATGATTTGGATGATCCTCATGAGCTACTTGAAACAACTTCATAAATGTTATTATGATGAATACATATATAATTGCAGTTTTAGATTATCCTCCTAGTGATTAGGAAGGAGTGATTCTTAGTGTAGGTGGCTCGTGTTGAAGATGTGTATGATGAGGGATTGCTTTTTGGATAGAATGATAACTTATAAATTAAAGCTTAGCACATAAACTATTTATACTGGTTCACTCAATTGAGCTACGTCTAATTCTCCTTTAAAACAACTTAGAGAATTTCATTGGATATTTAATGAAAAATTTGAGTGCACCAACTTAACCCGGCTCACTTATTAACAAATAAAAAAAAATTGAATATGCTCCGATCTACCACAAGTTAGTGAATTAAACAAATTGGCTCGCTAGCTCATTTCATTATTAGTTTTTTTTTTTTCAATTCCAAAATAAATAAAAAAATTTAATTCAAATCTAAATAAATTTGAGTCCAAAATGATATTAATATCTAGAGACAATTCAAAATATAAAAGTACAATAGAATTTAAAATCAAGTATAAAAAGCAAAACAAATATGTATCTAACATTAATTTTTTAATCACTTATCCATTTATAAGATTATAGTATTAAACGATAAATCTACAATATTTTGTTTTCTTCAAACATCTTTTTATTTATAGTCGTCTACAATACAATAAAAAGAGTGTTAACTAATAAAATTGAAACACAAAGTAATAATTAAGTGGATTCGTAAGCTAACTTGACTCATCACGAGTTTAACCCGAGTGAGCTGAGTTCTTAATGAGTCAGACTCAAAACTAACTCATCAAAATTTCAAATTTTTTTTACCCAACCCAGTTAGAATCCATAATGAACCAAGTTAACTCACGGATTCCAACCCGTTTTGACAATATTGCTTTTAAGTTATTAGAATAAGATATTTTATTAATAAATTGATGTGAATTTAAAATCAGTATAAAATATAAACGTGAGGTTTAAAGAATATTTTTTTTTAATCTTTTCAATTCAAGTAAAATCTGTCCTTTTAATGGATAAACTTTGAACAAGATTGAATTTTTTTAATTAATTTAATTTACAATTATCTAAATTAAAAATGGATAGATGGAAGTTGTCCAATTTTAAAGAAGGGAGAAACTTAAATTAACCAAGAAAATTGAAGAAACTAGCATTCACAATCTAAACTAAATAGAGCAAGAGTATAACTAAGTCAAATTTTATGAGAGAGTTGCTAGCTATAAGAAGCATTTGAAACATTTCTCACTCATAAATAGCATTGCTGCTCTTGAAACATGAACATTAAATAAGTAGATAGGAGACGGGACAAAAGATTCAAATCCTAACTTAACAGTTTCAAATTCTTCAGTTCAATGAAAATATTGGCAAAGATTACAATGTAGCTGTGATAGCAATACAAGAACCGTATGTTATGCATAATCACCCATTTCATGCACTATGCAGCAAAAATATCATAAAGTTCCCAATAAACTCTGCATTTCCTCATCTTCATCCTGTACTATTAAAAAACCACCAAAGTAGCAACTGAAATTAAATTGCTACACCCGAATGAAAAATCATGATCCAAAAATACACTTCATGCATCAACTAGATCTACGGCTCTGCTTAACCCTTGGCATCAAGTGCATATGCTATACCATGTTATAAACTATACTCAATGCACCACCCAACCAAGTACACAGCAAAAGAAGACTCTTCATGCAGAATGTGACCAAATCATCTATATTTTCCAAGCTCCATCTTCTTCTTGATTGTTCTCTGACCATAATATATTGATGAATCTATGATCCCTGCAACGGTAAATACACCTGTGCAGAAAGGTTGAAATGAATTTTTAATCAGTTGCGTGACATGAAAACATAGACGTCCCGATGTAAAGACAAGTAGATTATGAATAGCAAAATCATCAAGTGAAAGTAGTACCCAGTTCTTACTGGCTATGACTATTTTTCATTTAGAGCTTAACTTTGATGCATTATGTTAGTGTAAAGATATTTATGCCCTCAACTAATCGAAAATCACTTTAGATATAGCTTTGAAAATGATTAGTACAAAAGTTCATAATTTTTAATAATATGATGAAAGTTGATAAGAAATTAATTTATCACCGTTATCTTTCTCTGCCATGAGAGGATAGAAAGAACAAGAAATTACCTCCAATAATTGCACAAATATTAGTTAGGAAATGTAAGAATGGAATATGTTCCTCTTTAAAGTTGACCTGCAACATAAAACAAATCAATTTAAGATCCAATACACTTTTTCTTTAACTTGCACTACAATATGCTTCAACAGAACTATGAAGTTGGTTCTTGGATTCTTCCACGCAACTAAAAGGTAATGGATACATATTTATGTTGAATCAACAGGATGTATCATAATTTAGGGACAATTTAAAATAAAATAACAATATCAATCATATTGTAACTAGCAAAAACAATATAGCAACTTTAGTTCTATTTTGTGGTTATAGCAGCAGTCTCAATAAAATTAGTCATTGAGATCATTGGCAAAAAGCTGCCACTGTTAGAGGTGCCATATAGTTACCAAAAACAGTAGTCATATAATAGAAGTCTCCGTACTTTGAGGGTTGAAACTTGCTTGAATGTCTCACCATAGCACACTACTATCTTCATCTGTTTTTAGTCAATAACTTAGTCACACCCTGTAAGCTTTGACTTGTATACATACTTGTTTCCAAGTAACTCACATTATGTGTTTTAGGTAGAAGGCTTCACTTTCAGTGGCTGTTGAAAACCTAGTGCCTAGAATATCAGGATTATTTTTAGTCTTGGAATTACCTGACAAGAACTTGTATTAATAATACCATAACTTGACCTAATGACACCTCTAACAACTATTTGCCACCCTAATAAATTATCACTAAAGTAGGAAAGGGATCACAATCCTCAAGATATCTGAGTTCAGTTTAGGGCAACAAATTGACTCTGAATATCTTGCGCTTATTGATAACTCAACCAGAATAACACGTAAATCAGTATCTTAGGTTCAAGAAACTGATACTGTTTGCAAATTATGTACAATGAAAAACTGAAGTTTTGACTTGTGCAAGTGCTTTTATTTCGCGGCGTCTTAAAGAACCATTGGACTCAAGCAGTGATAATTGTGTCTACACAAAGACACTGCACATTGTTTTCATCCTGTCAACATATTCCATTGAGATTTTCTTCCAGGTCATTCTATCAATGTAACAACTTCGCATCTCGAGAGAAACAACTCAGAACAATCACTAGCTAAATACGAGCTGATCAAAAATAAAAAATAATAAAAACTAGCTAAATACAAAATCTTCCATTTTCTTCCTATTTCCCTACACTTACACCCTAGGGGTGTTTTCAAGTTGTTTTACATAGTGACAAGATTTTGAGAAAATTATATTCGGTTTGTGAAATTTTAGAGATCAAGTATTACTCCAAAGTTTTTAAGTTTAAATGTTCATTTTAAATTTGATTACAATGGAGATGGAAAAGGCTTAACACTTCCGAACTCCTTTGACTATAATAATTATGGAAGAAAATAAACTCTACTGGATCTGAAAGGGGGACTACTTATAAAATCATCGGCTTGTGTCCTTTTGAATCTATAGTAACAAAATTTTAAATAGAGACATACAGCAAAAGTGCAAAAGAGGGCCCAATACACCCATTCACTATATGAGGAAATGTTTAAAAGGTTATCTTACAATACAGGGAAAACAGAGACTTATGCATGCCTGGCTGTATCAAACTAAAGCAGAAAAACACAAACTTCGAGTCCAGTCAACGGAAGCAGAAAAGACATCAACATTATATGCAATTTGCTAGCAAAATTAGGCAATTTTACCTTGATTGGAGATATGTCATAAAAGAAGAAAACTCCAGGAACTGCAACACCCAGCTCTGAACTCTTGAAATGCTCAGTCACGGAATACTGTGCAATAACATTTATTATGCTACGTAGGCACTATCCAATGAATCGTGAAATGACAGTATGTTCATAATGTTAAAAATACCTGATTTGAATGGATAACACGACCTCTAATGTCCGTGTATATTGTCGGGACCACCTGTGTACACACATAGATGCCCAAACAAGTATCAAGCAGAGCGTAATTGCAGGCACAATATTCAAGAAGTTAGAAGAAAGCATAAATAATGCAACAATTTGAAGCAAATATTCAAAATGTTTTTGCTGGTTCCCTAGTAGCTTTGGCAAGACAAATACTGGAATATACTAAAGTTTGTAAATACAGTATACTAAGAAAAAAGAGAGAGAGAGAGAAAAAAAAAATGCAATATCATCTCATAACAAGTGTAAGAGAGATTCAGATAATAACATAATTACAGATCCATAACTAACCTTTATAAAATACTGGTACATGCCATGAGTTGGTCCTTGCACCCACTTTACCCTGCAAAGGATTAGAGGAAGAACAAAATTAGGAGACTTTAAATGATTAAAGGAAGAAAAATTTAGGCACGGTTGTTTTAAAAGACTATCATTTGATGAGGCAATCATGGTCAACTTAAATGCTCAGAGAGAAAAGAAAAGGTGAAAAATAAATTAACAATTTGCTGTTTCTGCAAAAACAGTTCATTGCAAGGCTTCATTGTAACATAATATGAAAATTGAATTCTGTCTGTATGTGTATTGTAGATGTAAAACCAATCTCAAACCTTCACCTAACAGTTTAAATTTTAGGTAGAGTTGGTCCTTAAAATGTATTGCATGTAAGTGGCCAATAGTTACATCAAATTTTAGGTACACGTAATTAAGAGTTCTCTCCCCTTCCATTGTCTTTTCCATTTTCAATACAAAACTACTCTATTGAAACCAATACAAAAGTCAGAGGTTACAATTTCAAGACAAAGCATAATAGTTGTATTGTGGTGCAGTTATAACTTATAAGCCAATGGATGTTTTACAATCAAAAGTCTAGTACCCTGGTTTCAGCTCTAAATGTTGAGAGAATGGGAAAAACACATTTGGCCTACCTTATACATGAAGTTATGGCTTAGTCATCAAATCTGTTACAATCTGGTTGTTTATTATTTTTGAAACATGCTTCACAATGACTGAAAGCAAATTACTGTGCTTTTACAAGTTATAGTCTTTTAAATGGAAACTTGATTAAGTTTTAATAGAGGGGAAAAGTAATTTACTTTAGAATCTCAGTCTATAGCATTAGATTCAAAATTTACAAATCTCATTATGTTAAAACTCGTGCCCATGTCCATCCTTGACACCAGAAAATCAAGGCGTCAGCTGGAGAAGAAAATTACCCATCAAGAGGATTTACCAATCCAGGAAAATGGTGACCAAAACTTAATTTGTTGATCCGATGGCTTATCTGCATCATATTTTGAAAATCAACCACGAGATTACAAGGAAAGGAAAATCATCAAAACTATATCAAAGTTTTCAAAATATGATAAATAGTTCATGCAAAGGACAACTAAAACCTGTTCAGTCTTACATTATAATGATTATCCTGTAAAGCAAGAAGATCAGCAAGAAATATAGCAGACTGAAGAAAGCTTTTCCCGGTTGCAAAATGAAAATTTCCTGCCACTTTATTAACTTCAAGAGATCCTTGAATATTGCATCCTTCACCTTCTTCATCCTTTACCCTTTGCACATAACCTTCTCTTTGACACTAAAACAAAACCAAAGCATCAGAATGCAGTATACCTCCTACAAATTCAAGCACGAGGACAAAGTACACAAATCCAGTATAATTAACACAAATGTCGGATTTCATCAGCCAAGAACTCCAATACATGCTATATAATGGATCAAGGATCTATAGAATAAGGTACAGCGAAGCCTTCTCATTCCTGTTGTTAGCCTCCTCATTGCATCCGGAAGTTTTCATAAATTATAATAAATGTGCTTCAAGCAACAACATACATAAAACAAGTAAAACCTCTCAAGTGTGGCATTTGAATCCACAGAAAATGCCATTGCTTATTGTGTAATAGAAAGAGAGTATCAAGCCAACCTGATCTATCAAATCCATATTTGTTAGAGCCCACCCCTTTTTCCTATATGCTTCACGCACTTCTTCACAAGAATTACAACAGTGTTCATCTGACTGCATGAGAATGAACAAGACAGAAATCATAGACATAAAAGAAATCGTTAAACAATTGCAGAGTACAAGTTGCACTGACAAAAGTGTACAAATACACAGTAAAATATAAGTTTAGAAAGCATATTAAACTACTCAAATGAAAGCATCAATGATGATAATTAAATTTAACTTAAAAATAGTATAAGCTTAGACAGCATATTAAACTACTCAAATGAAAGCATCAATGATGATAATTAAATTTAACTTAAAAATAGTATAAGTTTAGACAGCATATTAAACTACTCAAATGAAAGCATCAATGATAATAATTAAATTTAACTTAAAAGTAGTACAATACATACTCAAACTTCAGTTACCCATAGATACTTGGGTCATTCCATACAAATACTACTGTGTTAGTCAAACCAAAAATATTTAACCAGGATCATCCCAACAATGTAACACCGTGAACAGTAGGACCAGCTTACCATTTTCTACAATATATGTGTGTGTGTGTGTGTGTGTGTGTGTGTGTGTGTGTGTGTATATATATATATATATATATATTTAACAAAAGAGCATTATTGGGATTTATCATTGTTATTGATATTGTTACTGAAACGAACAGTGAAGATAATTTTGGTCTTTAAGAATAAGCACAGAAATAGTATATCTTTTTATTTTTTTCAACTTAACAAACATAAGAACTTTGATGACATACAACATAAGGCATGGAATAGAAATTGAATAAAGGCAAAACTGTTAGTGATTAGAAAACTACAACACAAAACACAATTAATGTATAAAATAGGTTTAGTTAAATTTTTAATCCCTAAAACTTGTGGTCAGACCAGTTTTTATCTCCCAAATTAAAAAAATATATATCACTTTATTCCCTTAAATTTGAAAAAAAAAAATACATATATATGTGTGTGTGTGTGTGTGTGTGTGTGGTGTTGTTTTAGACCCTTAGCACTAAATTTGAGGGACTAAAATTATTTCTTTTAAAATTTTGAAGACCAAAACTGAATTCACCCTTCAGATACAAAAAACATAGTTAAGCCTTTTTCCCACTATATTATCTAATCATGTAAAGACATAAACTGTATTTTCCCTTATATATTAGACCAGGGTTTGAAAACTATAACCTAAGGATGACAGTACTTTATACAAAAAGTAGACCAAGGCACAAAAATTATCACACAGGTAATAGTTAGAAATTTTACAAGCTATCAACCCATACAAAAACTGAGATAAAGTGAGGGTAAAAACAGTTATGGTCTTTTAATGTATTTCTTTTGATGAGGCATGAGCCTTTTGGCACCTCCTATGATAAGCATCAAAAACTCCCTAGAACCTTGAGGACACTCTTCACCCTAGATTACCTAGTTTAGATTCAAAACTTTTTTATAGTCAAATCTCACCCAATTATGTCACCACAACCCTTGATACTTAATTTCTCCCTTCTTTTTTCATAAAATCCTTAAAACCTTAACACAATAAAAAAAAAACTATAAGAAACATGAGCTAATTTAAGTATAGTAACTGGTCGAAGGTACCTCTTCCGCACCAAAACATGAACCACAATACTTCTCATCATGTCCAAGTCTGCCACCATGTTTTTGTAACGGTCTCTCAATCTGCAATAGAAGAGATATACAGGAAACAAAAATGAAAATTCTTTAGACATGAATAGTGACCTTTGTCTTCAAAATGACACATAAAAACTTAGTAGAAACAAGGGGTACATAGACATTTACAACAGTTGACTTAATTTATGCCAGCCATCATTGGTAATGAATTCAATAGGCACGAACCAAGAACCAAAAATAAAATCTCATCAAGGCAAACACAATAGGCGATCAAATACAAATATATACAACTCATTACTGTGTATAATACCCAGATCAAAATCAAAAAACAAACAACTGAAACCAGAGAACCTTCTACTTCCTATAAACACTAAGCAGTAAAAAGACATTATTGACTTGGGAGAACAAACATAATACTGGAAAAGCAATCTACAATAAAAATTATCAGACTCAGAAAAACAATGCAAAACCCAATCCAACCCAATTAATAAGAGTCTTTTTTGAAAAATGAATTACGAGTCACATTACAACCATCCAGTCTTAAGGTACTTTTACCAGCAACACTCAGGATCCCACATATAAGTCTGTAAGAGCTTCATTCATTAATATGCAACAATCATGTTATCATCCATATTTCATTCCTGCCTTGAGTAACGAAGCTTGTATTCATTTTAAAGTACTTTCACATTAAATGTCTGAACTTTACAAAGTTGATAGCTAACATGAAGCATTTAACAGGTCAGAATCTCTATTCTACTTGTCATCCCTATAAATATAAGAAACACAAGTGCAAGGCCTTTCATTTCCAAGCAGCTCAGTGCAATATTAAGTCATAGCTAACATGGTTCTCTAATACTACAAAAGTATGAAAATGCTTCAGGCTAGCCTTTCTATTAACAATAATTCCTATTAATTTGTATTAGAAGACAACAGAATTATAAATAACGCAGCCTTATCTCACAGCACAATCTATGAACTGAGCCTCTAGATCTACCAAAAACTAAATTTTCAATAAAATCATTTAAAGTACAATCTTTTATCATGGTTTCACCTAAAGTTACCATCAATCATCCTCTATAACTTTTAGCTGGACTATCTTCCATTTAATTAACTTTTCCCATATTTCCAAACCACCTTCAGCTAAGTTTAGCCATCTTCTCAATAGGTGCTTGCTACTCAAACTTTTCTTCCAATTTCCTCCTTTCTAGTATATCCACTCATTTACCTCAACATTCTGATTTCAACAACACTTTTCTTAAAACCCAATATTCACTAATATAAAACAACAATAATAACAGCAGCAACAACAACAACAAAGTCTTAACCCACTAGATGAGATCAGCTACATAGATCATGCCTTACTCAATTCAGTTAAACTAAAGCTTCAAGAAAATTAGTTAGCCAAAGATCCCTTAATGATTTCCTCCAATGTCCATTTTGGTCCCTCAATGGGTGTTACACCAATCTTTCCTTGTGTATAGTAATTTCTTATTATGTCCTTTCTTCTATGACCACACATCCATCTTAACATTCTCATTTCTGCTATTCCCACATTTTTTGTCATGCTGTCCTTTTAACAGCATTCACCACCATATAAGATAGCTAGAGAAGTAGTTGTGGAAAAAAATTTGTCTCTGAGCTGTGTAGGTACCTTGCAATCACACCAATAATCACTACTGTTATAGTGAACTAACAATTGGTATATTTTAAAAGCTCCTTATTAGAAGCTGCACTCATTTGAACATAGATATTGAGTTCAAGCTTGAAAACACACAAGATGTATGTTGCAACCTTTAAAAGTAAATCACAAATAGTGCGAAGGCAAGTTAAGAGTCAAATAGATCAAATTCTATGACAAACACAAAGCAAACAACCGTTGTGAAGTAAAAAGAGCAAAGAGCCAGGGTATTTCAGCTAACCTTTGGTGCACCAATTCCATCCTTCCTCTCTTCTACCACATTACCATTAGCATCAATTCTTTTCTTCACTATATTATGTCGCTGCAAAAAGAAATAGTACAGTATGAATAATATTTAATAACTAACAATGGTATGAACATTAGAATTGGGGAATGATAGAAAAAGAAGTATAAATATGCAGTTAGAATTACAGGAACTGAAAATTAATTGATAAGATGCTAATGTAAGCAGAGCATACTATGTCAAGGTGCTGCTCCCCACTAATATCCATTGCATCTAAACTGAGTATTGAACATCGAACAGCAGGAAAAGTGACATCAAACTGCATTTAAAAGGGAAAAATGAGTTAAACTTTTGGTATTAAAAGGTAAAGTCAATATTAAGAAGACTAATGCTTGAAGACTTAGAGGATATATGAAGGTACAAGGCCAATCAAACCAGATAATGGCACCTGTACAAGTTGTATTGAAACAAAATCACTACACAAATAAATGATTCATAGACTGGGCTTGGAATATGAAGATCTGAACAATACTAAAAAAAAGTTACACTTCAATTATATAACAACAATAATTACATTGATGTGCAAGGTATCTCCTCTTGAAGTATCCACCAAAAGCGTACTCTCTGTAACTGTGTAGAGATATAAATCTGCAATCAAAGGTAACAGATAATGTTATAGAAATTTAATAGGAAAGATAAGACTCACATATGCAGGCAAAACAGCAATCATTCAGAGAAAAGCCAAGCTAGCTCATTTAATATCACTCAATTTTTTTCTACGACTGGGTCCTTTTATCCCTAAATAAAACTAGCAATAGTTAAATAGCAATCATACAATAATTGCAGAAAATAAAATTAACTGGATAAATCTTAAAAGTGTGATACTAGCATTACACCATCATTGATTTATGCCAATAATTTAGAACATTACTCGTGTCATACATATCAGGATTACATTATCAGAATATTTTCTGTGACATGAATCAGTTACATGTCATCAATTACATTATTGAATCAACGGATCTAGGTCCTTATTGCCTTGGAACTCTCAACTATCAACCATCAATTTATTATAAACATGGAAAATGGTCGGTAGAGGAAGAAGATGGAAAAAAAAAAAAACTACCGTTCTACCTAGAAAGAAATCTTCAGTTTCCTAATTCCTAAGTTCCCTCACCACTCAATGAAAATACATTACAAATTCAGCTCAATGCAACAAAATTGCCGAGCGCAGGACACACAAATTAACACAATTTTCTCAATACCCGAAAATGAAATCCCTACTTTAAAATTTTCCACCTTTCCCAACCAGCCAACAAAAACAAGTAAAAACTCCAATAATCAACAAAAATTTAAAGGAAAAGAAATACAAAACCAGGAGATGCAGGCCATACTTAGCTCGGAAAAGAAGAGGAAGAGCATGACAGCCGCGGAAACGACGGTGACGACGCCGCCGGCGAGCGTGCGGCTGTAAAAATCTTCATTGACTTTTGGGTACGCGTCCAAATTGCGGAGCCTGTTGAAGACTTTATCCATGGATGGTCGCCGAAACCTCACAAGCACCCACCTTTCAGAGAATATTATACTATGAACGGCGCTCCGTCACCAACGGTGGCCGGAGAATGGCTCGTGGGGAACGAATGGGTTGTTGAAGAATGAAGAAAGAAGGAAACAAACACGGGATCATATGACCTCTTATTCAAGGTCAATTTAGTCAAACATGCCGTCTAAAACCCCTTTTATTTTTCACAAAAAAAAAAAAAAATTGAATGATTGGTAAAAAATGAATTTTTAAATTTAGAAATTAATTCTCAAAATTATATTTAACCGATTACGGCTGTCTCAAAGTGGATAAAAAGAACTTTTCGAATTTACGTTTAACAACCACAAATAGCGTATTAACTGATTTTTCGTTTCTTAAAATATGTTTGCTTCATTGGTGAAAAACGAATCTTTGAATATTGGTTGTTGTTAAATGAACAAATTTCACTAAACTTTTTACTTTTATATACACACAATTACTGAGGTAAAATTTTAAATTATAGGCACATATTTAATTTATTTTTTTATTTAAAAGCATAATTTATTTTATAGTAGTTTTGCTAATTATCGGATAGAAATGTGATTCTGTTTAAAAAATTGCTTTTATAAACATTTTAAAATAAAATCCGAGTCTACTTATTCTATATAAACATTTTAAAATCTTAATTTTAGGTTTTAAAAGATTAGGTTAATAAAAAATATTGAAAATCATTTGAATGTAAAATCTATTAATAATATAAATGATGGATATTTTAAATGGATGTATACTATTGATAAATATAATATTTTGAAAATATGCTAATTAATTAGAGGAATATAAGTACGTGATAATTAGTAGATGTATTGTATGGCAATCATCCCATAAATAAATCAACTGGACGGTCCTGGACAGCAGAACGCAGCTAAACTGATTGAGCGTGGCAGAAATCATAAACTTAGACTGGACGGCCAGGTTTAACATTCGATCTAAGTCAATAATCAGGTTTTTCTTGCAAAGATTAAGGTAATTGGCAATGAGAGGTATTGGACTGAGATTGGGCTGTGATTAAGATTTCGTTAATCTCATACCCATGACAAAAATATAAATACATGTCAAAGGTAAGAGGTAAGTGATTCACATTTACTACATATTTATTGTACAAACAATTAACTGACTTTGGCATCGGAGAACCTTTGACATGTATACCTCTGGGCTGTAGAGTGAAGATGAAGGCGTGAGACGTGGACTGGACGACTTCCCAGGAGAAATTGTGCAAACGTTAGGAGTTATTTGACCTTATACCCAAAACAATATAGATATCTCATTCTCTATAATTAAGTGATTTAGATAATGCTACTTTTTATTTTATTCACTTAATTTTGTTACACTTGAATGATGATCAAGTGAGCAGTTCTCTTAACCTCATGTACAAATATTCCAAAGATTTATCAACACAAACATTTATTGAAGAAAATATTTATTTTATAATCATCATATATTATTATTTTGTGTTGTTACTAACTTGGATATATCCAAAAGTATTTTGTACACATAGATTCATTCGATACTCACATCTTCAATAAGAAGATAAGGAATACATTAATAATTGAAAGAAAGAAAGAATAATTTATGTAGGATACCAAGCAGGATTGGGCACAAGAGTAAGAAAAAGGAACGCATATACTTATGGTAGGTAGGAAGTACACATGGTATAGACCAAATGGCTTAACTAAGAGTAGAATCGACTGGATTCTAGCTTTAAGAGATTGGGAGGAAACCTGACCTGGTTGTAAACAATAAGTTATAGATAGAACAATTTCGGAACAATGTGCCTTAATGTTAAAATCAGTACAAATAGATTAGGTTCTAAACCTTTTAGAACCTTGGACGTGTGACAGAATCATAGCAGTTTTTGATGAGTTTGTTAACAAACAATGGGCCTCCTATAATGTTAGTGGGACATGTTTGAATAAGGTAAAAGAAAAGCTTAAAAGAATGAAATATGATCTAAAAGTGTGGAACAAAGAGATTTTCGGTGAAATAAATAAAGAGAGGAAGCCAAGGTTTTTTGAGAGTTTTCATAAATTTGAAGAGAACATGCTACCTATGGAAGTAAATTCCAACCTCGGAAAATTTATTTTCTACACATTTAAAGCTTGAGAAAGAATAAATCAAAGTTATCTCACTTAGTTTAACTTTGATTTATAAATTAAATGAATCACTTTTCACTGATGTAACAAATGATTTAGTTGTTGTGAATGTAAATTTTGCTAGCACCGTGAGATAATATCTACATTGTCCAAATCAGTTTAAAAAAAAATACTAAGTGCTTTCTAATTTCAGAATTAACAAGTTTATCATTATTTCAAGTTTCATTATCAAGCATATTAGAACCATATTATTTGGTAACCATGGTAACATGACCAGATTCATATACTCAGACCAAACATCACTTGGTAATTTAACCGAATAAAGAAGCTAAAAGAATCATATAATAACACATGATTTTTTGAATATTGTCATACAACAAGGAATACTTATTAACCGAGTTATTGTTGGACTATTTCGGTAAGTGTACCGAGTCGCACAAGTAATATAAAATGGTAAGACCAAGTATTGTATCCCAGAAGACTTTCGGTGCTAGACATTCGTGTGATAACAAGATTAATTAAGAATTAAATAAAAAAAAGAGAGATCGTTGGTTTTGAATGCAAAAAACATAAAATTAAATATGAATGCAATTGATCAATAGCAAAGGAGCACAAAGATGAACGGATGTTGATTAATATGAGATGGATATGTTGTTGGGGTTAGATTTCACCAAGTTCCCTCTCATGTATCTAAGAATTCTTCTTTATGCATTAATGCCAACGTCACTCACTAAATTACCTAAACTTGATCCCTCAGCAAATAAGCCTGTCCCAAATTACCAGTTCATGCAATTCCTAGCATTCCTAGTAATAAGATGTGAAGATCAAGAGCTTAAAGACGACCAAGGCTCATACCCTCATTCCTGAGCAATATTACTCTTAGGAGTTTTTCAATAAGAACCTGAATTGTAAGGAACCTCCCAACACTCATGCAATTCATAAATCATGCTAATGAATGAGTTAAACACAACAAGCATTGAAACAGATGAATTACTCTAACAATTAATGGAAAACCATATGGAATTAAGAATCAATTCAAATACATGAGAGTTTACAAGGTTACATCATCCCCCAACAACAAATAGAAATTAATTCCCCATAGACATAGGGGAACTCTATGAACAATGGAAGAGAATGAAAAAGCCTAAGAATTAGGAAAAAAGTGTATTGTTATGTTATTCTCGGCTAGAGATACAAAACCTAGAGCCCCAAGATCCTTTAAATAGTGTAAAAAACGAGCAAAAATAGGGTTCGGTCCAATAGAGTCGAAACAAATCAGAAACACAGCTTAATCCACGAAAAGTCGACGCTCACGCGCCGCACTTAGGGCGCCCGGGTGGTGAGAACACCTCGTGTAAGGCCCGGGCTTCGAGTTGGACGCCCAAGCTTCGAGACCCCGCCGCCCAGGCGGCTAAGGAGGATGCCCAGGCGGTGGACGTCCATTTTCCTTGCCCAAGCTTCCATTCAGGGCATCAAGCTTCGTGTTGTCCCTCCTTCTGGTGCTTTTTTAGGCCTTTTTGAGCTCTATCTTCTTGGCTATTCATTTCTGTTTCCAGTAGTACTTCAATCTCTGTCAAACAAGGGGAATTAGTCATAAAATCATTGAATTCAACCTCAACTATCGTATTCACACAATTTAATGAAAAAGCATGAGTCTAAGCAAGTTTCTAAGTGAAAAATGATGTTTTTAGTATCAAAATCACATCACAAATAACATTGTTTTAAACCGTTATCAGTTATACATCACAATGAAAAAGGAAAATAATTATCGTAAAAACTTTGGGTCTTACATCTGGTACCAATATTGTCTTGCACATATACAATCCTTCTTTCACCTCTCCACCATCATCACATCTAAAGTTAGGTTAATAGTGGAAACAAGGGTTTAGAAAATAGGTAGTTGCACGCAAAGTTGATTATCCCATCAAGCATTAATTATTCTCCAAACCTTTTCATAAATACATATAATTACCAAATCAATTATGCTATTAGAAATAACTTCACACATAAATATTTAAACTTTGAATGAGTAAACATTTGAAATTTTACCTCTTTTGATATTGTTAAAGTTGAACCTAATCCTCTCTTTTACACAATCCATCTCTTCATAAATGAAACTCATTGCAGGTTTTACAGTTGAGTCCACTAATTTCAAGACCACCATAAGAGAGGCAACAACTTTCAGACATGTGGAGACATTCTTCAAAAACAGGCTATCTAATACCACATGTTCTACTCTTCTCCCCTTTTGTGAAGTTCCAAACTTGTCTGTCTTACGCTCCTTAAAGCTAAACATGGTCGACAATGATGCCTTTAGTTCATGAAGGCAAGCAAGAGTTAAATATGTCATGAAAAATCTAGTTACACCTAGTCTTATAAGTTTCTATCTTTAGTAAATTAAATTAAAGTATAGTCTCAATTAAGTTTATAAACCCTTAAACTCATATGATGAATACGTGTATAAATTAAAACACCTCACTAATTAGCTATAATGAAAAACATCATTACTTTCTACTTGATTCAGAATCAAAAGACAAATAAACGAAAACCACAACAATATTAAAAAAGAACAAAGAAATTATTTCACTCTAACATCAGAATTCACTTAAGAAATTGCGGTAAAATAAATTATAGAGACTTAACATTCCATGAAATATAGAAGTAAAAATAGAAGAAAATAAAGAGAGAGGTAAAATGAGGTCCCTTTTCTATTTTCCCTAGGTCTTCTTATATAAAATTTGATTGGGCTTTGGGTCTGGCTTGGTGAGTGGGATGGTTTGTGATGCTGGTGTAATTTGTGTTGTGAGGAGCTCACATGGATTTGTTGCAGGTGCGTGGTGGTCGAACTCGCTGGTAGAGCTCCGATCTGGTGATTGCAATAACTCCAACGTGAAGGAAAAGCTTCAATGGAGGTTAATGGTGGGTGATTCTGATTTGGGGAAGATAATGGCATGTCATATTTTGAATGATCGGATCTTGAGTGCTAGGATGATGGACACATGGCTGCTTTAGGTTGGTTGGTTTTGAAAGTGATGGATAATGACATGTATCTACATCTAATTAGGGTTAATTTTGTTAGTTCTTTGTATATTCTTTTCAAAATTTACTAATTTGATCTTGTTTTACCGTTTGAAATAATTTATTTTCATATTATAGATGAACCAAAATTTAAATTCAATTGTATATAAAAATATATTACAATATCTAAATGCAACTAAAAAAATATTTTTTAAGACACTTTTATCTCATAAACTCAATAAATGTAATTATCATAAATCCTTATTAAATCAATCTTTTAAACATAAAATATTAATTACAAATCTAAAATTAAAAATTAAATGAGATACTAAATGGATAATTACCTTAAACTTAAGGAAAGTCAGTCAATGAAACATATCAATCATACTCGGTGTGTAATTAGTATCTAACAATTTGTAATGTTAGGAATGGTGACAAATAAATTATATTGTGGTAAATCTTTATTACTAATGTCACTTTAATTTAGCGATATATTTAACACACTCTACACATCAGCTCGTTGGTGTTTTTTTTTTATTATTCTTTTTATTATATTTCTTTTACATAAGCTTCAAAATTGTTAACTAGTGAAAATACATTCATTTAATCATCATTAGATAATATAAATAATATTTAATTGATTAGTAACACTAACATGTTGATGTAGAAACTTTTTATCAATAT
Source organism: Vigna mungo (assembly GCA_036885675.1). Taxonomy (NCBI): domain Eukaryota; kingdom Viridiplantae; phylum Streptophyta; class Magnoliopsida; order Fabales; family Fabaceae; genus Vigna; species Vigna mungo. The sequence continues at coordinate 14,295,004 of CP144700.1, read as the reverse complement.
CTTACCTTAAATACTAAATATTCTTACTAAAAAGTAGAATAGTCTTAAAAGTACGTTTTATAAAATGAATTGTAAATTTAATAAAAAAGAGTATATTTTCAATCTAACTGACAAAAACCAAATATTAACCTAAAGTTAAGTTAAAAATCAATACCAATCTTTTAAAAAATTAGAAACATAAGAAAAACATAAATAACGATCTTAACAAAAATTCATATATTATAAAAGTAACCAACCTATCAATAATTTATTTTGTCAATTAATTTACATTTTTAATAACTATCTTCGATATCTATACTATCGTATATCATCTGTTGGTTGGACAATTTCACGTTTAATAGATAAAAATATTATTTATTTATTTAATAAAATAAAAAATTGAATAATTTCTTCTTATATAAAAATAATCAAACAAATTAAAAAAATATCTAGTACATAATTCTTTAATATTAATTTTACAAAAATTATACACACACGTGTGTATATATATATATATATATATATATATATATATATTATAAAACCAACATCTCTTCCATTATTTTTCGTTATAATAATTAACATATTTATCCATATCATATTTAAAAGATTTTCTTTTTCGTACTCATATTTATTTTCTATTTTATCTTTTAAATAATAACTTTTAAGCTTGTTTTATTAATTTTATTTTATAGGTGGTTTTTTTAATTTAAAATTTTTAACTTGTTTTAATTAATCGTTTTTTAAATTAAAATAATTATTGATAATAAAAGAATTATCTACAAAAACAAATAAGAATTATTGACAATAAAATTATAAATAAAATTATATATTATTATTTTTTATTATCATAAAAAGATATTACACTGGCTATTATGAATTATAATAATAGTTAATTTTTATAAAAGAAAAAAAATACAAGCCATTAAACAAATATTTGTAACTAACAAAAGAATGAACCAAGTGTATTTAAAATAATTTTTTTATCCAGCATAAAATATCTATTAAAAAAAAAAAATCATTTTGTTTCCTAATAGCATAGGGACCCTGCAATCATGCTTGAAAATAAATATATCAGAAAGGGCAAATCCCAGACTCAATGATCTATGCTTTGGACTGAGTGAGAACAAACTAAGAAGTAACAGAGAATGAGTTTGTCCCTTATTCAAGGTTATTCTTCTGCCGAAGACGAACCAGACCAAGACCAAACCAACGATTCCGACCTCGAACATTCCGACGACGATGCCACCGTCGACGCCGCCGCTGCCGTGGGCCACCCTTCTCTCGGTGACAGATCCATCTTCAACCACCGTCCTAACCCCCCTTCTGCCTCTGGTCTTCCTTCTGCCTTCGACGCTTTCTCCGAAGTAACTAACTTTCGGTGGCTCTTATCCCCTTTTCAATTCTCAAATTTGCCCCTCCGTTGTTGAATCTGATGTTGTTGTTGTTGCTTCGCAACGAAGATTGCAGGACCGCCCCAATTTCTGAACAACAGCGTGGAGGAATATAACAGCAACCCTTCGAGAGACGGTGATGAGCAACATGGGAGGCAACGCAATAGGAGGCGCCGCAATGACAAGAAAGATTTACCCACTGGTATTATTTTCTTCATATTTTTTTTTTCTTTTTCTTGTCATTTTTATTTAATTGTTTGTTTTATTTTGTTTAGTTAATGGAGGAGTAGGGGAGATTTAAGAGGCTAGAAGTCGAACCCTTGTCCTTTTATTATTTTTCCTTTAGTATAGAAAATACTTTAAGTGGAGAAAATAAAGGGTTTTTACTTGCTCTATTGTTTCTTGCTTTTAATTATCAAAATGTTGCCTTGTTTTCCATGTGTTCTGGTATTGAACTTTTGTACAGAAAACAGTTTGAAAACTGTTGTTTTTATGATTAAAAACTGAAAACTGAAAATGAAAATAAGAAATAAAAATGTAAATAAAAGCTTCATGCTGGGATTTATAATTTTTAGACAAAGACAATATATTTAAGCTAAGCTTGTGGCCTCCTATGCTGTAAAGGGGCATGCTATGTTGTGGTTAAGCAAACAGAGGATTCCCTTTGAATTTGAGATAGCTACAGGTCTAAATCTTTCCTTTGTCAATGTTATAATATGGTATTCATGGGGGGTGCTAACACTGATTTTTTGGGTTGTTTTCTTACATATAATTTTGCAATTTATAGTGTACAACTAGAAATAGTATTCAGTGAAATTGATGTGACTATTTAGATTTGATTGCAGACATTTTCCTGGTTTATCATGTTATTTTGTTATTTGTGTATGTTCAGTTGCTTGGCCTGTTTTTGGATTGGATTAACAATTAAGGGTGTTCTCCGGTTTATTGTGGTCATGTATGTCAATTGTTGATATGGCTTTCCTGTGTACCATAGTTTATCATGTGGATTTAACCTTGTTGACTGGCACATCGATTGATCACCCCGGAAGTCACACAACAATATAAGTCAGTAATGTAAAAGCTGTTGATTTCTAACATAATTGATTGGTGTCCTCTAGTGAGATTTTCATCATGAATGGCACTGGAATAAAAATGAATAAAATCATTTTGATACTAAAAAGTTTATGCATGACTCTTCGAGTTTTTATATAAGATTGTTAATGATTATAAGAACAACAACTTAACCGATGTAAAATAGGGCTGTCTATTTTGTGCTCATGGACAGTTAGCGCATGAGCGAAAGCTTGATGTATACCCTGCAAAATGCTTTATGCTGCTTAAAAATCAAACGTTGATGACGGTTATGGTTTTTTGTTTTTTTTACGGTGATATGTACTTTCTCTTGTACTAAAAACTTTGTATTTTTCAACTTCTTATAATGTGCCGATCCCCCTGTAAAAAATTGAGTGTTGAGCCTTCTACCAATAATTTCTTGAGATTAAAAAAATTAAAACTAGTGCCAACTGCATAGGAATTTGATTCACCAAATTTTTTCCCCTCTGTTCCTTCGTGGCTTGTCTTTTAAGAAAATATCTTGTACGTCTTTCATGGATAAATTGTTCTTTGAGAAGCACTGACGAAGATAGAAATGCTTCTGATTCGGCTTTAGTTTTAAAAGAAACCTAAATAAATAGATTGCTTGACTGCCAATCAAGTTTAAAAGGCTCTATCCCTTTCTAAGTTGCCAAATCTTAAATGCACTTTTACCAGGAAAAACATCTAATGGTCAGGTAAAATAGTTAAAATAGTTTTTTCTCAAGGATTGTTACGGTGCTAGGGTGTGTTAACTCAGCTGGTAGTTTGTTAAAATAAAGTGAATAATCCTCTCTTAATTCTTTGCCTTTTGTGAGTATAATATTTATGATATATTTCATATAGGTGCGGTAGTAGAGGCAAAACCTCAACTAATTGGAATTCATGAGCGAGTAAGAAGTGACATCGATGGTAGCCAACCACCGACATCAGCTACCTCTGTCACATCAGAAGGAGTCAAGCGGGTGCCAACTGCAACAAATCCTAATGCTGAAGATGCTGCAGAGCTTTTAAGGTATGCTTTGCACTATTCCTTAGCAAGTAGTTCTGTCCGTAGTCTGTTCATAAAGCCCCTTTATAAATTCAGTTAGTTGTTAAAAATAATAGCATTGAATGCATTTTGGATATAGTGTTCATGTATCACTTGATGGTGTATACACACACACACACACTACTTGAGTGTTGATAGACTTAGTGGAGACTATTTCATAGGACATAGACTAATATATGGATGATGTGCAGAATCTAAGTAGGGCATTTCCTTAAATAATGAAGTATTGTCGTTTCCTAATTTTTCTGTAAAATATGCAGTTCCATCTTCCTCTAAGCTCAACAAGTGCATGAGTATCATCTTGGAAAATGCCATGATGTTTGAAATAGATAATAGTAATAACTTGGAAATATTCTGTGTAGAATGTGCTTGCAGTGTGGGATTCCGAAGACCTACTCCAGTGCTCGTGGAATGGTGTGCCCTGTATGTGGTGATCGCCCTCCAAATGATAGCAGCACAGAGTCCAAGAAGAAAGGATCAACTGTCAAAGATAAAGAAAAATCTAAAAGAATGAAGGGCCAATCATCCCATGCAACCTGGAAAAGTGAAACAGAGATGCAACTTAGGCAACAGTTTGATTAGCCTTATCTTTGTTTCCTTGTAAGTTAGGTTACCAGTTACCTGGTATATATAATTCTATGTTGTTAGGACTATGATTTTTAAATTCACAAATTTCGATGTTAACAACACCAACTTTGTAGCTTAAAAGTCAGATTTTTGTACGGTAAGAGAGATCTCTTCTGCCTCTGTTGAAGAGAACCAAGTCACTGTAGTTTCTATGCATTGCAACCAAGAATTGTTCTTCGGAAATATAAATTTTAGCATCTTCGAATTGTTTAAAGAAAAAGCCGATAAAACATAGTTGTGATAATCTTTTAGTAGTTAAGAGATATTAAAATCATTTTTTAAAATTAATTATTAGGTTTAAAAAAATATAAAAGACAGACCAATGGTCTTTTATTTTTCATCAAATAATCAGATTGTTACTTTGTTAGAATAGAGTAAAATTATGGAGCATGTTTGGTGTTTGATCCTTTCATGTTTGGATAAGTCTTACGAAACGAGGGAGAGTTATAATTTAAGAAAAATAATTTCGTAAGACAATATTTTCAATTAATTTAAATATTATATTGCTGTCCCCGCTACTTTATGTGTAATTCTTGTGATGAATTATTAGCGAAAAAAAGCTTTGTTTTTGTTTCCATATTTCTATTATAATAAAATAATGTATTGTTTGCGTGTTCACGTTTCTATTATAATTATAATAAAATAATGTAATTATAAGAAAATAAAATACTTAACTATGTAAAAAAAGTTATGAAAAGATAATGGAATTAAAAAAAAGGATTTGTTAGTATGGAAAAGTCGTGTCTTCTTTCGAATAAATTTAATAATTGCTGTAATTTCTTTTGAGGGGAAAGGTTATTTGATTATTTTTTTTAGTAGAGAAATGTGTAGATACTAATTTGAGCTTTTATAAAATATAATAAAATCATTTTTATTTAGTAAATGAAAAATACATTTATAAAAATGTATCTCAATATATAATGTTATATGATGATATAAATTATTTTTGGTTGCTAAGAGGTAGAGTAGTTTAATTAAAAAGTTAACAAAACAGTATTATCATCATGCATATAGTAATGATATAGATATTAACGAATGAAACAAAATTAAACAAATCGAGTTTTAATAATCATCTTTCCAAGGGCGTAGTCTTTTTTCTTCTTCTGTATAACATTTATAAAAACAATTTTTAATCGGTGATGTTGATATATTTTTTTTCGCCTTTATATGAAGTTTTTATTTTATTTTATTTATGTATTTGAGAATATTGAATATTTATTATATCTTAATTTTTATTTTCTAAATTTAAATAATAATTGAATATATTTTTATCTTTATATAAAATATATTTTTAAAATATAAAGTTATTTAAAAATTAATTTAAATAAAAAATATTAGGTAAATAGTTTCAATATTTTCTTATTTAATATCTTTATTTAGATATTATGTAATCAAATTTCATTCTCCTTTTATATTTTCTTTTTTTTTTGTTTGTAATTTTTTTTCTTTCATAAGATCATATTTTCATTTAGTTTGGAATTCTTCATTTTATTTCTCCTTCTATCAACATAATTTTTTTTCCATTGAGTTGATAATATATTCCTTAATCATTGTCCACACACATTCAAAAAGAGTTAGAGTCATTTATGCAAATTGAAGCAAAACTCTTTCTTTTAGGTCATCATAGAGCATCTCTAGTAGATTAGGAGTATTTAGACTTTGTATTAAGGATCAAGTAGTGTAGGATTTCTTGTTAGGCCTTGTATTAAGGGTCAAGTAATGTAGGATTTTTGAACAATATTGCTTAAGTTGTAGGGAAATATTTGTGCCTAACTTAAGTTAATCTTGGGTGATTATAAACGGGTCGGGTGTCGTATTACCCGTAGGCACGAGTGTCATACTACCTATGAGTTTTAAAATACTCATGAGTATTTGACAAGTAACAAGGTGGGGAACATATGAATTTTTTTGTTACGGGTCGGGTTACGGATAGACAATATTCGTCTCCGACTGTTAAGAAGTGAACTTTAAGCCTAAATTAACCCCACAAAATCGGCTTGTAAGATGAGATTTGCACCCACTTATATATTATAAATTGGCTTTATCTCTAGGTAATGTGGGACTTTCAACACACCCCCCTCACACCGAGGTATAGACGCCATCTCGAGCGTGAGACTAGACATTAATGGGTGGTTCGATAATGACTCGGTAGCGGGTAGAACAACATGTCCATCAAACAACAAATATCGCTAGGATAAGCTATAACCATAGCTTTGATACCAGGTTAAGAAGTGGACTTTAAGCTTAACTTAACCTCACAAAATTGGCTTGTAAGGTAAGGTTTACACCCACTTGTATATTATAAATTGGCCTTATCTCTAGTTGATGTGGGACTTCTAACATACCCCCTCACGCCGAGGTATAGACATCATCTCGAGCGTGAGACTAGATATTAATGGGTGGTTCGATAGCGGGTGGAACAACATAACCAACAAACAACAAATATCGCTAGGATATGCTTTAACTTGGCTCTGATACCATGTTAAGAAGTAGACTTTAAGCCTAACTCAACCCCAAAAAACCGGCTTGTAAGGTGAGGTTTGCACTCACTTATATATTATAAGTTGGCTTTATCTCTAGTCGATGTGAGACTTTCAACATCGACCTGACTCGTTGTCATCCTTATTTGGAGCCTTCTTAGCAATTTTAAATTGTAACTCTTGCTCAGTGTGTGGTGGCTCATTCAATGAGTACATTGATACATTGTCATTGACGCTATCAAATTACTACTACTTAACAAGACAACTTCAGTATTGCCAAGTTAGTAATTAACAAAGTAGATAGGGTTAAAGTAACCTTGAGTAATTTCCCAATGAATACAGAATTGTTTTTCAACACTTGATTCTTATGAAAGCCTATGAAAGGTTAGTAAAACACAATGCAATACTAAAGGATAAAAGTAAAGATCTATCCTAATGAAATTGATATTGAAGATGAAGTAACAAATAAAAGACTTTGAAACAATTATAATGAAAATAGACTAATTCTATCGCTTTTCCAAAATAGATTCATCATCGGTTAACCATAGATTATTGCTCAATTGATTATTGTTTTTTTTTATTTCAAATTAATTAAAGTAAATTCTTAATTAATTTGATGACGATCTTACTATTAACCAAAGTAGATTCTCAATTAAAAACAATACCTTTTTAGATTACTTAATAAAGTCAACCAAAGTATATTCTGAATTGAATCCTATTATGTTTAATCATATCCATTCTCTTATCTCCTAACCTAGTTAAAAGTTAATTAATCAAAGTACATTCTTGACTAACTATTGTTAAAGTTTTTACCACTAATCAAAGTACATTCTTAATCGGTAGCAAAAACTCATTCAATCATATAAAAGTTCCTAAATTCAATCAAAGTACATTTTTAATCAAAATTAGAAACCCTTAGACTCATATGATTAATATGCATGTAGATTAAACACCTCATGATGTAAAAGTCATTACTTTTGACGTGATTAAGAAATAAAAGACATAGAAGAAAGATAACTCAAATCAATAAACAAAAGAAACAAAAACATTAATTCAACTTAACATCAAAATTCATAATGAAATTTCAGTGAAATAGCCCTAAAAGTTTAATCCTCCATAGATAGGGTGAAATACTTGATGAAAAGCAAAAGTAGGAGTGTTGTTGAGTGTCTCTTTTGCTTCCCCTGTGTTCCTTTATATAGAACTTGATTGAGCTTGGGTTGTATTTAATTTGTTGATAAAATCTCTTATTTTGCACTGCAATATCTTTTAAATATATAATAGATTTAAACAATTTTAAAAATATTTAACAGATATTTTTCTGTTAATATTTTCAGATTTATTTATCTTGTGAAATATCTAACAGTCTTTTAGCAATACAATTTTTTCCAAAATTGTATTTCAGCCCTTCTTATTTTTCTAAAATTGTAGAGAAAGTCAAAAGATTTTTATACTTGCACTTTAGCCCCTTGTTTGACCATATTTGACGAAAGTTGAGTTCTAGTGAAGGAATTCACCTTTCTCACCCAAATTAGAGTTTTCGCTGATGCAAAAAGTGACTTTTGGGTGTTTGATTCAAGCAATGGATACACAATTTAGAGTTCTAGGTTTTTCTGTTTTTGGCGAATTGGTTTCTACTTTGGGTTTGCAGGTTGCGAAGACAGAATGTGATTTCGCGGAGGCACACAAGGATTTTGAATGGTTGTTCGAAGCTGACGGTGGAGGATAACCATGGTTGTCTCGTGGTGAGATGAAGGCTACAAGTTGTTGGGTTCGCGATATGGTCTCTGGGTTTTATGATTTGGAACTGTGGTGGCTCATGGTGGTGGTTGAATGAGAAGTTGATGGTGGCGCGAGGATGATGGTCTTGTTACGGTGGTTTCGTGGTGGAGTGTGTCATCGACGTTGTTCCGACGTGGTTGATGGTGGATGCTGATGAAAGAGATGAGGCTAGTGTTTCTATGATTGTGAGAGGTTGCGATGATGATGTGGCAAACCCTAATTGGTCTGCTTGTGGATGCAAAGATCATGCCAAGTGGCAACATATAAAACAATTTGATTTGTGAGTGGTAGGAGGGGTGTGGAATAGGAAAATCAGGGGTGTATGAGTAAAAGCTAATTGTTTGGTCCATTTACTGAAAAATGAGTTTATAAGTTAAAACCATGAGTAGATTCAACTCTTTGTAAGTTTCTTTCAAGAATTTATCCATTTTGGTCTTATTTTGTATCTTGGACATTTTAATTTCTTTGAATGAAATAAACATTAGGTTAGTTGTATCAACAAATTTTACAATATCCAAAAATAATTTAAGAAACTAAAAATTTCTTTTAAAGACCTTTTAATTCTCAAACTCGATAAATTCAATTGTCATAAATTATATTTAAATCAATCATTTAAACACAAAAATTCCATCAAAATTTTGAAATTAAACCTAAAATGTGGGAATAAATATGCACTCATCATGTATCTTTTGGTAAGTATCATCTGCTATACTTAAAAAGCTAATAGATATATTAATTTAGTATTATTTTCTTTAACCTATGTTTTTCTCTCTTTAATCAATCAAAGAGTAGCATCCAGTTCTAAAATAAGTTACCTTAGGTGAGCAAATTCTAAACTAACATATTTATTCTATCCTTTAAAGCCCTATCTACGTAACTATAGAACCCTTCTAAATATATCAAAGACCCCTTTCCTTTATTAGGTCTTTTACTCATTCCTTATTGCTAAGATTGTTGATAAGGGAAACACTGGTTTAGCTAAACCTTAATCTCACAGTGTTTTTGGTTTTTGATGATGACAACATATTATTAATAACACATGTATTGACGTGTTGCATGTTCAAAACTTTATTGTGTATGAATTCTTGAAGAACATGTTTGTGTTGATTTTGTATATGTGTGCATATTCACATCTTTTCTACATGAGATATCATTTGTGATTGCATTACATATGTTTCAGAAAAGAAAAGCACATGCACTTGGTTGAACTTATATTGTGTGGCAAAACTGCAAGTTTTAAGTCGACTTCATTATGAAGTAAGTCAATTAAAACTCGTGACTTTGCACAGATTTTCAAAAACAGTGTTGTGAGTAGTTTTGCAAAAAAAAAAGATTTTCAAAACTGCATTGAAATGACTTAGTCAACTATATGCGTAGGTAACTTGACTTAGTTAGTTATGTTTTGAATTTCTATTAATGCTTGTGAACTATAACGACTATACTTTCGTTCTATGTTCAAAAAATAATTACAAGTCAACTGAATTAAATGTGTAATCAATTTGGTTGGTCTAACTACTACTAATTGTTTTAACTGTCATAATTGTCTGGTTACAGTCGACTGTATTAGTAGTGAAGTTGACTACATGAGCGTCTCTTTTATAGAAAACTATAAATAGACATGATTCTATTTTACACAGAGACTTTGGTGATTCTAACACTTTCATTCTGTTGTTTCATATTTTGATCTCTGTGCAAACACTCCAAGAATTCATCAAGAAGACCGTGGAGATCTCTCTTGGATAATTGCTTGACGAGCAAGGCTGTGCTGAAAGAAAAGCTTGATCATATTGCACATTGAAGTGTATTGGAAATGTGATCATTTACTTCTCTCAATCTTGTGAAGATTGTGGTTGCCCTATTGTGATTACAGGAAGAGGATGTGCTGCGTTTTGGGAACTTTGAGGATTGTTCAAAGTTGACAAAGACTACAGGAGAGGGGATATCTTACTGTTGTTCTTTGGGTGTTGTATGCCTATATATTTTGGTTAGAGGGTTAGAGAGGTGTTTTATATTTTGACATGGAGGTCTCTATAGAAACCTTGTTGTAAAAACCTTGACCATTATAGTTCATTTGTTTTCGGGTACAGAAAGGACATTTGATGTAGGCAGTTTGGCCGAACCAGTATAAAAACTGTGTTTGAATTTCTCTACCCCTGAACTCTTTATTTTCAAGTTGAATTTACTTTCTGCATAGTCAAATATTTTCTGCTGCACTTGATTTATCTTTTTCATTCAGATTTAAGAAACTTTTGAAAGGTTTACACTTTGTGAAAAAGATTTGAAAAAGACTTTGATTTTTAAACCTCACCAATTCACCCCTCTCTTGGTGTTGAAACTAAGCCATTCTTTTTCCAACACTTATCGTGAAAATGATTCATTCAGATCAAAGTTTACCTAAATATAACCATTTGATTCAATTGATAAACTTAAAGGCTTATACTCATGTAACATATTAAGCCTCTCATAAATCAAAATTTGATAGTAAATTTCAAATACACTAAATCATCTAATCCATCAAATCAACCATAAACTAAAATCAATCAACATCCACACATATCAGTTTCAAACAATATTTCAACTCAGCATATCTTATTAAAAAAATTCATTCGCACAATGAACACCAACCAATGTGAGAAAATAAAAGAGAAAAAAGAGCTAGCCCCCTTATTTGGACTTAAGGTTTTTCTCTATCAAACTCTAGAGACTTATAGACTTATAGGATGTTCTATCTATACACAAAAAGTCATATTAATGATTTGAACACATCTTAATGATCATTGATAAGCATATATTCATCTTGCACCTAAAAGTGTCACATGCAAGGATGCTTCCCCACATAAAATTATATCTCTTAATTGACTCAAGAAAAAGATGGAAAATGAACTTTCTTTCATTCAAATTTTGATTGGATAAGACTATTGCCCTCTACATCAGAATTCATATAATGTACTCCAATATTCAAACGAACGAATAAATTGATCAAAATTATAGAGTATTTAGTATTAATTTTCTGTTTATTTTCAACTCAAGATTTTAATAGTAAAATAATTAACTTCCACTTATAAAGTTTACTCTTACTCTTAAGCAGTTTTTAGGTCCTTACAAGTACAATGAGTTAATATTTCCTTTTTATCTCAAAACCATATATCTCTTAATAATACACTTTTTGTCCTCTCTTTATCTAATAAACTTATTTTTGTTAGATAAGCTATCGAACAATTAAATTTTGTAGCACTTATGTATCCAGACTCTTGTCTTTTTTCTAGGATATCCTCACGAAAGAGATAATTGGGTGTAGTACTAAGAGGGGAGGACTCTACTACATGGAAGATTTGAATTCTAATACGTTGAATACTGTGAGAAATTCTAGCAACAACAAAGAAGAAAATACTCAGGTTTGACATACACGCATGGACATCCATTATTTTATCACATGAAACATGTTCTTCCAAATCTATTTACTAGTACAAATTGAAGTAAATTGACATGTGACATTTGTATTCTTGCAAAGAGTCATCGTACATCTTTTCCCACACACACACACACACACACACACACACACACATATATATATATATAGTGTAACACACAATCACAACAAGTGAAACCACAACCACAACCTTGTGAGCTATTTGAATTTTTATAATTTTATTTTCTCTCAATGAGAGAACTAACTTGCCTAGTGGGGCAACTTACAGGGACTGTTGACTGCCCCCACACATCACCACGAGACTTTTCAGTGTGCTTTGTCCTCACTCACACACTTTCTGGGAAAACTTCCCTGAAGGTCACCCACCGGCGATCACTCCCCGCCCTCTCAGTGCCCGGGCGTCACATGCCCACCAGCTTCCGCTTGGTTCGTCCTCGAACCACACCATACTGAGAGAGGCTAGGCTCTGATACCATCTGTAACATTCCGACAACTTACAGGGACTGTTGACTGCCCCCACACATCACCACGAGACTTTCCAGTGTGCTTTGTCCTCACTCACACACTTTCTGGGAAAACTTCCCAGAAGGTCACCCATCCCAAAATTTCTCCAGGCTAAGCACGCTTAACCATGGAGTTCTTATGGGTTAGGCTACCGAAAAGTAAATGCATTTTGGTGATATGAGTAGCCAAATCAATTCCTTTAAGTTATCCTTCAACTGTATAGTCTCATACCTATACAGTCTCCAGATCCCTCTCATTCCGGTGTATGTTCTATTCGTCCATGTGCCCTTTCCACTAGAAGCCTGTCAGGAGCCGCTCCTTGTCCGTGCCTTTTGCACCGGCGATCACTCCCCGCCCTCTCAGTGCCCGGGCGTCACAGTGGGTAAGCTTTGATAAAAGACCCAATAATTTTTCCCAAGTCCAGACCTCACCCAGATACCCAATCACCTAGAGCTCATTGGATTTTCATAAAATATATTTGCTAAGTTATAATACCACTCACCCAATAGCCAAATCCCTACGAGTCATTTCCACTTGGCTCACACAATGAGTAGAACATCTAAAACTCTTTATAATTTCAAATTTTCACTCTCACTTAGTAGTTGACTGGCTCATCCAACGAGTCTATACAACTCATAAATTTGATAGGTATATCAATTTGATCAATTCGGTCAAACATGTGGTTTTATACCTTTTTCAAGCCACAATATGCATTATTCAATTCAAAAATAAGTCACTGAGAGCCAATTTATTCAAACTTATATATCTATCCTTAGATAGTTTTCAATCAAACATAATCGTTAAACTCAACACATAAACAAAAAAAACAACATTACTCTCATCATACCAAAATAAAATAATTAATTAAATAGGTAATTTCTCCTGCCTGAATTTGAGGTTCTCACTCACAAAGTTCCAAAGACTCTAAACCTCACAAGATGTTCTACCTCTACATAGAAAACTCAAATCAACAATATAAACACATCCTAACAGTCTTAGTCAAACAAATACTCATTTTGAACTCCTTAGAGCCACATGCAAAGCTCCCTATAGCAAACATACAAAACTATTAAAAATTGATTCAAGAGAATGTTGTAAAAAGCTGACAAAATCACGAACAAAATTTCCTGAGGCATGTAGAGTCACTGTCCTTAAGGACTTATCAGTGGTGTGTTGCACAAGTCTCCCAGGATACAACATGAACTTCTCAGAATTTCTGAGGATCTCAGAACTAGCAAGGAACTCTAAACAGAGTATAAGAATAACCCAAAATAATTTTAGAAAAGGGAAAAGAGACAAAGGATGAAACTTATAAGAGAAGAGAATGAGAGAAGATTGATTTTTGGTGTGTCTTGGAATGGAGGAAGAACTCTCTATTTATAGAGCTAGAAAGAATAAAATAAATAAAGGAAATTAAAAAAACATAAATGATTAAAGTTGCAACAATTAAAAATTTTAATGTTGGTTAATAAAATTTTCCCCGTTTGCCAATTAACAAAATACTAACATTCTAAAAAGGAATGTTGCAATCAACATTGCAAAATATTCTTTTGCCATATAACGTCTTTTGCAATCAATGTTTTACAACAACCAGAGGTTTTAGAGCCTATTTTCCTTTTCTTAGGATCGGGTAACATTACCTTAGCTAGGCACCCCCACACTCTTAGATATTTAAGGTTAGGTTGATAACCTTTCCAACACTCATAAGGAGTTTTACCAATTTTCTTATGGGGTATTCTATTTTGTAAAAAACATGCAGTAAGCAAGGCTTCTCCCTAAAGGTTATCAGGTGCATCAGAACTAACAAGCATAACATTCATCATTTCCTTAAGGGTTCCATTTTTTCTCCCAGCTACTCCATTAGACTCGGGTGAATATGGTGGGGTCACTTCATCGATAATCCCTTCTTTAACACAAAATTAATTAAACAGTACATACTCACCACCTCTATCTGATCTAATCCTCTTAATATTCTTATTCAATTGATTTTCTACTTCTGCTTTATAACACATCAAAGGCTTCATCTTTATGTTTGATTAAGTAAACTTTGGTGTATCTAGAATAATCATCTATAAAGGTCACAAAATAATTTTTACCTCCTCTAGACACGGTTTGTTTCATATATGCTAAATCGATATGAATTAACCCTAACACTTCAGTTTGGCGTTCTACAGAAAAACATGTTTTCTTTGTCATTTTAGATTCCACACATATATCACACTTACTACTCTGTTTATCATACATATTAATCAATCCTAGTCGTTGTAATTTCAAAACATACGAGGAATTCACATGTCATAATCTAGCATGCCATATATCATACGAGTCAACAATATAAGCAGAAGAACTTGATTCATTAATATTTTCAGAAATATTTAGAATGAAGAGTCCTTGATCACAGTATCCCTTCCCCACGTAAACATTATTTTTTGTCATAACGATCTTGTCAGACTCAAATGAAACTTTAACCCCAACATTTCCCAATAGTGCTACAAAGATTAAATTAACTCTGATTGATGGCACATGTAGCACATCACTCAAGGCCAGAGTCTTTCCATATGTGAGTTTGAGAAGAACTTTTCCTTTTCCCAGAACAAAAGTGGTGCTGGAATCACAGAGGTAGACATGTTCTTCTCCATCCCCTACACTAGTGTAAGAGGTAAAGGCACTTCTGTTTGCCCATATATGCCTGGTAGCACCAGAGTCTTCCACCCACTTGCTCACATTGGTCATTATATTTACTTGAGAAACGACCTCAGCAATAATGTCATCTACTTCGACTATATTTTCCCTAGGAGGATTGTCATTTCTTACTCTACGTCAGGTGGGTTTAGATTCATTGGGACATGATTTAAGAAAATTATTTTTTTTCGTGATTAGGTTAGTGTACGTACCTTTTGGGAGCAATAACAACTTCATACATGCCTAAAAAGGGTGGATTCGTGTTCTTGCCAGCACCATAAATTTTGTCCAGAAAAAACCTCGAAATTTGACACGTCCAAAAGTGTATTTGCGAAGACCATCTGGGCTCCGGAAACAATGATTTGGCTCTCCGAAGGCATGTTGTTGACGTCAGCAATAAGTCCTTAAGATTGTTGTTAAAAACTGACAGAATCACGAACAAAATTTCCTGAGACTTGTAGAGTCACTTGCGCAAGTCTCCCAGGATACAACAGGAACTTCTTAGAATTTCTGAGGATCTCAGAATTAGCAAGGACCTCTAACAGAGTATAAGAATAACCTTGAATAATTTTAGAAAAGGGAAAAAAGACAGGATAAAACTTAGAAGAGAAGAGAATGAAAGAAGATTGATTTTTGGTGTGTCTTGGAATAAAGAAAGAACTCTCTATTTATAGAACTAGAAAGAATAAAATAAATAAAGAAAATTAAAAAACATAAATAATTAACGTTGCAACAATTAAAAATTTTAATGTTGGTTAATAAAATTTTTCCCATTTGCCAATTAACAAAATACTAACATTCTAAAAAGGAACCTTGCAATCAACATTGCAAAATATTCTTTTGCAATATAACGTCTTTTGATATCAATGTTTTACAATAGAGAAGAGGTAAAATGAGCTTACTCAAAATAAAATTATCATCGACTAGTTACTTGTGTCATGATTTTTGTGGTATACTCACATCTTCAATAGCTAGATTGGTCAGAATCTTAAAAAAAATTATAAGAAAAAAAAACGTATTTTGTAAATATATGGTAAATTTTATAAAATAAAATTCAATTAATTTATTTATAGTTTGAGTTTTTTTAATACTAAAATAATCTAAGTTTTATTATAAAGTGTATTAATATTCTTAGGCATTGTATAGGTCCTTACATTTATTTGCTAATTTTT
Source organism: Vigna mungo (assembly GCA_036885675.1). Lineage (NCBI taxonomy): Eukaryota > Viridiplantae > Streptophyta > Magnoliopsida > Fabales > Fabaceae > Vigna > Vigna mungo. Next base: position 14,278,811 of record CP144700.1, on the reverse strand, counting down.
TTTTACATATTTATTATTTTTTATTTATTTAATATACCTTGTTGAATAAAAATCACTAAATTAGATATATTTATGTTTTAATTATGTTTTTTTTAATTGGTTTAACGGGTAGATTTTTTTAACCGGTAGATTTAATAATAAACACAATATATTATTAGAATTTATGAATTATAATTCCCCTATTTCTAACGAAAATAATAGAATCCAAAAGCATTACTAATTAGGTTCTCGAATTTAACAAAATGAATGAAGAGTTCATACTTTGAAGCATTAGTTTGGCCGATCCATTTTCTAATAATCGTTCAGAAAACAATAATAATTCTAAAAACATACTTGTACTATTTAAAAAATAATAATTCGACTTTCAAAACAAAATTTTAAAAAAATTATTAAACTATAATTGTGCTGACGGTTTTAATAAAATAAAATAAAATAAAAATATAACTTTAACACTACAAAAATAATATATTTTAGGAAGGGTTATTTTTCGGCAGTTTTATAAACCCCGATAATTTTTTGCTGTTTTATGACATAAACCGCCATAACTTTTTTTTAAATTTTTTTATGCCTTCATTTTTCTCCAAACTCTAAATAGTTATCTCTTCTCCCTGCTTCTTTCATTTTCTCCAAGCTCCTTCTTCGCACAATCTTATGATTTATTGGTTTCGTTTTAATAACATTTCTTTTCCTCTGCTCTCTCGAACCTTCTTGATGGAAGACGCAGAGAAGATCAAGTGGATCAAATCAAATACAGTTCGGACTCCTTGAAGCTTTCTTCACGAGTAAACGCAGTCGAATGTAAGAACAATTATGAATAGTGAGACGATGACTGATTCGATGAAGGAAGTTAGCAAGAGAACTCGAAAGAGGAGGAATGCACCTGCAAAACCCTAGGTTCGCGATAATACTCCAGGAGTGGAGAGGATTCGACGCGGAGTGAAAAATAGGAAGATTGTTCAGTGAGAAATGCGAATTAGGTCGCGTGTTTGGTGGAAAAGGAAGATTCAACAATTGAATCAGTGAAACAGTACCAAAATGAGATGTAATCAATGGATTCATTGGAAAAGATTGTAGTGAGCACGAATCAAGTCGCAAAATGTGATTTGGTGATGTGAGTCACGGCGATGAGGGCTCTGTGAGAGTGATGCAGTGAGGAGATTTGTGAGCTCGAGAAGAAGCTAGGGTTAGCTTGTTGGACTCGTGAAAACTCAAATTGTTGGCGCTACGTGACCGAGCCGTCGTTCCATAACCACCATTACGTCTTCTCACCTCCTACAAACGGTTAGGTTTGTGCTAATGTTTGCAATTCATTATTTTGGGTATTGTTTGAGGTTTAAGCAGTTTGAAATGATAAACATTTTATTGTTACCGCTCGGTAAATACCGTCCGGTACTTTTGTACTTTTTTCACTGCCCGGTATCTTTGTAGCTACCGTCAGGTACATTAGTACTCTTGTTACTTTTTGGTATAAATACCGTCCGGTATCTTGGTACTCCTGTTACCACTCCGTATCTTTGTAGCTACCTTCCGGTACATTAGTACTTCTGTTACCACCCGTCCGGTACACTAGTACTTTTGTTACCACTCGGTATGCTCATCGCTTGGTTTGGTCCATCTCTTTTCTTCGTTCTTTTGTCTCTTCCTCTTGTTTTGCCTTTCCTATATATTTCGGTCTGTACTTGTCTTTTCTGATTTTGATCGATCAATACAAATAGTTTCTCCTTTTCTATTTTCGCTTTCTCTCTCTTTTACTGCGTTATAATTCTATGATGGTATCAGAAGAATTTCAGGCTGCTGCTCATTGATTTCTTCCTTCCTGTTCTTGGTTTTCTTTTCATCTTCTTCTATCATGGCCATGACAAATTCATCTTCATCCACTCACGATAATACTCCTTCATACCTTTACCTACACCCCAATGAAAACCCTGCCATAGCCCTGGTCTCTCCTGTTCTAAATGCCACAAATTATCATTCTTGGAGCAGATCTTTCATCACAGCTCTTTCTGCCAAAGACAAAGTCCAATTTGTTCTTGGATCCGCACCTCAACCTTCAAAAACTGATGCCTCCTTCCCTGCTTGGTTCCGCTGCAACAGTATGGTTGTTTCATGGCTTATACATTCTGTTTCTCCTTCAATTCGCGAAAGCATTATCTGGATGGATCTTGCTATCGACATTTGGACTGATCTGAAACACCGTTTTGCCCAAGGCGATCTTGCAAGAATCTCCACCCTTCAAATGGAAGCCACTACTCTATCACAAGGTGAGCTTTCTGTCACTGATTTTTTTACAAAACTCCGGGTCATTTGGGATGAGCTCGACTGTTTCCGTCCGGACCCTGTTTGTACCTGCTAGACAAAATGTTCATGCACCGTCTCGGCCGTTCTTTCTCAACGTAAAAACGAAGACCGTGCCATGCAACTTCTACGAGGTTTGAATGATCACTATACCAACATACAATCTCATATACTCCTTCTTGATCCTATTCCCCCTATTTCCAAAATTTTTTCCCTTGTTCTTCAACAAGAACGTCAACTGATGAATGACCATATCACTGCCTCTGTCACCACTACCCCTTTTCCTAGTTCCACATCTACCTCTGTCACTTGCAATTACTGCAATAAAGTTGGCCACCAAGAAAATACATGTTTCAAAAAACATGGTTTCCCTAACCAAGAACACAAGAATGTCAAAACTACCAACATTAATTCTCGCAAGATCTGCACTTACTGCCACAGAAACGGTCATACCATAGACATTTGTTTCAAGAAACACGGTTATCCGCCCGGCCACAAATTTTCCACCAAAGCCGGTCAAGTTCACAATGTTCTCTCGACCACTAATGCCGATAACCAATTGAAAAGCTTGGATACCGAACGTTCTTCTCCTGAGACAATTCAACTTACTCCTCAACAATATCAAATCCTTGCCGAGTTGTTCAAACAATCAACGACCAACAATTCCAATGTTCACATCAACCAAGTTGGCACGGTTTCTACCAATCTGTCTCCAGGTAATATTGTTTCAATTTCTCAGATGCATTCTAGCAATATCTGGCTTCTTGACTCTGGTGCTACTGACCACGTTTGTATCTCTTTAAAATTTTTTACTTCTTATCAAAAGATTAACCCAATTCCTATATGTTTACCTAACGGTAAAATAATAAATGCTAATTACAAAGGTACAGTTAAAGTCAATACCAAACTTTCTCTTTCTAATGTGCTATATGTTCTTGATTTTTCATTCAACCTTGTTTCTGTTTCTCAACTTATAGCTCAACACAAATGTCAACTCATTTTCTCTCCTTCTGGCTGCATTATGCAGGACATACACAGCCAAGAGAAGATTGGTTTGATTAGACACCACAATGGCTTATATCTACTTGATCCATCTATATGTAAAATTGACATTAACTATACCCCTGTTGTCTGTTCTGTTAAGCACACACATTTATGGCATGCTCGTCTTGGACATTTATCACATGATAGGCTACAACTGTTACAACACAAACACAGTTACATAAACACTGCTGACAACAACAATTTTTGTGATGCCTGCCATCGGGCCAAACAAAAGAAATTGCCTTACACTGCTAGCACTTCTACTTCTTTATCCTCTTTTGAATTATTGCATATTGATATATGGGGTCCTACTACTGCTTCCATGAATGGCTACAAATACTTGCTAACCATTGTTGATGATTACTCTCGTTATACTTGGATCATTCCTATGATAGATAAATCTTCTGTCAAAAATCAGATTCTCACCTTCCTATGCTATGTAGAAAATCAATTTCATAAAAAAGTTAAAATTATCCGCACAGATAATGGTGTTGAATTTATTCTACAAAATATGTTTTCAAGTAAAGGAATTATCCATCAAACTACTTGTGTGGAAACCCCTGAACAAAATGGAGTGGTTGAACGTAAACATCAACATATTTTAAATACCGCTCGTGCTTTGCTTTTTCACTCACATCTACCACTTGCATTCTGGTGTTATGCAGCTCAACATGCTGTATTCTTGATAAATCAAATGCCTACACCGGTTCTACAGAATGAAACACCTCATGAACGGTTACATGGATCTCCCTGTGATCTCTCTCTGTTACGTGTCTTTGGCTGTCTCTGCTATGCCAACACCATAACTTCTCAAAGAAAAAAGTTTGATGATCGTGCTATTCCTGGTATCTTCTTAGGCTTTCAAAAGCACACAAAAGGTTATCTATTTCTCAACCTAAAAAACCACAAGATTGAAATATCTCGTAATGTTGTTTTTCATGAAAACACTTTTCCATATCATAATACTCCCAAAACCGACAACTCTTTATCTCTACCCATACCACATCACTACACTAACAATTATGATGAACTTTTACCGTCCGGTCATGCTGATCAATTGCCGTCCGTTTTTCCACATACTAATACTTGTAATAATGGCACTATTCACAACACATCCACAGATGTTGTTCAAACGAATGACACTGCTAGTAACACTTCCACTAGCACAAGAAAGTCTTCTAGAACGCGTAGGATTCCTGCTTACTTAAAAGATTTTCAGACGAACGGTGTTATAAGATACCCCATTACGAATTACATTAATTATAACAGGCTTTCCCATACTTTCAAGCATACTATATTATCTATCTCATCTAATGCTGAACCAACATGCTATTCTATTGCCTCAAAACAACCTCAATGGGTCACTGCCATGCATGCCGAGCTCGATGCCCTGCAAGCTAATAACACTTGGGAACTCACCACCCTACCTCCCAACAAAACTGCCATTGGCTGTCGGTGGATTTACAAAATCAAATATAATTCTGATGGCTCTATTGAACGATACAAAGCACGCCTCGTTGCCAAAGGATATAATCAGATTGAAGGGCTTGATTATCTCGATACTTTTGCCCCTGTTGCCAAAATCACTACGGTTCGGCTTCTTCTTGCCGTAGCCGCTTCCAAGTGTTGGTCACTTAAATAATTGGATGTTAATAATGCCTTCTTACATGGTGATCTTCATGAAGAGGTTTATATGAAAATTCCTCCTGGCCTCACCCCCGCCAACAAAAATCAGGTTTGTAAACTCCAACGCTCTTTATATGGCCTTAAACAGGCCGGCCGCCAATGGTATGCTAAATTACATCAGTTTTTACTATCAAATAATTATCACTGTTCTATCTCTGACAATTCTCTTTTTCTGAAACATGATGGCAATCACACTACGGCGTTACTTATCTATGTTGATGATATCCTCATCACTGGCAACGATGATGGAGAAATTCAACACATAACTGACCTCCTTCATTCTACCTTCCGTATTAAGAACCTTGGTAATCTCACATACTTTCTCGGTCTGGAAGTTGCTCGCAACTCCAAAGGAATACATCTTAGCCAACGCAAGTATACCTTGGATCTCCTTGCTGAAACCGGCCTTCTCGACAGTTCGCCCGTCCCTACTCCCATGGTTCCTAAACAATCTACTACTAATACCGTCCGGTCTCTTGATGACACTGATGTTGCCTCTTATCGACGTCTCATTGGTAAACTTATATATCTAACCACGACTCGTCCTGACATTACCTTTGTTGTCAACCATCTCAGTCAGTTCATGTCTGCTCCTACGACTGCTCACCAACAAGCTACCGGTCGCATCCTCCGTTATCTCAAAGGCACTCCTGGTACTGGTATTTTTCTTCCCAGCACATCTTCCATTCAACTGAAAGCCTTTTGTGACTTCGACTGGGCCGCCTGTCCTGATACTCGCCGTTCGGTAACTGGATTCACCGTCTACCTTGGCTATTCTCTCATCTCTTGGCGCTCCAAGAAACAACCGACCGTCTCCCGTAGTTCTTCTGAGGCCGAGTATCGTTCACTTGCCAGCACGGTGTGTGAAATACAGTGGCTCACATACTTGCTTAATGACCTCCACGTTGCTCATACGTCACCTGCTCTCATCTATTGTGATAACCAATCTGCCATACAAATTGCTTCCAATCAAGTCTTTCATGAACGTACAAAGCACATTGACATTGACTGTCACATTGTTCGTGAAAAAGTTGTCTCCGGTCTCATCAAACTTCTACCCATCTCCACAACAATGCAATTAGCCGACATATTAACCAAACCGTTACCTCCTCCTACCTTTCAACACCTTTGTTCCAAGTTGGGACTCCAAAATATTTACGCCCAGCTTGAGGGGGGCTGATAAACATTTTATTGTTACCGCTCGGTAAATACCGTCCGGTACTTTTGTACTTTTGTCACTGCCCGGTATCTTTGTAGCTACCGTCAGGTACATTAGTACTCTTGTTACTTTTTGGTATAAATACCGTCCGGTATCTTGGTACTTCTGTTACCACTCCGTATCTTTGTAGCTACCGTCCGGTACATTAGTACTTCTGTTACCACCCGTCCGGTACACTAGTACTTTTGTTACCACTCGGTATGCTCATCGCTTGGTTTGGTCCATCTCTTTTCTTCGTTCTTTTGTCTCTTCCTCTTGTTTTGCCTTTCCTATATATTTCGGTCTGTACTTGTCTTTTCTGATTTTGATCGATCAATACAAACAGTTTCTCCTTTTCTATTTTCGCTTTCTCTCTCTTTTACTGCGTTATAATTCTATGATGAAAGTTTTGATCTTTAAGCTATTGGATTCTAAAGATATTTTTTGTGGTGAACAAATGAGACACTTGTCTCACCTTTGTAGTCTTATGTGGGCAGAGGTGCAATGTGACCGGTGTACATGGTGCAGTGAGATTGTTGTGTGATGATTTCAAATTCATTTTACCTTGTTTCCCATGTAGCCCATGAGACCAACTCCAACGGGAGAAACTTTCAAGTTGTTAATGTGCTTTCTTAGCCTCCTCTGCACCCAAATAGACCCGTATATTCCTACCATCTGCTTGCTGACTATTCGCACATACTTACGATGTGATTTCACGGCACCTATTCCAAATGATTCGATAAATGCTTGCTGACCATTTATAAGAACAATCTCAATGAAAAGAAAATGGTTCGATTAAATTTTGAATTATGATTTCTTCCTTCGAAAATTATATTACTTAACTCTCATTTATGTACCTATGAAGTGGAAGTTATTACTATTCATCTTGGTAGTTCAAGGCAAAACAACAGCTTTAAATGCTTTTATTATCTTGAAAATTTATCTTAAATTTTTATTTTATTTCATTAATAAACATCTAAAAAGGAATAATATTTCCTAATCTTTTGCATATTTTGTAAGCAATTTGTTGAAGGTGTTATATGAGTTGTGTGACGTTGTTATGCATCCTAACCTTGATGGAAATGTATTAACCTATCAGCTAACCTTTGAAACATGTTTCTTATCATCTTATTAATAATATTATTTGATAGAAATTAGTATATAATGTGAGCCAACTTTTTGATGAACCTCAAAATGAAGAAATAATATTATATACTTCTCATAGGATTATGGAAACATATTCATCCTGATTATATTGATATGATCATTAAAAAATAAATTCTCAAATTTTATTTAAATTTATTCGATTTTTTTCATGTCAAACTGACCCTAGGAGATACAAAAAATGGTGAAAGTAAATTGAATATTTGATTTTTATAAATCTTTTGAATATAAGATCGCATCCTTTTCAATATGGAAAACTACGTCTTAATTATGCTTGATATTTTGGATATGATCGATTATAATGTAAGACAGGTTGTTTTTAATGTTTATATTGATATTTTGTATATTCAAAATAACTTTTTTAATATATAATTTTTCAAAAACACAATTTAAGATATTGATAATATATTAGTTAAATGACATCACATATATATTGACATAAACATTAATTTGTTGGTCACCATATTAGACTAGGAGCTAAAAGAAGTGAACATTATTATTCCTTAATATGATATTAAAGACATTGACGTTATTCAATTAGTAACATTGTTGTATTGTTTTTTATATTATTTTATAGGTTTAATACCTATTTTGCTTCCTCTTTTGGGAGGGTTTGTTCAAAGTAGTCTTTCCTTTTTTAAAAAGTTCACTAAAGCCCTAGCTTTTGCAAAAACTATGCAAGTAGGTCCTTTTTGGTTATGACATTAACTTTGCTAACGGCCAGGTGGCTAATATCTGATGATGTGGCATTGTTATGTGTTTTAAGAATAAAAAATTAATTGTGACATAGTTAGGGTTAAATTAAAAAATGAATTTGGGATAATTTGGGGAGGGTAATTAAGTAAATTGATTTTGGTCAGAAGATTATTTGGGTAAAATTTGCAATTGGGATTGGGAAATTCTGGACGATTTAGGGTTCATCACGCATATTTTGGATAGGTTTGATGTATCTGTTGAATCCCCAGCAGCTTGTTGGGTTCCTCTAAAGTAACCTTTTTGGAAGTTTCACTCACTAGTGCAGCGGGGGGCTTTTGCCGCGGTTATTTTTCACTATAGGTCGCGGTTTACGAACCGCGGCATATCCAGCCGCGGTAGTAAGTCAGAGACTTTAGGCCGCGGTTATAACCGCGGTATATAGGTTCCGTAATATGCCGCGGTTTTCCAAAGAACCGCTACCTATGTCCTTTTTTTTTGAAAAAAAAAAACAATTTTCTCCTATATGCCGCGGTTCAACCGCAGCAGAAAGTGCAACTATAGGCCGCGGTTAGTGCAAGAATCGCGGCCATATGTCTTTTAAAAAAAAAAAAAATTAAAACGAAATAGCATATGCCGCGGTTAGTGCAAGAACCGCGGCCATATGTCTATTATATGCCGCGGTTAAGGTCACAACCGCGACATATTCCCCTGCAGTTTTTTAAAATTGCAGGTCTGTTTTTGTGATATCCACTACCACAAAAACAGACCTGCATATAAAAACATGTACAGAAATTCAATTTCAACATAACAAATACATGTTCAAATGCATTTCAACATCAAATAAAGTACAGAGTCTAAGAAAATATAATCTAATCAAATGCAATGTTTAAATCTAAGAGCTATTGTATAATCTAATTATAGACTTCGCAGCAGCCTTCCTAATGAATAGTAGTGGCTTCTCAGGAACTGGTGTAGTAGTCTTGAATCTCTGCAAAAGACAATTCATATTAATTAGTGTATATGAATTCAACATTTGGGAAAAAATCAAAATTTGTTAAAGTTAAATATTACCGTTTCCCAGCTCCTTGTGATGTGAGAACGAACAATATGGGTCATCCAATACATTACATAGTATCCGCACTCATATGACCCATTTTGTCTGTTACACTACAATATATCATCACAGTTGATAATAGTTAGTGACTAACATTAAAATAAAACAAGTATAACAAAGTATGGCTTTAGCATATGTCAAACCTTGAGAGAAATCCAAGTAATCTTTCTACTGTTAGCAATTGATCTCCCACCCATCATCATAGTTGCTGGAATAGAACTGTTTATAAAAAAAGGTTTTAGCATTCATTTATATAACAAAGAAAGTCCAAACATTGATGTTCTTACCAATCAATTGCTTGTTTGAGTCGTGGGGGAGGAGGCCTGTGCAATGAACAGAACCACAAAGCAGTGTTGTCTTGCATAGACATAACAAGAAGTTGCCAATGGCGCCTGAAATTCATAATAACGTAATTATTAAATAATAAAATCACATATGGAACTTTATTATGTTAACAAAGTTCACTTACCCGGATATATAAGGCAACAAGTATATTTTCTTGCGGCTTGCAAAACTTCTTATCAGATTCATGTTGATCTGTTCAAAATCATTTGATTCATGAATTAATTGGGGATCAACGAATCCATAATCATCTGAACGCCCCAACTTGTTACTGACCCCAGACATATACCTGAAATCAAAAATTAACTTTGATATAAGGATACTTGATATATAAATCAATTTTATATATAAATAATTGCCCATAGACTTACATGATCCATAGTTGAATAATTGAAATATTCAACTCTTGTGTTCCCGACGCAAGCTCACGAACATCTTGGCTATGAAGGTATATTGGGACCTCAGAGCCTCTCCCAAATACATTAGCATCGTACTCAACCTCCAAAGGTTTATCATCAAGGATGTCAGCAAGTGGATGCAATGAAGCAAGAGGATCTTCCTCAGATAGAGGAATCTTCTCCTGTGCCTGCGTCTGCGTCTGTTGTTACATGGAAAGATACGATAAGTAATATAGAGCATTAAAAACCTTTAAAATTGAGAAGTGTAAAGAAGAATTTCATACCGAGGGGTCAGAAACTGGTTTAACCAAAAATTTAGGCCAACTGATAAACGACTTATATGCTTGTTCCACAGTGAAAATCTCTTCCGTGGACAGAGGAACCATGGCATCTGGTACGATCATTTCATCCACTGAGACCTTCACCTCATCCTCTAATAATTGCATACCATGACATACAGTCGCTGTCCTAAACTCTGTTCCTCGAGCTACCAGCACCATCTCAGTATCATCTAAAATGTATAGCAGACATGGACTACCATCGTCCATGTCATCCTCTGGGATGGCTGATGCGGAACAACTTCCTTTCCCGCTTCTTCCTGTTAGAGTAAATGTTAGATTATACAAAAGATAGAAATAATTGCACATAAATGTTTATTAGGTTTACCTGTGGGAGGGGCAGGGATAACATGTTCCTCTATAGGAGATGGCACCGCGCGCATGTTCTGAAACTGCTCCTGGAACATGCTTTGGAATTCAGCCCTCATCTCTGATCTAACCTCGGCCCTGATCTCCTCTCTAAGGTCTTCTCGGACCTTTTTTGTGATCTCTTCTGTCATCCATTGTGTATCGTTGTATGAATATGAATGCTGACGAGAAGAGCTCCCAAAATAATCTTTAATTCCTACTCCAGAACCTGCAGCACGTACACGTCCAGGGTGCTCAGGTCGTCCAGTCGTAGCAGCAAGAATATCCTGGCGACCCTCTGGAGTGAATTGGCCTTGGGAGCTCTGCTCAACCAAGGCGTCCTGTAACATTACAAAACACCATTATTCTTAAAATAGTTTAATGTAGTATGTATAATGAGAATACTTATTATTTTAGGAAGAGTGATAACTTACAATTCTTTCAGAAATCTCTCGTGCAGTTTCGGAAGAGTAGGTGCCCGATGGTCGCATACGGGCCAACTTCCATTTCTCATGTCTAGACGGTGGAGAAGGAGGCTGAGGAGGGCTACCACCCTGAGTTGGTGGTCTAGCATCTGCCTTTTGCTTGAGGAGTTTCTCCTCAAGCTTCCTATACCCACCACGAGATAATAGGTGGGGGTTTTTGTTATGAGCACTTGTTCCTTGTGCTTTGCTTCTAATTGCCTGTCACACACACATGAATTAATTAGTTCATATGATATATATTTGTTAATGAGGAATTGAATAATATCAACTATACTAACCTGTCATTCCTTTGACAACCGACTCTCTTTAAAAAGCCGCCAAGTCTCCTCATCAATGGACTTATATGCTCTACATGGAGTCTTATGTTTAAGGTGTCCATAGATGTATCTTGATGTCAACTTGCTTTTAAAGTTCCTGAAATTTTTTGCAACAATTGACAAACACTTACTTCTAAGTGTTGCGACATTTGGAATGTCAAAAGTCACCTGAAATAAACATAATAAAGTTGTATTAGTTCAAAATTATCAATATAAACAAATTTTAATTCAAATGCTATTAATTAACTTACCAATATATCGTTCCAAATAACGTTCCAAATATCGTTCCAAATAACGTTCCGATCAACCTCGGACACATGATCAAAAGATGGAACGAGAATGCTAATTTTATCACGTGCCACCACTCCAAGGTATGATCGGAAGTCATCTGCATAGCGGCCAGTTGCCACACTCGTGGTGACATTCACGTTCACCGGAGTTCTTTCACCACTTTGTTTCCTGAGCAATAGTTGTTTCATCCTAGTGGGTCCTCTAGTGATCTTTTGATGTGGAAAATTGAAGTGATTCATCTTCTAAACTGACTCCACTATTTTGTACTGTGCTTTTATCATCCAATTTCTTCGTATAGAATGTGCAATTATTGACTTCATAACCTTGACAACACACGACATCAAACTTCAATCCATTTGCAAGCCACAATAAAGTTTCAGAAGGATGTGGCTCTTTGTCAATTTCAGATTTGAACCAAGACATAAATGTTTTGTTATGCTCCATCAATTGCCATTTCTCTGATTGTCTTGGATTTTTATTCTTAACAATGGCTTTGTGTGATTCCAAAAAAGGGATCACCTCATCTGTGTTGTTCAATATATAAAGATGCGCTTGCAACAATTCATCGCGATCTTTTGTCACCACATTCACACCTCGGATGCTTTTACTTGTAGAAAATTTATTCAACCATGATGTGCGAGGAACTCCTATTGGATTCGTTGATGTCATGTAATCTGAACAAAACTCGATACTTTCTTCAGCAATATACCTTTCAATCGTCGAACCTTCAGGACGATATGGATTTTTAACGTACCCTTTCAAAATCTTCATATAACGCTCAATAGGATACATCCATCTTAAGTATACCGGTCCGCACAACTTGATTTCTCTAACCAAATGAACAAGTAAATGTACCATGATGTCAAAAAAAGATGGAGGGAAAAACATCTCTAGTTGACACAAGATGATAACAATCTCGCCTTGAAGTTCATCCAACTTTGTAGGATCGATGGCTTTACTACATATTGACGAGAAAAATGAACACAACCTGTTTATGGTGTGCCTAACATTTTTGGGCAAAATTCCACGAATAGCCACCGGTAACAACTGTTGCATTAAGACGTGACAATCGTGAGACTTCATGCCAACAAGCTTTAAGTCCTGCATCGACACTAAACTCTTGATATTTGAAGAGTATCCTTGTGGTACTTTGATACTCTTTAAACAAACACAAAAACTTATCTTCTCTTGTCTAGACATTGTGTAACATGCAGGGGACAAATAAGTACGTTTACCAACCTCCTTGGGTGCTAACTCTTCTCGGATATTCATGTCAACCAAATCCAAACGAGCATTCACTCCATCTTTTGTCTTTCCCTGAATGTTGAGTAGTGTACCAATCAAGCTATCACACACATTCTTTTCTACATGCATCACATCTATGCAATGTCGAACATCTAACTTTGACCAATATGGAAGATCAAAGAATATTGATTTCTTCTTCCAAGGGGTCGTTACAGATGACTTCTTGGATGTTTTCCCAAATACATGATGTATTTTATTAACTTTTTCAAGAACTTGAAGGCCAGTAAGTGGATTTGGTGCTTCGTCCCTCTCTTGATCTCCATTGAATGCTTTTTTTAACCTTCGATATGGATGATTACGTTTTAGAAATCTCCGATGACGCAGATACACCGTCTTTCTTCTATGTTTCAATTGATGAGCTGCAGTGTTTTCTTCACATATAGGACACGCTTTATGACCCTTCACACTGTATCCTGATAAATTACCATAAGCAGGAAAGTCATTAATGGTGCAAAATAACATTGCACGCATCATAAAAGTCTCTGAAGCAAATGCATCAAATATTTCAACCCCATCAATCCACAAAACCTTCAAGTCTTCAACTAGTGGGCTTAAATAAACATCTATGTCATTCCCAGGCTGCTTTGGACCAGATATCATCATAGACAACATCATGTACTTCCTCTTCATGCACAATGCAGGAGATAAGTTGTAAATTATCAATATAACTGGCCAACAACTGTGATTGGTACTCAGATTACCAAATGGGTTCATTCCATCAGTGGCTAAACCAATTCTAAGATTTCTACACTCTTTACCAAATTCGGGGAATTGTCGATCAATATTTTTCCATTGCTTTGAATCGGCTGGATGACGAAGCAACCCGTCAATTTTTCTTTCATCTGCATGCCATCTAAGGTTTTTAGCATCTTTGGGATTCGCAAACAAACGCTTAAGTCTGGGAACTATTGGTAGGTACCAAACTACTTTCAAAGCAGATCCATTTTTTTCAATCTGACCATCATCTTCACTATTGTTTTTTGACTTGTATCGTGATAAGCCACATTTTGGACACTTTGTCAAAAATTCAAACTCTTTCCTATATAAAATGCAGTCATTCGGACAAGCATGTATCCTTTTATACTCCATACCCATTGGACAAAGAATTTTCTTCGCATCATAATTACGAGTTGGCAGTGTATTTCCATCTGGCAGCATTTCATTCAACAACGTCAACAATTCTGTAAAGCTCTTATCAGTCCATCCATTGCTCGCCTTCAAATTCACGAGCCTTAACACAGCTGACAAACGTGTGAACTTAGTTGAACCGACATACAAAGGTGTTTCGGCATCAGTCGACATCGTCTCATAAACATGAGCTTTGGCAAAATTTTCTGCGCCAACATCGCGGATCATGTCCTCTAATTTGTCTTCATCCGGTTGATCTTCTTCCATGGTGGAATTTGTAACATTTTCAGTTTGCGAGTCAATCAGAAAGTGTATTTCTTCACCGTGCCATATCCATGTTGTATAGCATCTTAGGAAACCATCACAGATAAGATGTTCTCTAATTTGAGTTGCGTTCAACTTTCTCCCATTCAAACAGTTTATACAAGGACATCTAAACTTCACTTCATCGTCACTTCTCCCCTCATTACGTTGCGCAAATTGTATAAATTCCTCTACACCTCTCTCGTACTCAGCACTAATACGTGGTAAATTAATCCAATTTCGATCCATATTCCTAAATTTGACGAAATTACAATTATACAATTTTGTGTATAAAATTATAAATTCAATCATACAATCAATTCGGTCATACAATCAATTCAGTCATACAATCATACGATCATACAATTAATAATAAGCATTCAAATGATCAATTCTTTATTATTCAAAATTTTAAAATATAGTCACAATTAATATAGTCAACATGCACAATTAAAATATAGTCACAATTAATATAGTCACAATCATACCATCAAAACTTTTTATCTCAAAAGAAATATAGTCACAATTAATATATTTTGTAAAAACCCATAAACCAAAACTCAACATGCACAACATCATACCCATGAATTGCTATTGAAATGTAATCGCATAAATCAAAAGGAATTGC
The DNA here is from genome assembly GCA_036885675.1 of Vigna mungo. Lineage (NCBI taxonomy): Eukaryota > Viridiplantae > Streptophyta > Magnoliopsida > Fabales > Fabaceae > Vigna > Vigna mungo. Next base: position 14,263,731 of record CP144700.1, on the reverse strand, counting down.
ATAAAACCAAAAATCAATTGCAAGAACATTTCATCCACCAATCAATCACGTTAAGCAAAACGGAAAAATCAATCGCATAAAACAAATATTGATATCAAACCTGGTTGGCGCGGCGGAGAAGAAGAGTCACGGCGGAGGTACGGCGGAGAAGCACGGGTGCGCGAGATGGCTAGCGTTTTCAGGCGTGGAGGAACGTTGGAGGCACCACGGTGGAAAACGGTGGAGGCAGAGACGAAGAGAGGCACCACGGTGGAGGAACGGTGGAGGCAACGACGGCGCAAGGCAGAAGGAGGCACCACGGCGAAAGGCGCAGCTCGCTGTTTTCGCGTGGAGGCAGAGTGAAAATTACAGAATCGCGTGGAAGAAGATGAAACTGTTCACTGTTTTTTAACCTCCAGAAAAGAATCTGCTGCGGTTCTACACTTAACCGCGACATAAAGAGGCCATAGGCCGCGGTTCTATACTTAACCGCGGCCTATTCATTTAAAAAAAAAATCCATAATGGCAGTTTTGAAATTTTTTTTAACTGATATGCCGCGGTTCAGCGCCCAACCGCGGCATATCCTCTGAAAATTTTAAAAGTTACTCAGATTAGGGAATATGCCGCGGTTGGGTGGGGAACCGCGGCCTATTCCCCAACGTTTAGAATTCCCCCAACTGCCTCCCAACTGCCTTTTGGGGAAAGACAGCAGGTGACAGGGGGAATATGCCGCGGTTGGTCAGAGAACCGCGACATATGCCCCCTGCAAACTGCTGACATTCCCATCAGTCAGCACCTGAAGTAAATTGACTGATGGGGAATATGCCGCGGTTAGGTGGGCAACCGCGGCATATTCCCCCTGCAAACTGCTGACATTCCCCATCAGTCAGACCTGCAATAAATTGATAGGGGGAATATGCCGCGGTTGCCCACCTAACCGCGACATATGCCCTTGTCAATTTATTGCAGGTCTGACTGATGGGGAATGTCAGCAGTTTGCAGGGGGATATGCCGCGGTTGCCCACCCAACCGCGGCATATTCTCCCTGTCAATTTATTGCAGGGGTCCCGTCAGTAGGTGGCAGGGGGAATAGGCCGCGGTTCCCTACCCAACCGCGGCATATTCCCCTGTCATTAAATATTTTTGTCTGACGTGGAATCAAAGGGGTTGGTTGACTTGGGTATATGCCGCGGTTCCCCATACAACCGCGGCATATAAGTTCAATTTATTTACAGAACTGCCACCGCGCAACATTATGCTGCGGTTTCTGGTGAACCGTGGCATAATGTGCGCTGTATAAAGGCAATTTTTTACTAGTGACTGGCTTCCTTTACTGCTTTTTTTCCAGCTTCAATTGCTGCCTATTTTCTAGCTTCCATTGCTGCTTTTCTCTCAGCTTCTTGTTTTGCTTCCTCAGAGGTTTAACAGGTTTGAATATACCAGCCTTAGCTCTTGTAGTCATAGAATGCCTATTTGTTACAATTTTCTCGAGAACACACAACATTAGGACCTGTATGAAGCTGAGACACATTAGGAACTGAATATTCATGTGTATCATTTTCATTATGTAATTCATTACCAGAAACAATATCATGTTGTTCACTCTCCAATTTTTTTAGTGCAGAACCACTTGATAATCATTTGACAGTTATTCAACGGGACCGTGAACTCAAATCACAAATAGAAGAAAGGAAAATAAGAAGTGATGCAGCTTACGAAGAGGCCAAGAGAAAGGCTGCTTTTGAAAAGCTGTAGCAAGAAAAGGCTAGAGCTGAAGCAAAGGTACCAGAATTTCCCAATCGCCCAGAGCTGAAGCAAAGGCTGCGTGATGAACCCTAAATCGCTCAGAATTTCCCAATCCTAATCGCAAATTTTACCCAAATAATCTTCTGACCAAAATCAATTTACTTAATTACCCACCCCAAATTACCCCAAATTCATTTTTTAATTTAACCCTAACTATATTAATTTACACGTCACAATTATTTTTTTTTAAAACACATAAAAATGCCACATCATCATATATTAGTCACATGGCAGCTCTGCCGTTAGCAAAGTTAACGCCGTAATAAAAAAGGACCTACTTGCACAGTTTTTGCAAAAACTAGGAACTTTTTAAAAAAGGGAGGACCACTTTGAACAAATCCTCCCAAAAGAAGGACCAAAATAGATATTAAACCTATTTTATACATACCTTTCATAATAAGATCTTTTATTCATATATTTTAATGACTGGATATTTTTAAGTCTTATTTCATCCAAAAATATAATTATGTGCTCTAATATTTTTTTATGAATATTAACATCTCTCTATGTGTGTGTATGTGTGTGTATATATATATATATATATATATATATATATATATATATATATATATATATATATATATATATATATATATATATATATATATATATATATATATATATATATGGAGTTTGCTAACACGTGTACGTCTGTTTTTCAGTCCGTACATATTTAGCAATGTGTATCGAGTTTTAGTAGACAAAAATACCCTTATATATTATGGATTCTAAGTTTTAAGGTCAATGATATTTTAATAATTTTTATTCTCAAAACTAAAAAAAAAGAAACCCCAAACCCATACTCACCTCTCTCATTCCTCTCAATCCTTTCTCTTTCATCTCTCTCACTCCAACATTTTCTTTGTCATGTCTACTGTAGCTCCAATTGAAAAAATCAGAAACACTGACGGTTAAACAATTTCTTACAAAAAAATGATTTTATAATGAGTTTTCATTTTATAATTTTTGTCTTATCTAATTTTGTCTAATTTTCACAAGCATAATGCATATGAAGGAATTGGCAATTCACGTGGAAAAAATCAAAAATACTCGCTGTTAAACAATTTCTTACAAAAAATGATTTGATAATGAGTTTTCATTTTATAATTTTTGTCTTATCTAATTTTATCTAAATTTCACAAGCATAATAACATCAAAGGAATTGGTAATTGGAATGGAAAAAAATCAGAAACAATCGTTGTTAAACAATTTCTTACAAAAAATGATTTTATAATGAGTTTTCATTTTATAATTTTTGTCTTATCTAATTTTAACTAATTTTCACAAGCATAATGACATGAAGGAATTAGTAATTTGCGTGGAAAAAATCAGAAACACTTGCGGTTAAACAATTTCTTACAAAAAAATGATTTTATAATGAGTTTTCATTTTATAATTTTTGTCTTATCTAATTTTCAGAAACATAATGACATCAAAGGAATTGGTAATTGGCCTGGAAAAAATCATAAACACTCTTTGTTAAACGATTTCTTACAAAAAATGATTTTATAATGAGATTTCATTTTATATTTTTTTTCTTATCTAATTTTATCTAATTTTCACAAGCATAATGACATCAGAAGAAATTGGTAATTGGCCTAGAAGTTTTTTAAGAGATGATGATTCAACATATGCAGATGATGAAATTAGAGAGGTTAGTAAATGGTGATGAAATTGAAGAGATCTTGAATGAACCTTTGTCTGAAGACGAATATGTCAATGACTCAACTCTTTACAAAGGTAAATTGTTTAACGACGAGTATTTCTGATCTTTTGTTTTCAGTTAGATCTACCATAGGATGATAGAGAAAATGTTGGAGTGAGAGATGAAAGAAAAAGGGTTGAGAGGAATGAGGGAGGTAAGTAAGGGTTTGAGGGTTTCTTGTTTTTTTTTTTTTTAGTTTTGAGAATGAAATTATTCAAATACCCTTGACTTTAAAACTTAGAATCCATAATATATGAGAATATTTTTGTCTACTAAAACCCGGTAGACATTGCTAAAACGTACGAACTGAAAAATAGGCGTACGCGTGTTAGCAAACTCATATATATATATATATATATATATATATATATATATATATATATATATATATATATATATATATATATATATATATATATATATATATATTAAAATTATTTGTTTGTTGTGAATACATATATCAAAAATACTTTCTTGTGTAATGTGAAATATAAAATGCGAAAATAAATAACGGATTAAGTTTAGGATTTAAAAAAAAAAAACATTGAAAGAAATTAGTTTGCATTACATAAATATTAAAATAAAGTAAAAGTTTGTTCAAAAGAAAAAAAAAACACTAAAAAAAAATAAAAACTTACTCAAAAACTATGGTAAGGAAATCTTAGCTATTAATCGAATGTGGAAGCTATTTTATTTTCTCAATATCAACCGACAAGACATATGATCCTATATTTGAATTGGTGTGGTTTTTGCCAATGAGAAATTGAGGTATTTTATTAGAGTGCAACAATAAGATCTTATTGACATTCTTATTTGAACACTTCACTTTTTGAAAAACTTTTAGATATTTTTCAAAAAAGAGGTATATATAGAAAAAAAAAAGATATTAATGAGCTTCATTCAATGAAATTTATTTGACTTAGACGTCGCTAAAAGTAGATAAATTTATTAATAGAAATTATATTTTAACGCACATTTTTTATATAGTTTTGACATAACTTATGTGATTTTTTAAAATCAATTTTCACTTATATTTATTTTTTTTTTGTTGATATGAGAATTATTTGTCTATGGTGATTTTATGTAAAAAATTTAGCATTGGCGTCTAATGGCTTCCATTTCCTCACTCGTGGTATGACTCCATTATTTTGTTGTGGGTTCTTTGTCTCGGTAGGAGTTCGTCGTCGCTCTAAGTCCATTGTTTGGGTTTGGGTTTGTTTTATTCGTTCCACTGTTTTCACGATTTGTTTCTTCAATAAAGTTCATTTAACCTTTTTCAAGTAAGATACATACAATCCCATCTCATTTTTTGTTATGGTTAGGGTTAAATGAAAGAAGTTTGATTTTTCTTTTCGATGGTTGGAGATAGAAAATGATATTAAATGTCATAATTTGCATTTATCATGTATTGTTTAAATACAAGTAGTAATGTATAATCAAGATCCTATAATTATAGTAATACAAACAAATATTTTCCTAAATACGATACTGATGAATGGTTACAGTAATTATTATAATGTTATACATAAAAAATAATATTGTGAATAGCCAAAATCAATAATTATAAATGATAGGATAGTTGACAAAATACTTGATTCTGTCTAACTCCCCCTCTTAAACTAGTGGTGACATGGACATGTCAAGTTTGTCTCTTAGAAAGTTGAATCTTGTATGAGTGAGAGGTTTAGTCAAAAAGTCTACAATATGATCAATAATAGGAACATAAGCCACAATTACTTCATTTGTAGGACTTGATACCGTATGTAGTGCACATCTATCTCAATGTGTTTAGGTCGTGTGTGCATGACTAGATTAGAAGCAATTAACTTAACAATTACGTTATCACACCACATAATTGGTTTTCTAAGCATTTGTAGTTCTAGTTCTGTCAGATCAAATCCAAGCTATTTTAGTTGCAAGATCAGCCAAGGTTCTGAATTCTAATTTTGTGCTTGATTGTGACACTGCCTTTTATTTTCTTAAAGACCGAGAAACAAGAGTATCTCTAAGAAACACACACTGTCCTACCATGGATTTTCTATCATCAATACTAGTTGCCCAATCTGCATTAGAATACCCTATTATGTCAAGATCATTTGAGGCTATTATGTGCAAACATAGGTTCATTGTGCCTTAAAGATATCTTAGTATTCCTTTATTACTTACTAGTGATCCATGGTAGGTGTGCTCATGTATTGACTGAGTTTGTTGATAGCAAAATCAATGTCTAGTCTTATGTTAGTCAAATATTGCAATGCGCCTATGGTTTGTCTGCACAAAGTAACATTGGTCATTGGTTCCCCTTTTGTAGTGAATTGTCGACCAACCACCATTGGTGTTGGACAGGCAGAAATTGTCTCCATGTTGAATGTTACGTTACTTTATGCAAATAACCTAATCAAGACCTTCTTCTCACCACAACTCTCGAATAAAGAATGGAAAAGTATGTATGTATTAATGGTGTATGAGTGAATCAGAATACAAGAATCCCCCCAAGGAAGCCTAATCTTCCTCCACTGGAAAATATCATGTCTAAACCCTGAACAAACTCTCCGATAATCCCCCTCTCCCCTATGTTGTAAGTATTTATACTCTCTCTCCTAACAACTAACCTACTTTCTCTCTATTGAATTCCTTCCTAACATAAACTTTCTACCATTCGGCATTAGCCACTATATATGGTTCGGTCCTATGCTCCCTCTTTTATTCCTAACATTGAACTTCTTCAAAATATCTTTTATGTACTTAGTTTGCTTTAGGTACATTCCACTATCATATATGTCCTTAGGCAATCTACATATATAATTCGGTTTGGTTTAGTCTATGTAGCCTTCAGGTTGATGCATAAAAAATGTTTCCTTTAGGAAGGCATTGTTTATGTCAAGTTTCCTAACATCCTAATTGAAATGTACTGCAATGGCTAATATGATTTTAATAGAGTTGGACTTAATCAAAGGACTAAAAGTTTTATCAAAGTTAGTGCCTACTATTTGTTGAAAACCTTTTGCAACAAGTCTTTTTTTTCTTCTTTTGATTGAACCATATGCTTTATACGTAGTTTTAAAGACCCATCTTCAGTCTATGATGTTTTCTTGAGCCTTGAATGGTATTAATGTCCAAGTTTGATTAGACATTATAGCCTTGAATTTTGCATCCATGGCTTCTTTCCATTCTGGCTTGATTAGAGGTTCCTTGAAATTTCTTGGTTCTTTGTCATCTTCATGAACCTCTATCAATCTTATGTATGATTGCTTAGGCTTGTAAATTCCAGCTTTGCTTGTGGTCACCATCCAAGGAGTGTTAGTGTTAGGTTGACTGCTTTCAGTTTTAGTTTGATTGTTGTTCTCTATTGACTTTGCTAATGTTGAACCTTCTTCACCTTCTCTTGATGTATCAGTAAAAGATTCACCAAGATCTCCTAAATTTCACTTGTGATTTCTTCTTGATGACTTGTAGTATTGTTGTATGGCTTAAGAGTATTGTTGATAGTGGTACCTGCAAAGTAATTTGGAAGCAAAATTGACATTGGTTTAGTTAATTCTTTTAAAGAATTTCTTGTATCAATGAAACCTACATGAAAGGGGTAGTGATTCTCAATGAAAATCACATCTTGAGACGAAAATTCTCCCAACGGAGTTAATTCATTTATGTCCTTTATGTGAATTACTGTAACCAAGAAACACACACCTAGTTGTATGAAACTGAAGCTTATTTTGATTGTATGGTTTGAGATAAGGATAACAAGCACAACCAATAAAATGAACATAATATTTGAACCTAGATGGAGACAAAATTGGGATAGGATCCCAAACATCAATGTGAATTAAATCTAAAATTTCATTAGCATGCAAGGAAGAGTTTTTGAAAGACAACATATTCAATTTTCCAAATTGACAAGCTTTAGAGAATGTGAATAAGTCACTATATGATGTTTTCACATTGCATTCCTTTAAGACCTTTAGCAGAACTTTATTGTTGGGATGTCTAGGTTTTCTATGCCAATTTTCTTTAAGAGATATCTAGACATAATAGTCTTTAATATCACATAGTTTATACAAACCATTTTTAAGTTCCCCTTTTAGAAGATCCTTCCTTATCAGTTTGTCCTTTCCAAAAGCAACAATTTTCATCAAATTCAACAAGAATATTGTTTTCCGTAGTCAATTCTGAAATACTCAACAAATTTTTGGTGATTTTAGAACATAAAGAACATCATGCATATGAAGATTATTCAATTTTGTTGATCCCGAGGCCATTACTTTCAGTCTTTCACCATTACCAACAAGTAAAGAATTTGTACCATTATTTTCCCCAAGTTCCTGAATTTTGTCGCTTTGGTGAGTCACATGGTTGTTAGCTCCATTGTCAAATTACCATTCACAATCTTTACCTTGATAAGGAGAATATATGAATGCACTATGTCTTCCTTATTGTTAACTTCCAATAAATTGAGTTTTCCTTATATAGGACTTATTAAATCGATGTTAACATTGTATAATAGTGTGGCCAATCCTTTTGCATATCTGACATATTGGTTTTGACATCTTACCTCTTCCTCTGCCACCTTTTGTACCTCTGAAATTATAGCCTCTTCAATCACCTTGGGATCCAAATCTATTGCCTCTAGACTCCTTCTTAGAGGTAAAGTTTGCAGAGGCATTAAGGTTAAGGCTACTAAAATTATTAAGTTGATATAATATGCTTTCAAAGGTTAACAATTGAGTTTGCAATTCAACCCACATAATGTTAATCTGGTCAGACGGTTTGACAACAACTGGATTGTAATCAGAATCCAAACCATTTAGTGTTTGAATCACTAAATCAGAGTTAGAGATTCATGAACTTGCCAACTTTAACTTGTCAGTAAGGTTTATGGAAGCCACCTCCAGCTCAAATGAAGCAAGCAACGGCTCCACGGGATAGACCAAACAGATGCAGCGAAAATTGTAGTAAATGGGTGATGTTTTGATGTGTTTAAGTGGAAGAGGTAAGTGTAGAGGCCTCTCAGCTCAAAAAGCTTTCCTAATAGGGAAGGAAGCTAGAGGAAAGGGTAGAGAAATTGAAAAGGAAGAGTGACTCAAGAGCAAGGGCTAAAATTAAATTCTACAACATTTCACTAAAGCTTGAAAGTGAGATTTTACAACAGAGAAACCCTGTTATTTATAGGTGAAGAGGTGCCTTCAATTTAACCTAATTCCCTCCAAAAATTCAAATATAAATTCTAGCTTGGGAGCCAAGCTAGCTAGGTCATGCTTCCCACTCCAAGCACACAAGGAAAACATGTGAATTTTGAAAACAACAACGCATTGGCTAGGCGTGCCAGGGTTTGGGTTGGGTGCTTAGTGTAATCCGGAAGGCAAAGTCCTTTGTATTTCTAATCCGGAAGCATAGCTGCTAAATCCGGAATGTACACCTTTTTATCCCCCTTTTTAGCACCTTTGCTTCCCTTGGCTTCTCAAGCCTCTTGGGTGGTTCAACCATGGTCTCCAAGCTTTATTAGACCCTACAAAACAATAATACAAATCTTTTAGACAAGAGAAGAAGGATTTGATAAGTAACCTTCCACAGAAGTAAAGTGTTGGGTGATCCTTCTTCTTGAATCTTCCTTGCCATGGCTCTAATAAGAGGTCCAATATGATTCCTAGATTGTCTTTCATCAGACCCTCCCTCTTGAAAAGGATCTGTCCTCAAATCTGCTTCATCTTGTTGATCATCTCCTGTGAAAGGAATTAAGTCGCTGAGACTTTTCAAGGCTTATAATGTGGCTGGGCTAAGAAGAAAATTGGTTTTTCTAGACAACAAAATCCTTGAGTTAAGAGATTAACAATTCATAATTTCATCATTTAACAACAACCTCTCTTCCTCCTTTACAATTGAGAAACCATTTTCACTTACTTCCAACTTCCAACTTTTCTTTCTTTTTCTTCTTCTCTTTTCTTTTTCTTTTGCTCAATGCTTCTTCTTATTATTTTCACAATTCTTTCAAATCTCCCAACAACCCCAAACTTGAACCTTTTTACATATCATACAAATATACTCAACTCAACTCAAGGTAAAGATTTCAAAAAGGGTTTTTAACATGTTTAGGCTTAAGGTTCAAAGGGTAGAACAAATATTGTTCTTTTGTTGGGTTAAAATAATGCATTGGCTTAAGGGAAAAGAACATATGGCCTTGATAATTTGAAACAAGCAAGCAAATAGTTCAACAGAAAAACTTAGGCAAAATCAACCATGATACCAAAGCAATAACATTCAATCAATTATAAACTCTGGAGCCCAACCTCTCACAGGTTAACTCAAGTTCCATAATTTAATATACATCCTGCCAAGCATATTAATCACAATTGAAACCATGCATATGTTTTAAATAAGTATGAGCAACCATTATTCGTGCTTAATAGCTAATTCAATCATTAACTCAACCATACATTTAAAAATCCTAGAGCAACACAAGACAATATTACTCATCATAAAACAGTTCATCACATAATATCAACCATTGTAGAGCTATTATTTCAACCGAGTACATAGCTTAGTAAAACAAACAAAATAGACAAAATTCAAATAAGCATAAAAATCAAGTAAAACAAATTCTGATCTCATAACATCCTTCAGTAGATGCTTTCACTCATCGTCAGCCTCTACTATAACAACATCCATCAGTAGATACTGTCATCTGAGTCTTCATCATCATAGCATCCATCAGTAGATGCTTTAATCTAGTAGCATCCATCAGTAAATGTTGTCAGTAACATCCATCAGTAGATGTCTAGTCACCATCCTCTTCCATAGCAACATCCATCAGTAGATGTTGTCATTCATCATCCTCATCATAGCAACATCCATCAATAGATGTTATCATCTAAATCTTCATCATAGCAACATCCATCAGTAGATGTCGTCATCTGAATCCTCCTAGCATCCCTCAGTACATGTTGTCATTACTGCAAAGCAAAATCAAATCCAAACCACACAAATAATCAATTAAAAAGAAAAAGTCATAAATTGGGTTGCCTTCCAGTTAGCGCTTGTTTAATGTCATTAGCTTGATACCATTAAGCTTAATCCATATTTTTTATGTTGGCGCTTTTCTCTCTTTCATCACACCAAGATAACTTCAACAACTTCCTAGTCACCATCTTTACTCTCCTTGAATAAATAACCTTCATCTCAATATCTTTAATATCTTTAATCACTCACAACTTTTTCTTGTAACTCACTAGTTTGCCAGGTTTGAGTTCATCATCTTCATGCACAGAGTCTTGGTGAACTAGTTTCTCTTCATTGTCTCCCTTCTTCATTACCTACCTTCTTTGTCTACTATTTCCAGACCTAAAAAAATTCCGATGATTTTGTGCTCCTAGTATGGATTTTATCCTGCACACACTAAAGAACATTGCACTAGAGCACCTAATTAGCCCAAAAATTAAAAATAAACAAAGATAAAAAACAGTAAAAATAATTTTCTTTTTTCTTTTTTTTAAAGAAAGATAAAGTCTAACCGATTAAGAATCACACAAATAGAATAGTTAACCACAAGTCCCCGACAATAACGCCAAAAACTTATTAAGATATCGGCAAGTGTACCGAATCGTATCAAGTAATAATGATGGTAAGACCAAGTATCGTTTTCGAAGAGACTCACGACACTAAACAGTCATGTAATTGCTTAACTAATTAAAAATTTTAGAACAATATTTTGGGGGTTTTGAATGCAAAGTGCAGAAAAATAAACATGAATGCAATTTGATCAATTGAGGTTAAATACTAAAATGAATGGATGAAGTTGATAAAATGAGATGATAATGTTGTTAGGGTTTAGATTTCACCTAGTTTACTCTCATGCATAAACGAATTCTACTTCTTCATTAAATGTTAATATCACTTTCTAAATTACTTAAACCCGATGTCTCGGCGAAGAAAGCTTATCCTTAATTACTAGATCACAATGTTTTGCATCCCTAATAATTAATTTTGCATTACGATTAGAAGCTTAAGATAACCAAGTGTTCTATCCCTATGTCTAGGCAATAGTTCCCTTGGGAGAAATTCCCCAGATCTAGGTTTCTCCGTATGTGTCCATATAAAAGAAAACCAATAATCACGTCATGAATGAGTTAAACTCAACAAGCATAAAGTATAGGAGTAAAACCCTAACAATTGAGATTAAAGGTTACATGAGAGTTTAAAGGTTACATCTTTCCCAATAACAAATGAGATTAGTTCTCCATCATCATGAAGAAACTAGGTGTACAATGGAATGGAATGAAGATACAACTCTAGAAAGAGACGAGGAAAGCTCTCACATCCCCAAATCTACCCCCCCCCCCCTCAAGGGGTGAAAAATGTGTTTATGTTAAGCCATCTAGAGATACCATCCCTAGGACGTCCAAGTCCTTAAATAGATAAGAAAAATAACAGAAAACGGGTCCAAGCCCCAATTTAGGATAGTCGGGCAGTGGTGGAGAGGATGACGCTGAGGGCCCCAAAAAAGGCAAGCAGGCGTTCTACGACACAAGAGACTAACGCTCAGCGCCCTAGGAAGGACGCCCAGGCGTGGTGCGGTTGAAGTTATGGCATTCAAGGCCCCTGCTAAGGGGCTATCAGCCTGACTAGGTTGCGCTCAAGGCCCCTGACCCGGGGCCCTCAGCCTTGACTAACTTTTTTGCACTGCGTTTTTTCCTCTTTTTCTGCAGCTCTGCTTGCTCCTTGTGGTTGGTTAAGCTCTATCCACTGTTGAAGATTCTTCTAAGCACATTATTAGCTACAAAATAAAGGGAATTTAGTGATAAAATCATCAAGTATAACCTCTACTCACTTATTCACAAAACTAAAGCAAAAACATGAGTTTAAACAAGTTTCTAAGTCATAAAGGATGCATTTAGTATCATAACTGAATCATAGATAATGGTACTTTCAACCGCTATCACTCATTAGTTTACGGGTGACATGTGGTAGAAAATAGATGTTTAGTTCCTAGCCTTTCCTATAAAGTTTTCCAAGAATGGCTAAGGAACTTAACATCTCTATCAGACACTATGGATCTAGGTAAGCCATTCAATCTCACTATTTCTTTAAAGAAGAGTCTAGAGATATAGCTAGCATAAACTACTTTGTGGCAGGGTACAAAATGTGTCATTTTACTAAAACGATCTACCACCACAAATATAGAATGATACCCCTTTTGAGTTCTTGGTAATCCTAGAACAAATTCATGTTTATGTCCTCCCAAGGGGTATTAGCTATGGGAAGAGGTGTATAGAGTCCGTGAGGCATAATTTTTGACTTAGCTTGTAAACAAGCTATGCATTTAGAACAATCACTTTGAACATTCACTCTCATGTCTGGCCAATAAAATTTACTTTTCAAAATGTTTAGAGTTTTATCAACTCCATGATGGACCATGAGTCCTCCTCCATGACTCTCTTTAATAAGAAGCTTTCTAATGGATCCTTGTGGTATACAAAGTTTTCCTTTATTAAAAAGATACCCCTCAGCGAGGTAGAATCCATCAAAAGGATTCTTAAGACATGATAAATAAGTGGATGCAAATGTTTCATCATTTTCATATAGTTCTCTTATATCATCAAATCCTAATATTTGTGAGCTTAGGGTTACTAATAATGCATATATTCTAGATAAAGCATCTGCAACAACATTAGTACTCTCTTTTTTATATTTGATGACATAGGGAAACTGCTCTAGGTTTTCCACCCACATGGCATGTCTCTTGTTTAGTTTTCCCTGTCGTTTGAGATGCTTGAGAGATTCATGGTCAATATGTATAATGAATTCTCGAGTTACCAAATAATACTCCCAAGTCTTTAAAACTAATGAGGGCATACAATTATTTATCATAGGTAGGATAGTTCAAAGTAGGTCCCTTAAGTTTTTCACTAAAGTAAGCTACATGATGACCTTCTTGAATTAAAATAGTTTGTATCCCTACCCCATATGCATCGCATTCTAGTTCAAAGGCTTTGGAAAAATCAGGCAAAACTAGAATATGTGCATTAGTTAACTTATGTTTCAAGGTCTCAAAAGATAAGACTTGTTTTTCACCTCATACAAATGGTGCATCTTTCTTGACAAGTTCATTTAAAGGATCAGTTAGGGTGGAGAAGTCCTTTACAAATCTTTTATAAAAACTAGCTAACCCATGGAAACTTCTAACCTCTCCTACTGTCCTAGGGGTTGGCCATTCTTATATGGTCTTGATCTTCTCAGGATCAACATGCACACCTTCTTTTCCAAGGAAAATCACACTTTCTTGACAAAAAGTACATTTATCAAAGTTGGCAAAGAGATGACGTTCTCTAAGAAGAAGCAAGACTTTTTTGACATGGCTAAGGTGCTCTTGAAGACCTTGACTATAGATTAAGATGTCATCCAAGTAGACCACTACAAACCTTCCTATGCATTCCCTAAGGAAATGGTTCATTAATCTCATGAAATGTACTAAAGAGCATTGGCCAAGCCAAAGGGCATGACTAACCATTCATACAATCCAAACTTGGTCTTGAAAGCGATTTTCCATTCATCTCCCTCTTTAATCCTTATTTGATGATATTTGCTTTTGAGATCAATTTTGGTGAAAATGTTTACTCCATGTAATTCATCTAGCATGTCATCCAACCTAGGAATGGGGTGCCTATATTTAACAGTTATGTTGTTGATGGCCCTACAATCACACATTCTCCAAGATCTATCTTTCTTAAGAACCAACAACACTGGCACAACACAGGGACTTAGGCTCTTTTGTATCTACCCTTTATTCAATAAGTCATTAACTCGTTTCTCTATTTCTTTTGTTTCATTGGGGTTGGTCTTATAGGCTGGCCTGTTAGGAAGGCTTGCCCCAGGCACTAAATCCATCTGATGTTCTATTCCCCTTAAAGGTGGTAAACCACTTGGTACCTCTTTAGAAAATAAATCATCAAACTCCTTTAAAAGTTTTTGCAACCCGTTTGGTAGAGAACCAAGTTCATAATTTACTGAAACAAGTGCCTCTTTGCAATAGAGAAGAAAATGAGGTTGTCCAAGCAAAGGATTTTTAGAAATTTTCAAAGCTTGGGGTTGGGCAACTTCTTTGGTTGAGGCACCACTTACCAAACTCACAATATTCTCTTTCTTCACTTTCTTATTTTTCTTCATTTTTCTCCATCCAACTTCTTCTTAAGAATTATTTTGTCCTCTCTTACTTGTAAAGGTGTAAAAGGACACAAAACAATTTTTTTGCCCTTGTGTTGAATGGTGATTTTGTTAGTGACTCCATCATGTAGAGGTTGTTTATCAAATTGCCAAGGCCTACCAAGTAATATGTGCCTAGCTTTCATTGGTACTATATCACAAACAATTTGGTCTTCATACTTTCCAATGGAAATGGGTACAGTCACTTGTTCTTTGACTACTGTTCCTTCATCCTCTTTGATCCATTGAAGTTTATAAGGTTTTGGATGAGGAGTAGTAGTTAAGCCTAGTTTCTCTACCATTCTTGAACTGCAACAATTACAACAAGAGCCACTATCCAATATCATTGAACATGTCTTTTCTAAAACTTTACATCTTGTGTGGAATAGGTTCTGTTTTTGTGATTGTTCTAGGTCAACATGTTTAGTTTCAAGGAGTCTTCTTACCATAAGCAAGTCACCATCACAAGGTAAAGCTTCTTCTACTTCAGAAGTGGATGTTTCAAACTTACTATATGAAGAACCCTCACTTTCACTCTCATGCTCAAGAATGTAAGTTGACCTTCTATTACAACACTCATAATGCCCTTTTTCCCCACATTTATAGCACTTGGTCTCCTTACTTCTATTTTCTCTTGAAGGTTCTTTTACTTGAATATTTTCTTTCTCTCTTTCTCTCTTTCTCTCTTTCTCTCTCTCTCTCTCCCTAGACCCTTCATGCTTTGGCTTAGACAGACTACCATCCCTCTTGTATTCTTTCCCATGGGTAGAGCTAGTAGGGTAATCATTCTTAGTGGAGCTTTTTCTTTTGAGTTGTTGCTCCACTCTCACACAAATAATGAATTATGTAGAAATCTAATAACAAAAAACTTTGTATATACACACACTTTCCCTAAAAACAAAACTATCAAATAATAATTAGATAAAAGTCAAATAGTTATATAAAAAAAGTAAAAATAATCAAATTTATATCTAGAAACAAGTTACGAAGCTAGAGAACAAACAAAAGTTAATACAAGATTTTCTAAAATACCTAATATATTAAGGGTGTTTTGATATTTTAAAATTAGAAATGATAATGAAAAGTATCAGAATGAGTATGAGTATGAAAAGAGAGGAGATTGATACATACCAATCCTCTTTTTCATATCCAATTTAAAAAATCAAGTATTATCAATACTCTTTTCTATCAAAATCAAAATAAATTGAGCAACAACCAAGATAACATATTCATTGGTCATCCTATTCAATCAAGAGATTATACGCTTTTCTAACTCAAAAAGATTTTACTTCTTATACAACTTGTTCAATGATCTTCAATCTTCTAAGAGAAACATTATAAAAATATCCATTAGTGATGAAAAATGAGAAGCGAATTCTGCAAATAAATGCATAATTTTTCTTATTTGGAATGAGTTTTTAATGTTCTTCGGTTAACGAGTAGACCGGCCTTGAATATCCCCAAGTAGTTTATGTTCAGCATACTTTTGTGTCTTATATGTGAGAATCAAGGAAGCATTAAAATTTAGAACGCCTAACTGAAGAAATATCGTATGCAGACTTGTTTCTCATACTATATCTATTTTCATGTCCCATCAGGTTATGGTAGAACTATTACTCCACTAATTTTAATAATAAGTTCAAACTTTTACATTCCTCGTAATGTTGTTTCATTAAAAGGTTTAGGTACGTTCCGTAAATTTTAGCCGAAAAGCCACCCTAATCCGTCCTTTAAAAAATATTGTTTTAGAAAACGGTTGAGAATTTAATAAATTCTTAAGTGATTACGTATATAATAACAATTTTAATCCTTTATTTATTAGTGACCTATTATCGTTTTATACTACTTTGCTTTTAAGGTGCTGAATGCATTTTAGAGGGACCAAAATGCCAAATTCAGCCTCCATGTGGAAGAACCAACACATGACATTTCAGAACCATGAACAAAATAGGAAATGGTAATAAATTTACACACAATGAAGGAGCAAACATATAGGATTATTATTATTGGAAACCTACTCTTAATTTTAATACACACCATTATTAGGTGCTATTTATTGAAAACTATGCCTTTTTTATATACTCTTTCTAATCTAACAATGTTTATGATTTTCAGCCAATAGTAAAAACTAGTGTTCAAAACAGTATCTTAAAGAGTGGTTTGATAGCATTCTTCATTACACAACAAAAGCAAACAGCTAGTTATATATATATATATATATATATATATATATATACACACACACACACCATCATTCCCACAGAGTGAGAGTAGCATAATTAACATGATAATATTACCCAATAAGTTGAAATACAAGAAAATAGTACATGCAAAAGATCTAAAACGTGAGCAAAATTTCTGCTCTTCCCCTTTTTTCCATAATTAGCTGAGCAGATGGACAAGCACTTATAAACAGACCTTAACTCCTTTGTATGGTTATCAGCATTTCAACTTACAGTTAAATAACCATCCAAAACATACATAAACTTTTGTGGCAGACCTAAACAACAAGAACCCTTCTTGCACAAGGGGAGAATGTACATCATTTCTTCAGAAACTTCTGCGAGAAAATCTTCTTGGAATATGGGCTGTTTCGAGAAATGGCTTTGTGGGACTCAATTGCTTCAACTAGTACATTGTGCAGACGGCCCTAGTTTACAAGGAAAAAGGCAAAGAGAGAAAAAGAAACAAACATTTCCACTAGATCAGGATCAAAACTCAGTCATGAAATGAACCTCTTAAACAGCTAAAATATGAGTATAAAAGTTATATGCACTATTTACTTATCTAAAACATTAGTAGTACAACATATTTGTAGATGGTATAGATTTTGGCTAGTGATAAATTATGACAGGATTTTGCACTTACTATATTCTGTCATTGGCTTTTCAATGAGGATTGAATGAAAATAAGGTGGCCATGTTACAAACCTCAGAATTTCGAAGAGCTGATTGAACAACATAGTTTGCATGTGGATCTTGAAGCAAGTGTTCGAAGTGAGGAGTGGACAGCAGCTCCAGAATGACTCTTGATCGATTTTCATCATTGAATACAGCCAGACATTTTTCAACCACGTGACTACCAAACTTCTGCCTTGACAGGTTCACGTAGTTACCTTCAAATTGCGACCTTATAAATGCGGTGGCAGATGGAATCTTTAAGTCCAAGATAAACTGAACAACATAATTTCTGCAGCAAGAAAAAAGAACAGAGTGATGAAAGGGTAGAAGAAAGAATTCATAATCAATAGATAAAAAGGCTCACTGTTGTTTGAGTGCTTTGTACTACCATCTGATTTAACAAATTCCTGAGATGTTAAAACTGATAGCAACATATGAATTTCAGTTTTATAACAATCTCCTTTCCTAGTGTACTATTCATTTTTTCACAGTGGTAATATATCTTCACCAGCGTAGCACAAGGAATGGTCATATGTAAAAGAAGAAAGTGAAGAACAACAGGTACTGTCTGACCGCCACATTTTCCAGTCCTCATTAGTCTTGGCCTCATGAAAATGGGTTAGAACTTTTTATACAAATTGTCAATGACACTTGACTACAACTAAGTTCTCACTTTGGGAAGAAAAAAAGGCATGTTTATGGGATGGAAAGTGGATATTCTAACAAGAAGAAGATGAACCAGCCAAAGGAATTTTGTGCTTTGTAAACTATAATGCTTCCAATAGTTACCCGTATTGATCTTGAGCTAGCAGAAGTGCATTAGCGCATATTTCTTCAATCAGTTTTTCTCGGTACTCCCCGCTGGAATGGCCAATGCATCTTTGCAGAACACAACATCCATGTTGGTGAGTTGCAATGTCAACACAATACTTTGCAGCAGCAACAAATATAAACTGCAGAATGCAAAATAACAGGGTAAATGTTTAACTTATGCAACCAGATATGAATTTGCAAATTTATTCTGAATTTCATCACACTTTAGTGATGGCTCAAGTCAAGAACAAAAAACAAATTAGCATTCAATCATAGTTCACAAGCCCTTTATCCCAGAATCCAGATTATTACAAGCTCGTTTCTTTTGATCCTATTCCAATATTGCTCTCCTTTAACAACCGTGTAGATATTAATTTCACAATCGAAGCAAATGTCCTTAAAACTCTAGTTTTCTAAGTTTTAAAAATTGTTCAATAGGATTTTCTCTAGGCGATAAATTCAAAACCCTTCACAAGCAATTTTCATCTGACCAAATCACTAGTCGTTAGAGTGGTGCTTGTTCATCATGGATCAATACAATTTTTTTTCTTTGAAACATAATTGGAATCTCACAGCAACACAAGACATTTATATAAATTTATATTCATTATTAGTCTTGAAGATGAAACTTTTAGTACATTTAACAAGCCTAGTCCACGATACAAAAAAGTTCAAACATTTATATGTGCCATTTTTCGAAGTACCATTATTGTTACCATACTAAAAATGGTAGTATGATAAGGACGAAAAACTTTCAGAATCAAATGAACGTGTAACAAAACAATGAAGTTCTATTTCACAAGAGATGATCAATTATCACCGACTAAAATGTGTATAAAACAGAAACAAGAGTGAGATAAGCACACAGATTTCTGTTCATTGATAACAATATCATGCACAATATTATCCAATATGTGTGCTTTATTGAGAAAGATAGAAATCGTGCCTTGTTATCTTCATTGCTCAAACACAGCAAACAGCGCTGAACCACATGGTTTCCATTTAGGTCTTTAATGAGAGCCAAAAATCCTGGTTCAAGAGCTGAAACAGCTAATGAAATTTGCTGCCTAGTTTTGAGAGACTCAATAAGCTTCTGTACCACACGAGTGCTGATAAAAGAAAAGGCAAAGAAGTGAAGTCAAATGTAATATAACACAACCATATAATATTTAAGTAGTTGCACAAGTTGTGCCATTACCCATGAGTGTTTAAAGAGATTCTGACAAGCTGACCCGGTTCTTCAGTAAGGATTAGAAGGATTTGCATCCTCTGTTCTTCATTGCATACATCTAATAACTTCTGCATAAGGTAATTTCCAAAAGGATTCACCATAAGTTCCACTACATGATCAATGATCTCGTTAAATATCACTTGAACATCATCCGGTGTACCCTCATCAAACATTTTTTGCAAGAACCTACAGCCATGCTGATCTTTAGCCATTAAATATATATAACCTTGAGCTTCAGCTAGAGAATTGTATTTGGGCACCAAAGGTAAGGAGCAACCTATTCTGGCACCCCTAGGATTGTCAACATTTCCTACAACCTGGTAAGGCATGCCTAGCTCTGATCTCTTGCATTGCTTATCAAAGCTACTGCCCCGTAGTGCAGACTTAGTGTGATACATGGAAGAATCCGAACCTCTGCCAGCAACATAATTTACACCTTCACCTTGGATGATGAAGCTTCCCTCACTTGCAATTGCATCTATATTTCCTTGTGGGATTCTAGCATTTGATAGAGGGACAGCTCTTGCATTATTAGGCACAGAACGGCTATACTGCAGTAAATCTTGAACACCCAAATAAGGTCTTAAATTAAGAAACTGGGGAGAGGTAGGCCATCTTTGCATGGCTGTTTCTTCAGTTAGATGCATTCCATTATTCTGAGCATAAAGTAAAGCATCAACCACTGGATTTATACTCAAAGGAGTGTACTCCGGTGGCTGGCTTCGACTTCCTCCACTATAGTAGTTATTCATCAGCTGCCTTGTCTGATGGCATGGAGACTTCAATGAACCACTAAAGTCATTTAATTGAGAAAGCATTGTGTCAGTCCTTTCAGCACACTGTCTTGATCCAAATAAATTAGCCATTCTATAGTCCCGGGTCAACCCGGACAAGGCCATATTCATTTCACCATCATGATTTACAGGGCTCCAGGGCACAGGGGCTTGAACCCCAACACAATCCAAAGAACCTCTCCTGAAACTGCAATGTGCCCCGTTTGTGTGAACATTGCTGGGACCATTTCCAGTGAAGGAACATTCTGGAAACAGTGGCCTATTCATGCCCATCGAATGTTCCTTGAAATCACAAGGCCTCTCTTGTTGATTGCTGATGTGCATTCGACTCAAATTGGCACACAGGCCAAATTCATCAACCAAACCTCCATTGGCATTATTAAAAACAGTTGAATCAGGTGTGATGAAACGGTTATTAGGGTAAGAAGAAGAACCTCCAGAAGGCATGGTGGATTTAAGATCCTCCAATGGAGGAGGGGTTGGTGATCCAGTGTCAGACAAAGCATGTCCAGAAGAGAACAAGCTTGAGGAAGAACCATCAGATTGCAGAGAAAAACCACTCGCAGGAGACGAGACACATGGATACTGAATCTGACTAAATGGGTCATCATCACACACATCACACATTCCATTAGACACAAAAAAACCATGATTATGATGATCATCACCATCATGAACATCATATGATTTCCCGTGGTAAAGATTGTTTGATGTTGCCTGAGGGATCTCATTCAGCAACATCTCAAGCTCTTCAAGGCCCCCATCGTCCTTCACATTCTCCAACATCTCTTTCCCCATCTCAATGTTTTCACACACCAACAACCAGTGACAGAACACAACCAAAAAAAACAAAAGAAAAAACAACAACAAACCAAACTCACACACAACAATCAAAAGACTCCATGAATCAGAAAACCCATTTCAGACATCCATTAAAAGAGAGTAAATAACACAATCCCATCAGAAATTAGAAGCCTTGGGTCATCTGGGTTGCGCTCAGTGGTTGGAAAAACTGAAAAAGTTAGGTTCTTTGTTATTAAGAAGAGAATTGGGATTGCATTTGCATTTGCATTTTGAGAAAATCATATTATTTGGGTAATGGGTATTGTCTGAGGGGAGTTGGTGAAGCATGCAAATATTGAAGATTTACATGCGGTCACTTGGAACCGTAGGCGTACACACTCAGCGTAGTCTCACAGGCCATTAAAGCTGAAGCAAGAACAGACGCTACGGGCTTTCTATATTTATATAGAGGGAATATTTAATTGGAATATATTTATTTATAGAATAAAAATCACTCTGATTTTTACTAAATTTATAAAATTATATGGTAGATGATTAGTTTTTTTGGAAGGTGACATTTTAAACATATTTTTTTAAGAAAAAACCTTTTTTAGAAAATAAAATAATTTGTATGTATTATTAAAATAAAGATAATTATACATCCTTTTAGTTTACATAGTGGGTAATGTATAGTTAAACTAGATGTATAAGAGAATAACTATTTTGTATGTTAATATCAAATTATTTTAAACTAAAATAGTATATAATATATGTTAGAAAAAACCTTAATTATCATAATTTTTCTTTAATTTAACCAATCATATTTCTGTTTTGATCATTATTATTCTAAATACATGAAAATAATAATAATAATTATTATTATTATTATTAATGAATAATATAATGATAATAATGGTTAAAAATAATAAATATTTTTTTTGAGTGACATAAAAAAGATATTTTAGAGTGAATAATTTAAATATGTTAAAGATTTGATTTTTTTAAAGAAAAATAATACTTCAGATTATGATAACTATATACAAGATTTTAATTTGAAAAAAAAAAAGTATATTAGTATAGGTTGTTTATTTTAACATGACTAACATCTTTTTTTGGTACCAATTGAATTCAAAGTTTAGTTTAATTTACACACGTAACACCATTTTGTTCCATTTGAGTAACAAGAAGAAGTTGATATTATAATCAAGTAAGTAAATTACTCTATCTATACAGTTCTTGTTTTCTAAAAAGGATTTGAGTTATTAGTTCAAACCAATTTTACAACATTGTTCTTAAAATCCTATTAAACATGTAAAACAGTACATTGTATTTCTAAAGAAACTAAGAAACTAATAACATAATAAAAAAAATGTAAAGCAAATTTTAGATTAAGAAAATTAAAATAATTACAAGTTAAGGTGAGTAAAAATATTTAAGTTACTATAATAGTGGAGTTTAACTTCTTTATATCAGGATAACACATATTTTTATCATTTACCAAAGTTTATAAATATGAAACTTTATTGATCTTAGCATGAAATAATATTTACATAGATAATTTTTTACTTTTATTCATAATATATCAAACTGCAGTAAAACACTAATTATTGTAAATGAATAACTCTTACTTTCAATATATTGTAAAAATATATAATCATAACAAATAAAAATAAAATTTATATTTATTTAAATAATTCGTATTTTATGTCTAAAAATACATATATTTTTTTCAATGAGTTGATATTTAACATTTACAACAGAATAATTTTAAGTAAGAAATCTTGGATTATTTTTATCAAGTTTAATCAAAGTTGGTTTCATATAAATGAATTTGATATTTCAATTTCCAAACAAATCATGGATATGGTTTCTCCTCTAAAAGGAATTCATTGTGTTTTTTTTATATAAAATTATGTTCTCATGTTTAGTAGATTTAAAAGTATTGTTTTTATTTTCTAAAAAGTCTGATTAACCTAGTATAAGATAAGTAAAAGCGTTTTGTAGAATTTTTTTATATTTTAACCATAAACTAATATAAAATAATAATAATAATAATAAATTGATTAAAATAATTTTGCTTTTGGATTTTTTATCTATAGAACAATTTGGTTTAATTTTCATTTAAATATAATATATATATATATATATATATATATATATATATATATATATATATATATAACTTTAAAAGAAACATATGTATGAACCCGAAATAACAAGTGATAATATTTTATTAGGGTGAAAAAAAAAATTAGAAGTACTCATAGATATCATTTTATTACTTAACTATATATGTGGTACATTAAGATAGCCAAATCAATTATATTATATATATAATTTATATTGTAATATACTATTTTATATTAAATTATATATATATATATATATATATATATATATATAATCTTATAAAATTTACTTAAATTAAATATTTAATAATCTTTCATAAAATTCTTTTATACAAAAATAAACAAACGTTTTAACTATCTAAGTTTTAAAATCAAGTAATAATTGTGAATTTTTTATTTAAATTAATAATATATTTAATTTTAATTTTAATGAACAAAAGTGTAATAATTAAAAGCATAATTTATACAAAATAATTAAAGTAGATAATTAACTTTAAAATAAAATACTTTAATGATTATTTTTTAAATTAAACTTATGAAAGTAAAGCTTCTATATTGTTTTTAAGAAATATATGGGTTTAATTTCGGATTAAACCAATGATTTATATACAGTTACACAACCTTTTTTTTTTTTACTTTTTTATATAAATAACACCTTTTTTATGGTTACCCAGGTTGATCGTAGCCATCCTAAACAAGGGAGAATTTGTCAAGAAATGAAGCAGATGTCAGGGAAGTTTTTGTTTGAAGTTGCACGTTGTATTCTTGGGAATCACAATCCTTAGGAAGTTAGTAACCGATATCTATGTTGTTCCTACACGTGTTTTAAAATGTCTTTGTTAACTTTTTCACATTTTTATAATTTTTTAAAATTTTAGAATAAAACTAAGTTTTCAGAATTTAAAAATTAACTTTTCCCATGCTCTTTAATGCAATGTTTGGTCTTCTTAACATAGGAATAAAAACTATACATATACAATATATACTTTTTTTTAAAAAGTAAAAACATTTTATATTATTTCCATCTTTAATAATATGATAACCAACATAAATAAACTAAATATTTTATATTTATCTTGATGTTGGACTGAAAAGAAGAATAACTCATTAAAGAAAATAATGTTAAAAACTGGGGAAAGAAAATGGTTTTATTTAAGTTTATTGACATGCAAATTATCATATATAATCTTTTAATGTTTATAAAAAGTTCGAGATAAAAATTAATCGGATTGAATAAAGTAAGACACTGATAAAATTGAATATAACAAGTGTTTCTTGGTAACAAAAAATTCTTAAACTTTATGATAATTTTGAGATAGAAGTCAATTTGGATAAGTGCATAATTTTATTTAGTATGAAAAGCTCTATCAATTTTAAAGAGATTTAGTGTTTCAATGGCAAGCTAGACACCCTGACTTGTTTTTTGCCATGTGTGACATAAAAGGCCAAGTTTCTCGACAAAAATCTTGAAAGGAGTTTAAATTTATAATTGAAACAAAGAATGTGAGACTATGTTTCAATAAGTAAAGAGGGAGATCTTAACACTTCTTCTTAACAATTCTTAACCAAATCAACCTTTGGCCTTATATCTAGTAGTATTCTTCTTGGTAGTAAGTTCGGTCCTTATAATGGAAGAAAGTAAAAAGTAATATTCAATATATTTGACCAGCTGGACTTTTCAACCTACTGAAGAATGCTACCAAACAATAGAGAAGCTCGTCCTAGCTTTGACTTTTCACCCGATGACTACACTAATATTTTTGCAGTTTCAATATATGCGTACACACCAACTACCCTACCAAGCAAATCCTGCAAATACCCAAGCTGGCTAGATGCATGACAGCATGGTCAATGGAACTTTCTGAGTTCGGGCTGACCTAGACTAGGGACCAATGAAGTTAAATTTCCTTGCAGATTTCCTCATCAAGTTCTCGACAAAAAGAGAACAGCTTGCCTAGAGGCTCCTTAGTGTTGACGAGTCTTCCAACAAAAAGGGTAGTGGAGCAAGCATAATTTTGGAAAGCCTAATGACCATGTCCTAGAGCAGGCCATCTTATTCAACCTCAACACATCTGACAATTAGGCTGAATATGAGGCCTTGATCATCAGGCTACATTTAGTTCACGATTTATGAGTCAGAAAATTACAATGCTTTAGTGACTCCTAACTAGTCACAAACAAAGTAAAAGGCAGCTACCAAGCTAAAGAGCTCTCTCTACAAAAAATACTTTCACATAGAAAAAAGACTAGCAGAATGTTTCAACGAGTTCGAAATCAATCATGTACCGCGAGAAGAGAACAACATAGTGGATATGTTGCCCAAGCTTGCTAGCACAAAGAAGCTTGGCCACTATAGGACCCTCATATAATAGACTCTCTCGAGTTCGAGTTGGGATCAGGAAGATGTCCTATACTACTAACCCATTCTAAAAAAGATGCCCACGAGTACATTATGAAATGCCGTAAGTGTTAGTAATTTGGTCCACTACACAGAGTTCCTCTCGAGAAGTTACACACATTGGCCTTTCCCTGGTCATTTGCTATATAGGGCATGAATATACTCAGCCCCTTTTCCTTAGCAAAGGGGCAAGTGAAACTTATCATTATGGTCATAAAACTAATTTAATAAGTGGATAAAGGTAGAACCACTTGCCACCTTCTTGACCCAACAAGTGTAGAAGTTTTGTTTAAAAAGTATTATTTGTCGTCGTGGACTACCACGTGACATAATTACGGACAACGGCTAACAATTCATTGATATCGACTTCAAGAAGTTCCTCAATGATATATACAAAGAACCTAAACTCTCATCAGTATAATACCTCTAGTCAAATGGGCCCCACAATCTTCAACAAAGGAAACACCATTTTTTCTACCCTACGACGTTGATGTCATGGTATCAGTAAAGCTCAGCTAAAACTCTTGGAGACGCCAACATTTTGATGAAACACACAATGAAGAAAATCCCCAAACCGAGCTTGATCTCATGTGCAAGATCCGAGAAGAAGCCAAAGTAAGAAAAGTGGTACCCAAGCAGAGGGCAGCCTAGTGCCACAACACCTGGACTCAAGAAAGATCCTTTCAAAAATGAGATATAGTTTGAAGAATGCTTAGCGATGCTCAAGGAGCTACAGACAAGCTCACCTCCAATTGGGAAGGTCATTTCCGAGTAAAAAATTCTCTCTAAAATGGGGCCTACAAGCTAGAAGAGCTCAAAGGGAAACTCATTCCTAGAATGTGGAATGCCACACACTTGACGACGTATTACAACTGAATAGTTATATGTATTTGTTTTCCTTTAGATGTATTTTTAAGGATGCATGTACTTTTTTTCCTTCGACTGAATTTTTCCCTGAAATGGGTTTTGTCGGACAAGGTTATAATGAGGCACACCTTTTTCCTACCAATAAAAGTTCTCCCTTTTTGCTTCATATTTATTTTAATGTAAGACCAGAATATGACATTTAAAAGACCTCAAACGAGGCAATCAGGTTACTAGATTATAATAGAAGAAAAATCTCACAAGTAACGCGCATCTCGAAGACCGTAGGGTAAAAAACATTAACACAATAAAGGTGATACTTAGCCAAAGTCGACAACCTAAAACACTAAATCGAACAAAGAATAAGCTCAACATTTTAGTACTCAAGCACGAAAGAACAAAATTAGCATGGACCCAACTAACAAGAAAAGTTCGACCTTACTGTGTTTGAGCACAATTTAGCATTCCTAATACCTGAGTACAAAAACAATACAGTAGCTCGACATCCAATAAAAAAGGTAACTCAAAATCACAACACCCGAATAGATATGACAACCTTATCACAAGAGAAAGGTTGTACCAAAGAGGGAAGGGCAACAAAGGAATATAAGGAAAAACAAGGAAGCTTGGCATACTCAAGCAAATACGAGAGAAGTTCTCCAAGCCCGAGTAAGACAAGATTTATAAATTCAGAGGACGTTCTCTCATCCTATTGGTCAGCTAGGTCGTCATCTCTATCTTAGCCACCTTTACTTGAATAACCTCAAAAGAAAAGAAGAGAAACACAATGATCAAACTCGAAGAGTAGCATGAAGAAGACTCGAGAACGGGGAGGGTAAGGAGGATGAAGAGAAAAATCCAGCAAATACTGAGTCTTCTATAGCTCAAACCAAAACAAGTGATAAATCCATATGGAGAACAAAGTCATCAACATCAAAGAAAGTTATGTCCGAAGTCGACAACATCAAAGAAAGATATGCCCGAAGTCGACAACATCAAAGAAAGTTATGCCTAAAGTTGGAAACATCAAAGAAAGTTATGCCTAAAGTTGGAAACATCAAAGAAAGTTATGCCCGAAGTCGGCAACATCAAAGAAAGCTCTTCCCGAAGTCGGTAGTACCACAACAAAGTTTGCCTAAAGACGGTAGCACCAAGCAAAATTTTCCTAAAGTCGACAACACAAGTTAGAAGAACTATTCCCAAGCAGCAACTTAAATAGCTCAACTAGATTAGCCACTCAAGGAGCTCAGTCGAACGGTCCAATTATCTAAGAGCTCGGTGGAATGGCCCAATTAACAACTTAAGTAAACTTTTTAATCCTTGACAAAGCTGTTAAATTATCTCCTCTGCAAAAGTTTTCCTATAATATTATTCAACCTCCTTTCTAGTGTTTTTCTATGTACTTTAAGTCACATGATATCTGGAGCTATTTTTGCGGAGAATCGTTTTATAAATCATGTGTTGAAGGATTTTGGTGTAAAGAGACTTTCTCGTAGGGATGTAGCCTTTTGTACTAGGTCAGAAGCTATGTTGCATCTTGCAAAGGCAAATGTGTTGTGTACGGAAGAGACAAACAAAAAGAATTATGGAAACATTTCTAAAATATCTTCATGTCACTATCCTCTGATTCTGATGTACACTTTTGAATAAAGATAGTGTACCAATATGATCTACACAGAAAAAGAGAACATAACATAACATACAAAAGAGTACTACAACGTACATGCAATAAAGCGTTAGATGATCCTAGTTGTTTAGGCATTATATGTGTATTATCATTTAGGTGTTATCTGTTTAAGTAACTGATAGCGTTTAGGATATTTTTAATATATAGCATTTAGTGTTTTTCAATTTTATCATAGATGGTTTAAATGTTATCAAACGTTATTTCATTTGTACGCATTGTTAAACTTAGTGTTGTTAAAATGAGGCACCCAGCCTGACCCAGCTCAACCCACCTCGGGCTACTTAGCGAGCAAATCCACCTTGGCTCACTTATAAGTGAGGAGTGATGCTCCCTCTACCACCCCCATCAACTCCCTATACCTCTCAAAAAAAATTTAAATTCTAAATTTATCCTTTTTACATTTTACTTTTACCAATTTTACTTTCTATTTTTTAAAACCCTAATCTCAATCCCCTTTCACTCCCCCCACCCCCACTATCACTTTCTCTCTTCCACTTCCTCACCCTCCATTGTCACTTTCTTTCTTCCACTTCCCTTAACACAACATTTTCTTCCCTTTCTTCTTTCTTTCTTTTCCCCACATAACTTATTATTTATTTTTCAAATCATCTCAATAATCAACAATATGCACTTAATTAAGCTATAAAATTGAGTTTTCACTGATTGTGTTTGCTAAAGTCTAAATTCCTCCCCAACATGGGCCTCCATGTAATCCCTTAAAATGTGGAACACAACAATGCTGTTACTACCAGTTTCTTGTAATCACTTGCATTGATATTACTATTATAACAGGTTTTGATTATACCAACTGTTACACTACCTGAAAGCTCCTTGTTATAAATGACTACAACTACATGAGCACTATTTCAATGTCTCTAGCTCTGATGATGACTGATGTTCCATTTTACAGTATCACGTGAAAGAATTAAGAAAAGGAGAGAAAGTGACAGTGGGTGGGGGTAGGGCTTACTGTTGATAGTGAAAGGGAAAGTGAAAGTGAGAGAGGATTAGGATTAGGGTTCTAAAAAATAAAAAGTAAAATTAGTAAAAGTAAAATGTAAAAAAGATAAACTTGGAATTTTAAAAAATTGAGGAGGTGTAGGGAGAAGATGGGGTGGTGGAGGGAGCATCACTCATTAGTGAGTCGTCGAAAAAATTTGAACCCGGCTCAACCCACCACAGGTTGATAAGTTAATTGAATTGGCTCACTCACTCACTTAATTAGAAGCTTTTTTTTCAATTAAAAAATAACAAAAATTTTCTTATTCAAATCGAAGTAAAAGGGGAGGGTCCTAAAATATATTTATGATCAATCAAACATAAGATTCCATTCATATAAAGATATCGCAAAATCTCCTCAATAAAATTTTTAAAGGCTTCATAGCAATTGTTTCTACATAAAAATTGAGTTACTAAGTAAAGATTCGTGGATTTTTCATGTTGCCTAATTATTCTATACAAAAATAATTTCACACAAGCCTCTATTTCAATATTTTGCAAAATGACTAACTCAATAAGAAAGTACTTATTAGAACATTAACCAATATTGAAAATTAACCCAGGTGAGTCAGATTCTTAGTGAAATTGATCCATAATGAAATTTTAAATTTTTTTTCAACAAGTTTCAACTCGTTTTGACAACAATAATTAATCTTCAAAACTAAGTTTGTTTAGACAAATTTTTTTAACACAACATTTAGACGATCTAGTATTAACATGTAGCGTTTAGAGGATTGTGTCTTAACACAGCGATTAGACGATATTCTCTTAACATATTATGTTTAGATGATTTTTTTTCTTAACATATAGGACTAGATGAAATGGAAGAATGATAATTTTATGGTATCAGTAAATGCTATGTGGAATAGAGAGTGTCCTTTTATGTCATGAAACTTCAAGTTGAATTATTTCATCTTATGTCTTGATGTGTTGTATGGATGTGGTTAATTATAAAGAGAATTGTGATATTGTGTTAGGATATGTATTAAGTGAAAGTCTTGATTCTGAAATCATCTTAATTCTATTAAATTCACATATTCATTAGTGATCTCAAATATCAAAGAAACTAACACTGTCATGGGATGTTCAAATTTATTTTCATACATTTTTTAAATTTATTATTTAACTACAATAGAATTATTTATCAAAATCAGTACGTACAATTTTGGATAATATATTGAATGTACCATTACAAATATTAAGGATCATTATATGTTAACAACTTTTTTATAATAGTTTATGTGTCACTACTTTATTGGTCTGTATATTTGAAATAGAACAATCACATACTACCATATAAACAGTTATAAAAAAATTGTTAAAAAAGCAGTTAAATATTATTCTGCATGTGACTATTTCCACATGCAAGGGTTATTTTTGCAGAATAATAAATACTTCCCACACAGACAATAATAAATAATTTTTATAATATTTATTTTTAGACGTTTTAAATTTATTTTATTACTATCATAACATATTTTAATGGCGTTGCTTTAAATTTTATGAAAGTATTCAATTAACATAAATGATCTTATTAATTAATTAATTAAATTAACTAGAATTACATAAATAAAAAGTAAACATTATATTTAACTATTTTTTAAAATAAAATGAAGTAAATATATTGTATGCATCATTCTTATTGTTTTAAATTATCTAAATTTGTAAAAGTAAAGTACTCATTTTTCGTTCTTAAAAAATTCACAAAAAATAACAAAAATTAAAAAGGAAAAACCGTGTGAATACGATTTCAACAAAAAATAATGAAAAAGAAAATGAAGAAAAACATGTTGTGTAACATGACTTTAAAAGAATTGAAAACATACAAGTTCAAATGTAAAAAAGAAAATTAGAACTCTGATTCATAAAACATGAATATGGATTTTAAAGTGGACTAATTTGCTTTGGGGTACAATCCCAAAGGTTATGATAAAAATGATTAAATTAAGGTTAAAAGCTATTTTTGGTCCCAATTTTGGTTGAGAAAATTCGTTTTGGTCCCTGTGTTGATTTTGTGTTTAATTTGGTCCCAAAGAACGAATTTAATGTTCAATTTGGTCCTTTTCAGTAACTCCGTTAAAATTCTTAACGGCAACGTGTCTAGATGTGCAATTGCTGAGTGAGGTGTCATTTCTTTGCTGACCGGGAGTCCTTTTTAGCCGTTAGAATTTTTTAAATTGAATTTCTTAATCAGGGTTTTTATTTTGGGAATAAATTGAAGATGGTGGATTCTAAATTAGGGTTTTTATTTCCCAATCTTCTTCCCAGTTTTACTACAATTTTGAAGGATGGCAACCTGAGACATAAGCATCTATCTCAAGCTTTCAACAATCCCATATTCCCAAGAAAATGATAAACCCACAAAAGTGTAAAGAGTAAGAGAGATGAAGAAACGGGAAACCCTAAAAAAAAGCATCTTTATCAATGGGCTAAGCCGAAATTCCAGCCTCACATCTTCAGGATTTCTGGGTTTTTTGCAGGTACCATTGCGAGGAGACGAACTCGCAAGGTTGAACAGCGGCTCAATTTAGGGTTCCATGGAAATTGGGATTTTCTGATTTATGGGTTTGCAGGTGATGAAGATGAATGTGCGAGATGATGGAGGTTCTGCTTGTGCCGCTATGCAGATTTCTCTGATCAAGATGCGATGTAGATGGAGGTTGCAAGGCTAACGGCGGAGCTTCTTGAAGATGGCCATGGAAGATTCTCTATCGCGATGAAGATGGTGAGGGCACAATTTTGGTGGCGCTTTATGAAGGACAACGGCGATGCTAGGTGGTTGATGGCAAGGTGGGTAAGGTTTTGCCCAGTAGTGACGGAGGTTGTAGGGGAAGAAGAAGAAGAACGAGGAGGCTGTTAAGATCCAATGAAGAAGAAAACTATGAACCAGTGAAAAAGATATAAAAAAAATCAAAATAACTTTAAATGCCACTGACCACTCCATGTCACCCAATAAATGACACCTCACTCAGCAGTTGCACATCTGGACACATTGTCGTTAAGAATTTTAACGGAGTTACTGAAAAGGACCAAATTGAACATTAAATTCGTTCTTTGGGACCAAATTGAACACAAAATCAACACAGGGACAAAACGAATTTTCCCAACCAAAATTGGGACCAAAAAGAGCTTTTAACCTTAAATTAATATATCTTACTTTTTGATGAGCAAGAAATTTTGTAATAGATTTGATTGATGAGTCAGATTTTACTAACTTACAAATATTATCTAAAAGTAGAATCAAAATATTCACTTAATTATTCAAATAAATAATTGTTTGAAATTAAACTATAATGCTAGAGCGGTGCACGGAATTGTTAACGCTTTCAACAAACCAAGAGGGGATGAATTGGTTTCTTATCGCAAATCGTTATTTTAATAATTTTTTTAGTTATTAAATAATTTCTTTAAAACAATTTAAATAAATTAAAAGAGTAAGGAAGAGAGAAAATTGCACAGGTAATTTTTATAGCGGTTCAGATCATAGAGATCCTACACGCAGTTGTTAATCTCAACTGAGAATTAACGCTTTACTAGCACAAACCAACAAACGGTTACAATCACAAAGAAAATAAAACAGTTTAAGGTTAGAACGCCTCTCTTGTTACCCCCAATAGATGAAACTCACTTCCCCTGTAACCCACAAGGGATGAACACCTCCTCTGAATCTTCTGAATCGTCACAAAGGATGAACACCTCCTCCGAATACTTCACTTCACGAAGGATGATAGGCTTTCAACTCAGCAACAGCAACAGCACTCAATCACACTCCCAGCAACAGCACTCAATCACACCACCTGTGAAAGTTCTCGCTCTATGCCAACACGCCAAGTTCTCAAAGCCACAGCACAGGGTTTCAGCAAACCCCAGAACACTTACACTATATTTCGTATTTTTCGTATTTTAGAATGAGAGTCCCAATCTAATTTATAGAAATCTCACTCAAGGATATATCTAAAAATCCGTTGTCAATTAATTGTGATAATCAATTTTCCACTTATGGTAATTGATTATGCATTTAATGAATGCACAACGTTAAAAAATTTGCTTAAAAATTCTCATAATTGTTCATGATAATTAATTATGGCAAGTCATAATTAATTATTGATAATTGATTATTATAATTTAATAATCAATTATCTTGATTATAAAATGAGGTTTTCTGATTTAAAAAATAATTTTAACGCAATCTAAGGCAAACAAATACATAGAATCAAAGATAAATTACATCCTATACATCAATCTACTAAATTAAAAAAAAACTTTAATATAAAAATAAGTCTTCATAAAGATCTTCTTGCAATAAGAACACTTGAGACTTGATTTTGAGACATCATCAAAATTTCTTCTTTTAGCTTTATGCTAACATATAACATTATCAAAACTATTAAAACATTATTAAATAATATTCTAGTATTTAAAAAAATAAATTTTAAAATTATATAACTTGAACTAGAAAATAATTATAATAAAAAACTTATAAAAAATAATAAAAAAATTAATAAAGTGCTATTATTGATAAATTATGAATCAATCCACCTTTAACCAATTCGAATTCATTTAA
The DNA here is from genome assembly GCA_036885675.1 of Vigna mungo. Lineage (NCBI taxonomy): Eukaryota > Viridiplantae > Streptophyta > Magnoliopsida > Fabales > Fabaceae > Vigna > Vigna mungo. Next base: position 14,229,888 of record CP144700.1, on the reverse strand, counting down.
CTAATGGATTAAACAAATTCAATTTAGTTTGATTCAATTTAAGAAAAAAACTAAAACTTTTTCAATCTAATTTCAACTCGAATACTCAATCCTGCTTAAACGGGACAAACTAAATTAATTCACAAATTAAAACTCTCTACTTTACATATATAGGATAAATTAAAATATATAGATTAAACTAAAATCGAGATATAAAGTTTACTTATTCATTTTAGAGAGATGCTTCGGAATACAATTTGTCTAATTTTGTAACTTTTTTCTGATTTTGTAACTTTTTTTCAAATTTACCTGTTTTATGATATCTCTTCAAAACTACAGCGCTTTAGTAAAACAAAATCAAGATATTACTTTAACTGTTTTCAATTTAAACAAAATAATAACTATAATAAATAAAATTTTAATTTAAAAATGGGTAAAATTGATATATTACATATGCTTGGGTTATTAAAGACATTGATATTTTTATTACAGATTATTTTTAAAAGTCTGTAAATTATGATTTACATTTTTATCAAACTAATATGAAACTTTTTAACTACTAAAACAAGATGGCTTGAAATTCTCTTCCTTTATCACCATGGGTATCAATAAACAGAATGTTACCTAATATTGAGATAATATTTCTAATATATATGTAACAGTTTAATATTTATGGAAATTATAAATCATAAACTGCAATAATTTACATTAATAAATGTCTAGAAATGACAAATCTTACACTACAATAAATTACATTAATGTAAGTGAGTTTAATTAATTTAATGTTATTATTGATATTTTAAATTTCCATATGTAAATATCACAATTCATAATGTGAATGTCTATACTTTTATATATATTTTCATTTTTCTTAGCTTTATTCTCTTTCTAGCTATTTATTTTCTCCCACATTTCTTCAAGTTTCTAAAACTATTTCCTAATCTTTTTCACATACATCTTTTACCAACTAAAAAAGATGATAAAAATTAAAAGTTTCTTTTGATTTCAAATATATATTTTTTTTAAATCTCAATATTCTTATCTTTTGTTCTATATTAGTATAAAGTTCACCTTGTTTTATAAGTTGAAAAGTGTTGTTATCCTAATGTGTTCATTTTCTTTTGAGTTTTAGTTTACTTATATATTATTATAAATTTTGAGATCTTAGTAGAAATATTTTAAATTATTCGCATAAAAATTTATTAAAAATAAAAAATATAATAAAAGAATACATAGTATGAAGAATCACATCAAACCTATGATAAAAATTATATCTCATAAAATATGGGTGAATTATACCTATTATGAAAAAAAAAACTAAATAAATATATGGAGGTAAAATATTAAACCACTTATATTCTTTATGAATCAAAGATAAATTAACTAACCTATCAATACAATTATTTTCTTCGTGAAAAACAGGAGAAACTTTGAGCTACATATGCTTACACCAACATCATCCTAAGATTCCAAGGAATCACTCGTTAATCCAAAAAACCATGAGAGACTAAAGAAAAATCATTCTCCAATCAAAGCCTAAAAAATTCCTCCCTCTAAAACATACTTTAAAGCATAAATGACTCTCATAAACTCAACATAAATAGAAGTTTGCTCCCTTAAAAAACCTAGAAAATCTACTCATATATTCATCCCGACTTCATCTAAAAACATCAACACATGAAGCCAAACTAGGACAACCCCTAGTTGCACTATCAATATTCACCTTAACGTAATTGGTAGATGGAACTTGTCAAATTACATCCATAAATGATACCATCATACCTTTCCTACTTTGTATATTGAAAATTTTCAACACCAAAAAATCAAATATAATATTAATCATATGCATCTTAGATTTATTTCCAACAATACACACTAACTCCTTATTTTGAAAAATATCATAAGGAAATGCAATTGGATCCTAAACTCTATTATGATTTCTCATCCTTCAAATAATCTAAATAATTTTAGTAATGACAACAACTTTAATCACTTTAAGCAAAGGTCTATAACAAAACTTCATAAACTAAACAACCAAATCCAAAGAAGAAAACTACAAATCTTGAAAAACTTCCTTCAACCATTCTCATAACGGTATATCAATAGAACAATGAAAGAATAAATGAAAGAAAGATTGAACATTATTACCACATAAAGAACACATAGAACATAAACCACTCCTTTTTTACAACTTCCAAATCAATATGTAAATGACCATACAACAAATTTCAAAGAATAAAAGTTTTATCTGGTGGCACCTCATTCAACCAAATCAAGTTTCCTCAATCCACACATTCAATGCCAGAAGAGTAAAACCATTTTGCAACTTTTTGAGATAGCAAACTAGTATCGCCTATAATCAACATCCTTATCCTTATCAACCATTAAAGAAGAAATATCACATAAATTGACAACAAAAGAGGAAAGTTCTCGTGAGTACCTATCCAAGTTGAACAAACAATAAATATAACCTTACTTTTTCAAAATAATGAATTTTTTCCAATTTAGAACACAACCAATAATTTCAAAGATTAATACAGTTACCCTTACCTAATGTCCAAAAAGTATTTTCAAGAACAACATCATTTGTATCCTTAATACTATGCCAAATTGACAACAATTTAAAGAACATATATTTCTAATACTTAGATTTAAGAAATTGAATACGCATGAGCTTAGTCCAAGTCATTTTTTCATAAGAAAACTATCAAGCTAAACATAGCATATATGCTTTATTCTCCAATTAAATATTAGTAACTTGCAAACAACCACTCACTTTAGAACCCCACAAGATAGATCATTTAGCAATGAACAATCATCGTTTCTGTATATCCAGTCCAAACAAAATTTTGAATCCATTGTTCCAACTCAAGAAGAAGCTTAATAGGTTATTTGTAAACTTGGAAATTATAAGACAATAAACCAACAATTACCGAATTTACTAGCTTAATTATTCCCATCATACTAAGAAACTTTCTTTTCCAAAAAAGGTTGACAATTTGTTTCTTAGGATCCCTACAAAAATTTGCACATCCAAATAGGTAAAAGGAAGAGTTCCGTAATTATAAGAGAGAAACTTCTTGAGATGTCTAACAAAAGAAGCCAAAACATCAACAATGAAAAACTGACATTTAGAAGGACTCACTTATTGACCTGAGAAAGTGTCATACTCATGTAAGAAAGATTTCAAATGCTGCAAAGTTTTAGTATCTCCTCTAAATTAAACAAATATATCATTAGCATAGATAGTATGAGAAGGAAATTATATCCCCTGAGGACCAACCATAAGAAGCATAAGGAATTTAGAAACAAGCTCTGAGAAGCCCCTACTCAAACCTTCCTCCACAACAAGAAAAAGTAAAGGAGAGAGAGGATTCCCATATCTAACTCTTCTACTACAAACTACCATTAACCTAATTAGAAAAGATAAGCATACTGCAAGATATGAAGAATCCACATCAAAAAGTCTTCACGAAAACTAAAACAATGCAACACCCAAATTAAGAAATGATAATTGGTGGTGTAAAAAGCCTTGGTTATATCAATCTTAATGACTACATTACCACTCTTGACCTTTTAAGATAGAAGATTAATAGTTTAAAATATAATACAAATACAATATTTAATACTCATCCTTTTCATGAAACCATTTTTTATTAGGGAAAATAATCCTATTAAAAATCACTACAAGCCTATTAGCTAAATTTTTTATAATATTTTGAAACAAAAATTAGCCACTGTTATGGGACAAAAATCAGTTATATGTTCTCTCTCATCAACTTTAGGAACAAGAGAAACAATATTAGAATTCATATCAGGGAGGATCCAACCCTGCCGAAAGAATTATTGGAGAACTTTACAAACATCAATAATAACAATATCTCAAAAAGAGTGATAAAACCATTCACTAAATCCATCTAGACTAGGAGCACTATCACCATTAAGTGGAAAAAATCACGTGCTTCACTTCATCGAGATCATGGCATTTAATAAAAATTTATTTTCATCGTTAATAACTAGAGAAGGAATATAAAAAGCAAGAAAAGACTACATAGAAGTAAATAAAATAGCAAGACTAGTAGGAGCAACATATAAATTTGTATAAAATGACAAAATAGAATCTTCAATCATTTTTAGATTAGAAATAACTTGCTTATTGATGAATCCATATTTATGCCCTCATTTAACCTTTAATCTTTGATTCTTCATTGATTTTTGTACTTTAAAATAATACTTTAAGTAGGATTTGTTATAATTGGATTTATTGAGCGTGAGATACAAAAATATGATAAAAATAGTGTTTTAGTTGCATAAATGTTCTTTAGATATTTTGAGATAGTTATAGCTAAGTTGAACTCATGAAGGTGTAGAAATAAATTGGTTAAAGTTTAATGACACCCTAAAGATAAATCCAAGAATTAGAAATAATCAAAACCACAAGAAGTCAAGCCAAATATTGCATGAAGAAGGTAAGAAAAGCATGAAAAAGTTAAGAAATTTAGCTAAATCCGAAAGAGGGAACAAACAACAAAAATTAGACCTTGCTATTTTGTCTATTTTTTTCTACAAAAAAGGCTTTGGTAATTGATAAATGTTTATGGTAAAATATAATTTTGGAAAAATATATCTTTAGATATTTTATTTGATATATTTAAATAATTATCTTATTTAACTATATGAGTAAATATCAAAAAATAATATTTCTCAAACCTTTTTTAATCTAGCAAAAATCTTTTCAAATATTTTTAAATCTCCACGATAATCAAATATATCTTGAAGATTTGAATTATTTAGAAGATAACGGGAGGAGATTACATTATCAAAAAGAAGATTAAAAAAAAACCAAAACAAAGCCCAATCCAATTTCTATATAAATAACATTAGGGAAACACATTACGGGAGCTTAGGAACCCTTTCGGGAGCCTAATTTTGTCCCCTCTCTCTTCTCTTATGTTCTCCACCATATATTCTTCTAATATAACTTATTTCGACATTCCATGGAGTGTTAAGCCTCTTAGGTTGATTCTATTGTAATTTCTTAAGTGGATTCTTAAGTTAGACGAATAAATTTGGTTGTTCTTTTGATTCTTGTTGTAATTTACTTTTATCTATGTTTTTTGCTTCTTAATCAAGTAAAAATAATGATTTTTACATTGTAGCAAGATAACATGATTTTAAATCTGCATAACATATCACTCATGTGGGTTCAATGGTTTTTAATTTCAATTGAGAATTTACTTTTATTAAAGTTAGAAACTTTAATGTGATTGAATATGTTTTTTCCAATAATTGAGAATGTACTTTGATTAAAGGGAAAACTTTAACAAGAATTAATAAATAATTAACTTTGGATAATTAGCTTTTTACTTGATATAAGAGGTAAAACACTAGACATGATTAGGTGTAGTAATGTTTAATTGAGAATGTACTTTAGTTAAATTTACTATGATTAATCTACAAAGTTTTTTATTTTAATTAAGAATGTACTTTGGTTAATATTGAGAATGCCAACAAATTAATTGAGAATTTACATTAATTAATTTGAAAATCTAAGACAATAATTAATTTGAAAATCTAACGCAATAATTAATTGAACAGTAATCTTTAGATAACCAATGATAAATTTTATTTTGAAAAAGAATTGAAATCAACATATTTTCTTTATCATTATTTTTTTCTTTTTAAATCTTTTTATAAAGTTATTTTTTTATCTGTTGTTATTTTGTTATTTAGTATTATTTATTTTATTTATCTATATTTTCTTTATTATTTTTATTTTACTAACCATTTTGTATAGTTTTTATACGAACTAATTTGTTCAAAATAAATTTCACATTCGTTGGGAGATGACTTAAGGTTGACTTAATATTAATTTCATCGTGACAATGATAATGTTACCAATTATCATGACGCAACTTAAATATACCCATTGCATTATGCCTCTGGCAAATCATAACATGAAAAAACGCAATATTATTATCCTCGTCTTTAAACCAATTCATTTTAGCCTTTTCCTTCCAGTAAACAGACAATCAGAGCAAAATCTATGGTTGAATATTAGAATTATCAAAGAATCCACATCAGATAGAGAAATATTCAAAATCTATGGGTGAATATTAGAATTGATAATCCACTACCAAGTTATGTATGTTCCCAAAAAATATTTTTCTTCCACTCTTTCAAAGCAACTTTAAGACGTTTCAATTTCCTCTACAAAATAAACATAGGAAAAGTAGAAATAGGAGCATTTCAAGAGTTATTGATGAGGAAACGACAGTCGATATGAGATATCCACATCTTTAGAAATAAAAAACATGATGGTTTGGAAACACTAACTGAATGAGAAAGAAAAAGAAGCAAGAGATGATGATATGAGCAATTTTAGGATTAACGTTAACTCGAGAGGAAGAACAATTCTCAAGACAAGGAAAATTACAAAAAGCTCAATCAACACAATATGTACCTCTCTAAAAGTTTAACCAAATATAGTAAGATCTAGAAGGTGGAGTCACAATAAGTTCACTAAAATTGATCAAATCTGAAAACTCGGCGCAAGAGATTGGACTAGAGGAAACACCACCCTTCACATCCTCAACACAAAGAACAACATTAAAATCACCAATGATACACCAAGAATCATGAAGATTAACAAGAGAATACCACAAAGAGCCAAAAGCAGTTAAGTAGTTGCACCATAAACCCCAACAACCTATAATTTAGCATTATTGACCATAACAATAAATGAAATAAATTAACTAGTAATATCAATAATATCAAACATGAATTCACTTCTATCCAAGAACCACAAGCAACCTTGGTATAAGAATCATAGATAGTCAACAACTTAAGGTTCAAACTATATAAAAAAAATTGCTTGATAAGAACTAAAATAAGTCATTGGTTTAACTAAGAAAAGAAAATTAGGTTAGTGCTTAGCAATCAAATTTTGTAGCCTATTAAGAGTTTTATCATTAACCAACCTCCTCACATTCCAAAAAAAAGCTCTAAAACTCACAATTGCTTTTTTAGAATTCCTTACTTTGGAGGATTTGATATTAGCTTTCTTTGTAGGTGTTCTCCTATTTGGTTTCCTAGTAGTTTGAATTGGCGCATAATTTTTTTCGATAGTAGAATCTTTTGACCCTTCCACCACATTAACTCAATTAAAAGCTAATTTCAATTCTTCTACAAGGCAAGCTTCCTCAAACATAAAAGAATTAGGGATAATCTAAGAATTTTTATTATAAGAATCAAATTGTTGTGAGTCTTGAGAATTATTTCCAATGAAAATAACTGATGAGTCGATATTTTATTGATTTCACTTAGCTTATTGTACTAGAATTAATCAGGGAATTGTGCTTGAATGTCCGGTATTTTCCCGTTTTTCATAATTATGCTTAATTTGACCGGAAATTCTAATTTTAATTAATTTGAATATTCTGAGCTAATTATTTGCATTTTTAATTGCAGAGAAAATTTTGGAGATATATTTTGGAGCATTAGGAAGGACACCAAATAAATTAAAGACTCTCCACTTGGACATTTCAAATTTAATTATATTGTAATTTAGTAGTATAGAATGTTTTTAATTAAACTTGTGCACAATTGGGTCAATGTTGACAAATTTATGATGGGCCCAATTAGACACATGGCACCTAGGGTTTAGGGTGGACCCCACCCTAAATTTTTAGAACACTTGGCCTTTATTTTGTGCAGCAGCCGTCACTCATTGGGGGGATTCATTATCGGCATTTGGAAGAAGCAAAAGGTGCCACTCATTTCTTTATTCAAGGGCTGCAACGTTATTCAACAGGAATTTTTTTCTGGAATATGTCTTTGACGGTATCGAGAATTGGGTGATTAAAAAGAAAGCATTTTCTTTTACCTCTTCATGAGCTTCCAGCCGCAACACCTTTACTTTTTCTTTATTTTTTTTCGGTCCAACAGTGATTGAATGTTCTTGGCTTCTCTTGATTCCACACTTACGGTGATAGCATTCAATCTTCCCTTTTATTTTATTTTTTTTATGGACCAAGCTGCAACATATATGTAACTTACGGTGCATGACTTTTGAATTTCATTTTCTTTTCATGAAATAGCAAAGTGTTGTCATGTCTGTGGTCTGGGAAATGAAAAGTAAGAAGAACACGTTTTCTTATTAATGTTCCATGCTGATTTTGGGGAGCTCACGGGTAAGGGACTCTTTTATCACATTATCATATTTTTTTTTTTGCTTTTGGAGTGCATATGGTAGCTTACAAGGTTTTCGGTGATTGATGGGAAAAGCTCACGGCCAGACTTTACATTTATTTAGATGTTTTTTTTTTCAACTTTCAAAAAGCTTATTTCTAATTTAGAATGAGGTGCCACGGTCCAGGTGCAACGCCACCCATTTCTCGTCAAATATTATAGTTCATTTTTCCTTTATTCGCTAGAAAAGTGAAGCATGATTATTTACCATTTTCTTTTGCATATTGTCATGGCCAGCTGGAGGAAAAGGAGCATGTGGCATTCTATTTGATTTAGAAATCACATTTTCCTTATTGTTAGAATGGATTAAGGTTCAAGTAGCTCTCGCATTTAATTTTTAGCTTACTCAATGCATTTTCATAGCTTTAATTGTGTCTAGATATTTGTTTGTTGTAGTGTTCCGTTTAATATTTTCGTGCATTTTAATGCTTTCAATTATATTCGATTGTGTTCAATTTTCATTTTTAATTTCGTCAATTGCATTCACAAAACCTTTCACAACTTCCTCCCCCCCCTTCGTGTTAGACCTAAGACTCGAACCACATTTGGTTCTTGAGAGACGACCTAGGGGTCATTCCCTAGCACTATACTGCATTTCTTAATATGCAATCAAATTTGTATGGGCGGCGACAACCCATCAAATTTTGGCGCCGTTGTCGGGGACCAACGGTTCGGTTTTAGGTCTTTTGTTATGTTAGTGTGTGTTGTGTCTTGTCTTGTGTTATGAATGTGATGTTTTGGTCTGTGTGTTCGTTTTTGTTTGTGTGTGTCATCATGGGTGTTGCATTTAGGTAGCTTTAGTTGCATATTTGCATTGCATTCTTCTTTTCCCCCTTCTTTCTACATGTCTACCTATTTTGGGTATGTGAGTAATTCTCATTCTGCTCGTGTCTATGATTCTTCTCCTGCTTGTTACTCTGATATTGCTTCTCATACATACTCTGTTGATTTCTATGTTGAGAACAGAACGATTCCTCCTCCATCTCATGAGAGTGCTCCTAGGGAGCCGTTTCCAATTGATAAAGAGGATATTCGTGTTGTTTTCAACACTAGACTGATAGATTTGCTGCCGAGGTTTCATGGTTTTGCAGGTGAATGCCCACATAGACATTTGGAGGAGTTCTACACCATCTGCTCTTCAATGAAACCTCCAGATGTCCCGGATGAGGATATGTTCGTTAGGGCATTTGAGTACTCATTACATGGAGCGGCAAGGGATTGGTGTTGTTGTCTTATTCCAGGATCCGTCACCAGTTGGGAAGATCTTGAGCATCAGTTTCTTGATAAATTCTCCCCTATGCGGTATGGTTATAGCGACGATCCTGGGTGGACGAATCCTAACTTGGGATGGTATGGTACTTCAGAGCATCAATATCAGGAACCATCATTCCAGACTCCTTCTATGCCTTCTCCACCTGTTAAGGAACCACAACAGCCGCAGTTTCATGAGCCTGCCCAAGCAACTCCTCATCCTTCCACTACTTATGAGTCTACATTGAAGGAGTTACTAAGGCATATAGCCATGCAGAACATTCAGTTCCAGCAAGAGACCAGAGCTTCTATTCAGAGTTTGACTGATCATATGGGGCAGATGGCCACTCAGCTCACTGAGGAACAGTCTTATGTTTCAGAGGAATCACCATTTCAGGCTGTTCAGCTTCCAGATGATGTTGATGCCATCCACATAGGAGATGAGGAGCAGAGTCATGAGTTTACTACTGCGCCATCTACTTCCCCACCCACCTATGTCCCCACTCCTACACCTGAGGAGACTGATGAAGAATTGGAAGACCAGGCAGGTATGAGCAACACTTTTGAGATAGGTAGACCAACTTCACCTTTCACTACTCTACCAACTTTCAGGGAAGTGGAGGTAAACATACCTATGATTGATTCTGTTGTTGATGATCATTTTGTTGATAAGTATGTTATTGATGATTGTATTATTGATGAGCATGATTTTCATTCCCCATCTTTGCATGATGAGAACCACCTTGTATTATCACATCTGAATGTTTGTTCTCCATGCACTGAACATGAATTTGAACCTATGATTGATATTGTTTTTGTTTCTGAAATTGATTCATGTTCTGAGAGTATATCTGATGTTCAGCCTCTTACACTGAGATTGGGTGTTATACCCCTGCATGTTATTTCTTTGGAACCATATTGCACTAACCATGTTGCAGGAGGTACACATGAATTTGACCAACACACACCCACGGTGGAAAATAAGGGTGCAAGCATACGCAAAAGCTTGAACATCAATAGGCACCAGCTGAACCCACTCATCAACAATCACTGCTTCTTGGATCCAGCTGTGGAGGACATCTCCCTGCTTGATCAAATTTGGAGGATGAAGCAGTTCTTCCTCAACACTTCTTTGTTGAATCTTGTGGTGGAAGATATCTCCCTGACAGTCCAAAATTGGCAACTGCCACCATGACCAGGGGAGTTTCCTTTCTTCCCTTCTCCCCCCTTTCCCGCTTTTATTGCACTTGTCCACGATCTATAGACTGTTCTGATTTCTGATCTGATGATTGTGACACATTGAGGACACTGTGTAGTTTAAGTGTGGTCTATTGGGAGAGATTCTGATTTTTCTTTGATTAGTTTATGTTTTCTGCGTTAAATTTTTTGTTTTCTAGGTAGTTTTTGTTGTGTCTTGTGTACAGTTTTGCATGTTTCTCTTGAATTCTGGACTTTGTTTAGGTTTTCAGTTTTTCCTTCACTTCATTGATACTCTGATTGGTTGGAAATCCTTGCTTTTCTTTGCTTGGGAAGATGATTATGATGTTTGAGAGGTTGATTTGATTGTGACAGAAATACCCTGTGTGAGAATTTGAGCCACTTTATGATCTTTCTTGTGTGTGATATGTCTCTTGATTGCTTGCACATATGTCTTGGCTTGACTCTTGTTGATAGTTCTTGATTGATATGCATGTTTGAAAGTGATAAAGGCAGTTTTGTTGTTGAGCCTCTCTAGCCAAATGAGCCTACCTTGTTGTGATCCTTTGATAGCCCCTTTGAGCCTATATTTTCCCCATTTCTTTGTTTTGAAGCTCATACACTTGCCCTAACTGAAAAACCATGATTACCTTAACCTTAGGGAATTTTGGAGCTTTGGAATGGTTCTGGGAATAAGTGTGGTCTCTTGGGAGATTCAGATGAATTGGTTAGTTGGCTCCTCTTCTTGTTTTGTTTTGTAAATATGTTATGTATCTGTCTCTTAGAGTTGTGTTATGAAAAGAGAGAAAAGAAAAGAGACAAGATGAAAAAAAAAGAAAAAAATACAGAAAAATGAGAAAAAAATAAAAAAATTGTGAATAAAGGAGTCAGGAAGAGGATGGAATTAGAGGTTTGGGTGTGATTTGATTGTGTTTCACTTGTTCCCCATTGCTCCTCTATTCCTTTTGGTTTGTAACTTCTCATCCATATTTATCCTCCTTTTTCCTTGACCCCGTTACATCCATAAAAGACCTTTTGATTTGAACATGCATATATGTTTTGAGTGTTGATATTAGAGGCTTGCCAAGACTGTTTGTTGCTTGCTTTCTTGAGTGCATTGAGTTGACACTGTTTACCCTAGACACTTGAGAGAAACACTGATGTGTGCATCTGTGAGGTTCTGTTACTTTTGATTCTTCTCTTGAGCTGACTGATCATTTTTTCATGCTTTGAACTGCTTGGATGATTTCATGAGTATTTGCTTTCTCTGACTCTGTGTGGGAATCTGTCCACCTCCTTTTCATTGTCCAGACTTCTTAAGAACTGTGCAACTCTGTGTCTGTCCTTGTGAGTCTTTGTTTTCTGTATGATGAGTCTGTGTCATCTTCCTGATGTCTGAGTTGCTCCCTGGTTTTCGTCTTGGTTTTGCCCAGGAGTGCAAAAGACTAAGTGTGGTCTATTTTGATGAGTCGATATTTTATTGATTTCACTTAGCTTATTGTACTAGAATTAATTAGGGAATTGTGCTTGAATGTCCGGTATTTTCCCGTTTTTCATAATTATGCTTAATTTGACCGGAAATTCTAATTTTAATTAATTTGAATATTTTGAGCTAATTATTTGCATTTTTAATTGCAGAGAAAATTTTGGAGATATATTTTGGAGCATTAGGAAGGACACCAAATAAATTAAAGACTCTCCACTTGGACATTTCAAATTTAATTATATTGTAATTTAGTAGTATAGAATGTTTTTAATTAAACTTGTGCACAATTGGGTCAATGTTGACAAATTTATGATGGGCCCAATTAGACACATGGCACCTAGGGTTTAGGGTGGACCCCACCCTAAATTTTTAGAACACTTGGCCTTTATTTTGTGCAGCAGCCGTCACTCATTGGGGGGATTCATTATCGGCATTTGGAAGAAGCAAAAGGTGCCACTCATTTCTTTATTCAAGGGCTGCAACGTTATTCAACAGGAATTTTTTTCTGGAATATGTCTTTGACGGTATCGGGAATTGGGTGATTAAAAAGAAAGCATTTTCTTTTACCTCTTCATGAGCTTCCAGTCGCAACACCTTTACTTTTTCTTTATTTTTTTTCGGTCCAACAGTGATTGAATGTTCTTGGCTTCTCTTGATTCCACACTTACGGTGATAGCATTCAATCTTCCCTTTTATTTTATTTTTTTTATGGACCAAGCTGCAACATATATGTAACTTACGGTGCATGACTTTTGAATTTCATTTTCTTTTCATGAAATAGCAAAGTGTTGTCATGTCTGTGGTCTGGGAAATGAAAAGTAAGAAGAACACGTTTTCTTATTAATGTTCCATGCTGATTTTGGGGAGCTCACGGGTAGGGGACTCTTTTATCACATTATCATTTTTTTTTTTTGCTTTTGGAGTGCATATGGTAGCTTACAAGGTTTTCGGTGATTGATGGGAAAAGCTCACGGCCAGACTTTACATTTATTTAGATGTTTGTTTTTTCAACTTTCAAAAAGCTTATTTCTAATTTAGAATGAGGTGCCACGGTCCAGGTGCAACGCCACCCATTTCTCGTCAAATATTATAGTTCATTTTTCCTTTATTCGCTAGAAAAGTGAAGCATGATTATTTACCATTTTCTTTTGCATATTGTCATGGCCAGCTGGAGGAAAAGGAGCATGTGGCATTCTATTTGATTTAGAAATCACATTTTCCTTATTGTTAGAATGGATTAAGGTTCAAGTAGCTCTCGCATTTAATTTTTAGCTTACTCAATGCATTTTCATAGCTTTAATTGTGTCTAGATATTTGTTTGTTGTAGTGTTCCGTTTAATATTTTCGTGCATTTTAATGCTTTCAATTATATTCGATTGTGTTCAATTTTCATTTTTAATTTCGTCAATTGCATTCACAAAACCTTTCACAACTTCCCCCCCCCCCTTCGTGTTAGACCTAAGACTCGAACCACATTTGGTCCTTAAGAGACGACCTAGGGGTCATTCCCTAACACTATACTGCATTTCTTAATATGCAATCAAATTTGTATGGGCGGCGACAACCCATCAATAACATACTCCAAAAAAGACATATGAGCTAAGGAATCGGAGTTCATTGACACATGACCAATGTTAGTATCAAGATTATGCATAAGAGTATTTTGACACCGCTAGAGGTGACTGACAATGATCTTTTCGTCTCTCTCTTTCACAATCACGCTTATTTTGATCCTCCAAAGGCTAGGTATCTTGAGAAAAAGAGTGTTTTTAGTTCATATGGCGTTGTTTATATAGTGTTCAAGGACTTGGGTGATTCCATCTCTCAATTTCTTAATGTTTAATAATAAAACATTATTGAATATTGTTAATATTAGAATAGTTTATTTTCTGCCATGATAGATGCGTGAGAAGGATTTTGATAAAGAAATATTATAAGAAATATAAATGGCGAGAATTTTACGATCATGAAATTGAGAATTTAAACATGTTGAAGGAGAATTAAAAATATGAATATTACTTAAGTAAACTTTTAGAATTGAGATTAATTGTGATATAGCTATGATATGATTAAGTATTATATAAAAAAAAAATTGTATGTAGTTTTAAGGTTTAATACCTATTTTGGTCCCTTCTTTGGGAGGGTTTGTTCAAAGTGGTCCCTCCTTTTTTCAAAAGTTCACTTAAGTCCCACCTTTTGCAAAAAGTGTTCAAAGTGATCCTTTTCGCTAACGGCGTTAAGTTCATTAACGACAGACGTGCCAGGTGTCTAACATCTGCTGATTTGGCATTGTTAATTATTTTTTAAAAAATATATAATGATGACATGGAAATGTATATAATTAGGGTTGGGAATTAATTCTGACTATCCCTAATTATTCTCTCAACACTCATTTGGGGTAATTAAAAACAATCCCTCTCCGTTTGTCGCTATGAATCATGAAAAAAAGAACCTTCTATCTAGGGGCAATTCTTCGGGATCCAAGATGGTGCTGAATGACGCAATGGGCAACCATGGATTCAAGGTTCGAGACCTTGGGAAAATTTTGCGTCTTGCTTGGACTCAAGAACAAGGTTACTTGGAAGAGTTTTGTTGTGCCAATACGAAAAATTATTGTGGTCAGAGTGAACGGTTAGATAAACCAACAATTCCAGAGGCACAGTTGCCTTCAGTTTCTAGAGGCCTTGATTTAAATGTTGTTTCAGTTCCAGATTCTCGGCCTCCATCTTATCATCACCGTGTCGTCATTGCTTTTGCTTGTTCAAGCCACCGAACACAACAAAACCTCCTCCATGGCATCTGCAGAATTACCATCTTCATCACGCGAAACTCCTCGCGTCCCAACCTGAAACGCAGAAAACCAGAAACCAAACAAAACCCAGAAACGTGAAACCATCTCCTTCCTCGCATCCTCATTGTGAGAGCGAAACCTTAAACGCGACATTCTCCAATATGTGAGCAGCGCCTCCGCATAGGGAAGATTTCAAATCCCAATTGAAATCGTAAATTTGGGTCAAAAATTGGGAACTTAGGGGTTTGATTTTAGGGTTTTTGAAATTGGAAATTTTTCTTTTGGGATTTTTATTCTTGATTTTTTTGGTGTTGCGATTTGAGGGGTTGAGATTTTTCATTTTTCTATGGCGGCTGACGGTAGTGGCCATGAGGGTAGCGGCACAAGGAAGAAGAAAAGTTTCTGCATTTGATTTTTGAGAATGGAAATTCCAAAATTTGTGAGTAATTAGGGATAATCATAATTAATTACCCCAAATGTGTGTTGAGAGAGTAATTAGGGATAGTCAGAATTAATTCCCAACCCTAATTATATACATTTACACGTCATCATTATATATTTTTTAAAAAACAATTAACAATGCCAAATCAGCAGATGTTAGACACCTGGCACGTTTGTCGTTAATGAACTTAATGCCGTTAGCGAAAAGGACCACTTTGAACACTTTTTGCAAAAGGTGGGACTTAAGTGAACTTTTGAAAAAAGGAGGGACCACTTTGAACAAACCCTCCCAAAGAAGGGACCAAAATAGGTATTAAACCTAGTTTTAATTTTGTTTTTGGCGTCATATTTGAGTTTTATAAGTCTGGTTAGATATCAAATACATAAGAACGGGAGAGTTGAGATTTTGTGATTTGTGTTGTTTGGTGGTATTACGAAATTTGTTATTTTTAACTTAATTATACAAAATTTTCCTAGGGTATGGAATATATTTATACAACAAATCTCAACTTAAGAATAATGAGATATTTTTTATTTAAATTTGTTGGTCAAATTATACGTGTTTAAACGAATTTACTTTGTTTTGAGATTGTAGGTTATATTTGAGATATATTATTAATATTGTATATATGAAATTTATATATGTAATTATCTGTAACATAATTTATCTTTTACTATTTATTAAAATTTAGGTTTAATCATTTACCAAATCCCTATTTTCGCGTAGAATCTCAATTTAGTCTCTCTTTTTTCATTTTCTCAATTGGGTCCTAATTTTAAAAAAATTGCATCAATTAGGCCCTTTTTGTTAAATTGGGGCTAACGGCGAGAAGTCTGTGTGTGATGTGGAGGCAAATGTCAGTTTCTTATATCCATGTGGAGGGGCACAAATTACATGGACAATTGAATTTTTTTAATTGGATCAAAAACATAGTTTTAAACAGAAATTGGGAATGAGATTTGGCTTATTCGAATTAGGGATTGACAGTGGAAGAAATTTCTTCTGCTAGGGTTCATCGAAAGTGCAAGTCATTTCACAATTTGGGGTCTTCTGAGTTTCTTGTGAGTTCTTCTAGGGTTCTTTTAGGGTTTAATCGAAAGTTCACCTTGAAGATGCATTCCTGTTCGTCTTCGTCGTGCAGTGGGTGGCGGAAGGAAGACGGTAATGTGGTCGTTGGAGGTGGTCGAGGGGGATGTAGCCATGGTGGTCCGTTTTGGTATTGTGGGATGAAATGTGTTATCAGAACTGCAAGAACAGTTAAGAAAAGAGCACTAGTAGAAAAATAGCCTTTTATGACGGGTAAAATTGACTTATTATGACGGATGACCTGGCGTCATAGTTCTGGGTGTCATAATAGGTCTATGTATTTTATGACGAACAAAAAAGTCCATCATAATAGGTCCAGTGTATTATGACGGACTTTCTGTTACCTATCATAATAGGTCCAATGTATTATAACAGATTTTCACTTATCAGTCATAATATAACGAATTTATTATAACGCACCTAGATTTACCTATCATAATATGTAGTGTTTTATGACGAAGATTTTTTCACCTATCATAATATGTAGAACATATTATGACAAGTAATTGTTCACCTATCATAATATATACTTTTCAGAAATAAGCTTTTATTACACATTGTTCACCTGTCATAAAAACTTTTTTGTAAAAGAAAATTCATTATTACATTTGACATATCTATTCAATTTTCAATTAATTTTCTATATTATAATTTCATCAATCAATTTATAATCAATATAACATGAAATGAACATATTCAATTAAACTAACATAATGTGAAATCCATTTCAAACATTAAATTGTTCAATAATATCTAATACATAATTTGTAAATCATATTAAATCCAAATAACATCAACCTACACTACATTGTAGTCAAGTTTCTACAATTTACTAACACTTAAAATAAAAGAAGCCCACTTAGTTCTAATGTCTTCAATGTCTGGAGCTTCCATTGGAGATGAATCATCAAAGATCTACAAATAAAATAATTAAGTTAGAACAATTTTGTACTGAACAATTAGATGAGTATTAAGTTAGTTTTTTAATACCTTATCCCATGAATCAGTAATGTTTGTACAAATAATGGTGTGCATGTGCTTCATTACGTAATACCCACACTCTTAGCTGCCCAATTAACGTCGACACTGCAAATTAAACACAAATAATCAAAACTCATTCAAACTAAGGACACAAAAGATCATATATACTCTAGCTATAGTTTTTGTACCACCTTTGATCAATTTTGGTAAACCAACAAGCCAATTCCTCATAAAAATAGCAAAATCATAAAATACAAAATGAAGGTCAACTTCTCTTACATTAGGTATCACTATATGCATCTTCTTCCTAGATATAGATGGAATGCCCCGCAACCTTGAATGAGTTTCCAAAGACCTACAAAATATAGACATTCATTATATCATTATAATCATATAGGAAGGAAACAAAATAGAAAGGAAAACTTACGCCTCTAAAATTTTTTTGATGGACAATGTATTAGCTTTCTTATGCAAGGAACATAAGAGAAATACGAGAGAACGATCCGGAACAATTACTAGCAATTGCCAATGACCCCTACAAGTGACATAATATTAATTAAAAATAACTTTTAAATTAGTTATCAAGAATTCAAAATTTGTGTACTCACTTATGCAAGTAAGGTGCTAAATAAACCTCTTTACTAGCTTTTTCAAACATATCTGTGAAGTATTTTTGCACCTCCTCTGATTTATTTCCTACACTTTGAATGATAACAGGGTCAAGAAATCCATAGATAGTAGCATTCTTTCTCTCGATGCTAAGGTGATGCAAATACCTTCAATATGAACAAATAATGTTAGAATCAATCCATGAATGCAATATGAGAATATTTTCATGATTTGTCAAGGTTGAACTTACAAATTCCAAACTTGTAGAACTGTTGTAGAGAGAAGATCATTACCAATGACAATCTCACAAATATCCCTATGACATACAGATAAAGTGGTAGTAGCAGTCTTGCATGTCAATTCAGGAGGCATATCTATCTCAATAGTTTTATTCCCCATTGTCACTACCGCTGCACCAAGTTGTTGTAGAGGAGACAATTGTGGTTGTGGAGGTGTAACAATGTTTGTCTTCTTAGAAATGTCCTACATTTGACCACAAAATAAGTCTAATATATGCATCAAAATACAAGAAATACATAAGTAATTAAGGTAAGTATGAATAACAATACTTACTAAAATTGGCTTTGCCAATCTGGATGGCCAAATGACAAAATTTCCTGGTGCTTGTCCCACTGTTTGAACCTCCTCGCTAGGCACGGGAACACGAACAGAGCAATCTTTAATATCTACAACCACCACTCGCAACATATCATCTTTAATAGTCTCATGGTGGATGATGCTTCCCAAATTATATATTTTACCTAAGACACAAAAGTAGATGACAATTGTTGAGTACAATGGTTGACACTAATAAGAATAACTACAACATTGGTTTCCCAGTTTTCATGGCTTTGGTTTCCCAGTTATTTATATTATAAGATGTTTTAGTTGAACACATTATAGAACAACAATAGCACATTTGCTCATAACGTAACTTGCCATTTGTTTTCACTAACATATATTTATTTCCTTTAAATGGAATGAGTTCAAGTATGATGAATAACTAAATGTTTGCCTCCACTAACTCTGGTCTTCATTTTGGCTTCTATTTTTCCCTATACTTGGCTGAGCACTGAATATAAGTACAGGAAAAGGCATAAAGACAAGTTCTTGATTAAAATGTCTTTCTTTTTTATGTCTTTTATATCAAATAAAAATTAGCGGAAGCTTCTGATTATAAGTTTGGTTGCCTTCCTCCAATAATCGCCCCCACCTTAAAGACACAGATGAGTTAGCCATAATACCTCCAATTAGTGGTGGCTGAACAACTTAATATCAGTGTAGGGTAACTCTACTTTTTGTACTGCAGTGAATATTCTGAAAACAAAATGAATTTCAGTAAATGCTGATAAGTTTATATCTCAACTAAGGTAATTTTATTGATGTGCAATCCCAAGAGGTTAACCTTTCTCAACATATATGTGAAGACCACTAAGTTTTCTTAGTAAACTGTTTAATCATGAAGTTAATTAAAAAGCAATAATTTAAAGAAATGACTCAAACCTCATGGGAACTCATGCTGTCTTTAATTAACATTTTGATGTTAACAGCCACTTGTGAGTAGGTTTTTAGATGGGTGAAGTGCATTGATCAAAGAGCCAAACTCTTAGAGAAAGAAGTGTCTCAATTTAAGCTTCTGACTGGCTAACTCTTAGAGAATTTAGGGTGGTTGGTAGGTTTAATGATGAATAAGAAAACATTTAAATTTTATGCTTTGACTGTCATTAGAATTTTGCTAAGAATGTTAGTTTACTGTGGTGATTTTTCTTTTCAATGTTTTTATTGTGATGAGGATGTGGACATTTAAAAAATCACTTCATTTTACTCTACACTGGGGATATAGCTCATTGGGATTGATGTGCATTAGTGTCTCGTGTAGAAACCTGGCTCATAACCTGTAAATGTATTGGTTATTGACAAGATACAATAGCCTATATATTTTCTTGTCATATTTATTATTGTGATTTGTTTCCCTTGTGACAACAGTTTACTCGTCTTGGGGGTAAGCTTCCAAAAGGAGTTTTGCTTGTTGGTCTAAAAGTCTAAACTTTGTGCATATAATCTACTTGTTCAATCTGTATAGGGTCTAAAAGTCTAAACAATGTTTCAGCTAAACAATTACTATTCTCTATAATCAAAGATTGGATTTTTCATTAGTTAAACAACTAATGAAATCTGCTATATACATGAACATGCAGTCACTAGAAAACTACATGAACAAAATACAATCTGCTGTATACATAGAGAAAATGAAGAAATAAATTGAATTTACCTAAGGCCACCAAATGCCCGGGAGGATCATCAACATACAACTCACAATCAACAGGGACATCAACACCATCCCCTGATTCCTCAGGAAGAGGACAACTCCCCTTTGTGCTAGCACCAACCGGGGGAGCCCCCTTTGCTGGACCTTGAATAGTCAATCCTAAGGATGCTATCTCAGATTTGATTTCTGACAATAACTCATCTCTCAATTGTGGGAACAACTCTTTCTTAAACTCATTTCTTAGCACCATCTTATCGGATTCAGTAAGTTGTTAAAGTAACCCTTCGACGAGTACCACCAAAGAATTGTTTGATGCCTATCCCTCCTCCAACACCACGAACAGATCCTGGCTTCTCAGGACGTCCAATGGCAGTAGCTAATGTCATTTCTGCCTTGTTGAGTGAAGGAACCTTGAGAGCTTTTTTCCACTAAGTCATCCTGTAAAAAGAAAGTATTTTAGTCCACCTATTACAGGATACATGCCAAAAAATATACATTTTTAAATTAAAATTAGGCTAGGGATGAGTTACTAACAATCCTCTCCGCTACAAGTCGAGTTTCTTCAGAAGTGTATTCTCCTGATGGCTTAGTGCGAGCTCTCTTCCATTTCTCATGACGTGGAGGTGGAGAAATCAAACTCAAATTTGACCGATCATTGGTAGTTGAGGAAGAGGCCTCATGGATCATAATCTCCTCTAACCTATGATATCCCCCACGAGACAATCTGTGTGGGTGGAGAATTTTTTTTCACCGTGTCCTGTGCAGCTTTTCTCTTTTCCTATTTCAAACATGTCATATAAACAATTAATAAGAAATTTTCAAACAAAAAAAATGAATATGAAATGATAAATAAAACATTCAATTTACCTGAAAGGTAGGGTCTAATCGTTTGTCTTGAAAAGCCTGCCACACTTCCTCATCAAGGAACTGATAAATCTCACAAGGATTCTTGTGACTTAACTTACCATGAATATACCGACTAGTAAGGTCAGTCTTGAAACACCTTCACCGTTGCCCAGCATATGATATCCATTTAGTTCTCAACAACTTGGTGTTTGAGACATCATATGTTAGCTACATAATAGGTACATGAATGTTAGATTTACAATTTTGCTAATAATTGTGGAAGTTAAGTTAAGATTTTCATACCATGATAGTTTGCCATATTTTGTTCTTCACTTCTTCAGGAACATGGTCCCACTTGTCAATAAGAATACTAACCTTACTTCTACCAAGTAAGGCAACAAAGCTAGTGAATCTTACACGGTTGTCTCCAATAACTTTTCCTGTACTCATATCAAATTGAATGGGTAATCTTTGATCAGCACTACGACTAATAGTCAAGTCTTTGAGCCTAGTAGCACGTCTACCTTGGGTTGGGTAGACGATTGACTTTTGTCCTCACTTTGTGATGGTGGAGGTGTAGATGGATCAGCCATAATCTTAAGCTTCAATCTGTGTGCATGTAAATGTATCAACTAGTTTCTTAAAATATTTGATTGAAAATAGAGAGGTAAAAGTTGAAAATTCATCTGCAGTCGTATAACATATAACCCAAATGAACACGAAATGGATTCCAGAAGCTCCTATGCCTAGCTATGAATGTAGCATGTACGCTATGTATTTTTACCAAAATTAGTTCCTATGGCTTTAACCTATTTTGTTGACATATTATTATTTTTATACACATAACTGACATTTTCTTACAGTATGTTTTCCCTATTTATCCATTACTACCTAACACTTTTTAGTTTTTTTTTCTTTAATCGTTTGATTATTTTTAATTAGCAATTGAGATTCTTTTGTTTGTTGGGAATATAAACTCATACCACTTCAACTTTAAGATTATGTTATTCCAAAAACTGGTAGAGTATAACTATACAGTAAAACCGTAGTAAAAAATCAAAGAACAGAAAGAGTCAAAGGGAGATTAGGCACCTCTTTTGAGTGGTTTGTCCAAGATTTACCAAAAGACAGAGCAGCTAATAAATATGCTTCAAAACTTCTTTATATAGTCCATCACTGCCACATGCTCATTTCTGTTCATCCAAACATATTGTTAAAACCAATTATGCAGACTTAAAACCAAGATCTAAGGGAAGAAAAATAATATATAAATATATATACATATACCAACAACACAACAAAGACTCCAAATTCACTTATAGACAGATTTTAAAAAAGAACACTAAGAGATCCAATGCATGTTGTGGAGCACTTACTTGTAGAATATTTTGCAAAAAATTGAATCAAACTACCAAAGTGCAGCAGCTGCAGCTTTCAACTGAAAAAAAAAATAAAAATTGAAACATCAAAAGATAATTTAATGAACAAGAAAACTGAGAAAAGGATGGAAATTTAATGAAGCATCAAAATTGTTAATTATATGATAAGATGCCACTTTCTCATGACAAGGGAAACAAGGATGGAATAACCTTACAACCCAACTATTAACATTCACTCAATAGTTTCTATCACATACTTTCAATCATCAACAGAATTTTGAAAAACATTTCAGAAAATGTTAAATGTTAACCAAACATGCCTTTTTTTCTTGTAAAACAGTATATATTCTCACCAGTCCAGTCATCAAAGAAAGAAATTTGAATGAAGTGAGCGGTGAAATAAAGAAAAGAAGAGTGCAAAGAAATGTTTGGTGACCTGTAGGAAACGAAAGGATAGGAAATGCATTCACCAACTGCATTGTTTCACACATTATAATAATTTATATACATTAAACCTTTACCAAGATTAAAATACTAGCAAGTATATAATAATTTATATACAATAAACCCTTCGCTCCCAGCATTTAAATGATTCTTCATGGTATGTAACAAGGTTTTGAAAATGCATTCACATCCTCAATTTCAGCCACAACGACAATTCTGTTTACCAAATTATGATCATAATTTTTGCCACAACAAGGTTCCCACAACAAGGTTCTTTTACACACTCTAACCAAGTGGCAAAGCAATTTAAGGCTATATATGCCTGACTTTTCTAGCAAATGTCATGGATTGCAGTGAAACAATGACGACAACTGCAACTAAAATCCCTAACCTCTAATTTTTCATAAATTAAAACTCATCAATTCACACAACATCATCGAAATATCACAACAGAGAGGAGCAGTTTCATCCTTCAGCAACAAGCCTCAATTTAACTTCATAAACCAATTAAATTTGAAACGGGAAAATCAACTAAAGTAAAACCTCAAACAAATAAGACCTACTGTTTACTAATTCACACGTCACATCGAAGTCTAATCATTAAAACCCAAAATCAAAGTGGCTATATGATGCTCAACCCTTGGTGCTCTGCATAAACATGAAAAAAACAACAACATGAATACACAGTTTGAATGTCGAAGCAACATATATACTATAGCACAAGAAAGTCAACTTATAAAACTCAATGAGCCAAACTGAAACATTGGCAAATATTTCCTAAACATAAGACAAGTTATTAAACATAATTAATTGAATTATGGCTACAATATCACTTCACGCGGTAATTTTGTAGTTTACATTATGAAGATAAGAAAATATATCACAGTTGTAGCATACTTTAGTTAAAATTCACTCTTGATTATGAAGATAAGAAAATATTTCATACTTCACTCTTGATTAAAATTCACTCTCCACCCTTATGAATAGTTAGAAATTTCAAAATTACACAATGATGAGTAATAGCGATGTGAAATTGGGGAATTCAGAAGAGTGAAACCTGGAGGAACTGGCGCGCAGTCTCGGCAGTCTGGCCCTAAGCCACCTCAAGGAACAAAGACACCATGCTCTACTGCTCATTCACGGACAGCATTTCCATTGATTCCGATCGATAAGGGATGGATTAGGGTTCCTTCCAATGCAGAAGAAGATGAAAAGAAGCACAACCACAGTGCTTTCAGTTCGCGCGGAAATATCGACGAACGCGTCTTCCCCTGACCTAGCTCTCCTTCTCTCTATAGCCTAAACCACAACCACGGAGAGAGTGTTCTCGGAGTGTTCAAAGGGAGGAGTGTCGAGAAATTAGAGATGTGTGGTGTTGATGCGGAATTAGGGAACGTTGAAATGAAATGAGGAACGAAACGATGAACGAAGGAAGAGGGGAAGAGAGGAGTGTTGGAGTTTTAGTCACGAAGAGCGGGAGAGGAACGAAACCAGGAAATGTTGAAATGAAATTAGGGAAATGAAAGAAGGAGATATTATAACGGATTTTTAAAACTCTGTTATAATAGGTTATCACACGTTTCATATTATAACGGATTTAGAAAGGTACGTTATAATAGGATTTACACTTATTTACAAGTTTGCCACCGCGTTTCAAATTATAACTGATTTACAAAACTACGTTATAATATCAACTTATCATAACAGATAATTTTTATCCGTTATAATAGGATTGTCATAAAAAGCTTTTTTTCCACTAGTGGAGGCAAGCAATTTTGGGGCTGCCCTAAGTTCAAGGTAAGGTTTATTCATGTTATTTTAGTTGTTCTTATTTTGAGTTCTTGGTGCCCTGATTGGTTTTTTCTTCTCACAGAATGGTGGTGAAGATGGTGGTTGCAATTATTTCACATGGTGTGCAAATCATGGGGTTGTTGAAACAGAAACGAGTGCAAAGTGTGAAGGCAAGTGTGAGTTTTTCCTAAAGAGAGAAGCAATGGAAGATGGATTGAAGATTATATCTGATTTGGACTTGTCAGTGAAGAAATTGGAAAATAGGCTTAATGTCTTCTTAGGGATTGTTTGTGTGCTTTGTGCGTTGAACGTTATTGTACTTACGTTAAAGTTTTTTGGTTGATAGGAATGTTTTGATTGTACTTACTATGGAATGTAGTTAGGATGAAATGTAGCTACTGGTTTTCATAGGAATGTTTTGATTGTATTGTGTGTAATTTCTTCCACTGTGAAATGAAGCAATCTGTTGTTGTTACTTGCATCATAAGAAGAACTTTGTACCTTTTAATTCAAATGTAAAATTATCATGTTTTGTTTAAAAAATATGCAATTGAGATTTGAAAACATGATGCAAGACTTGATAAAAGCAAGATACTCACCTGATATATCAGAGGTTTTCCTTGATCTAGGGGAGCAGGATAAGGAGACCGCACTGTACCGGCATAGGGAGAAGTTGGCTATTGCCTATGCCCTTATTAGTTCAGGCCCTGGAGTTACTATTAGAATAGTTAAGAACCTTAGAATGTGTGTGGATTGTCACCAGATGGCAAAGCTGGTGTCAAAAGCTTACAAAAGGGAACTAATAATTAGAGATAAAACCAGATTCCATCATTTCAGGCATGGTTCATGTTCATGTAATAATTTCTGGTGAACATTTTAACAAGAAGATCCAGAAGAGTAGCTACAAGCCTACTAAGTAGTGTAGTTCTCATGTTTACAGAGAAATATATTTACTGTCACGATTAAATTAATTTTTAAATATGTATATCAAACTTATATTGTGAAGTTGATCGAGGTTGCAAATATCAGTCCTCAGCTCGTGTCAGTTTCTTTTTGTCCTGTCACAAGTATTTTGAACTCATTAAGCCAGAAACTAACCCACTTAATGTTGTCACTCTCAATAAGTTAACTTGAACATATTAATTACATTGTTGTTGTCGGTGGACACAAGATGTTACAAAATTTGACTTAATTATGAGTTTGCTAATGATCTCTGTTACCATTAACATGTTAATTGCTCTGTTAGACAACGTACATAATGTTACAAATCTGCATCAAATAATTTTATTAACCATTATGTATACAATACAAGTGCTTATTGTCTTTCTGACCATTGACAATATAAGTGTTTCATTATCCTAGGCAGCAAAAACAGGGAACCACATCAATAATAAAATTGGTGGGGACTATTGAATTTCCTTTGATTACAAGGATGATACATGTCCAAAATTTGCTAGGAAAACATTGTAATAAGAGGAAGTACGAAAGTAAGCCAAGCTAATTCAATAAAATATAATTAACCTTACTTGATAGCTTCAAATCAACCTTAATCTGTTTCAAATTGACCTAACTCTATCAGCTATCAAGTAATGAACAAGCAGAAGATATAACAATATCAGTTTTAACTGCAAACTGTTCCACTATTGGAACCTGTCATGTGCGATTGGAACCTGTCATGTGATGAACCACCAAACACTGACCAAACTAAAATCCACTAAAATCCACCAAACACGATTCATGATCAAAGGAAGGGAAGTGGAAGTAACATAAAAGTAGTAGCTGGAGGAAAAGAGTATTCATACAAACCAGTATTCACTCCAACTAAAACCAATATTTTCCATACAAACCAAAATAACAATAAAGAGTACTAGAGTTCCTAATGGACTTCCATACAAACTAGTATTTTCCATACAAACCAAAATAACAACCAATATTTTCAACAGCAGTAGCTCAAAATATTACAAAATGGAAGATAAAACATAATGTTATGTAGGCTTAAAATATTACAAAAGGGACTAGGGTTGAGGCTGAGACTGATGTGATATTTCAGAATGTTGAGTGGATGAAGTTGGTTGGGTACTAGGGACAGTTCCTGGATGAGTTGCTGATGTGTTAGGCACAGTTGGTGGTTGGGTTGCTAATGGGCAACGACTTCTGTTATGGCCTTGTTCTCTACATATGTCACATCGTTTCCGCAAGCCAGATTTGGTCATTCTTGATTCATCCTTCCTCATTTCCCATTGCTCTAGTCTTCGTTTTCTCTTTGGTTTTCCAGGCAGTACTCTTTTGTGTGGAGGAGACACATCAGGATATGGAGTAATGATCCACATGTTGGCTCCATTTATGGGATATATAATTGATGAATATATCTCTAAATATGTGGACTTCATGTAGCAAGAGTCAATAAATTGTTCTCCATCAATGTTCAGGAACTTCATTGCAGCCAATGAATGACAGCAGGGGATTTCAGTCATCATCCAAGTTCTGCATGTGCAAGAGGAGTCATCTATGTTCACTACGAACTTATCTCCATTGTTAGACATGTGATGAACTTCAAATAGCTTATTGCCTGACCAATTGTGTACAAGACAACAATAATTATGAACCAAAGTAGTAAATTAAGATAACAAAATAAAGATTAATGGAAATTACCTTGGAATCCAATTTTTAGTTAACTGATATTCCTTTCTAAATCTAGATAGGATCTTGGGACAAATGGATCCAGTGAATGATGATATGCTTGACCTGTTCTTGGCCCATCTTTGCATGAGGTAAACTCTTATCTCCTGCAACAAAGTGACTATAGGTTTACTCCTGGTAGAAAGGAGGACACTGTTGAAGCCCTCACTCATATTGTTTACTAAGGTGTCACATCTAGCTCTTTTAGTGAACCTTGATCTTGACCAATACCTACAACAAATTATATAATCATTAGAACTATGGCCTCATGTCTTATACTAAAACCTCATGTCACATTTACTAAGGTCTTTCAAATAATTACAAGACTAATAACCTCATGTCTTATACTAGATTTCTGACCGTAAAATAAATATTGAACTATAACCTCATGTGAACCTGCACCAATTCGTCAACCTGTTTTCTTGCTATGTATAATTTTTGTATCCCTTTCTTTATTCACTTCACTACCACAAAGAGAAACTATGGAGCCTCACACTTCTCTTCCCACTTCAAAAAATCTTCTTTCCTTTCCTCCCATTTCTTATGATAGACCACTAAGAGACTTCCATTCCCTCACACTTCTCTCCCTACTTCGAAAAACTCTTCTTTCCTTTCCTCCCATTTCTCGTGATAGACCATTGAGAGACTTCCCTTCCCTCACACTTCTTCCCTTCCCACTTCAATAACCCTTCTTCCCTTCCCTCCCACTTCGAGCGACTCCAACAACGTTCCTTAGCGGCCACCTCACCAACGACAACATACGTCATGACGGTAGTAAAGCTCACCCATAATAGCAACATAAGTTCCTTTCTCTTCAATTTCATTTATCTTCTTCCATAGTGAGAGCAAGTCTCCACAAAGGCGAAGATGACCCACCGTAACAAAGTCTTCGATTTTATTTCTCATTCTGTCCATAATGATCACGAACCAGCTTCAGCTTCCACAACATACGAATCGTGGTTGATTTCTAGTTGTGATGAATTTATGGGTTAGGGTTTTTACGGATTGGGGTTTTTACAAATTGGGATTTTTGTATAGTGAGCTACGTTCTTAGTGCATATGTGAACAAAGATGAAGATGATGAATTGCATGCATCTGATGAAGAAAAAAAATAATATTGGGTAATTGGAGATAAAGACATAATGAGTTAATATGTCAACCCGCAGTGGTAAGACATATTAAACTTTTCAACATGTTTTATGACGTTGGATGGCAGATTAGAAATGAACAAACTTAAATAAATCAAATTAATCTGTTTTGACACCCTTAATTTTAATAACAATATTTCCAAACATAAAGATATATAACTTATAATATTTCACAAATAATCAATTTTAACATACAAATATATAACTTACAATATTCACAAACAAACAATTTTAGTGTAAACTTTCACTTAATTAATTAATTAATTAATTACTTTAAACTTTTCCATTGTCCAAACATATAATTTAATTTTAATTCACAATAGTAATGTAAACTTATTACTATAAATAACTACAAGTTATAATAACACATCTCATTCATATAAATCATGAATTTCATACATTCATCATCTCAAAATATATATTTTCATATATAATCATACTATAGTTTTATTCGTAGAAAATCATAATTACTTTCCACATATTTTTTAATTGATCTATGATGATAAAATCAAAACTTACATTTAATTTTGTTAAGTTATCTGATTTAAATTTCAATACAATTGTTTAAAACTATATTTATCTTAATAATACTTTTATAAATTAGTATATTTACTTTATGAATTACGAATATACTTTATTTTTAATTACCAAAATTATTAATAATTTACGTTTGGTTTGATTAATTTGTTTAAAAATAATCATTATCTTCTACTGTTCTAAAATATGCATTTTTAAATAAAAATATATTAAAAACAATATTTCTTGACGAGAGTGTAAAAATATTTTCCATTGTGGTGCTATAGTTGTATACACTTTTTACACATACTTTTTAGGATATTTTAATAAAAATCCTGAATAAGAGGTTTTGCATTTACCCTATTATCTTTATCCTTTATTATGTTAGGGTTTGGAGAATGGCACTTCATTTCCAGCAACAATGAACACTTGCTCAAACTAATGCTCCTTCACGATACTCACTCCATTTTTTTCCACCAATAATTATTTTCGCTTAAATAAATCATCCATTTCAAACATCGAAGTTCCTACAAAATATCTTTCAGGTAACACCCAAGTTCAATGATTTCTTCTATTTTGTTTTTGTCGATTTATCATTAATTTTTTTATTCAAATTCCTCGTTCGCTTTATTTCCTCTTAATCTCCACTAGTTTGTGATATATACATACCTTCAACGTCTTCCTGATGTTGTTCTTCAACCACAGCAATGGCTGCGAGACTCGCAATTGTGAGGGGCACCGGAGGGAAAGGGAAATTAGGAAGTGTTTTAGGGTTTAATAGGTTGATTCAAACGGTGCCCCAATCTCCTCCTTTATCTGGAAGCATTGATTTTGGGGTTCAATCACCGCAACCCGTTTTGCCCGAGTTCAGTTCCCCGAGTTTCTCTTTTGGTGGCTCTATGGAGCTCATGGGTGTCCCAAATCACAAGGTACGGAGTTCACTTCTCTGCCGTTTTGGATTTTCTGGTCTTTCTTGGCACTCTAGAGGCTTTGAATTTTACTGCTGGGAATATCAATTGATATAGTATGGTGATATGATATGGTGTACTAATGTTTTAAGCAGGATTGTTGTGAGTGTCATTATTTGTGCGCTGTTATCGTTTCGGCTTTGTGTTTTGACATATTTTTAATGGTTCTGTCTATCGTGCAGATTTCTCGCCATAAAAGAGGAATACGAAATGGACCAAAAGCTCTGAAACCCATCCCCGTGATTGTCTTATGCAAGTAAGACTTTGTCTGTTTCGCCTTATTGTTTGCTATTATTTGGTTGTTTTGCAAATATCGGGTAATTTCTCTGTTATCAGCTATATTAGAGCCTTTGAAGGATAGGTACTTAAATGAAATATATATATCAGTGTAAGACAGTGCAATTTAGGCGTGAAATAAACTTCTAATGAACAGTTCAGTTCTACCTGGTCATATATATCAGTCTATAATGTTATAGTTTTATAATTTCCCTCAGCTTGCGAACTGTGTCCTTTCTTCTTTATACTTTTCAAAGATATATCATGCAATAGAAATAGTTTGAGTTTCTGTATTTGAAGAAGTTGAATGGTAAATCAATCTGTTAAAGCCAAAGAAAGGATAAGGATCACTACAAAGAAAATACATTTTTCTAACTAATTGCTGGTAATATGAGATCCCATAATTTTTTAGAAAGTTTACAATAATTTAATATTATGAAGAGTTCATGTTCAATTAGTTAAAATATTTCTTTAATGAACCAAGAACCAAGGCTGGAGATAAAAGGGAGAGGTTAGAAGGGTGGGTGGGATTCCTTTATATGTTGCGGTCTAAAAGACACTTCATCCTTATGCTTGAGCTAAAGCGAAACTACTATGCAGTTTGGAGAGCAATGGGACTTTTTATTTCACTGCATGCCATAGATGTGGTCCCCCTTCTTGCTCGCATGATATTCCACAATGAGTCAAACCTGCTAATAAACAGTCTAGAAAACAGTAATTATGGTAAGATCGTGAGGAGAAAGTTACTAGACTTTACTCCTCTAAAGCATTACTATGCTACCAGTTCAACAGGAATTCATCAATAAAGTCACTGATATGCTCTAGTTATGCTTAAAAACTGTATTGAGCTATCAAATAACTAAATTTGTTTTTGTTTGTTTCTAGTGCTACTCAAACTGTTAACAGAAGTTAGAAAGTTGCTCACAATATCACTCTGTTCCAAATTATTCTTATACATAAGTTGAAGGAGAACAAGTAGTTGAGAGTCATCACACCCAAGAATTGGTATATGTAAAATATTTAATAACCCTTGGTTTTTTCTTTTTCACCATGTTTTGTAGGACAATTGATTTCCATTTTTTTGAAAATTATAAAAATAGAGTTTGGGAACTTCGCTTTCAACCTAGTTCTTGAATAGCCTGATGCATGAATCATGATTTCTTAGGCACTCTTTTTAGCCGATTCAGCGTTATCAAAGAAGTTAACTTGTTTCTGTGAAAAAGGGGGATAAAGAGAGGCAGGGAATGATAAACTTTAAAATTTATTTCCCATATATCTGCGATGTGTGGATTCCATCATCAACTGCCAGTGAAGCATGCTTGCACTGATAAAATTCAACTGAATTTCTATTGTCTAAATACGGTGTGCATAGGTAGGTTTGCTTAGTGTAGATCCCTTCCATACTTTTGCCAAAAGATTAAAATATTAAACTTTTTGTATTTTTCCAGTTTAGGTGAGTAATTAACCTCACTTTCTTCTGTAGGGGTTGTGGTCGAGTTAGGCTTCCACACTTTTTCTGTTGTGGCGGGAAACCTAATCAAGGTGATACTGGTGAACAGAAAGGTAGTCCAAGATAATCAAGCTGTTTGCGTAACACCAGATGTTGGTTGATGTTCAGAGCCACCCATAAGTAGGTCCCATTTGGTAGTCATGCTTTATTTTCTTCTTGTTTCCTAAGCAATCCCATTATTGGATCCGAGATTTTTTGCTTTAAAAGATAAATGGAGTGGTTGGTGGATAAAATTTGTGGATTTTGAAAGATGATATTCTTCCACGTCCATTTTACAGTAAGTTGTTTTAGTGCTTTGGTATTGATCTAAAGACATTTATCTTTCACCTATAAGCAAACATCTTTCTTTTGAAAGATAAGTAGGGGTGATTGCTCATATCTAAACCTGCTAAATAATGCTAATGATTCAGATTTACACTATCATCAATTAGATGGTAAAAGTCCAGGAATCTGAATTTACTGGACCAGTGACTGAAGCATTACAAGTATAGGCCGATTGGCCTGTTTTATGTCGAGTCCACTCCAGCAAGTAGTGACAACAACCGATGTCTTTTATTTACCTTTTAATGCATAAGTGGAACACCAAACGCCTAACAAAAGTTCGTTAATCTGAAAAAACGCGCAATTAAGCCAAGCTTTTCCGATTTTAATATGCAGTTCTTTGATAATCTTTTTTTGTATCGCATAAAATTCCTAACACTTGCATTTGTACCGGAATGAGCTTTCAAGAATTTGACAGGGGTTGTGATAGAAAAAACCTTGGATACTAAAAGCCTAGTCTTATTTTTATCAATAGTTTTATTTGATATGCAATCTTTAAAAATGAATTGGCAACTGATAAATTTATGAAATTTGTGTATAGCTTTCCGATTTTAATATGCAGTTCTTTAATAATCTTTTATTGTATCGCATAAAATTCCTATACACTTGCATTCGTACCGGAATGAGCTTTCAAGGATTTTACAGGGGTGGTGAAAGAAAACATCTTCTTGGAACATGTCTCTAAAACCTTTCTACATTTCTACATAAGAATAGATCGAGGGACTATGTCGTCCCTGAGCTGGATAGGTATGCCATATACCATTTGTTGACTGGGGTACCCTTGAACCTACCATACGTCATCTAAATTAATTTGATCAGGTCTATAAAAAACTTGAACAAAAACATTTTGGAGCTATTATGGATCCCTGAACTTTTGTGTTATTTGCCACCAAGGGATCGTCGAACATGTTTTTTTTACTGATGTTCCTCTACAGGTGAGGAACAACATAATGTTGAGTGGTGCATACAATGACCAATGTTTTGGCATCACCAACATAAAGCAGATGCAATTATGGGTAGAGATTAAAAAGCAGAAAACCATAATAACTTCTTTAAAGCAAGGAGAATTTGAAGGAGGAGAATGGACAAGCTAGTCCCTCCCCATTTAGCCTAACCTTGATGAACATCAATGTTAAGATCATTACTCGATAGAGGATAAATGACATCGAAAGCATGATGCTCCTAAATAAGGCACAAACGTCCACTACTCAACCTTTATCTGCTTCATCTAATGAAGAAATGCCTCAGATAGATGCTCTTCCTCCTCTTTCTAAATGCTTTTTTTCTTTGGCTATCAAAGAGAAGATCAAGAAGACCAAGGTGTCTTTATCTGAAACAACGTGCCTGAAGGATCTTAAGACTTTTATTGTTTTAAAGTGTCCCCGTAAGTCCATCGAAAGTACCATCAATCAACCTGCTTCAAAGAAGCAGAAGCTGGTGATTAGGCACTTTTCTTGCCAAGCATCTAAAGCTACATCTTCAAGCATTGTGCATGTGCTTTCACCTATTCCCATCAGCTTAAATGATGACCAGGTACACCTTGCCTGATTTGTCAAATCTCCTCTTCATCAATCCCTTCCTAAACTCCCTTACCACCACCTCAGCCTCCCCTAAAAGAACCAATTCTTTACTTAAACAAGCCTCACCCCAAAGAGACACAAGCACCTCTCAACTTTTAACCTCACAAGCCACCACCTCAAAACATACCCTCAATGTTAAATCCTTTTACTCCGATAAACACAAACCCAAACTTTACAAACACTCCACCTACTTCTAAATCTATCTTACAACCCTGTTTCTCTACCACCTCAAAACATCCCTTAGACACTCACCAAACACTTCCCCACTTCACACTCATTTAATGCTACCTTGAAACCCAAACATGCACATCCACACCATACATGCCAAACTTCCATCTTCAACCATCCCAAACATACTGTAACTTACCACTTAAAACCATCACCACCTAACCTCTTCAACTTGGACCACCAAAAGTTACCCCCTATCGACCAAAACTACTTCAAGCACCTCTTGGATCCATGACAACTCTAAGATTAAACAATAAGCACCCACTTGGGCTGTTAATTGCCATGGAAGAAAATTGTTTAACAAGTATATCAAAATCGTCTCAAGTAATAAAATAAGTAAAAGTATTGTCTTTCAAGAGAATTTGAGTCACATTATCAAATTGGATTCGTTTATCATGATCAATTTAGTGATGATAGCAATTGATGTCATATTTGGAAATTCGCATGAAAATAACAAACGTAAAATTTAAGATTGTTAATTTAAATTAAAGTTTCACTGGAAATGGGTTCATGACTCACATTATAGTAATATTCTGAACAATATATTATGTAATCAAGCATTCACATCAATGTATCTTGATTTAATTCCTTAAAGCAAGTTCTAAAGATATCTATTAAATCATTAATTCCTTAATTAATTGAACATATACTTTGCATTAAAATTTGATTTTAAGAATGACCCTATGATAGGAAACTATACCAACCATCGTTACTTTGATTATTTTTCTTACGTTTATGTTCAAATATACTTCTCATACATGTTTAAATATACTTTCCAGTACAAAAGAACGATTAAATAACATCATACTTTCATATAATCACAAGTAAATCAAGAAAAACACATGAACACAAATATATATTGAACAAAAAAATTACATCAATGAAGAGTTCTTACAACCAATTCCAATGAACAAGAAATCTAGTCACTCTTAGGCAGTTAGAACATACTCTTTTAAGTAATCCCTTGCAGAAAATTATATCTGGAAGCCCTGAAGTCGTCTCCTAATGTTTCTCTGGTGTTTTTCGTTTTTTGCTCAGTCAGAAGATGCCTCATTTTTTTATGTCTCGACATTAAAAACTAACTTTCATTTAATTAATTCCCTCAGCGCATAGTTATGCATGTGCTGAGCGAAAATCTCAACTGTTATCCTTCAACTGGTCAATTCGCTCAATGCGTAGTGATGGTGCGTTGAGCAAGAAGTCTTCATTTTGGCTTAGTGAATGATGGTTGGCGCTTAGCGACAAACGGCTGACAACATCTAAATAATGCAAAATTTCCTGTACAATTTACTATACAACTTTTTTACTTCTTATTACACTTTTTTTATGAGGAAACACATTAATTCATGAATAAGTACAAATTTGAGCTAATGAATAAGTACGAGAACATGTATTTTTCATACTTATCAACTCTCACAAACTTGAATTATTTCATGCCCTCATGAATTTACAAAACCAAAACAACATAGACATATGACATTTTGATAAAAACGAATCTATACACCAGAAAAAGTTACATGAATTCCCAAAGATTTCAAACAAACATGACATGGTGCATTCATCAACCAAAAGTTCACTTGTGCATAGAATATGAACAACTAGACCAAAAATTTACATTACTCCAATTTAGTGTTTGTCCTAACATGTGTATCAATAAATTTGTTATAGACTTCATCAATTTTTGCACACCATCTAATTTACACACTTCAACACCATTGGTTAAGTTAAAATGTCTTTTCAGGGTTAGAGCTTGGCTTGGCTAGAAAAAAAAATCGACCTCTTAAGAGAGCAACATTATATACTTCAATTCTCAATTCAGTCATCAAACCCCAATATATATCAACCAATCCATACCATCTTCTTTCTCAATTCAACCTTCTTTTCCAGTTCATAGACTATTTTGCTCATTTTTTTTTTAACATTTTTATTGAACACCTTTTCTTTCCCCAAACTTTAACTCAACCACACCCTCAACCAAAACATAATACTTGTTCTATTCTAAGGTGTAAGCTAAGATAACATCTAAAAGGCCCAAGTTGGAAGAAATTTTATCAAGGCTCAAAAGGGTTCACAAATGTATCATGATGTATCAAGGTTGGCTATTTGGCCAAGTAGCTATACAATCAATAAGAACATTTCTTTTCTCATCCTTAACCAAAAGTGTGTGTATGTAGAATCACAATCATGCAAAAGTCGATTTTATATTTAAACAAATTCATCATCTCATTTCTCTCAATCTCACTCATGCTCTCAAACACTCCACAATATCTGATCATAGTTCAAACCCATGCACAAGATCAAATATGAAGCACATTGTAACCACATTCATACGTGTTATTTTCTTGCATAATCATATAAACTTAATCTAGAAATTGCATAACCCATTAAATTAGAACATCAACTGTCTTTACACCAAATTAAACATAATCCAAATAACATAGTTCAAAACACCATAACAAATAATAACTAAAATAAGAAAATAAATAACAAAAATAGTTCTCCATCTAGCTCTCCATATGTTATGTCACCAAGAACCATCCTACCTGTACCGGTCCTTGAACGCTTTCAATGACTCCTCCTTATCCTGCTTGATTGTCATCAGGGAGCAAGCAGTTAAATCCTAGGCCTGACTCCCTGCGAACTGGTGCTCAAACATGCGCTTAATGCTCACAAAATTCTCGATTGAATTGGTTGACAAATAGTTGAATCATTCCAACGCTTCTCCTTCCAAGGACAAGGAGAAAGCGCGACACCAGATGGCGTCATTACCCGTGTGGAATGTCATTCGGTTGGTGAACATTTTGATGTGGTCCTCCTGGTCCGTCGAACCATTGTATATCTTGAAATTAGGGGTAGCGAACTGCTCCAAAATGTGGACCTCCATTATGGCTGGAACGAACGACAACATTCTAATTGTGTGCTCCGCCTTCATTGTATGGTGTTCCCTACTTACAACAATGTTTTCCTCTAGGACTAGTGTCAACAGGCACAGAGTTCAGTTCTGTCTGGTATGCCTAAACAGTCTTATCCCCCTCCGGAGCCTTCTCCTTGGCGGTCCTCGGCGCGTTCTCGACTCTGAGGGCGGTCAACTCCCCTTCATAACGTTGTTGCATTTCTTCCATTGGTTGCTAAAGCATCTTGATCATTTTCGTCGGGTCTTCTGAGCTCATGTTTCTCATGGTCATCATTGAGTCTTCTTAAGTCACTTGATCCCAAGGTGAGCGTCAAAATGTTTCGGATGTAGGGTCGAGCAACAACACAACAACACAACGCATGAGTCGTGGTAATCGTCCTCTGTTTGAATTCTCCTTCGTCTTTGTTCCAAACCGATCGGGGTGTACTTGCCAAAGGTACTTCAATGCTTAAATCAGTAAATAGTCCGAACGAGGCTAGAGCCAAGTCTTAAATTCACAATAAATATGATCACCTACCTCTTACCTTTGACCTTTATTTATAGTTTTTAAGATGAGTCTAAAATTAGTGGGATCTTAATTACGGCCCAATCTCAGTTCATCAGATTAATTAGTACTTACTTTTAATCTTGACTCTTAATGGTTCTTAAGAAGTATATTGTTGTTGAGAGTGCCCGTTCAGCCTCCGCTCCTGCTTGACCGAATGACTTTTGTGTTTATCTCAAATTTCGATG
This sequence comes from Vigna mungo, assembly GCA_036885675.1. Lineage (NCBI taxonomy): Eukaryota > Viridiplantae > Streptophyta > Magnoliopsida > Fabales > Fabaceae > Vigna > Vigna mungo. The sequence continues at coordinate 14,192,215 of CP144700.1, read as the reverse complement.
TCTGACATGTTAGGCCGCTCTTTCCTTTTTAAGGACCGTCTAAGCCATACAACACAATATACTTTTATTGTTTTTATAAACTAAGGTTCTATTTCATTAGGTAATGATAAAATAATAAATATGATAAGATTGCCCAATAATTTAAAACTATGTGATAATTTGTTTTTTCATATTCTTTCTTAAATAATCTCCCTTATATTTTTATTATAATCGATAGCTTATTTATTTGATTTATTTATAAAATATATTAAATTTAATTTTATAATCTTATTTATTTTATAATGTTATGTAAAAATAAATTTCATCTTATAACTAGTGCATTTATAATTTACTCAGTCACATATTTATATTTAACATAGGACGAAGAGAAAATGATGTATTTTTATAAATTATTAATTCATTTCTATACTTAATATTTAATATTTAGTTTTTAAAAATAATTCTGTTTAGTAACTCTATTTTATTTTTTTTATAAATATTATTAGAAATTAATAAAATTATTTTTAAAATATAATTTATTTCCATATTTCAGTAAGTTTTTTATAACTAACAATCGATATGTTAAAAGCATATCAAATAGTACATTTAACATTAAACTAAAAATAATTCATCAATATTTCATAATTTAACTAAATCAACCACAGATATAAACAAATTTTCTACTCAGCTAATATCCTTTCATTGAATCAAATTATCTATCTAATATCCTTTAATTGAATCAAATTATCTATTTATTTATTTGTTTTCTCTTTAAATTACTACAAATTAATGTTGGACTTTTCACACAATTTTTAAATATCATTGTCACCAACATATACCTTTTTTTTCTACAGAACTATTGTTCGATGAACACAAAACGACAAAAACAAAATAAAGTAAATTTTAGATGAGAATTTTTTTCGTAATTGAATGAAACCATTTCTAAAGAAATAAACATAGAATTAATTATTTCACATCATTATCAGTACAAATATTACTCAAAGTATTTATATATTTATATGATAAAATAAATAATAAAAATGTTTAATATATAATAATAATAACAATATTATATATATATATATATAGGTTTAAACCATTTAGTTGTCCCTATTTTCGGGAGCTTTTCCCATTTTGATCGCCGTCTTATTAGAATCTCCATTTGAGTCCCTATAAGTGCTAATTTTAATCAATTAAGCCCTTGCCGTTAAATTTAGTTAACGAGATTAACTTTTTTGCACAGTTGGGAAGATGACCTGTTAATTTCTATAAACGTGGACTATTTAGAGTTGAAACGTGGCATGAATTGAGTCCATTTCAACTCTAATTCATGTCATGTTTCAACTCTAAATAGGCCACGTTTACAGAAATTAACAGGTCATCCTTCCAGCTGTGCAAAAAAGTTAACCCCGTTAACTAAATTTAACGGCAGGGGCTTAATCGATTGAAATTAGCACTTATAGGGACTCAATTGGAGATTCTAATAAGACGGGGATCAAAATGGGAAAACCTCCCAAAAATAGGGACAACTAAATGGTTTAAACCTATATATATATATATGGGGTTTGCTAACTTGTGTATGTCTGTTTTTTCGGTTGGTATATTTTAGCAATGTGTACTGAATTTTAGTAGACAAAAATACCCCAATATATCATGGATTCTAAGTTTTGAGTTTAAGGGTATTTTAATAATTTTCATTTTCAAAACTTAAAAAAAAAAAAACCCTAAACCCTTGCTTACCTCCCTCATTTCTCTCAACCCTTTCTTTTTCATCTCTCTCACTCCAACATTTTCTCTATCATCCCTACACTAGTCTCAATTGGAAAAAGCTAAACAATGTTTTTTGTAAAGAGTTAGTCATTGACATATTCGCCTTCAGGAAAAGGTTCATTCAAGATCTCTTCAATTTCATCATCTTGACCACTAACCTCTGTACTTTCATCATCTGCGGATGTTGAGTCATCATCCCTAAAAACAACTTCTAGGCCAATTACCAATTCCTTTAAATGTCATTATGCTTGTGAAAAATAGATAAAATTAGATAAAAACAAAAATTATAAAATGAAAACTCATTATAAAATCATTTTTGTAAGAAATTGTTTAAGTTTCTGATTTTTTTTCCAGGCTAATTATCAATTCCTTCATATGTCATTATGTTTGTGAAAATTAGATAAAATTAGTTAAGACAAAAATTATGAAATGAAAACTCATTATAAAATCATTTTTTTTAAGAAGGAGTGTTTCTGATTTTTTCAATTGGGGCTACAGTAGCGATCAGAGAGAAAATGTTAGAGTGGGAGAGATGAAAAGAGAAAGGGTTGAGAGGAAGGAGGACCCTTAACCTTAAAACTTAGAATCCATGGAATATTTTTGTCTACTAAAATCCGGTACACATTGCTAAAACGTACCAACTGGAAAACGGAGATACGCAAATTAACAAACCTCATATATATATATATATATATATATATATATATAATTTTCAAAAAAAAATTATAACTATATTTAACATTAAACTAATAATAATTCATCAATATTTCCTAATATTCAACTAAATCACTCACATATATAAACAAATTTCCTACTCATCTAATACCCTTTGAATCAAATTATCTAAATTTTTAATGTTGCACAATTTATTAAGTATATCATTCTCATTTATCACACAATTTTTTAGTATCATTGTCACTAACACATACATTTTTTTTTCTACAGAATTACTATTTGATCTGCATTCAAAACACAAAAACAAAATATAGTAAATTTTAGACAAGAAACTTTTGGGAATTTAAAAAACTTATTTCTAAAGAAATATATGAATGGAGGAAAAAGAGAATGCAAATTAGTCATAACAACAGAAAAATGGCACTATAACGTTTGGTCTGAAATGTTGTGAACAACAAACCCTGAAGAAACAATACAAGAATGAGAAGTCATATTTGAATTGCAAAAACTGTGCAGTTTTCTATTTCTACTTCTACTTCAGCATATTAAAAAATAATTAACAAAATGACATATGGAATGTGTTGTGTCAAAAAGGGTTGATACGGTATCGTTTTTCATAAACGAGAACAGTAGCAGGAAATTAATTAGAGAGAGGGGAGGGTTGGTGCTTGGTAGTGAGATGATGACGATGACTGGAGAGAACGAGAAAGGAGAGCGATGGAGCGGAGCGATGACGAATCTGACGGAGATGTCATCGAATCTCGAATCTCTCCAGAAGCTTCTTCTCACCAAAGCCGTCTTCGTCGACGACGACACCTTCTCCAAAGCCTCCCTCACAGCTGACCAAGCCCGCTCCATCAAACTGCTCCAGCAACGAGTCGAGACCTTGGAGAGAGAGGTCGACGCCGCCATCACAGCTGCCGCTCGCGCTCGCTCCGAGAAACGACAGGCCGAGGCCGCTCAGAAAGCCGCCGAATCGCGCGCTCAACAGCTCACTGCGGAACTTGAAAACACCACAAGTATCATCATCTCCATCCTACTCTGTTTTTACTCTTCTCAATCATTGCATTTCATCTTTCAATTGAAGTTTGGAAGGGTTCTGGTCTCCGATCGAAGCTAATCGTTTCTTATTTCCTTTAACAGAGGTGTTTGAGTTGCACATGGAAGAGCTGCGCGCGAAGCAAGAAGAAATCCAGAAGCGCGACGAGGACATCAAGCTTCTCGAAGCTATAATTCGAACACTTGGAGGAAAGGAATCGCTCTCTACGTCTCAGTAAAACCATACGCGTTAGTCTTGGTCAACCCTAACCAATGGCAGTATCCCCTTTCATTACTTTATAAATTCAATTTTACACTTGCAAGTGAAGGATTCTCATCCTTATGACTGTAATAAATAATGTTTCTGTATCAATGAATATTGATAATTCTTTGTGCACGATTGCTCTAGTGATTCTTCTGCGCCAAATGAGGATAAAGAATGGAGGAAGTGCAAGGTAGATTGCAACTTCAAGGTGTTGAACTTTGTTTTAACTTGAAACGAATTTTCATCGGTTTCATAGCATGCAGTTGTCATAAGTTACGATACATTGTATTGCTTCTGATCTGCATGTATAGTTTCATCACAATAGGAGTGTGTGTTTGAGTAAACAGTTAAGTGCTTGCTGAGTAAGTGTTCTTATGTAACTACTTGTTTACAAGTTGTTTATGTAATCAAATAATACATATGATTAAACTGTTTTCATTTACTGTGATATGTAATCTGTTATAGGTTGTGATCGAGTTTCTGAAAATAAGTTGAAATTAGATCCTGGATATATCATAAGCTGTTATGAGTGTTTCCAAATATATGTACTAATGATAGTCTTATAAGATAAATCTAAATGACACGTGAATAAGTTCCTTTAAATGGGCATTAAATACTTTACTCTTGTGAAAGTTCATGTCATTTCTCATGAGTATAAATTCAAAATTTTCGCCAAATTTTTATATATTTTTTTCTTTGATGTCTTAACTAGTTGGTCTACCTTTCTCAACCTTTTTTTAGTTGGGAGAAGACTGAAAGTAATTGTCTATGCTTATTGGAAAATGTAATAATGAATGGAATGAAGCATGCATGTCTCAAACACTTCCTTGGATTTAAGTGCAAGCGCTGTGTGCAAGGTTTAGTAATGTTCTGAGGTATGTATGGATGTTTGATGTATTTGGGGCCCAATTAACAATTTGGTGAAAACTGAATGAATATAAACACACAGGTAAGATGAACACTTACTAAAATTCCAAGGTAAACTAAAACCTCCCTATGTTACCTTTAATCACGGGTATCTGTGGCTTTGGCCTGTTGCAATTAAAAAAATCAGTGATCTCTTTGTTCTTTGAACTCTTAGTGCAGGCTATCCATTTTCTATCCTCAACTCTCAATTTCTTTGTTCACTCTCCCAGAAACTCTAGCTATTTGTCTGGTAACTTATTCTGTTCCTCCTTTTATAATCGTGGTATGAGATCATGTGAGATTATTGGCTCTACAAGAAAGTGACGGATTCTCTATTGGGAAGAAATTAGTCCAATACTACCATGACTATGGTCCCAATTAAATATTAATGTTGCATATACTCAGTTTTTTTTTTTTTAATTTGATGAAAATCAGGAGTAAGACTAATTATGTGGCATTTGGAGATTAACACATGATTATTTAATAGTTTCTTTCAGTTAAGACAGCCTTATTAAAAAAAACTCAGGTTGATACGGAATTTAAATTTAAACTGTTATTTAGTAATATATTATTATATTGATTAAAGTGGTAAATTCCTAAATAGTTGTTATCATAGTTCAACTCTTCTTATTAAAGGAAATAAGTTATTAAATATAATTATTTCGAAAACGCATTTTTAACCACATTCTTTGTACTGACATTTCACTCTTTATTAATTGAATTTTACTCGTAATATTGCAAGTTGTAATTAATTTTAGTTAATAAAGAATATGTGGAAGCAATTTATTTGCGTAGAGACTTTTTAAAAGATAATTTATTTATACATAGAATTTGAAACATTTTAGAATTTGTTTAATTAAAATTAACTTTAACTTGGCGCTTACAACTTTGGTAAATGATCTTCCTTACCTGGGACTAGGAGATAGCAATAATAGTTGACAAAAAGAGAATGTTGGAATGGACATTCGAAGCAGTACAGATTCCAATGAAGTTTGTTGGACCAGGAACCTTTGGAGTAGGAAATTAACTACATGAAGTTATCATCAAACATTTAATAACTCTTTATTTGTTGGTTATGTTAATTTCTTTTGTTTCATGAGAAAATTATTCTGTGACGATAGGATACAGGAGCTGAATCCAAAGTGGTGTGAGAGAAACCTCGTGTACCGAGGATGGACATCAATCTAAGCAAAAAAGTACATCACCCAACTAAATTATACCAAACTTGCTGCTTGGTCTGTTTCCTGTTGTCATTCTCATTGTTTAGACGTTTCTATTCTCTTTTTCTTTTCTCATCTGTACTTCCTTTTCCTTTTTAAATGTGCTCCGCATGGATCCAAATCAAATACCATATGTCAGATAACAAGAAAAGAATTAATCTACTTTATTCATACACATACCATGCCTGTACATAGTGCAGAGTAAGAAGTTTACAGACCACTTTTTGTTTATGCAAAAAATGGAAAATATAATCTTCTATCACTTATATCAATCAAAAAGATAAAAATAATACAACCATAGTACACAGTTAAATATCACTAAGGAAAAGTAATATGATATTGAAATTCATCTGAAGCATTACAAAACATAAAATTGAAAGAGTTTCTTTTATATGTGATAACATAAATAGAGTTTGAGTACTAGATGTGATAATTTAACATGGTAATGGACAGATTAGAGCTACAAGGTATGTGCCAGATGTTAATCATAGTGATGCACTTGTCATCAAATCCAAGAAGTCCTTGTCTGATTTCTTTCATTCTTTGTTTCCTATCTCTATGTGAGTAAACTTCAGTCAAAAGGGAAAAAAAAAGGTCAGGTTGGACCTGTCAAAGCCAATCATTTCAAATTCTCATACACTCATTGCTTTGCTTGGATCCAAAACCTCGAGGCCCGTGTCGCATATTCTAAAGTTTAATGTGCTTCTGTCTGAAAAAGTTTATGGTTTTGCCTTATATTACTAGTTTAAACAGCCAGCAGACTAAAAATCCAAGAGAAACCCCACTTAATTTTTCCTCCAACTTTTGATCTTGTCTTCCGTCTAACATATATAAATAACCTTGAATGTCTCAGTCTCATTGATTAACTCTCATTCCAATTGTTTTCAAATCATTCTGTCTCACTTTATCCTTCACTTCTTGTCTTCTCTCTCCAAATCATCATTCTGTAGCATCATTTCCTCTCAGCTGTTTCTATGGAGGTATTATTCTTCTAACCTTTAATCTCTTATAGACTATTATGTGGTTTGTTTAGACATTATCTCTCATCCTTGCATACTTGGCCTTTAATATTATGCAGAAAAATCATGATTGTGTGTATTTTTAACTTTAATCTCTGTATTTTATAGTATGCTATTCATTAAATTAATAAATGAAAACATGCATGGTGATCTATCAACAAAATGATTACCAAATAAACTGGAAAGAAATCGTGGACATTCTTAGGGTGTTGTTTATGTTGTTTTCAATTTAGAATTGGATTTTTATTTTTTTTTAATATTCTGCACAGTAAAGTTTTATTGTATCAGTATAAGTTTGCTTTTGGTGAATTCTAATTTTGATGGAGAACAGCATCTTAGAGAATTGCATCAATGTTTTGTTTATAAACTCAAAGGTTATTACCATGGCTTAAGCAGATAATATCCATTTGTAAACTATATAAAAAGAATAATATCAGTTAACAGGCTAGTCTCTTAGCATTGGAGCCAATTCTGTTCAATAACATTCAATCACTTGTTTTGCTTTGCAGGTTGTTGAGTTAAAGGTGGAGATGGTTTGTATACACGAGAAGAGACTAAGGAAATGTCTCTCAAAATTGAAAGGTTTGTTTAATTGAAAGAGATTTTGCTAAGCAGTGTCACCATAATACTGAGCTGGTTGTTGTGCTAAGATATGGATCATTAAATGCAGGGATAGAGAAAGTGGAGGTAGACACTAACTGCCAAAAAGTAGTAGTCACTGGATACACACACAAGAACAAAATTCTAAAGGCAATTAGGAGAGGGGGTCTGAAGGCTGATTTCTGGTCTGCTCAAAATGAGTTACTTAATGCTTATGTCAGTGCCAATTATACCAACTTGAGATTCAACCCCTTCAACTTCTTCTAGTTTTTATCATCCCCAATTACACCAAATTTCATATATTCTTTTCTTTTGAGGGTTTCTTTTTGGACTTTAGTACCTTCTGTCCAATGTGAGACGGTAGATAAATACACTACTTTGTATTCATTATGCTTCTCATTTCCATAGAAATCATGACCAATCACAATGTCCAAGGAATATATGCTGTACTAGAGACATATCCAACTAATTTTGAGGCTTTTGGTGTTTTTACAAATTTCAAACTCAAGCTTTCTTTGTCTGCATGCAACTCCAGTTAATTATTGAAAGATCATAAACTAAAATATACAAGATGTATTTTTTAAAATCTCATTTCAAATATGTTCTTATTTACTTTCATTTGTCCTCAGTTTAATGCAAGTTGGTTTAAGAATCTGTCAATTTCATGAAAAAACAAAAATGAAAACTAAAGTTTCTTCTATGAAGGTTTAAGCCAACATAAATTATGTACAACTCTCTCGACTATCAGAAAATATTTCTCACTTATAAAATGAAGCGTTTCCAAATTGTTCTGCTTATCTTCATTAGAAACAAAACAAAAACATCTCTCTAGTTTTCTCGTTATTCATTGGTGAAACATTATCTTCGCTTTATTTAGATTTACATAATTTTTAAAGTATTTCTTTTTTTCTCAAATAAAGATTTTACTTTTCGGAATTTGATGTCTTACTGTTATGATACTCGTCCATGTAAAACTTCATGATTGCAGTGACCGCTTGGTCAATTTTCATTGCGATGGTATGTATTACATTTACAATCACAAGTTCTCCATGATTCTTCCTTTCTGACCAATAACTCGTGCCAATTATCCCTCTGCGATATTCCTCAACATTTTTTATTCTCTACCTGAGAAAACAGATTGGGGTGATTCAACTAATCTAAATAAAGTTATTCCACAGTTGTGGCTTTTATTAAGATTTAATTTTTCAAATTGAATAAATATAAAAGTATATAACTACAAGTTGCAATTATAGGAATATTTTAATTTGCAATTATAGACACAGATAAAGTTGCAATTATAGGACTCAATCATCTAAACATCACTATTTTAATTTGAACTTTCTTTGGAACTTCATTTACCAAATTTATAAATCTGGTAATATTAAAATCAGAAACTTATTTAAGTGCACAGTTATAACATAATTGTAACCATTTATACTATGTTTCCTTCAAAAAGGCTTAATTTATACAAAACATAATTATTTTATCAAATAAAGTGGAAATTCATTGACTAGAGAGACCCATTTTAAAAGTCGATCATCAAACATTATATACGTTCAAATTTAAGCCGAAATTAAACTTCATATTTTTCTTCGTTGTGTATTTGAAATTACTTCTACAAGAAGCCTCATAAAATATAGAGAATAAGAAACTAAATAAACATAAAAGTTTACAAAGTATATTTAATTAAAATATGAATGTCAAAAATTAAACATCAAACATTTATTCAGAAAATACAACCATACAGATAAATCATTGAATATATAAATAAAACTACGCAAAGCATACAGCATTAATTTTGATTATATTGACCCCTTCTAAATACCACATCTCCAACATACAAGTCAGCCAAAAAAGAATGTTAACACGAAAAAAATCCACAACTCTCAATCATCCACAATTCTCTTTAAAGCAAAACGATAACAATTCCCACCAATGATTTAGTCTTCTAAACCGGGAATAGCTCAGCTTAACACCTAGAAATACCTATAATACCTCATACATAAAAAATTACCCACCAGATCTTAATATGCTCAAGACTGACCAACTATAAATATTTATTGTGCCTATTCAAGACTGTTTATTTGTTCTGCGTGCTTCGGCAGCCAGCATAGCACTCTTTAATAACCTTTGTTTAATAGTAGACAGTCATTCAAGGAAACGGCCAAGAACTGAAATAAATTGAAGTGCACACCTACAACCTAGAGAAATTCATTCGTTGAGGAGAAACTTGTTGCAAACACATTGGTCGCTTTAGTTGTAAAACAATAACAACCAGACACAATGTTAACCACGATCACAATTGAATAAGCAACAAATCTTTTAATGCCATAAGAACGAATGAATAACTTAACTGAGGCTACGAAAATAAATCACCAGTTCAATAGTGAAAAACAATTCTGTCATGCGGCTTTGGAATCAACAGAAACCAGCAGCACAGCTAGACAGCCATCATCAGTGTACCAACTGCTAATACCATTGCAAACCCGATCTCAGCAAAGAGGGCAGCAACAGTCAGCTACAGTAACTGGTTAGTGCTTCAAACTATTCACGAACACATGCATATCTTACTACTAAAGATGCATCAGCTACCACCTCACAGCTACAGTGTCATGGAGCAGTGTGCTACAACAAACGTATCTCACTACATTAAGTGACAGATGTTATAATCTCGAAAGGTCAATGTTAAAAATTATCCATTAAAATACCCTAAAAAAAGTAACCATGAGTGTGTTACCATTGTCCACTTCCAAATAAACACCAGCCCATTAAAGTTCATATTTACGACCCACAGTTTAATGTTTAGTATCCGCATCTGAATCAACAAATGACAGGTCCAACTCCTATGAGGCATCGGCTACATGTCAAAATATGCTCAACTTGTTCGTCACAGCATCAAGAATCCCGTTTAGGACACTTTTTTCCAAGGCCAAACACGATTACCAGATCAAAAATCAGAATATTCTCAATGGTTATGACGGATCTCAGAAGAAAAAAAAATTAACCAAAAAAAGCTTACCAATGATCAGACCATTCAGGAAAAAACCAAGTCAACTAATTGTCTGTTTAATCAGCACATTGGTAAAAAATCAGTCTTAAATCAGCATATTCTTGCAACCAGCATCAAATTCACGACCAATCATCAATGACATAGAAACAGCATCAACAGCAACAATGCCAACATGCGCCTATCAGGCCCCCATCACTTTTCCGGATCATAACTATAAAACCCAATAAGTTTTTCAATATAAATTAACTGAGCTTTAACTAGATCAGTCACTCCTTCCTATAAAGTGGGAAATGAAAATGGAGATGTGGAGAGAGAAAATTGTAAACAGCAGAATGAAAATAAAATGCAAAAATCCCTTAAACTGAGGTAGAATCATCCTATCAACTACAAGGTCTAATTGTTACCAAACACTGAAGTAGATAACATAGCAAGTCCAAATATAAAAACCAAACATCAAGGAAGTCTGACCCTACCAAACAGCACTTAGATCATAAAATCCTTCAATGACTCTGATAAGACCATTCACACAGACTAAAAGATCCAACAATAGCAAAACAGCTACAGGTGCAATAGTCCGGCACTCTAGAATTTTTCATGTGAAGCATATCTTATTCCTGCAAGAGAAAAAATATGGAAAAGCCACAATAAATAAATACCTTGTTGACTAAAAAGTTAGTAAAAATTTCATTACTGCATTCAGACAAGTTACTTACATCACCATTCGAATTTCGAGGGGAAGGGCTTCGTGAAACTTCAGGGCGACCACGTGGTGATACACTGCGTGGGGAAGGAGATCGTCCATCACGGCTACGATTTGCTGGACTTTCACCCCGTGGGCTTTTCCTAGGGGATGTACTCCTTTGTGGAGAAGCGCTCCGCTGTAAGGAAGGACTCTTTCTAGGACTAGGACTGCGTCGTGAAGGGGAGCGACTATAAGGAATATCAAGGAAAGAGTCAAACATAATTGCAATAGGGAATGGGGTAAAAACAATTGCAAGGAACTATATATCAACAAATGAAGACCTGTCAACTGATCTACTCCGGCTTCTACTATGATGCTCATCATCATAGCGTGCCCTACCACGACCCTTGTAATCAAGACTGGTACTACGGCTCCTGCTTCTGTGGTGATAGTCTTTGTCTCTCCCACGGTGCTTGTCACGTTCATACCTATCATAGCTTCTACTGCGACTTCTCTTTCTATAATCCCTGTCTCTGTCATCACGATACCTGCAGATGACATTAATAAATTCATTTCGACAACCACATCAACTGAAAAAATGAACGACCAAACTACATTGGCTATAAAAACTCGTTTTAATTGCTAAAGATCATTTTCATAATGAATGGATAAATGGCATTTGGTATGTTTGAAAATAATATTTTGGGGGAATAATAGCTTTTTTCTTCAAAAAGAAAACTGAAAAAAAAAATGTTTCCCAAACCCTGTTAATCCTAACACAATTCTTTTAAAAACATTTGACAACTTGAATGTATGTTAACTAAACTCTGTCCAATAAATGACAGTTGCGAGGGAGAAAGCATTCAACGTTCACTGGATAAGAGAAGGCTGCTATATGCTGAACACAGGCCTGTTTTAACTTCCCCTTTTATCCCTAAACTTCAGGTAACTACATGAAGAATCCAGAGCAAAAAACAGCAACAACAAAAAAACTATGTATTTACTTCTGAAAAACAACATAAGTACAAAATTAGATTGCATGATGTACAGCCTGATTGCCACAAAAGTGTAGCTTATAGTGTACCAATGAAGATTCCAAAATATTGTTTTAGCTGTAACATGGACATCACATAACATAAACAAAAGCTAAGAAAAAATATCAAATTGAACATCAAACTCAAGGCAAAAACAGGCAATCAAAGCATACTAGCACAACTTTTATCAACAAAATAAATAATTCTACTTTGTAGTTCAACACTTCTCACTACAGTAAAGCCAACACAACACTTTAAAGAAGCAAGTAAATTTAACAACAGCAAACCTTTTCCTGGGACTACGGCTTCTTGACCGGTGCCTTGATCTCTGGGCCGTTTCAATAATCCTTCCTTTGTGACTGCAAATTGAAAAAATTAACTAAGCCATGGACAAACTCACATGTCATCTTCATGCAAAATCATTAAATTGGGGCAAGGCCAGTCTGATTACTGTTTTTCCAAAACTCTTTGTTATTAATAAGGTTAACTTCTGAAAGTGGTCATTTTCAAACCCTGTGGGCCAAAATTTATAGACAGAAAATTGAGAATACAAATTAGATGGTATCGTTTTCTTTAATTCTTCGCACTTCTCAATCTCAAAACCTAGCAACATCACCACTGCCACATGGAATGCTAACACCCCAAACACAACAGTGTAAGTTTGCAAATTAAGCTAAAACCATGATGAATCTCTAAATAGAGAAACAGACAATGGCAACAACTTCAAAAGGGAAAAAGAGGGTCTAGGAAATAATCCCCCAACAAATTTTCATTTTCAGAAATAACAAAAACAAAAAACCACCCAAAGCAGAAATAACACAGTGAAAACAAAGTGAAGGTTGATTCCAACAAAAATTACAATTTACAACTAAGATACTAAAAACAAAATAAATAAATAACAAAAAATAAAAGTAAAAGGAACCACTTACATCCTCTCAGCATTAGGCCCATATTTCGCAAACTGGACCGTTATTTCACGACCATCAACCATTCTTCCTGAAAGGGTTACAAGACTCGGCCATTCAAAACAGAATCTAACAAAACAAAGACTAAATGAACCAATTAAAAACAAAAACAAGAAAGCATACCGTCGAGCCTATCAACGGCCTTTTGAGCCTCATCAGCATACTTGTAACGCACAAAGGCAAAACCCCTGGACTCACCGGTCCTTTACGAGAAAATTAATAAACAAAGAAGAAATCATTAAATAGAGAAAAAAGATTATGAAAAACGGTGACGAAAAAAATTGAAAATGAAATTTGAAAGTACCTTCGATCCTTGGGGATGAAGATGTCGACAACCTTCCCATACTTGTCAAATAGAGGAAATAGGTCATCGGCGGTGGTACCTGAACACAAGAAGATTAAACGTTAGATTAAGGGTTTAGCATAAAAATTAAAGAAAAGAGAAAGAGAGAGAGAGAGAGAGAGAAGGTACGGAAGGTGATGTTGAGAACGAGAAGAGAGTAAGTGTCGGAAATGTCAGGAGGACCCGAGCGTCCGAAGTGAGACATGTTTGTTAGCAAATCGAAGAAGAAGAAGATAAGAGAGAGGAAGAGATTAGGGATTAAGAAGAAAAAGAAGGGCTAGGGTTAGGGTTTGGGTTTGTGAAGCGTTGGCCGCAGAAACCAAACCTTCTTGAACATTCCTTCTGCCAAACCCTCTATTTATCTTCACATCCAATCCAACTCTTTCTTTTATTTTATTTTTTTACCAAATAAATTATTACTATTCACAATATTTATTCACCTGATTTTGAAAACTTAATTTCCACCTAAAATAGAAAAAAAAAATTATTTGTTAAATTTTTATATTATACTAAATTAATTAAATACTTATATATGTTTTAAATATCAGTAAATTTATTTTATTGTCGTTTACTCGTTTTTCAATGCTAATCATTATTTCTCTTCATGGATTATACTTATATTTTTAATATTTCTTTAAACTTTTCTTTTGAATTATTTTAATGCTGGAATCATCCATATCTATAATATTATTATTAGTGAAAATACATGATACATGTACCACGTGTGCGATAATTTTTTCTTATGGTAAAATCATAATAATAATAAATTATTATTATTATTAGAAAACTAAATATAAATATTTTTATAACTTTGTAAATTATTTTTATTCATTTTGTAGATAGTTTTATAATTAAAAAATTGGGCAAGTTTAAAAAATAGTTAAAGGAAAAACACAGCTAAATGTAAAGCAACCGTGATTAAGAATAAAACTGCAAAAGCATTTGCTTAAATTTAAAGAAATTTTTATTTAAAAGTAAAATTAAAAATAATTATAATAAAAAAGAAAATTTAAATAATTATTATAATAAAAAATTATTCATTTTTATGTCTACATTTATTTTCCAAATTTACACTTTAAATAAAATTTTTTCTAAAATTAAAATAATTATATTGTCAATTTTACCGTTTTCAAAATTTAACCATTTTTTCAATTTAACAATTTCTTAATTATAAAAAAATTTACAAAATAAAAAAACATATACAATATAATTATAATAATTACTTATATAATTTCATAATTATAATAATAATTATTATTATTATTATTTATAATATTCAAAAATTGACCACATGTCTTTTCACTAACAGATACAAGACAATGGTCCCTATTTTCGTCACCTGCATTCTGGTCCCATATATTTTTGTTCAATATTGTCCTAAAGATCGTAATTTGTGTTCAATTTAGTCATTTTTACTAACGTCGTCTAAATCGATAACGGTCATATCTCCACATGTGCAATTAGAGAGTGAATTGTCATTTATGTTCTGACATGGACTAGATTGGTCATCATCAAAAGGACCACATTCGGAAATAATTAACAGAAATGAGGACTAGATTGAACAACCTTCATTCATTACAAAACACAGAGCCACATCACCATCTTCTTCAACCTTCAGCCCAACCTACAATCACCATAGACCTGTAATCACCACAGACCTACAAACGAAAATTCTAAAAATCACAGAGTGAACAAAAAATCATAGACAAACTCAACCAGGACAGTGAAAATTATAGCCTCAAAGACTCTAAAAACTTTCATATAGAGTGACCAAAATCACATTCACACACCCTTTTTTATCAAAACCTTGTCAACGGTTTCAATCACAGCATCAACAACTCTAACATTACAATTGAAGAGAACCAACAAGGAAAAAGAGGAAACTTGGACATTGTTCATAGACTTGGGTTAGTAAAAACTTTAACTTGTCAGGAGAAATAAAGGATAACCCATTTATTGCAACAACAAGAAGATTGGGAAGGAGACATGGTTCATCAACCACCAAGATGGGGAATGTTAACCATGAACCTCACTTTCGCTTTCACTGAAGTAAAGTAAAAAACTCTAACCCTAATATTGTGTCAAATATTCTATCATTTATGACTCTTGATTTTGGTGATTCACAATATTAATTTTCTTTTATGGTCTAATATTACAATAATTACTGTAAGTATTCATAAATATTTTATTTAGAAAAGAATTGTCTATATTACCATAGTTATAAAATCTTGATTATATATTGCTACTTGTATTTAAATAATATATGATGAATACAAATTGTAAATACCATTTTCTATATATGCACTTACCAAAACAACATGTAATTCATGAATATTGCACATATAAACTGAAATTTACTTACGTGAAAGTTCAAAAACAGATTTTGAATTAATAACCACAAAACATTCTCAGGAGCTGAATAACCATTAGTTAACTCTTTTTAAAACAATACGTGCAACACTAATCTAAAATTCTAATAAAACAACTTTCACACATGAACAACTAAAAAACACTAGAACAGGTCACATTCACTAGTGGAAAAATGATGTTTAACATTGGTTATTTTGGGCTTTTAACGTCTGCTTCACAGCCGACGTCATTTTCGGTGACGTCAATGGGATGTCGGACATCATATAATAGACGTCTATAATGACGTCAGTTAGTACCATGTCCGACGTCAATAAACATCAGTTTAGTGCCATGTCAAACGTCAATAAACGTCAGTACAGGCCGAAATCGACGTCTAAAGGCACTATATAGACATCGAACTACTCATTAACCGACGTCTAAGAGCACATAAAGACTTCGAACATGTTATTAACCGCCGTTTGTTGTCACTATAGATGTTTGTGTATGCATTAACCGACGTCTAATACAGTCGTTGTGTTTTAGTGCAGTTTTGTTCATGTCTTTGGATAGCCCAATAACACACTCTTTCTTTGTTAGTTTCCCCACAAAAACAAAGCTTGCGTCTTTTGAATTTCTCATGACATTTCAACCCAAAACCGAACCTGGGTCTTTGCTTAGTTTCATTTTCAACCGCAAAAGAGAAAATTACGGTGAAACGATAACTAGACAACGACGACCCAGGGTCGTTTTTGGGTCGAAACGCCACTTGAAATCCAAAAGTCACCGCTTTTTCGGGAGGCAGCTAACCAAGGAAGAAAGTGGTACTGCGTTACCCCAAGAGAGGAACAAAACTGCACTAAAACACAACACAAGAAAACAAATTTTAATCAGTTGAACCAGAAGATAATCGATGAAAGACTGAACAAAGTTTAAACGGTAACCATAAAAAAACACGCACCTGGGATGCAATGCCGCAAGAGAGAAAAAGGAGAGGAGTCGCAAGAGAGAAAAAGGAGAGGAGGAAGACGATGATATCAGAAACTGCAATGCCGCGAAGGGTCTACGATTTATTTAAAATGAAATGTGGCGTCGACGTCGGTTATCTAACTAATTCGACGTCTAAGATAACATTTAAAGTGACTTTTTGAATGCCTATTAGACGTCGATGTCCAGGGGAGCTAACGTCTAGGGCTCTGAACCGATTGACGTTTCATTTCTTGTCAGGGGAGTAGATGGTAGTTGTGAAGGGGCGCCGACGTCTATTATACTATAGACGTCGGCGCTCTGCTACTGGACGTCGACGTGCCTCGGGGTTTGATGAACATAATTAATTACAGACCTATAGATGTCGCGCCCCACTAAAAAGCAACGTCTATTTTGCAGAAATTTTTGTCTTCCCGCCTTCCAGACAAGCTATAGACGTCGGTGATTGACTACGTGACGTCTAAGCGTCTGGGAATCAGGTGACGAGCATTAATTGCAGCCAAGTAGACGTCGGCCCTCCACCACAACTGACATCAACGGTGCAGGAAAAGACTGTCTTCTCGCCTACCTCATTACATTGGACGTCGGTGTAGTTTAGAGCATACGTGTATTATATCATAGACGTTGCTTCCCCTTGAAACCGACGTCTAGGTTACCAACTTATTTACGGTAATGCCACCATACACTCATACGTTAGACTGTATGCTAACCGACGTCCAATGGGTGACGTTAAACGTCATTTTTCCACTAGTGATTGAAATCTGAGCAGCCAGCGGGTTGCTCAACCACTTGGACATTACCACCAAAGCTACACACATCAAACCAACTATGTGCCAACATATGCTCCACCAATCCCCATATTTTCTTACCCTAAAATCAACAGGAATGCAGCAGCTTCTAACCATGTCTGAACCTGCACATAACCAAACTTAAACTAAGCTCTGAAGACAATTTTCACACTCAAACCCATACACTATACCAAAACAATGGCATGAAGAAACCAGACAACAAAGGGCCATCCAAGAGCTTGCTCAAGTACCCAACAACACCATCAAAACAGCCCAAATGTGCCAAACTCATAACTCAAACATTTCTTTATTTCTAACGTGTACTAACAATTTCTAGTAGCTCCAAACCATTACGAAATGTGCTCACGGCCCAAACAAAATCTGCATCAGTTTATGGCCACTTTTAAGTCCTTTTCCATCCATTTAAATTCCAAAACTTGGCAGCACCAAGCTGAACTGACCACATCATCTTGGCCACTAAAACACTGCAACAAAACCAAATAAAATATGCACCAGATTCTTCTAACATCACATGAGATTTTTGCTGCACCAAAGCTTCCAAAATCTGCCAACTCTAACACATCCAGAATTGGCCCAGCAGCTTCTAGTCTACTAGCTATTAACGTTTAACTTTAACCCTGCAGCAATTAAAATCAAAACTAGACCTGCATTAGCTGTTAATATAAGATGAAACTTGCAGAACCAAGCAACCTGTCCAGCAGCTTTTGGCTTACAGGAAACATCCAAAAGTCTAATTTCACAATCCTGAAACACATCTTAAACTTTCCAGCACTCAATTTCAATCCAGAACAACAAACCGCATCAAGCTAACTGACTCCAGTTTAAATTTAGTCCATAAATCCACTGCACCAGTTTAATGTTCCAGTATTAATTTCTTACACTGCATTCAAATATGGACCAGAAATTCCATATCCAAACCAGCTCCTAGACCTGCTTCCATCATCTGAATTCCATCCAAAAATAACCCTACAGCACGTCAAACATCTACTTCCTTCCAGCATTGATTCTAGTGAGCCATTCATCCCAGAAAATAAACACTGCAATCAGTCCAGCTTATCCGTTAGTCTTTGCTTTCCAAGTATTACTGCGTCAGTTGCTGGACCAAGATAAATGCTCCAGCATACACTTCTGTCCAGCACTAGTTCCAGCATAAAACTACTGCCTCAAGTCTATATTTATGAACCAGTTTTCCCCAAGCACCACAAGTGACATTGGCTGCACCGAAAGATTGAAAGATATTGCATCATCTGCTTCTTGGATACTAAAAGTCTAGTCTTAACTTTATCAATACTTTTATTTGATATGCAATCTTTAAAAATGAATTAGCAACTGATATATTTATGAAATTTGTGTATTTTTTTTTCTCTGTTTTTGGTTTTTCTCTGCTCCTTTGTCCTAGTCTTTGTAATATACGTGTTTTCGGTCTTGACGAGTTTTGAGGTAGATACTTGAGATTTTGTTGCTTAATAATTTCATCGAGGCTACTAAGACATGAACAGGCTCCTGAGAAATGCTGCAAACGCAATGCTGCAGAGTTACGCAAAACTCTCGAAAATACTTCTCCTCAATTCCCATTCATTCCCTAAAACCCTAACCACCGCGGCCTCACCCCGAGACGAGTACTTTGCAGTGATTCACCACGTTTCCAACATCGTGCGCCGCGACTTCTACCTGGAACGCACCCTCAACAAGCTCCGCATCCACGTCACCCCGGAGCTAGTCTTCCGTGTTCTCCGCGCGTGCTCCACCGCCGCCACGCCCTCCCTCCGCTTCTTCAACTGGGCTCTGTCCCACCCCTCCTACACCCCCACCTCTCTCGAGTTCGAACAAATCGTCACCACCCTCGCCCACGCCAACAATTACCAAACCATGTGGTCCCTCATCCGTCAAGTCACCCTCCACCACCGTCTCTCCCTCTCCCCTGCCGCCGTCTCCACCCTCATCGACGCCTACGGCCACCACCGCCACATTGACCAGGCCGTTGAAGTCTTCAACAAGGCCGCCGTCCTCAACTGCCCCCAAACCCTCCCGCTCTACAACGCCCTTCTCAAATCCCTCTGCCACAACCGCCTCTTCCACGGCGCCTACGCCCTCCTCCGCCGCATGCTCCGCAAGGGCGTCCACCCCGACAAGACCACCTACTCTATCCTCGTCAACGCCTGGTGCTCCTCCGGCAAACTCCGCGAGGCCAAGCTCTTCCTCAGGGAAATGAGTGACAAGGGCTTCAACCCTCCCCTTCGTGGCCGCGACCTTCTCGTCGAAGGCCTTCTCAACGCCGGTTACGTTGAATCCGCCAAGGGAATGGTCAGGAAGATGATCAAGGAAGGGATCGTTCCCGACGTTGGAACTTTCAATGCCGTGGTGGAGACAGTGTGCAAGGAAGACGTTCAATTTTGCGTTGATCTTTATCACGAGGTTTGTGCTTTAGGGATGGTTCCTGATGTCAACACTTACAAGATTCTCATTCCCGCTGTTTCAAAAAGTGGCTCCATTGATGAAGCATTTAGGTTGCTCAACAATTTCGTTGAGGATGGTAACCGTCCATTTCCTAGCTTGTATGCGCCTGTTATTAAGGCTCTGTGTAGGAGAGGGCAGTTTGATGATGCTTTTTGTTTCTTTGGGGATATGAAGGCCAAGGCACATCCCCCTAATCGCCCTCTCTATACCATGTTGATTACCATGTGCGGCCGTGCCGGGAAGTTTGTGGAGGCCGCTAACTACCTCTTTGAAATGACTGAGATGGGGTTGGTCCCCATCTCGCGCTGTTTTGACATGGTTACTGATGGGTTGAAGAATTCTGGCAAACATGATTTGGCTAGTAGAGTGCAACAACTTGAAGTTTCTATCCGTGGTGTTTGATGCATCATGTATTTGTCTCTACCATTATTGCTCATGCCCCGCCTCTCTCAAGCTCAAAAGTTCTCTATACATTGGAATATAGGTCTCAAATCCTTTACTCTCTCTATTCCATCTGTGTTGGGCTAAAGTTCTTAGTTTATTTCTGTCGGTTGTTTTCACAAACTTGATTTTCTTTATATCATACATTCATTCCTTTATAAGAAACTTATTGGTTGCACTGCTTGCTCTCGTGTCTTTCTGAAAAGTTGAAAACCTTTATTGTTGTTTGGCAGAATAACGTACATTACATAATACATTGTGAATGAATGACCTTTGAAAACCTGAGCAAACCACATTTGTGACGAGTAAGACGAGATAGACAGACGGAGCAAAGAGAATGTTTTCATTATAAATATATTACTGTCATTTAGCACATGAGTGTCCTGGGAATATCTCAGAATGTAGCGTATAGAGAAAGCCATTCTTTATCTCGGATGCATCACCGTTTTTTTCTCTAGTTCCAATACCATCAGGTGAGTCATGTTTTTAGGAATAGTACTATGTGCATTGAAATTATTTTCACCGGCATCTTCCTGTTAGAAATGATTTCAACTTGTTGAAGAAGAAATTACAATAGTAAAAAACGAGCTATTGTAGAACTTGCTGTGAGTGTCATTATTTGTGCGTTGTTATCGTTTCAGCTTTGTGTTTTGACATATTTTTAATGGTTCTGTCTATCGTACAGGTTTCTTCCATAAAAGAAGAACAATAAATGGACCAAAAGCTCTGAAGCCTATCCCCGTGATTGTCCTATGCAAGTAAGACTTCGTCTGTTTCGCCTTATTGTTTGTTATTATTTGGTGTATTTTGCAAATATCGGGTAATTTCTCTGCTATCAGCTATATTAGAGCCTTTGAAGGATAGGTACTTAAATGAAATATATATCAGTGTAAGACAGTGCAATTTAGGCGTGAAATAAACTTCTAATGAATAGTTCAATTCTACCTGGTCATATCTTTTAGTCTATAATGTTATAGTTTTGTAATTTCCCTCAGCTTGCGAACTGTGTCCTTTCTTCTTTGTACGTTTTAAATTTATATCATGCAACAGAAATAGTTTGAGTTTCTGTATTTGAAGAAGTTGAATGGTAAATCAATCTGTTAAGCCAAAGAAAGGCTAAGGATCACAACAAATAAAATACCTTTTTCTAACTAATTGCTGGTAATATGAGATTCCATAATTTTTTTAGAATGTTTACAATAATTTAATATTATGAAGAGTTCATGTTCAATTAGTTAAAATAATTCTTTAATGAACCAAGAACCAATGCTGGAGATAAAAGGAAAAGGTTAGAAGGGAGGGTGGGATTTCTTTATATGTTGCGGTCTAAAAGACACTTCATCCTTATACTTGAGCTAAAGCGAAACTACGCTGCAGTTTGGAGAGCAATGTGACTTTTTATTTCATTGCATGCCATAGATGTGGTCCCCTTCTTGCTCGCATGTTATTCCACAATGAGTCAAACCTGCTAATAAACAGTCTAGAAAACAGTAATTATGGTAAGATCATGAGGAGAGAGTTACTAAACTTTACTCCTCTAAACCATTACTGTGCTACCAGTTCGAGAGGAATTAATCAATAAAGTCACTGATATGCTCTAGTTATGCTTAAAAACTGTATTGAGCTATCAAATAACTAAATTTGTTTTTGTTTGTTTCTATTGCTACTCAAACTGTTAACAGAAGTTAGAAAGTTGCTCACAGTATCACTCAGTTCCAAATTATTCTTATACAAAGTTGAAGGAGAACAAGTAGTTGAGAATCATCACACCCAAGAATTGGTAGACTTTAAGCTAGAGTACATATATGTAAAATATTAATAACGTTTGGTTTTTTCTTCACCATGTTTTGTAGGACAATTGATTTCCAATTTTTTGAAAATTATAAAAGTAGTTTGGGAACTTCGCTTTCAACCTAGTTCTTGAATAGCCTGATGCATGAATCATGATTTCTTAGGCACTCCTTTTAGCCGATTCAGCATTATCGAAGAGGTTAACTTGTTTCTGTGAAAAAGGGGATAGAGAGAGGCAGGGAAGGGTAAACTTTAAAATTTATTTCCCATATATCTGCGATGTGTGGATTCCATCATCAACAGCCGGTGAAGCATGCTTGCACTGATAAAATTCCACTGAATTTCTATTGTATAAATACGGTGTGCATAGGTAGGTTTGCTTAGTGTAGGTCCCTTCCATACTTTTGCCAAAAGATTAAAATATTAAACTTTTTGTATTTTTCCATTTTAGGTGAGTAATTAACCTCACTTTTTTCTGTAGGGGTTGTGGTTAGGCTTCCACGCTTTTTCTGTTGTGGCGGGAAACCTAATCAAGGTAATACTGGTGAACAGAAAGGTAGTCCAAGCTAATCAAGCTGTTTGCGTAACACCAGATGTTGGTTGACGTTCAGAGCCACTCATAAGTAGGTCCTTTTGGTAGTCATGCTTTATTTTATTCTTGTTTCCTATGCAATGCCATTATTGGATCCGAGATTTTTTGCTTTAAAAGATAAATGGAGTGGTTGGTGGATAACATTTGTGGATTTTGAAAGATGATATTCCACATCCATTTTAGAGTAAGCTGTTTTAGTGCTTTAGTATTGATCTAAAGACATTTATCTTTCACCTATAACCAAACATCGTTCTTTAGAAAGATAAGTAGTGGTGATTGCTCATATCTAAACCTGCTAAATAATGCTAATGATTCAGATTTACAGTATCATCAATTAGATGGTAAAAGTCCAGGAATCTGAATTTACTGGACCAGCTACGGAAGCATTACAAGTATAGTAGGCCGAAGGGCCTGTTTTACGTCGACTCCACTCCAGCAAGCAGTGACAACAACCGATGTCTTTTATTTACCTTTTAATGCATAAGTGGAACACCAAACGCCTAACCAAAGTTTGTTAATCTGAAAAAAATGCGCAATTAAGCCGAGCTTTCCGATTTTAATATGCAGTTCTTTGATTTGTATCCCGTAAAATTCCTATACACTTGCATTTGTACCGGAATGAGATTTCAAGAATTTTACAGGGGTGGTGAAAGAAAAAACCTTCTTGGATACTAAAAGCCCGGTCTTTTATCAATTGTTTTATTTGATATGCAATCTTTAAAAATGATTTGGAAACTGACAAATCAATAGTTTTATATTTATCAATAGTTTTATTCTGTTTGGTATAATAATGGTTGATTTGCCTCTGCATGTACTTAAAACTTGTTATGATTTTGAGGATTTTAGTTTAAAAGTAGTATGTTTATGATAGTAGAGTTGTATGATTTTAGTTTAAAAGTAGTGTTTTCCTATGTTTTGTTGTTCAGGGTTGTTTTATTTGGTTAATTCTGCAAACTTTTTATCCCAGATTGTAGACATAAGTTTCTTTCAACATTTTGTTGATCATGTTTATATACTTTTTGGTAGGTATTCCAGACTTACATGAATCAACTTGGCTAAACTGTAAAATATTATATAGCATTCACTGAACTTCCTCTAAAGAAAGGATCCAAAACAACATACAAGTTTCTGGTTATTAGAGAGAACCAGACTCTCCCTCCCTGACTTTCACAAGTTACAAAATATAAGATAGAAACTGCTAAAACTGTCTATTCTGACTTTATAGAAGTCAGATGTAACTTATTACAGACAAATAACTACCTTACAGACAATTAAAACTGTCTGTTATACAAAAAACTAACTCATACAGTTTTTCTTCTGCTGTAAACCTTCCTTTTGTACCTATCAATACCCCTTCCATGAAGTTTCACCTTGTCCTCAAGGTGAGAAGCAAGAAACTCCTTTTTCCTTATTGATGGCAGTAACATCTTCGTAGCTGTTTCCAATGGTGGGAGGTGTTTTCAACTGT
Organism: Vigna mungo; assembly: GCA_036885675.1. NCBI lineage: Eukaryota > Viridiplantae > Streptophyta > Magnoliopsida > Fabales > Fabaceae > Vigna > Vigna mungo. The sequence continues at coordinate 14,167,818 of CP144700.1, read as the reverse complement.
ATGAACTACCTTCTTTTTTCCTAATTTTGTAAATTGTATCAAACTTATCAACATCCCCTCCATGAAGGTGCACCTTATCCTCAAGGTAAAAGTCTGGAACTTCTTTATGAATGCAGATAGCAGATTCCCCTAACTCCTTAATTTCCTCTTCCGAAATAAGCAGCATATGGAGCTGTTTATTTTTGCAAGTATGATTAGGCCAAAACTTTTCATCACACCTGAAGCATAAGCCCTGTTTTATCTTATCTTGCAATTCTTCTTGGGACAATTTTCTAAATGGTGCTCCTCCTTGTTGGCCCCAACAGGAGAACTATTGATGGTGCTCAGATAGCCACTGCTCTCTCCATTTCCTCTGTTGGAGTTGGTAAAACCCACTGAATTTCCCCCTACCTTTGAGTAACTGCAAGTAGGTGGCAATTGTCTGTAGGTGTTACTTTGAAGTTGCACAATGAGAGAGTCCCCCTTGGTGGTGACTCTAACCTTTTCCTCCACCATTTGAGCCTTCATCATTAACTCAGCAAGGCTCTTGGGCTCATACAACTTAACCTCTGCCCTTATTTCGTCCTTCAATCCATTTAGAAAAATGCCAGTCGAATAATACTGCCTTATACTTTTCAAGAACCCTGCATATTGCTCAAGTTGTTCAATATACTCTCCCACCTGCCCAATTTGTCTAAGCCCAATCAAGACTTCAAAAGGATTTTGAAGCATTGTTGGTTGGAACCGATGAACAACTGCCTCTTTGAAAGCATCCCATGTGGGATTCGAATAGCAAGTCTCCCACCACCGGAACCAATTTAGGGCTTTGCCTTCCAAAGCTACCATAACAACCCTCATTTTTTCCTCCTCATTGACTTCTTTCAACCGGAAATATCTCTCTAACCGGTTAGTCCAACCATAAGCATCTTCTCCTGCAAAAACAGGAATATCTAGCTTCCTCCATTTTTCCCTAATCATTCCTGAACGTCCACTTCCAGTCCCTCCTTCATTACTGCCTTCCTTAGCAACAGAAGCACTATCCGTTGTTTGTTTATCAGAGGATGTGAAACTTTCCACCAACCCTGACAACCCTGTAAGCATTTCCTCCAACCTGTGGAACCTTCTCTGATTTTCATGTTCCTGTTCTTGTACTAGGCGCTCCAAACCATCCAATCTTGCCTCCATTCTTGTATTGACCATGCCTCACAACCACCACAACACCAGGAAAGTGGCTCTGAATACCAATGATAGGTATTCCAGACTTATATGAATCAACTTGGCTAAACTGTAAAATATTATATAGCATTCACTGAACTTCCTCTAAAGAAAGGACCCAAAACAACATACAAGTTTCTGGTTATTAGAGAGAACCAGACTCTCCCTCCCTGACTTTCACAAGTTACAAAATATAAGATAGAAACTGCTAAAACTGTCCATTCTGACTTTATAGAAGTCAGATGTAACTTATTACAGACAAATAACTACCTTATAGACAGTTAAAACTGTCTGTTATATAAAAAACTAACTCATACAGTTTTTCTTCTGCTGTAAACCTTCCTTTTGTACCTATCACTTTTAATTCTCGAATTAGTCAAATCTTAGTCTACATGGACCACCTCTATGCTTCTTAATATGACTTGTATGAAATATGATATGACTATTCTAGTTGAAGATGATTCATGATTTTGATTAGGAATAATAGTTGACATTTTATTGGGTTGTAAATGGTTGCGATTAAACATAAGGAAATCTACACGGTGATGCCTTTTATCTTATGGTCTAATAATTTATTATCTTATATCAGACTACTATGGCTGACAATATTTCACCTTCTGCCTTTGAAAAAGAACAAGTAGATATTCCTTTTTATTCCGCCAATTTTGAAAAAACTAACCTGGTGATTGATGTTATTATCTGATAATTTGAAAATAAGTTCAACTTCAACTTTAGGTCATTTTGGTGTTATTTGATTATGTAGTAATTATTATTTTTCGATGATTTTCAATCATTCATGTGATAATGGAACAGGTATTTGGAATGGTTGAAAAGAGGATGGAATATAGGGTCGAATTATTCAACAAGTAGGTTTCCCTGTTCTTGCTTGCCTTGATAGTTTTACTGTTGTTAGCAAGTATAATGTAGAGTATAGGTACTTTTTTTTTTAGAAGATTCGTTGGTGGCATAATTCATTTGGCTAATTTTGTTAATTTTTATATATAGGATGACCTAGACCTGTTTCAAAAAATGTGTTGACAATAACTGGGGAAACTCTTCTCTAATTTTATTAACTGCTTGAATAATTCTCATGTTTGATGCTATTCATATGCCATCCAGTCCAATCCACCCAAGTTGTAAATTAGTTTCTTATTTTGATGATGGCTCACTTAGTGTTAGTTCTTATAAATTTAAGTTAGAGGAAGTAAAGTATAACACTAGAAAGATTGTTGGTGTTTTTTAATCAATGATATTTGGCCCAATGCCACAACCCTCATTCTCCTTCCTCTGTTTCTGATTTGTATTGTAAGGTGTGAATTGGAGGATGGTGTTCTTTGGGTTGAGGGTTGTGGATTGGTTCTGTGTGTGCAAGGAAAAGTGAAAGTGATGATGGTGTTAGGAGTATTGAAGATGTCTAAGAAGAAGAAAATGGGTTGAGACATGGCAAAAAATGATGGATTGGCCTCACGCATATAGCCCGACAACCCGACACTTTGAAGATCAACCTCATAGCAGTCATAGAAGTTTAACATCTTTGCATACAACACGACAAGCATCATAGGAACTTGATTGGTAGTATTATAGCTTGGTAGTTAGCGAGCAAGCTCAACTAGCATTATAACTAGTCTAACAGGAAGCAAGAAAGCTCGATAGGCAGCATGAGAACTGGGTTGGTAGTATAACTAACTCGACAGGCAGAATGAAAGCTTGGCAGGTAACATGGGAACTCTGCAGACATTATTTATGTATTTAAAAATAAAGAAACTAAAGTTTGGTCAATCCATGGACCCGTGTTGTAAGCGGGCGGGTGATTGTCATCATAATGTTTGGATTTTTAACATTGTTAAACCTATTTACGAAATGTTGTATATTTAAATTATGGTGTTGCTCGGTCTACCACCCCAAGTACTCCTGCACTTTTTTACTATTTTTTTTACCAAAAATACTCTATTTGTTCCAATTATTTTTTTTATTTCAAAAATACCCTATATTTTTCCATTATTCTCAATAATTTTTTTTTCTCTCTTTGCATTAGTGGAGCATTTTCCATTATGGTCAACAATCTTTCTCTTTCACTTTCTGTATTAATGGAGCATTCACATGGTTCAGATTTTAACTTGTGATATATTGCAAAATATCAAATGAGAGAAAACTTCAATATTAGTGCTTCAACCACGTCCATTTTATAAACTTAAAAATTACGTGCAAATACAAAATAATAAACATAATAAATTAATAGTAAATAATAATATATTATTATTATTACTATTATATACTAATTTTATAATGACGAAAGAACTAAATACATTCCAAATCTTTAACAAATAACTTTTCTTTTATATTTTAAGTATTTAATAATATTTTTATGTTATTTATCTAATAAATTAAATACTTTATTCAAGTTATTTGAGTCAAACATGTCATTAAGTTAAAACATAATATAAAAATTATAGATATTAAATGTAAAAAAAACACACATATATATAAACATTTTTCTAGAAATTTAGAACAAAATCTGAATTTTATGTTTTGCAATATATCACAAGTTCAAATTTGAGCCATATGAATGCTCCATTAATATGGAGAGAGAAAGAGAAAGATTATTGAGGATCATGAGGAGATTTAGGGTATTTTTGGAATAAAAGAAAATAATGGGGAAGTGTAGAATATTTTTGGAATAAAATAAAATAGTGGGGAGTTGCATATATATTATATAATTCTTCAATGTAATAATATTATGAACTTTTATAATAAACTTCAATGTTTAGGATTCTATAACTAGTGTTATCAAAATGGGTTGGTATCCATAGGCCAATTCGGTCCATCAAGGGTTTGGGCTTGGTTGAGTTGAAAAAAATTTTTGAAATTTTGACTAAGTTTGAGCTCAATCCATTAAGATCATTCAGGTTAAACCCGTCATGAGTCGGGTTGGCTCATCAATCCACTTAATTTTGTTTTTTATTTTGCATGTTTTTGGATTATATTTGGAGTTTAAGATGATTTTGGATTGTATTATTTTTTAATTTAAATTGTCTTTGGAATTTAACATAATTTTATATTGAAATTTATTTAGATTTGAATTAGAAAAAATTTGTTATTTTTTTAGTTGAAAAAAAAACTTGTTATTAAGTGAGCTAGTGAGTTAACTTGTGGTTAATCGGGTGGAGTTTGAATTTTTTTCAACTCACTAATAAGTGAACTGAGTTGAGTTGACTCACTAAATGACCAACCCGTGATGGATTAAATCAGATTAGGACACTGGTCCGTTTTGACAACACTATGTATTGAAAAAAAATCACTAATATTAAAGCAAACTAATATATTAATTATAAATTTATCTATAGGTAAATCATCTACGAATTTGTCATTAGGTAATTATCTATTAATTTATTTGTATATAATTACAAAATTTGTAGATAAAATACTTACAAATAGATCTTTAAGTAATGTTAATTATGATTAATTTACTCTTAAGTAATTTGAAAGTAAAACTATTTTATTTACAAATTTTGTGACTTACTTATCAATTTTTACAATAAATAATAATGATTTTTTAGTGATTATTTGTGTGAACTTAATACCAACTTATCTAATTAATAAAAAAATAAACTTTTTAATTCAAACAAAGTTATACACTATCTTCTTGTAATATGAACTCATTGTAGATTTGTTTTTTCTTTTTCTTGTGAGTAAAACTTCTTATAAACTATCTTCTTGTCCATCAACTTCATTACAAAGTTCACTCTATACAATACATGTTAAGTGCAACCCCTTGCATTAAGTTTTTATGAGGGAGACATATAGATAAAATGTGAGTGCCTTGGGTGAGAAAAATATCATGTGCAAATAAGCTAACTTGGAGAAAAGGTTTTATTTCATGGGCTTTTCTCTTTTGTTATCCACCTTGTTGATGAAGAAGTTTTTTTTTTTTTCTTTTGATCCTTAACTGCTAGTGTATTCATTAGTTATTGTTAGTGATACTGGATTAGGTCCCGTGGGTTTTCCTTCTCGCGTTAAAAGTTTTAATGTCTATTGGTTTCTCTCTTTTGTATTTTGTGTACTCATTGTTTTTCATATTATTTATACAGGGAAGATTTGATTTGGGTTTTTCTTCTGCTTGTTATTTGTTATTTTTATTAACTTCTCAACAAATGGTATCAAAACTGCAGTTAGGAGTTTGATTTGTGTTCTGAAGATAGGAGATAATAATGTTGTTGGAATCATGATTAAATTGAATTCTACAAATTATTCATTATGGAAATCCGGCATGGGAGATTTCTTATTTTGCAAAGACCTTCATGGTCTTATTAAGGAACAAATTATTAAAGCAGTAGATAAATCTGAGGGGGGATTGGAAAAAAAAATAAAGAAAAAGATTATTGGCATGATCAGACAATAGAAAGATTAATCAATTTATCAGCATGTATTAAATGATACTCTAGCTTACAACTTATGGAAGATATTAAATTAGTTGTTTGAGTCTAAAAATTCCTTAAACAATGTTAGAAAACTAGTAAACTTGAAATACAAGGATGGAAATTGTTTGTGAGAAACGTTTCTGATGTGAATAATGCAAAGTTGTGGTTGTCCCAACAAAAAATATACTGGAAAGGAATTAGAAAGATTTAATATGAACAATTTTGAGCCGATTAAGACTCCACTCGCCAGTCAATTTAAGTTGAGCTCCAAACACTATCTTACAAGTGAGAAAGAGAAGAAGAAATGTAGAAGATTCCATTTCATCTACAGTTGGTAGTTTGATGTATGTTATGGTGTGTACAAGACTAAACATTTTTCATGTTGTTGGTTTAGTGAGTTGCTTCCTCATAATAATGGGAAAGAGCATTGTCAATATATGAAATGGATGCTTAGGTATCTCAAAGGTACTTCTAGAGTTTGTTTATTCTGTAAAACTAGTAAGCTTGTGTTAAATGGTTATATATACGCAAACATGGCTAATGATGTGGATTATAGGAAGTTTGCTTTTGGTTACATGATGACCTTTGTAGGAGAGCAATGTCATGAAAATCTAGACTACAAATATATGTTGCTCTATCTTCTACATAGGCAAAATATATTGTTGTTATAATTAAAGCTGCTAAGGAATTCCTGTGGATGAATAAATTCCTAAAAGAGTTGAGATTATTACAAGAAAAATATGTTTTTTTATTGTGATAGTCATGTAATTCATCTTAGCAAAATTAAACTTTTCATTCAAGATCAAAGCATATTGAAATCTAATATCATTGGTATGGGTTGCATTAAAGATGAAACAACTATCATTAGAAAAATTCACACTTATGAGAGTGAATCACATATAATAATAAAGATCTTAATTAAAAAAAAAATTGCTAGCTGTAACTTGAAAAATAATTTGGTTGACTATGATCTCAATTAATTAGTAAGAGGGAGAATTTTTAGGTGAGTCACCAATTTATTAGGCTTACACTAAATTAATTAAGGAAAAGAAATGAAAAAAATATTTTTCTTTATGCGCTACTAGTCCATTATGCAATTTAAAGTTATGTAACCCTTTGCATCATGTTTTCAAGAGCAAGATAAACAAACCATAAGTACCTCTAGTGAGAGAAAAAAAAAATATTCAAAGAAATTAGCTTGGAGAAATATTTTGTTATATTGTGGTTCCCTATGTTCTTTGATTAAAATGTTTTTTTATTGATCATTGAAAACTCTAATAAAACTCTTGGTGTATCTATTACTTATTATTAGTAAAAGATTTTACTAGACTAAGTCCTATAGATATTTTCTTCATAGATTTTCACATGTTAAAAGTTTTGGTATATGCTAGTTTCTCTTTTCTTTATTTTTGGGATTTCATTGCTTTGCATATTATTTATATAAAAATGATTTAATTTTGGTTTTTCTTTTGCTTACTATTTGTTATATTTTTATATTCACATTAATATACATTTATTATGAAATTTCTAACAAACTTATGTTTAAAAATTAGAAATTATAATTTTTTGAATATTATTTATTTTAATAAAAAGATTTATAGAATTTATTATTTCTATTAATTTAATTGTATAAAAATAAGGTCATTGAAACCTTGAACTCTAATATTTTACATAATATAACTAAAGGAAAAAAAATTACAAAACTAATAATTCCTTATATGGGTTGACTTACATCTTGTTGACAAAATGTTATTCAAAACGAGTAAAAAAAAAATAGTCTATATTTTTTATATAAGATTGGACATTCTAACTTGTTCTTTGTGAAACAAATGTGAGACATTCCACAATGGATCGAGACTATTCCTATTATTATTCCTACTTTAGATAATAATGTTATGCTATTTGAGGTAATTAGTTTGAAACTCATTTCCTTTATTTATATATATATATATATATATATATATATATATATATATATATATATATATATATATTAATCCACCTTATTTCCTACCACTATTACTACTAAAAAAACATGAGTCATAAGAATAAAGGTGCCACCGATTTTTTTTTTTAATCAATCTTCTAAGTTTTACATTTTTTTGCTTTCAATTTTATCTCATTTTAAAATAACCTTATTGTTTATTTATTTCTCATTTTGATTTTGTATTCAACATATTTTACTTGTATCATATATAACAAATTAAAATGTATCTGATATGGAATAATTCATAAATTTATTTAGAAACATCCACCACACAAATAACACTTAAAATAGAATACACCTGCAAATGCTAATTGGTAGAAGGTAGATAGAGGAACAAGAAGAATAAACAATATTAAACTAGTAATTTAATTTGCATTTACTGCACATATAGTGCACTGCATATGTAATTGCTAATTTATTTAAACTATATTAATTACTTAGACGCTCTTAAATAAGATTATACATATACCGAATCAATGTTATCAGTATCAATATAAATAATTTAATAAAATATTAAAATAAGTGGTATAAATATTTTGTTTGATTATATTTTCTGCCAATTAAAGATATGATGAATTTTAGATTAAAAATTTGTTAAATTAATTGCCCATAATTTATATTAAAAATAATGACTTTTCCTAGATTATTGTTTAGGAAAAATAGTATTATTATAGTGCAATCTTAAACGATAGGGTTGTATAAAATACTAATTTTAAGATAATCAACTATTACGGTATGACTTTAAATTATTTTTTACATGTTGAAATTCACTTATATAATTTATTTCAATTATGATAAAATCACATCTATAAACTTGTAATAAAATCAAACAGATGAAAAGAAAAACACAAGGCAAAAGATAACTTTGAATTCTAAAATATAAGTATAAAATCTTAAATTAAATAAATACTTTAACTTTATAATTAAGTTCTAAAATAAAAAGACCGTAGAAGTGACTTATATATCTTTGTGATCATGATTTTATTTTAATTTAAAATAAAAACAAATTGATGTAAACTAACTGTAAAAAAACTATTACTTCTTTTCCCTTCCGTATTCGGAAAAGTGGGAAACAACTATCACTACCTCATTATTTAACAAAAAAGGTAACATAACATATTTCTTTAACTGACTATTCTACACAGAGCACTTGGAAAAGATTCATAATCAACAGAGATATACGAAAAATTTCAATTCGTGCATTGCTCCACTCACACTGATTCACACAGTGCACAGACAGGGCATGTTGCTGTTGTTGATTCAGTATCCCAAACACAGAATTTCAGTTACGACTAAGCACCCGTCCAATCAGTAATCATCACTACCATTCCCATTTCCCATGGCGAACCCTAAAACCAAGAGTCTTCATTCGCTGGATGGCGAGGGCGATCCCGAATCATACGAATCGCGGTGGGTTTTCCAGGAGGACGAATATCCCTCCGAGATCGAGGACTTCGACGCAGCCGATTTACGCCACCAGCCTATGTTTGATTCTGAGGACGAGGACAATGGCGAGCATAGACTCGTTCGCACCGGTCCGCGAATCGATTCATTTGATGTCGAAGCTCTCGAGGTTCCTGGCGCTCAGAGAAATGACTACGAGGTGATTCCCCGAGCTTGATTTCTGTTTATGAAGCGTTCAATTGTGATGTATTGGTGATGCGTATTGTGTTGTGTTGTTTGCATTTTCTTATTGCTTGTCGTCGTTGATTTGTGTGTTGTTGCAGGATGTTAGTGTGGGGAAGGGGATTCTGTTGGCTTTTCAAACTCTCGGTGTTGTTTTTGGTGATGTTGGAACGAGTCCTTTGTATACGTTCAGTGTTATGTTCAGGAAGGCTCCGGTTAATGGAAATGAAGATATTCTTGGAGCTTTATCACTTGTTTTGTACACTTTAATTTTGATTCCTTTACTGAAGTATGTGCTTGTTGTTCTTTGGGCCAATGATGACGGGGAAGGTATGTTAACTTGGGTGTTTTAATGATAAGTATTCGGTATTATTTTCTGTTCTTTCTCTTTTTCACACGGGGTTCTGCACTCAAGTTTATGCTTATTTTATAACCACCGCAGGTGGTACGTTTGCATTGTACTCGTTGATTTGTCGAAATGCTAAGGTGAGTCTTCTTCCCAATCAGTTGCGATCGGATGCTCGAATATCGGGCTTTAGACTGAAGGTGCCATCTCCCGAGCTTGAAAGGTCTTTAAAAATCAAGGAAAGACTAGAGACTTCGCTGACTCTCAAGAAGATTATACTATTATTAGTTCTTGCTGGTATTTCCATGGTCATAGCTAATGGGGTGGTTACGCCGGCAATGTCAGGTTGCTTAATGCTGTTGCGTCATATCTTCTATAACTTCTTTTACAATAATATTTTGTCATATTGTGTTTGACTGAAGCCAATGTCATACTTGTAATGTAATGACATCCTGTTGCCTTTGTACCTGGTCACCGTTGTTCTTCAGTAACCACTTCTTTTCTTTATTTCTTCATATTAATTCTTTCTTTATATCTTTTTCATTCTGCAGTACTATCATCTGTTAATGGTTTGAAGGTTGGGGTAGATGCAATTAAACAAGGTATCACGCTAACCTATTAACAAATTTATATTCGATAGTTATTAATTATCACTTGCATTTTAGGTTGTTATGCACAAACACAACTGGAGAACTTTGATTTCTGTCCTTCTTCTATGGAATAAATTTTTGGAGCTTTTCCTATAAAACAGTGTTTGTGGATGCCTTTTCGTTTATAATATTGTCTGAACTATGCTTTGGTCCTAGTATTGAACAGATTGAGTCATGTATTTGTAGAATTATTTTGCTCTGCATGTCATTCCAACCAAAGTGTAATGGTATGGGATGAGGTTCTTAGAGTTTAGGTAATCCTGGTAGAGACTGTAGATGAATTTGGCTAAATATTGTTATTTTAGTATAATTTGAAGTTGAATTAATCTTTTCTTCTTTTTCCTCTATTATACAGATGAAGTGGTGATGATTTCTGTTGCCTGCCTTATCGTTTTATTCAGTGTACAGAAATATGGAACAAGTAAAGTGGGGCTTGTTGTAGGGCCTGCTTTGTTTATATGGTTTTGTTCTCTGGCGGGCATTGGTATATACAACCTTGTTAAATATGACAGCAGGGTCTTGAGGGCATTTAATCCTATTCACATATATTATTTCTTTGCAAGGAATTCAACTAAAGCATGGTATTCTCTTGGGGGCTGTCTTCTGTGTGCAACTGGTAAGCACATATATGTAGGATAATGGATATGGCGTATTCAGAAATATATGTTCTGCTTCTCATGTATATTTGTGGATTCAATTCAATCCGTGTGTTTGTTTTTCTGTATTTATAAACCAATTGTTTGCATGATATTGAATGGCTAATCTCCTAGTACTCATTTGTTCTAAAGTTGAGTATAGTTGATTTTGATAGAAGTGATTTAGGTCTGTTGAATGTAATTGGTATGTGTGTCAATATTCATCTTGACCACAAATTTCACATTGGGACATGGGCACAGTGTGGGAAATTGATTATTGATGTAAAACAAGTAGGCCTTAAGTTTATGCTCGCTATCTGTCTTGATGGAACAACATGCCCAATGACTTTTATTAGAATGTGAGGTTCATTGAAGTATTAGATTTAGATCATCCTATCTGTGGTGTGGGATAAAATTATTATTTTTAACTGCTTGACAAATTGGTAGGACCACTAAACTTCTAGTGAAATCAGACTTTTGGTAACGAATTTATTTTGATAGGGTGAATAGATTAGTAATGGACAAATTCAAACAAGCTTTCTTTAAATCCAAGAAGTTGGGAATGGATTCATTATACTCAGGCACTGTTTGAATTTGGTTGGTTCATTTCTTTGTGAGGGTATACGTCTAGGAAGACCAAAATTAAATACGTGAAATGTTCATATTTGATGAATTCAAAACATCTTCATGAAGTCTGATATGCAATTGTTACTTGTACAAATAGTCATCAGTTGGGTAACTATTTTATGACAGGACTTGACAAAAAAACTGACAGGTACCTGAATTTATTTAAAACTGTAAAGACTTCCAAGACAGGTTCTTGGATGTTCACTCAAAAAAACTAGACAACTTTATTAAAAATGAAACAAGTACAATAATCTAATTGTTACACTAGCCCTGGTCTTTTGAGAGGACCAGACTCTCCCTAGCCTTCCCTTTACAAACTTCCTAAAAAAAAATGTTAAAACCAACTGTCTACACAGACTTTATAAAAGTCTGAGACAACAAAACCTACCCACAGACAATTATGATTGTCTGTCCCTTTTATTTCTCCTAATATATAAACATTTCCTTTGAACCTATCAATACACCCTCCATGAAGTTTCACTTTTTCCTCAAGGTGAAAAGCAGGAAACTCCTTATTGATGGCAGTAGCATCTTCCTAGCTATTTTCAATGGGTGAGAGGTGTTTTCAACTATACGAACTACCTTCTTTTTTCCTTATTTTGTAAATTGTATCAAACCTATCAACACCCCCTTCATGAAGGTGCACCTTATTGAAAGTCTAGAATTTCTTTATAAATGTAGGCAGTAGATTCCCTTAACTCCTGAATTTCCTCTACCGAAAAAAGCAGCATATGGAGCTGTGTATTTTTGCAAGTATGATTAGGCCCAAACTTTTCATCACACGTGAAGCATAAGCTCTTTTTTATCTTATTTTTCAATTCTTCTTGGGACAATTTTCTAAATGGTGCCCCTCCTTGTTGAGTCCCAGTAGGAGAACTATTGATGGTGCTCGCACAATCACTGCTCTCTCCACTTCCTCTGTTGGAGTTGGTAAAACCCACTGAATTTCCCCTGTCCTTTGAGTAAATGCGAGTAGGCGGCAATTGTCCGTAGGTATTACTTTGAAGTTGTACAGTGTGAGAGTCCCTCTTGGTGAACTCTAACCTTTTCCTCCACCATTTGAGCCTTGATCACTAACTCAACAAGGCTCTTGGGCTTATACAACTTAACCTTTGCCCTTATTTCGTCATTCAATCCATTTAGAAATACCAGTCAAATAATCCTTCCTTATACCTTTCAATAACCTCGCATATTGCTTAAATTGTTCAAATACTCTGCCACATGCCCAATTTGTCTAAGCCCAATCAAGACTTCAAAAGGACTTTGAAGCATTGTTGGTTGGAATCGTTGAACAACTGCCTCTGTGAAAGCCTCCCATGTGGGATTCGGATAGCAAGTTTCCCACACTGGAACCAATTCAGGCCTTTTCCCTCCAAAGCCACCATAACAACCCTCATTTTCTCCTCCTCATTGACTTCTTTCAACCAAAAATATCTCTCCAACCGGTTAGTCCAGCCATAAGCATCTTCTCTTGCAAAAATAGGAATATCTAGCCTCCTTCATTTTTCCCCAATCACTCCTGAACGTCCACTTTCATTTCCTGCTTCATTGCTGCCTTCCTTAGCAACAAAAGCAATCCGCAGTTTGTTTATCAGAGGATGTGAAACGTTCCACCAACCTTGTCAATCCTGTAATCATTTCATCCAACCTGTGGAACCTTCTCTGATTTTCATGTTCCTGTTCTTGCACTAGGCGCTCCAAACCATCCAATCTTAACTCCATTCTCGTATTGACCATGCCACACAGCCACCACAACACCTCGAAAGTGGCTCTGATACCAATGATAGATACCCAGATTTATTTAAAACTGTAAAGACTTCCAAGACAGGTTCTTGGATGTTCACCAGAAAAACTAGACAGCCTTATTAACAATGAAACAAGCATAGTAATCTAAATTGTTACAGTAGCCCTGGTCTTTTGAGAGGACCCGACTCTCCTTATCCTTCCCTTTACAAATTTCCTAAAAAAACTTCTAAAAACAACTTTCTACACAGACTTTATAAAAGTCCGAGACAACAAAACCTACCCACATATAGTTATAACTACTGTCCCTTTTATTTCTCCCAATATAAACATTTCCTTTGAACCTATCAAAAATAGAGAAAATAAATATTTTATTTATAACAAGTACAACTATTACATTCTCAACCCCTGTATTTGTAACAATCACACTCTTTTAAAAGAGGAAATAAAATAATCTAAAATGAGTGCTTAGATTCAAGGGATATTTTTATTGATAACTATATAGACATATTATGATATTTTTGTGCCTATAATCCCTTATTTATAACACTTCTCTTCAAGTTGGTAAATGAATATTGGTCATTTTGAACTTTCATTGCGCACATTGGTTGTGACCACATTACCTCATTCAATTTTAATATACTATAAATTGACCCTATCTCTAGTAGATCTAGGACTTTAAACACCCCCCGTCACACCGAGGTATATACATCTCGAACGTGAGACTAGACATTAATGGGTGGTCTGATAGTGGGTGGAACAATATGTCCAACAACACAAATCTCGCTAGGATGGACTCTAACCTGACTTTGTTACCATGCTAAGAAGTGTACTTTAAGCCTAACTCAACCCTACAAAACTGGCTTGTAAGGTGAGGTTTGCATTCACTTATATACTATAAATTGGTCTTATCTCTAGTTGATGTGGGACTTTCAACACCATTGCTTTTGTAAATCTCCTACACTATACCGTTGGAGATTGTTTAAGACCATATGTAAGGCCTTCTTTAGGAGGAAAACCTAATCCCTTTCACTATGAGTATCAAATCCAGGTGGAATTTCCAAGTACAATTTTTCTATATATGAAGAAAGACATTTTTCACATCTAACATGTACAAGTCCATCCAAAGTGAGTTGCAAACTCAAACTATATTCATCTTTGGCATGGGTGAAAAAGTCTCCTCATAGTCAATTTTGAGTGTACTTCTTTGCAACCAATCTAGTTTCATACCTATCTACTCCGCCATCCACCTTATTTTTTTTGTAAATATCTATTTGCACTCCACAACCTTTTTGTCTTTTGGTTTGTCAACAATCTCTCATTTCGAGTCTGTTTCTAATGCCTCCATCTCCTCTCCCATGGCTTGAGTCAAATGCTCATTTTTCATGGAGTTTTAGATTGAGGTAGGATTTGTGGCATTAATGGCAACGATAAAACTTCAATGTCTATAAGAAAGATTGTGAGTGCATATATAATGAGAAATAGGATATTTAAGACATGATCTTTTTCTCTTTCTCAATGCAATGAGTAAATCCTTAGTAACATTTACCTCTTCACAGTTACCTTTATGGTTCCACACCTCTGAGTGAGACAACTCTTCTTGCTTTAGAGACAAAGTGGGTTGTCTTTGATATTTTTCCCATAGAATTTGAGTTCTTTACTATCATGTGATTCTATCCTACTCGTGGTGGCTTCATCACTTAAATCTAATGATAAGAAGTATAGATCCTCTGCTTCAAGTGGTTCCTCCCACTCAAGCGAAGGACTTATAAAAAGGATTCCGTTTCATGACAAGTGACATCCATTGAGATAAAGACATGATGACTCTGAGGTTGATAACATTTGTCTCCCTTGTGAAAACATATTTAAGAGCTATACGATCCAATTTATTGCAATTATGATTATGAGAGTGAATAAAAGCAACACAACCAAAGACCAATGACAAGGTTGACACTACGGGAGAAGAGTGAACAAAAGATAATATACACTTAATTGCATTGATGCCATTTAAGACACAAGTTGGGAATCTGTTAATGAATGTGGAAGTTAATACAACTTCTCCCTAGTATGTTTTGAGAAAAGGCATTTGGAAAAACAAAGCTCTAGCTACTTTTAGGAGATGACGAATCTTCCTTTCTGCAACTCCATTTTTTTTTGTAGTGTTAACACATTTTAGTTCATGGGCAATACCATTGAGAGACCAAAATTTGGAAAATTCATTATTCACATATTTAGTCCCATTATTGGACCTAACTCTTTTGATGTTTTTTCTATGTTGATTTTCAACAAGATGGAAATAATTAACAAAGATTAGAAATATGTCGGACTTACTTTTTATAACATATGTCCATGTGACATGGGATAACCATCAAGAAAACTAACAAACTATTTCATTGTTATGTCTTAGG
Organism: Vigna mungo; assembly: GCA_036885675.1. NCBI lineage: Eukaryota > Viridiplantae > Streptophyta > Magnoliopsida > Fabales > Fabaceae > Vigna > Vigna mungo. The sequence goes on along the minus strand of CP144700.1, from coordinate 14,152,184 downwards.
ATTATTAGTTATTAGTTTTCTTTATCTTATCCTGATTGTTTTGTTAGGATATATCTATGGTGTTCTTAGAATTTGGGTTTAAGCTTAATTTACTCTTATAAAATAGGTTTGTGAGGCGGGGGATGCTCTTTGGTTAACCCCATGCACTCAATGTAGTACTTAAGTTTTTCTCAATATATCTCTCAGGTCTCACACTATTACCTTGATGTGTGTATACTCTTTCAATGAATGAAGGATAGATTTTGGTACTATCTTAGACTTTGAGTTTAAACCTAAATCAAACCCTCAAAATTGGTTTGTGAGGTGACATTTGTGCCCCTCTTTTATATTTTATTTTAGCTATACCACTGGTGGATATGATATCTCCAACAATTCTAAAATGTAAAAGTGGTATCTTTGCTTTAGGCTTCTTTATTTTAGATATGGAGTACTTGCTTAGTGAACTTGGAAGCTATACTCAAGGTGGAGAGTTTAGAATGTCGATTGAAAATGTGGTAGCGGAAGGGTCCCACACCTATAAAAGGTCTATCCCCTCACTTGATAAGACTTCCAATGATACAATGAACTGAAAGCTAAGATGCATTGGAACTGTTAGAATCCTAAATGCTTACTGAAAATTTTATCTACAAAAACATCACTAGCTCTATTTTTCTCCAAACAAAATTGCTTGCTCTATCTATCACAATATCACTTGAGCTATGTAAGAAAATAAAGAATTGTTTTATTGATAACTCTTAAGAAAGTGGAATTTAACCCTAACCCAACTTCAGAAAATTGGTTTGAAATGTAAGGTTTGCATTGCATATATTTACATGTTTTAATTTGACCATATCTCTAGTCAGTTTGGGATGTCTTACGTGAATTTGAATTTTCTTTTGTTTTTTCTTATATATATATATATATATATATATATGTATATGTATGTATGTATATGTATATTTCTATATATATATATATATATATTATATAAATAGACCATATCTTTAGTCAATTTTGGATCTCCGGAACACCACCCCACACTAAGGACTAGACATCTGGAGTGAGACTAGAGGTTATAAGGTGATATGATAGGTCTAACAAACTTGATTATATTAATACTCTGAATGACTTTGATACCTTTTTAAAATAGTGAAATTTAAGCTTAACTCAACTACAAAACTGACTTGTAAAGTGAGGTTTCAGTCATCCATATTACTAGCTAATGTAGGATCTGCAACAATATTAATCATACCAATTACATTCTCATCATCTCTACTTTTGTCATAATTAAATCCTTTAAAATAAGGAAATAAAAATATGCTTAAACGAATAGGGAGATTTTGAAGATATTTTTTTCCTAATATTGTGGAAATATTGGGATTATTTTTATCCTAATAATATGCTATCTACAACATTATCCCTGCCTTTTGAAACCATTCTCTCGTTATTGTAATGCGGTGAATAAGCAATTTGCATTTTGGAATTGCTAAGGTACATATTATTTTGAACTGTTGATTAACATTGTTACTGGATCTTGTTATAGGCTCGGAGGCAATGTTTGCAGATCTTTGCTATTTCCCTGTACGGTCAGTTCAGGTAATGAATGCTGACTATGTTATAACTGACAGCTTATGTTTCCATTATTATACTTTCTGTATCTTATAAGCTAATATCTGATGAGACCGATGGTGGTTTTTTTGTAGCTTACATTTGTATTTCTTGTTTTACCGTGCCTACTGTTGGGATATTTGGGTCAAGCTGCATACCTTATGGAAAACCATGCTGATGCTGGCAATGCTTTCTATTCTTCTGTTCCAAGTAAGTTTAGTCTACTTGGTTTCTGTACTAGTGTTTGTCAACATTTCCTGTGACATTTCTTTGCACTTCACAGAACCTTCATGTAAGACTATTTTGTGTCTGCAGGTGGGGCATTCTGGCCAACATTCCTCATTGCTAACATTGCTGCATTAATTGCAAGTCGGGCTATGACAACAGCCACATTTTCTTGTATAAAACAGTCTGCTGCACTTGGTTGTTTCCCTCGTCTTAAAATAGTTCATACCTCTCGGAAATTTATGGGACAGATCTATATCCCTGTCATAAACTGGTTTCTCTTGGCTGTTTCTTTGGTGTTTGTCTGTACTATATCCAGCCTTGATGAGATTGGAAATGCATATGGTAATGATTTTGTTTCAATTTCTCTATTTTTATTTCTAAGATAATAATGTCATTTTTGTCAACCTATTCACATGACATGTCAAATTTTAAATCATGTTGCTTTTTTTATGGGATCAATGCATATTGGTATTGCAACTGCTTGGAAAGACATTGAGTTTCTCTCTTATAATCACACTTGAAAGAATAATAAAACTGGAGGTCGAGCCTTGACCAAATTTTCTTTAAGAAACCTTTAAAGTGTATAAAATAAAACCATTATTTGTGCAGTTTTACAAATACTGACTTTATTTTCAGAAAAAATGACATTCTGTACAAATAGAGATATACTTATCTTGCACTCACAGCATTTTTAAGAGGTGGCGGTTATCATTTTATTCCAAATGGATGTGGTCAAACAGGCAGGTTACCGGTTTTCAAGGTTAGGTCATGTCAAAAGCTTCAAAAAGGGCTTTACCCACACCCACTGATTGGAATCAAGCAAAAACTTTATGTGGTGTTTGGTCCTAGTGGTCGAACTAGCCTTCATTGGAAACTGGCAGTCTACTTCAGGACAAGCTTTCACCTTACGTGTAAATTTGTAAAATGAATACATCAATAATAATTTGATTCTTACGGGGAGGAGGGAGTTAATCTTTCATTGGTTTTTATACACTGAATTTACCTTTACTATTATTTTACTATACTACATAAAATTATATAAAATGCAAATTTGTTTTCAGCTTGTTCCTTGTCTTCTTTCAGGCATTGCTGAGCTGGGTGTGATGATGATGACCACTATTTTAGTAACTCTTGTTATGCTTCTTATATGGCAGATTCACATCATTGTAGTGCTGATTTTTGCAGTAGTCTTCCTGGGATTGGAGTTGACTTTCTTTTCATCAGTTTTGTGGAGTGTAACAGATGGAAGTTGGATCATATTGGTCTTTGCTGTATTAATGTTTTTTATAATGTTTGTATGGAATTATGGGAGCAAGCTCAAATATGAAACTGAAGTAAAGCAAAAACTGTCAATGGATTTGATGCGAGAATTAGGCTGTAATCTTGGGACAATACGAGCTCCTGGAATCGGTTTGCTCTATAATGAGTTGGTGAAAGGAATTCCAGGCATTTTTGGCCATTTTCTAACCACGCTTCCAGCTATACACTCTATGATTATATTAGTGAGTATTAAATATGTTCCAGTTCCTATGGTTCCTCAGAGTGAAAGGTTTCTTTTTCGGCGAGTTTGCCAGAGAAGCTATCATATATTTCGCTGCATTGCCAGGTAATAAGCTAAATATTTTACATTTTGGGATATTTGTGCGTTTTTCATCTGCATTGGATCAGTGGAAGTGTTATCTTTTAAAAAGCCAAATAGGTTGTGAAAAATAAGTCCTACATACATGTTACTTTTGGAATTGTGCTATAGCTTTACTTGAAATCTCAAGGAAAATAGTCAATAATACAAGGAAAAGTTTCGATGATGTGATTGTTGGTAAAGTATTTAGTTCAGGACAATTGATAAGTTGCTAATTTGAGTTAATCAATGGTTGCTCTTTAGCCACTTTTCAACAGTCATAAACAGGAATACTTTTTACTATATTTTTTGTATTTTTTCCTGGAATATATAGTTTAATTATAGTTTCATTTTTCTCAATTCTATAAGCCGGATCAGAACATTTTACATTTTCAACAGGTATGGTTACAAAGATGTTCGAAAAGAAAATCACCAGACTTTTGAGCAACTGTTGATGGAAAGCCTAGAGAAGTTTATACGTCGTGAAGCTCAGGAGAGGTCACTCGAGAGTGATGGGGATGATGATTCTGATTCTGAGGATGAGTACTCTGGTTCTAGGGTTCTCATAGCTCCCAATGGGAGTGTTTATTCTCTTGGCGTCCCTCTTCTGGCTGATTTTATTGATACAAACATATCCGTACCCAATTTGGAAGCAAGCACATCTGAGGACGCAAACCCTGAATCTCCTAAGCCCCCAGTGCTTGATGCTGAGCAGAGTCTTGAGAGAGAGTTATCTTTTATACGCAAGGCTAAAGAATCTGGAGTGGTTTACCTTCTTGGTCATGGGGATATAAGGGCTAGGAAAGACTCATGGTTTATCAAGAAGCTAATTATAAATTATTTTTATTCTTTTCTGAGAAAGAACTGCCGGAGGGGGATCACAAATTTAAGTGTACCCCATTCACATTTGATGCAGGTTGGCATGACCTACATGGTTTAACCATCAATTTTCCGACCCCAACATTTGACAGGTAATTTTAAATTATAATTTGGTAGCAGTGAGTTGGTCTTGGAAAGGTCTCATTTTGCAGTTCTATTTGCATTATCGTCACTTTTTTGGGTCCTCAAATTGCTATATATCTTTCTAGCTCATAATCTGGATCCTGTTCCAATGTTTTTTATGGTTGTGAGCTTGGATTGTAGATATATGGAAATGACATAGCTTTGAGCAAAAAAAGAAAAGAAAAGAAAAAGAAGATAAATGTAGAATCGTCATTACATAAAAGAAACTGTAGGCTGTTATGTACACATATCGTGGATGTGCCAAATTCCACTTGAACACGAATTTTGTACTATCTAAAGACAAATTTCTGTAGTTTGCGTTAGCTGTTTACCTGATTTCATCTTACAAGTCATTTTAGTGATTAGATTACAAGGCATTATGGCCCTTGAAGATTTTATCGTTGTGGATTTCTTAGTTTTTGACGAGAAAATAGATTATGGTAATAAAAAAAAAACTGATAATAACTACTTTAAAACAGATATTAATTTTGACATTTTTACACTGAAAGTACGTAATCCTTACGCTCTGGATATTGACGCTAGTTAATAGTTGGAAATTGACAAAACTGAGGAACCAATACTTCATCCCAACTACGCATTTTGAAGTTTTATTTGAAACTATAGTTGTATTTAAAAGGCTTTCTGACTACACTTGGAGATATTTTAAGATGCAGAAATATAAATGGATTTTACTGAAGTTCCTTTCAAATTCCAAGATTCGTGGATTAAAAAGACATTTTCTCGAGAGACGAAGACTGAAGATATTATTATAAACAACAAAAAGACCGAGGAATAATGAACCTGCCATCAGTGGAAACGGCTATAGAGAAAAGCTTATGGTTGAAAGAGAAAGCTAGAGAGCTCATAAAGAGAGAATCTTAAGAGAAACAAATAGAAGTACCAACCAGTAAAATGATTGGTGCAATTTATTCTTTTTAACATCCGAATTCTCGTGTATACACACCGAGCTGACGTCAGGAGAGTCCGTTGTTCTACTTTGTGCCTTTGTGTATCCAACATCTAGTATGGTCGGCTTGTTTTCTGGTTTTGTTGTGCCAGATCAGAATCCACATGGATTTTGGTATTTGGCGATGTACTATATATTTGTTTCTGCTTTGAGGAAAATTTTAATCTCAAAAGTAACGAGTTGGTCATTACACCAATGGAACTCAGCCCCATGAGAGCCCCAGCAATTGATGGAGTCAGAATAGTTCCATTTACGGGAAATAACGCTCCAGCTGCAATTGGAATTCCTACCTGTATACACCATGAAGGTTGAATAACAATCTAGAACGATATTTTTCCAGATATTTCAAAATCGCAAATAACAGAAACATTAAAACAACAAAAGAAAGTATCAAATTCTTAGACATACACGCTCATCAATTTCTATATTTGTGTCGTAGAAGAACTTACAATGTTGTAGACGAAAGCCCACCAAAGATTCTGCTTTACAGTATTCATGGTCAGCCTGCTAAGCTCCAATGCATCAAGTAGCTGCAATTAAATAGAAAGATTAATTATCTACTAACATTCGATTGTCTAAATCAACCACATCCAAGAAATATTCTGGGTGCACATAATAAAGTGTCTTAGCAGAAATAAAGGCATCGAGAACGTAACCTGATCATTCTTTGGTTATTGAAGTAAAAATACGTATTTCATGTAAATCAACTACTTTCAATCCACACCCAGGTGTCTCCTAGAATCTCAAGTGCACTAAAAGAAAAATGCAAAAGTGTTAAATAAAACTGGCCAATCCTATATATTATATTAGTGCAACATTCCAACGAGTTTGTCTCCTAAACTTTCAGAAGTGATTATAAGCTAAGAGGCTGATTGACAAGGGCAACAGAACCATCAAAAAGGGCTGTTTCCGAAGTACAAAAGGAGATTGAAAGATGAAGTCAAATAATAAAATAATTCAAAAATAATTGAATAGAATAGAACATAACTTCTTACAAATATAAGAATGTTTCAAGAAAAAGCTTAATTAAATAACAATGACCTGTGACAGCTGGTTGCGCATTAATACAATAGAAGACACCTCACTAGCAGCCCCGACACCTCCACCCAATGCAATACCAACATGTGAAGAAGCCAAGGCAGCTGCATCGTTAATTCCATCACCAACCATAGCAACAATGTTCTTATTTTTCTGTAGTTCATTTATGAACTTCTTTTTCTCATCTGGTTTCACTTCAGATAGCACCTGCAAATGGCAAAATAAGCCAAACATTAAATAAACAATTTTTTCCGTTTATTAAAAAAATATTAACAAGCAAAAAATATTTAGGCACACAAGGATTCAGATTCAAGACATCTACCTGTTATAAAAGACGGATTTATTGGATAAAAATATCCTCAATGTTCTATATTGATTAGGAGAAAATATAATAGGTTTCTTTAGTCAAGAAACCAATCTTTCACTCCTCACAGTACCCACTCTCACTCAAAAGAAAGAATATGTATGTATATTGCTTCTATAATCAAAGAATGAAGTGTTTACAATCTTTCCCCAAGGAGCAGACTTCCTCCACAGGAACAACCTCCTGTCAATACACTGAATATAAAAAACTCCCCTGCCAGCAGACCTCCCCTGCCTTCTTATAAAGGCAGCCCACTTCTAACTTCCCAATAACAATTAATTCCTAAATTGTTTTCTCTGTCCTGCCCCTATTATTTATTATAACCTATCATATTATATCCTATCATTACACCCCGCAGCAAAACACCTTGTCTTCAAGGTTGGAACCATGAAGCTTGATCTCATGGCTCATCTTCTATTATAGGAAGAGAACCCATTGGCTACTGCCCTCCAATTCAGGTCTGGAGGCTTGGGTAGTGGTTGATATGAGAGAACTGTTGACTCCTTTTGTTCCATTAATGATAAGAGTTGCTTCTTTACCAGAATTCCCATGGACCATATGATTGTTCTATATTGCTTTCTGACCAAGTGACCACTTACACGGGCCTGGATTTTAACAATTCTCTAATCAATGATCATGATTTCTTTGCTCTTCTTCCAACCCTGAAAATTTTCTGTACTTTTATAGCAGAACACTGGCTAAACCCTCTCCTTGTCCAGATTTGTTCATCCTAGAAGCTAAAAAGAAAAGAGCTTGTTGGTTTGACCATCCAATTTCATCATCATCATCATCATCATGTTGAGCTAACTGTTTCCTCTGAACGTTATATTGCAGCCCTGCAAAGAAATATCCCTGCCATTTGTCTTCTTGTGTTTTATATCTTTGTGACAACCATATCTTGAATTCTTGGATGAATTTTTCCCCACTCAAAACAGTTGCATCTTCTACTTTATTCCCAGCATAATAGTCACCAAGTTCCCACCATATTCTGCTTTCTTTCCTCTGTCTTCGCCCTTCTTCATTGTTTTGACATACACACCACAACCTACCCCACTATCTCCCCTAAAAACATCAGCTTTTGCCACTTTCTCAACAGCAACAACAATGTCTCCATCACAGTTTTCGCCTTTGCCTTCCCCTTCACATGTCTTTTCTTCTCTCTATCTTGCCCTCTAATTCCTACACTGAAATCTGTTTCTCTTTCCTTCTCCGAATTGTTTGAATTTTCCCCTTCATCTGGTAGTTTCTTGGTTTCATTGATGTCTAGCAGACTATCTTGCCCAGCCTCCATACTTATCTTTCCTTCTTTCTGTAGAAAATAAGACTGATTTATTATTCAAATCATAAAAAATACATTCTCAAACCTTCTATTTGTAATAATCTAGTTCTCCTAAAAAGGGAAATAGGGAAACTAAGAAACCTAGGAAAAAAATAAAATAAAATAAAATATTATGTCTCTATTTCCTCTAATTAGGAAGATTCTACATATATTATCCCATATTACAACACTTTCTTTCCTTTCAAGACATGTTGAAGAAATTCCTCTCTCCTTCCTATTTTTCCTCTGTTAACAGAATCTTGATCTCCATCTACAAACCTTGGACTGCCTTCTAATCCTTTTTCCTGGTTTCATGCTCTTCCTCCAAGAACTTGTGTGAGTTCTTTGATTTCCTGTCACATTTCTTGCATATTTCTTCTCCATTCTGCCCAGCTCATTTTCTGTTCGCTGGTCCTCCTCTCCAAGGTATTGTCTCTTCCTTCCTTGCTTCCACCTTTTCTTGATCACTTCTTGATCCGCAACCTTAGATTCGGCGGATCGGACCAATTTGATAGGATTTTTTAGTCAAGAAACCAATCTTTCACTCCTCATAGTACCCACTCACACACAAAAGAAAGAATATGTATGTATATTGCTTATGTAATCAAAGAATGAAGTGTTTACAATCTTTCCCAAGGGAGCACTCTCCCTCCACATGAACAACCTCCTATCAATACACTGAATATCAACTCCTCTGCCACCAGACCCCCTGCCTTCTTATAAAGGTAGCCCACTTCTAACTACCCAACAACAATTAATTCCTAAATTGTTTTCTCTGTCCTGCCCTATTACCCATTATAACGCATTATCCTATCAAAATATCATTAGAATGTTATTCATTTTAGCATATTTTCTTTCCTTATTTAGAGTTTGATTGTTAGAAATAGAGGTGATGAGAATGTAATGGGTGTGATTATTATCTATAAAATAATTCTTCTTTTCCTTGTATAGTTCAAGTTGGTTAGAGATCTTGATCTTGGAAGCTCTATTTCCATTGCCATGTCAAAAGCTGCTATTGTTGTTACTCTATCACGGCCACTGTTGAGGTCTGATGAGGTCAATAATACACACTATAGTTAACTTGTATAGTTTACAAATGTATTGTACAACTTATTTTCTTTGTATAGTTATAGGTTTACCTTTAAACTGTTTTACTACTTTGTACAACTGTCAATTCTTATAATAGCTAGTAGTAAACTACACCTATAAATACATCTTGTACCCATGGTTCTAAGTGTGATATCTTTTCTCTATTCAATTTCTCTAAGATGGTATCTAGAGTTTTTTCTTCAACAATCTAGCTTCTTCAAGTTTATTGATTTCCTTATCGTCCAAGTTGCGATTGCTTCCACTTCATCCTCTTTTGAATTCAATCAGTAATTATTCAAGGTTGATTCAATTCCTTAATTCACGTTTTCAATTGGTAATATGTTCTCAATTCAGCTCGAAATTGATTCAGCTTCGTTAATTTGAGGTTTCAATCGCCGAAATGATTTTGATCTGACTCGTGATTGCTTCTTTACAAGTGTTTTCCATTTCAATTGGTGAATTGTTCTTTGTTCCTAATTTTCTCTGTTCAACTGTATCTCTGAATTTGCACTTTGCGAAGGCTTCACTTGCTTTGCTCATGGTGATTTGGATATGCATAGAGTGAATTGCTGGTTTCTCTGATTCTTTTTGCTAAGCATTTCTGTTTTGATTTGCACTCTTCATAACTCTGCTTGCTATGGCTTTTGCTTCGTTTCCTACATCTACTGCTAAGAAATTGGATGATTCTAACTACTTACATTGGCATCAATATGTTGAGCCAATAATTAAGTCACATAAACTCCAGCGTTTTGTTGTTAATCTAGTGGTTCCATTTAGATATCTCAATGAACATGACTGTGCTGCTAACACTGTTAATCCTAAATATGAAGCTTGGGAAGTTCAAGATCAAACACTGCTAGTGTGACTTCAGTCTACTCTCTCCAAATCTGTTACGTCTAGTGTTTTTGGATGCACTCATTCCTATGAGGTGTGGGAGAAGATTCATGAGTACTTTAGTCTCTAGACTAAATCTCGCGGGACAGCTACGTACTGCTATGCAATGTATCAAACTTGACTCCAAATTGATAGAGGAGTACTTGCTAAAAATTAAGAACTATGCTGACGAACTTGTTGGAGTTGGTGTTCCTATCAGGCATGAAGAACCTGTTGATGCCATCTTGGATCTAATTATGCTTCCGTTGTTTCTGTCATTGAAAGTAAGAAGTGCATTCCTTCCATTACTGAGATTGAAGCTCTCTTGTATGGTCATGGAAACATGGCTTACTCGTTATGTACAAGAGACTCAGCTTAATCACACAGTCTCTAAACTACACTCAAGTCTCTTACTCTCGTGGTGCTAATCAAAGAGGAGGTTTTCAAGGATCCTCTCATGATGGAGATCTTGCCAAAGGACGAGGTGGAGGTTTGTTAATTTTCAATGCCAAATTGGTCTAAAATTTGGTCATACAACCAATGTCTGCACTTCAAATTTGATTTCTCTAATCAGACGCATGAGTCACTGTTTTTTATTGATCCAGCTCACAACAATCTATTCCCTATTCAGCAGGTTCATAGAAGACTTCAAACACTTGGGTTAATCTGAATTCTAAATCTAATAACAATAATCAACCTAGTTCTATGTTGATGAAGTCTAACTCTCAAGGAAATGCTCATACTTCTGGATACCAGATTCTGCTGCCAGTTTTCATGTCATTGGTGAACCACCAAATATCAAACAACTCCAACAATTTGAAGGTCCAAATCAGATATTCATTGCAAAAGGTTCAGGTTTGAGTATCTATGGTGCTGGTTCATCTTCTTTTGTATCACACCTTGTTAGGAATCCGAGAATAACTATCCAACTCCTAACACACCTTATGATTCTAGATTCTTGTTTCAGTTAAAAAATTTATTGCATGTTCCCTCCATTATTAAAAATTTGTTAAGTGTTACTTTGTTTGTGTTAGATGTTAGGTTCCTAATTCAAGAACCTAAGGTAACACACTAAATACACCAAAAACTTCTATATAACTCTCGTATTATGCACAAACACGAATACAATGCCTGGATACAGCTAGAGAGCTTAACCTCCTCCCTCCAGGAGTCACGCGTCCTGTACAGCTCACAAAACAACTAACTGACTCTTTATTCAATTATTCACCCTTTTATACTACCCATCCCGCCTTTCGTAACTGTTATCACAGTTAGGCTAACTAACTCCTAAACATTTCTCTTTCTCCTCTCATATACACGTAACTTCCTAACATTAGATATATTGTGTTTTATGTTAATTAGGGAAACATAGTCTCTATGTTAATTATGTTGTTTTTACATATTCATTTGTATTTGGGCTTAGCCCACATTCTCATTATTATAAATACATTATCCTATGTATATTTTCTACACAAGGAAGATTAATCCCATACTTAGTTTTACTATATTCAATATCTAATAGTCAATATTTGAATTTTAAATTCATTGAGAAAGAATTCTCATGATTCTTGTCATAGAACACTGGTTCTTATTGTAAAGGGGAAGAAACCCTGAGTTCTAATGCTTAATAGAGGAATCTCCAACGTTAGTTGTACCATGAAACTAGGAAAAAAGTGGGTCCTCTAGGGATCAAACAACGGATGGAAATCCTTTGCAAAAGGCAATCATGGATAATATTGTTCACATTGTATAAGATCTAATCATACTAAAGAGACATGCTTCAAACCCCATGAAAGAGATAAAGTCTTGGAATGCAAGGGAGGCAACAAAGGAACCTTATAGATGCGCAAGTGATACAACCTTAGAACATGAAGAAATAGATCAACCCATTGCTTCACCTCAACTGGATGTTCTTATAAAAGTCTATAAGGAGGAAATATATCATTTTAGAACACCAATTAAATGAATGCTTAAGTTCTCTATATCATTTACTTTGGTCATAAAAGGTAAGAGTTGGTCCTATGTCTCATGGTTTTTGGATTATTGATTTTGGAGCAACTAATCACATGACTCCATTTCCTATGCTCTTCAATTCATATGTCAAAATGATTGGAGAACAACTCATTAAAATTGCAAATGATGATAGTGTATCCATATATGAATCCAAGATCATAACTTTGAATCATATATTATATAAAAGAATGCTTTATATGTCTCACAACTCACCAATAATCATATTTTATACATAGACTAATAGAAGATTTGAATAATTCAATAACTTTTTGTTCTTATTGTGTATTTCAAAACCTTGATACGAGGAAGATGGATTATATGTGTTTGAGTCAGAGGGCCAAAACAAAACAAAGATCATATGCTAACAAGCAACACCATAAACATGAGCAGTTCCCAAATATGGCTTCATCATAGAAGATTTGGACATCCATTATTCAACCGTATCAAATCCTTGTCTCCTCATTTGTTTTCCATAAAGCCTATTGAGTCTTTCAAATGTACTATTTGTTTTAAAGTATCATTGTGCATCCTTTCCCCTTAGTAATTTCTTATTTGATTTAATTTATTCGATATTTGAACACTTGTTTTATAATCTATTTTTGGAACAGAATGGTTCATTACTTTGATTGCCGATTGTATTGGTGTCACATGGACATGTTATAAAAAGTAAATTTGAGGTCTTTCAATTCTCTATTAATTTCTTTTGCTTGATCCAAAATCAATTTGGAAAAGGCATCAAAAGAATGAGATTTGATATTGGTAGTGAATTTATGAATCATGAATTCTTCAAATTTTTGTCTCTTAATAATATTGTTCATAAACTAACATGTGAAATACTCCAAAACAAAACACATTCGTAGAAAGAAAAAGCTATCATCTACTAAAAGTAGCTAGAGCCCTTCTTTTCAAGATGTCTATTCCTTAAACCTACTGGGAAGAAGCTATGTTAATTGACACATACCTCATTAATAAGTTCTTTATGCCTGAAACGACTATGTTAATTGATACATACCTCATTAATAAGTTATTCAAGCCTGACCTTAGTCCTCAAGGTTGAACTCAGGGTATTGATCCTGGATAATCAAGCTGTCTTCCCAGGTAGCGCCTTCTTTGCCCCCTTCTTGCCATTCTACCAAGACTTGGTGAATTACTTCTCCCCCATGTTGTACCTGTCTCTTTCCCGATATCCTCACCGGCCAAAAAGTTGGCCCTTCAGCTTAGCAGTTCTGCTAGCAGTTCCTTCTCCACCATCTTATCACCCACTGCTTTCTTTAACTGAGACACGTGAAACACCGGATGTATTCGAGCTGATTCTGGTAGCCTAAGCTTATAAGCCACGTTCTCCACCTGCTACAACACTTGAAAAGGTCCAAAGTATCTGGCTAATAGTTTTGGATGCAATCTAACCGGCATGGAGGTCTGTCTATGGGTCTAATCTTCAGATAAACCCAATCGTCCACTTTAATATCCCCCTCCCTCCTTCTTTTGTTCGCTTCGCCTGCTGCGCCATCAAGTCTTGGGCCCTGTTTAAATGGAACTTTAATTGTTTAAGAGTCTCATCTCGCATCATAAGGTCCTGGGCCACCGCTTCCATCTATGTTTCTCCTGGAACAAACCTACTGAATGATGGAGGGGCCTGCCATACACCGTTTCAAACGGTGTGTATCGTGCTGCTCCCTGATAACTGGTATTGTACCAGTATTCAACCGAAGACAGCATTTCATACCAGCCTTTTGGTTGCTCAGAACAAAAATAGCGCAAATATCCTTCTACAACCCGATTCACCACGTCTGTTTGTCCATCCGTCTCAAGATGATATGCGGTGCTCATCTTGAGCTGTGTTCCTTGCATCTGAAATAACTCCTTCTAGAAGATGCTTAGAAACAAGGGGTCCCGTGCAATCATACAATCTCTTTAGCAAACACCCCTGCCACCATCCTAGCCAAATAAGGATGTTTCAACGCTATGAAATGGGCATATTTGCTCAATCTATCTACTACCACTAAAATCGCATCGTGGCCCTGTGACTTTGGTAATTTCACTATGAAGTCCATACTTACCTCCTCCCACACGACCTGTGGTATGAGTAAGGGTTGTAACAGCCCTTGGGGAGACGCCACCATATACTTGTGCTGCTGGCACACCACGCATCCCGCAACGTACTCCATAATCGCCTTCTTTATGCCCACCCAATACAATGATTGGGCTATCTTTCTATAGGTGCGATATATCCCTGAGTGGCCCCCCGTTTTAGTCACATGGAACAACGCTAGCAACTTAGGAATCCATGTTGAGCTGGCTGATATCACCATTCTACCTTTGTAGTGCAGCCTATCATTCTCCAGTGTATAAGCCAGATGGCTATTTGGGTCCTTCTTAATATCAACCATCAATTTTTTTAAGATTTCATCCTCCTCTACCTCTCTCAATACATCCTGAAAATCTTGCCAGAACGGCCTGGATATTGCCTGTAACTCCATTTCCTCCGTGCCTCCTTCTCCTTTCTTGATAGTGCATCAGCCGCCTTGTTTGTACTGCCCTTTTTATAAACTATTTCAAAATCATAACCAATGAGCTTTGCCAACCGATTTTGCTGGTTTTTGCGTAGTGATCCTTTGCTCTAAGAAGTATTTCAAACTTCGCTGGTCCGTATGCACAACAAACTTCCTTCCCACCAAGTATGGCCTCCAATGTTAGATGGCCATAACCAATGCCATCAACTCCTTTTCATATATCGACTTGAACCCTTAGATAGTGCTTTGCTAAAGAAAGCAATGGGTCTTCTATTCTGGGTCAGCACTGCCCCCACCCCTCCTCCTGAGGCGTTGCATTCAATGTGAAACGTCTGATGAAAGTCAGGAGAAGCTAACACAGGAGCCGTGGTCAAAGCAACCTTCAATCTGGCCATGGCTGTGCTTGCTTGTTCAAACTATTCAAACTGGCCTTTCTTCAATAATTCGGTCAGCGGTCTCGCCAATTTCCCATACCCCGACACGAAACACCTATAGTACCCCGTTAAGCCCAAGAAACCCCTCAACGCCTTTAAATTCCGTAGTTCTTCCCACTCCAAGACAGCCCTTACTTTATCACTATCCATTTCAACTCCTCTTGCAGAAATTTGGTGGCCTAGATAGCGAATCCGCTGTTTCCCAAACTCACACTTCTTTTGGTGGCCACCCAACAATGCTGCTCCAACACCTTCAACACCAACTCCAGCTGTTCCATATGATCTCTCCTAGTGGGGCTGTAAACCAGTATATCATCGAAGAAGACCAGCACGAACTCCTGAGGTACTGTTGTAACAGGTTATTCATGACACTCTGAAACGTGGCTGGCGCATTCGTGAGTCCAACTGGTATCACCAGGAATTCAAAATGGCCCTGGTGTGTCCGGAAAGCGGTCTTGTGAACATCTTCCTTGTTCATTCGGATCTGGTGATAGCCGACCTTTAGATCAATCTTGGAGAAGTACTTAGCCCTCTCTAATTCATCCAGCAGTTCCTCTATAACCGGAATGGGAAATTTGTCAGGGACAGTGGCACTGTTCAGGGCACGGTAGTCCACACAGAAGCGCCAGCTGTCGTCCTTCTTCTTCACTAAGATCACGGGACTGGTGAAAGGGCTCGAACTGGGCCTGGTAATCCCCCCCTTCGTCATGTCTGCCACTTTCTTTTCGATCCCGCTTTCCATAAGGTGGGGTTACCTATAAGGACGTACATTTATAGGATCCACCCCCTCTTTGAGTGGAATACGGTGCTCCATGTCTCGTAGTGGAGGTAATCCTTGCATGTCTTCGAAAACGCGATAGTGCGCTTGCAACACCGCTTCCATCTCTGCTCTCTGCTCTCTCGTCAAATCGTCTTGCCACTCATCACCCACCTCCTTCTCCACAAGGCTCAAATCCCATACTAGTGACCATGACTCAGCATCCACTAACTTCAACAAAGTCCGTGGTTCCACCAAATGTCGAGACAACGCTGGATCTCCCTTTATCTTAATCTTCTTGCCCTCCATATTATAGATCATCGTCATATCGCCCCAATTAATCCTCACTTCACCTAGTTTTTCAAGCCATGCAATGCCCAAGATGACGTCGACTCCCCCCAATTCGAACACAAAAAACTCTTCCTCCACCGAGGCTTCTTCCAGGTTCACTCTAATCTTCTCACATCGCCCCCGTGCCATTATGCCCATCGCCCAGACTCACTATGTACGGTGATGTGTCTATTATGGGTAGTCTCAATTCTTCCGTTATCCTTCGGTTGACGTAGTTGTGGCTTGCGCCACTATCTATGAGTACCACTACTCTCCTTTCTCCAATATTACTCCTCACCTTCAACGTCCTGGGAGATGTTAACCCTTCAGCAGAACAAGCGGATAATTCCACGGGTTTCTCCTCTTGGTCTACTACTTCTTCACACGTGTCACCTTCCTCATCTTCCGCTAACAGTAACACCCGTAAATTCCTCTCCATGCAACAACACCTGCTCTCTTCCTTCCTCTTAAGAAATTCTGGGTATGGAAGGTTTCTCACCATCCTTCCACGATTCTCGTTTCCAACTGCATTACTCGCCCCTGCATTTGCGCTCGTCGCAGTTCCCTCTCTCCTCGCCAATCATACACCCTCTGTTTTCCCATGCCGGTTTGCCGTAGGTGTATTGGGTTCCGATCTCATCACGATTCCCGTTGATCACGCCCCCGATGGGTTAATCTTGAACCCATTCTCATATCCTCCTTGCGTTCGCATCATAGCATCTTCCACATCACGAGCGATTCGCATCGCCTCCATTAACTCTGATGGATTTAATTCTCACCTGGCCTTTTACGTCCTCTCGCAACCCGGCAAGAAAGTAACCCAACACTTGCTCTTCGGGTATGCCCTTAGTTTGACCCATGAAAATCTCAATTGCGAACAAATTCCTCCACCGTTCCTTCCTGGCGTGGCGTCGCCAACCTCTCAAACACTGTTCCCCTAAATCCTCCTCCGAACCGATTGATCATGGCCGCCCTCAAACCTTCCCAAGAGCAGTTTCTTGCCTTTTCGTTCCAGAACGTGAACCAGTACGCCGTACTCCTCTCCATACTAACGTACGCAATCTTCACCTTTTCCTAATCGCTCATCACCTTCTATATGTTGAAGAACCGTTCTGCTCTGTTGAGCTAGCTAAGAGGCTCCTCGCCGTCGAAGGTAGGTAACTCTACCCGTTTCCTCCATGGTCTCTGTTCCTCTCCCCTGTCGCCAGCCCCTCTGCCTCCAGTTTCCTCCATTACTCCGTGTCGATTGTCGTTCACGGAGCTATCGTCAGAACTTCCCTAAGTGTGATAGGCCGACGTCCCCAGAACTTTCATTATCTGTGTAAATCCCGCCTTACTGCTGCAAACTCAGATCTCCATCGTGATCTCAATCACCTCTGTTGGAAGTCCCACATCGACTAGAGAAAAGGCCGATTTATAATATATAAGTGGGGTGCAAACCTAATCTTACAAGCCGGTTTTGTGGGGTTGAGTTAGGCCTAAAACCCACTTCTAACATGGTATAAGAGCTATGGTTATAGCCTATCCTTGCGATATTTGTTGGGCATATTGTTCCACCCGCTATTGGGCCGTTATCGGACCACCTATTAATATCTAGTCTCACGCTCGAAATGTATATACCTCGGCGTGACGGGGTGTGTTGGAAGTCCCACATCGACTAGAAATAAGGCCAATTTATAATATATAAGTGAGGTGCATACCTCACCTTACAAGCTGGTTTTGTGAGGTTGAGTTAGGCCTAAAACCCACTTCTAACAGTGTCCAATCTCGCTTCAGTATCCTTCTCCATTCTCGTGTTCGCACCCAATCTGGATCCGGCAGGTCGGACCAAATTGATAGTTTTCTAATCAAGAAACCCCAAGTAAAACCACACCAACACACACGAAAGCACTAAAGAATACTGAATAACCTCTCTTTGTATTATCAACAAAAGAATACAAAGTATGTGGCCACAAATGAGAACCTACAGGTCTAAGAAATCCTGTACAGATAATACTCAGTGCAAAAAGTACCCTTCTAACATCTAACAACTGTATTTATACAGTCCCATCCCGCCTTTCCTAACTGCCTTGATAGTTAGGCTAACTAACTCTTCTTTCTTTTCTCATAAACTCTCAACCTCCTAACAGTTATCCTCCTCCTCATAGTCATGTTTTTATCACTATGAATGTCACCTTTCATGGAGCATATTCATTTTTTGTTAGCCATTCTTCAGGGGGAGAAAATTCTTAAAGAGGAGTTCCTTTCCTTCCTGTCATTACCATATCTGTCTTTGCAAGATGAAGCCACCATAGATGGGATAGTTCCAGCCCACACTAAGGAAAGAGGAAGAAGACACATTGTTTGCATAAATTATCAAAGGGGACAACCCACTTTGGCTCTCAAGAAAGAATTGTTTTCTGACTTGGATGTAAGGATCTTTAAAATTAACAGTGAGAAGGTAAGTGTTATTGAGAATTTACTCATTGTATTAAGAGAGGGAAAAATTGCGTGTTAAAGCTTTCTTGCTACCAAACCATAATAGGTAGCACATTTAACTCAAGCCTTGTACAATAACATCTAATTGGATTTTTTAATATTTGTAAGTTTACGATGAAAGGAAAATAAAACTTCACATGTTTAAGCATGGGAAGCTATGCATAATACATCTTGTGTAGCTCCACCTTGTATCTTATCATCTAAAGAGAACAAGTAAAAATTTCTGATTATTAAGCCATTGATGATTCAAAGCTGCTGAAGATAATTTATAGTGGGGAAATTTGGTTGTATAAAACAAAGGAATATTCAGTTCTCTGCCTCTTATTGATGGAGTAACATCTTCAATTTGGCATTGACCAAGTGTAGACCCGCGCTCTACCAGTCATATCTAAACAATATTGTACTAAAATCTCAGCCATACACGTGATCTTAATATAAAATTATATCATAGTTAAAAGCCTTTCACCTTATCTTTGGGAATTCCAACAAGAGAAGCAACATGCTCAGCAGCATTCCTCTTGTCTCCTGATAGCATGTATATATCTAGATTTTGCTTTAACAATCTGTCAACAACGTCTCTTGCATCTTCCCTTATCTCATCTTGAAAATAAATTAGGCCAGCTAAAGTATTGTCAATTCCAACATAGACAAAGGATTGATTATTACATTTCTCCACTTCTTGATCTAAACTGTCAATAACTCCATGCCTGCACAAAGTAAATCACCTGCTGAAGGTTTGAAGTTTATAAAGAAAAAATAATAAATGTTTGTTAGATACAACGAAAGCTATTGGCCTCTTAGTGAAATGAACTGAGTCTAAAGCAAGTAAACACCGGTATGCTGCAATTGTTTGAAGGAATTGTCTACTGTAATAAAAAATAATAAGTAATGCTGCAAGGTGTATTAATTGTCTCATGACGTAGGCCAAATGGATCAAGTTATAATCGAACCATGAAATTTGGAGCCTTACATTCTTAAGTAAAAAGAATTGAACCCTAACTATCAATTATTAATGATAGGCATTCGGTCCAATAAATATGAAATATTAAAGAAATTGAGTAACATCATATATTGTGTATGCTTGGACAAATGACCAGTTACCTGGTGATCCATTCCAATGTACCAACCGAAACCTTTTTGTTATCAATTGTTGCCACTGCACCAGATCCAGGTTCTTCCAGGAATGTTCCATCTATTACCTGTAAAATTTGCTGTAAGGCATAAGCTGACAGTTTTAACTTCACAACTTTCACTACAAGAAGCTAACGTGTACTTGAAAAATAAAAGGCATACTTTATAACTCCTCTGTTTCAATTCTACATTACTTGTTAGTCAGTCTGACAACTAAAATACTGACTGTAAAATAATAACCAATCTGTAGAAAAAGATAAGTTGCTAAACAGGTCATGTGATGTTCATCTCAACAGGTAAATGACAAATGCTTGAATAAGGCAATAAGATAACCCCAAACACAGAGAACATTAACAAGAAATAAGATGAGGAACCTTAGCATTATGACAATTAACAGCCACAGCAGCATCCACAATCGCTTTCCCAACTGGATGTATGGAATTCGATTCTACTGCAGCTGCTAGCCTTAGAACTTCAATATCAGACAAAGCATTTTCTTCAGTTTCGCTGCATTAGAAAGACACAATTATATAACCTCTTAGTTGCATAAAGTAAATAAGAAGTATCCGAATTCAGAGTATAGGCGCTAAATCTAGAGATATGATTTCTCACTATATCTATGTTTCCCAAAATATATCCACTCTCTTTCTTTGTTCTTAAAAGTGGTGGACCAAAGCATCCTACAAACCGTTATTTTGAGTGTTACGAAAACTATTCGATATAGAGTTTTACGTTAATTATGGAAATGTAGACGGTTGAAATAAGAGGAAAATCTTCCTAAAATATCTATAGAATCTTTCTAATTAAAGAAAATATCTGTAGAATCTTCTAGTTTATTTTTCAGTATATTGTTTCCTTATTTCCCTTTTATAGAAGATTAGATTGTTACAAATACGGGTAAGGAGAATGTAATAGATGTGAACGATAATAATAAAATTCATTCTCTTCTTAAGTTGGTATCAAAGCTACCAATCTTGGGAGCTTCATTTCCACTGCAACAGTTGCCACCGTTGCCGCTATCTAGCTGTTGTGGCTGCCGCCATGCACCACCGTTGCGTGCAGCACAAGCGCCTAGTTCCAGCGAGGCCCACTTGCTGCCGCCATCACAGAAAGGTTCGCCAGAGCCGCCTAAATCTGTTCCACGGGTCAGTGACATCCCATTTGGCCCAGATTTGAGTAAATGAGTTGAGTTCTACTCCACGGGTCAATGACATCCCATTTGGCCCTGAGTTGAGTTCTACTCCTTTTTCTCAGTGTAGCCCACACATCGTCGTCATCCCATTATAAAGCTAGATTGGTGGCAAAAGGCTATATCCAAACTTATGGGATTGACTATGAGGAGACATTTACCTTAGTGGCAAAGATGCATACAGTTCGAGTTGTTCTCACTTTGACTACTCATTTTGGTTGGGACTTATACCAGTTGGATGTGAAGAATGTCTTTCTTCAAGGAAATCTAGAAGAGGAAGTGTACATGGAGATTTCCTCAGGTTTTAAAGTGAAAAATGAAAGAAACAAGGTATAACTTCTAAAGAAAGCATTGTATGGTCTTAAGCGAAAAATGGTTTGTAAGATTTACAAAAGAAATGGTTTCCTTGGGATATAGACAAAGTCAAGGAGATCATATCCTATTCATAAAGCACTCTTCTACATGTAAACTCATTCTATTGCTTGTCTATGTGGATGATATGATTATTGCAGAAGATGGTGAAACAGAAAAATTGGCATTAAAAGATAAATTGGCAGTTCAATTTGAAATGAAAGACCTAGGAAAACTCAAATATTTTCTTGGAATACAGGTTGCCTACTCCAAGGACGGAATTTTAATCTCTCAAAGGAAATATGTACTTGATCCCCTCAAAGAAACAGGAAAGCTGGGATATAGAACCTCAACAGTTCCTATAGTACAAAATCACAGAATTGGAAGTGAAGAAAGTGCTCCTGTAGAAAAGGCCCAATATCAGAGGTTGGTGGAAAAATTGATTTATTTATCACACCCAAGACCAGACATTGCTTATGCAGTTAGTGTAGTGAGTCAATTTATGCATGATCCAAGAGAGAGACACATGCAGGCAAATGACAAAATTCTCCAATACTTGAAGTCAAGTCCAAGAAAGGGGTATTATTCAAAAGGAAAGACACATTGACTATGAAGATATATACTAATGTGACTATGCAGGTTCTATTAATGACAGAAAATATACTTCTGGGTATTGTGTATTCTTGGAGATAGACTGGTAACATGGAGAAGAAAAAAAAAGATAGAGTATCCCGTTCTAGTGCAGAAGCTGAATTTCGAGCCCTTACTCAAGGAATGTGTGAAGGACTCTGGATGAAAATCATTTTGGATGATGTTAAAGTCAAAGTAAAGCACCCGGTGCAATTACACTATGACAATAAGTCTGCTGTGAGCATAGCCCACAATCCAGTACAACATGACAGAACCAAACACATTGAAAGTAACAGACATTTCAAGATCTTGTAGGCAAGTTGGGAATGACTGATATTCATTTACCAACTTGAGGGAAAGTGTTGTAATTTGAGATAATATCTTTAGAATCTTCCTAATTAGAGAAAATAGATATATAATCTTTTATTTTATATTATTTTCCTAGTATTCCTATTTCCCTTTATAGGAGAATTAGATTATTACAAATAGAGGGTATGAGAATGTATTTTTCATGATTTCATAATAATAAAATCAGTCAAATTTCTACTTATTATTTATTGTACTATGTGTTGGACTTGGACCTGGTTCCTAGGAGCATGCTTTAGACCTAGTTCCTAAAAGCATGTTCTATAGTTCTCTTCTTTTCTCTCATCCATTGTATCTAATGTACCTCAAACTACTATAAATATGAAAACCTGAGAGTGGTAAACACTCTCAAATTTATTCTAATTTCATTTTATTTTTCTCAAGCATAATATTATTTTACACATAAAATTATGTTTCACGTTCATTTTATATGCACCACAGTCTCTTTCTAATCCTTAAGCATAATAATGTCCATTTCATTATTTCCTCAAAACCTTTCTTGTGTACCAAAGTTTAAGTCTTGTAATATCATAAGAGTTTTCCTCTAACCCATTTAGTTCCTCCAAACCTAGGGTTGATTCACTTGTAATATGGATATGTTGGGTAGATGAAAAACTAGGCAAAGTTCACATCTTTAGCAATGTTTGTAATAAATGAACATAAAAAATCCCTACACTACCTTGAAATAGCATTTTTCATGCATGGCGCAGTGACAATGTTTGTCACAACAGGTCTACCAATTGTGAGGGTCCCTGTTTTGTCAAACACAACAGTGTTTACCATTGCAAACTTCTCTAGAATGTTTCCACCACGTAGAAGTAAACCTCTTTTAGCCCCCAGAGATGTTCCAACCTTTTTATACACAAAATTGTACAATATGGCTTAGTTCAAACATAATTATAACTAATGATGATAAATGTAGTCTTCACGAAACTTTACCAGCACTGCAGTAGGTGTGGCTAACCCAAGTGCACATGGACAAGCAACAACCTGCACCAATAAACAATATTAAAGGCTTAAAATAGGCTTATTTTCCGTTCTCTATCAAGGGAAAAAACGATGTACTCTGAAGCCCTAAATATACGGAAGAAACTGATTCCTTGGAATAATATAGCATTTGGAGAGCCCTTTCTTTTTCTTTTTCAATTTAAAAGTTACTTCAGAATTTAAGTTTAAAAACAATACTTTCAAAAGTAAAGCTAAAATCATTTGGTGATTTTATGGTTTTACAGATTATCTGAAACTTCTATACCACAAACAATTTCATCAAACACTTGGCATGCACAACAAACCCATACAACAATACAGACAGATCTAAATATTCAACATCCCTTGCACTCTATACCAATTTGCTCTCTACCTAAATTTCTGACATCCTAGCTGCTTGCATACGACAAATGGTTGATCAATTAAACTACACAAGAGAGTTTATTTATCCCCTCCCTTTTCTCACTAACAAAAGTGAAGGAAGTAATGCAGTACTGAGAAAAGAAAGGAACAGAATTTGCATAAACTGAAAGTGATTTATTGCATTTCTTATGTGAAGAGTATATGCTCAAGCTTTGGTAACAAGACTATGGATCTAATAAACTGACATCTCAGCATACTGACTTCAGTTAGTTTGTTACACCTTTTTGCAATTAGACTAAACATATAACTAACTGACAGCTCAGCATAACTGATTTCAGTTAGTTAGGTCAAATGCTAACTAGGACCTACAACACTTGGTGCTTAACAACTATCATAGCATTCTACAAAAAAGAAAACACCTAAAACATTTTGATAAAATTGATAGCACCAAAATCATTGTAAATTATGGCAAACACTTTGCACTGTTAAACACTACCCCAATGAGCTTTTGTGGAAGCTCCTTTAATTTTTAGAGCTTCTTAAATTCGTGTTTACTCACTGTTCCTTTTAAGGAGCAGAAAAACCCAAAAAAGGGGCCCCAAATGCGATCTAAGAGATACAAAAGAGTAAAATGCTAGTGCAAAATCTGAATATATTCTATCGTTGTATGTTATTTTGTGCAATATGTTGCTTCTGATTTAAAATAGAGTAGAGGTACAAAAACTGGAAAAGTGTTAGAGATATTATATTTAATTTATATTTATCTCTTATCTTTAGTTAGTTTGTTTATATTTTTTATTTGTATTTTGGGCTTAGCCCATATTTTTTTATTATAAATAAAGGACCCTATGTGTATATTCAACAGAAGGGAGATTTCCTCTCATCTCTTTCACTATTTCATATGGTATCAGAGCTTAGGTTCTGATCCAGCCTCTTCCACGGTCGCAGCCTCCGCAGCTGCCACCGCCGGAGCCGCCACCGTCGCCGGAGCCGTCGTCGGAGCCTCCCCGGAGCCTTCACCGGAGCCGTCGCCGGAGTTCCAGAATCGACCGGCGACCACTCCATCCGGATCGCCTCCTCGCTCTCTTTCTAAATCTGTGGTAGTTGCGGCAATCGGAGCACATTGAATTTTTAGGATTTCTCCCTTTCCATGGCTTCTTCCTCGTCTACAACCACCTTTGCTAGTGCCTCATCTTCTGCTGGTGTCTCATCAATATACACCAATTATGTGAATGTACACTTGTCCATTGACAAGTAAGATGGCACGAATTATGCAACATGGGCATCCGATATCAAACTTTGGTTGAAGAGTCAAGGGTATGTAGATCACCTTACTAAAAATGTGACTAGAGCTACCATAGAGGACACTTCCCGCTGGATGAAAATTGATGCCCAGCTATGCATCGTCATAAAGTCCACCATTCACTCTTCTCTAAAACAAATGTTTCGATCATATGAAACATGTTCAGAAGTATGGGCACAAGCGAAATTGTTATACACGAATGACACCCAACGTCTTTATGGTGTTTGTCAGGATCTATTCACTGTTATTGGTCCACACAATCCTGGTCCCATGGCAGAATATTTGGGTAAAGTTCATGCGCTCCTTCATGATTTTAATGAGCTATTACCTCCTGCTTCCACTCCTGCTGAAGAACTGGAACAACGATCAAAGTTCTTCATGTTGTTGGCATTATACGGACTCTCTGATGATTCCTCTGTTATGGCTGCCCAACATGATGATAAAAGTCGGTCTCGCAAGCCAGGTAAAGGACGTCCAAAATGTGACCACTGTGGCAAGCCAGGCCACAGAATTGATAGATGTTATGCGCTTCATGGACGTCCTCCTCGATCTGTAGCAATGGCTAATTCTGGTGCACCTCCTCGGCCTGCAGACCATCCTACTTTATCAAATACTGTAGATAACCCTGCAGTCTTCAACAAATTTCTCAGATGGTATGAGGATCGTCAGCAATCTAGTTCCACTACATTTGCATCTGTTGCACGCACAGGTACACCTTTTGTTGGTCTGACTCACTCCGTCGGATCTTGGGTCCTTGACTCAGGCGCCACCGATCATATAACTGGAAACAAGTTGTCATGTCCGGATAATTTACCCTCGGTAACAATGGCTGATAGGTCTAGAGTCTCACATCTCATGGTATTGGTACTGTTCATATTTTTCCGTCCACATCCATTGATCATGTACTCTATGTCCCTGGGTCTCCTTTCAATTTATTGTCTGTCAGTCGTCTAACTCATTCCCTTAATTGTGTTATTTCATTTACCAAAGATTCTGTTTGTTTGCAGGACCGGAGTTCGAAACACATGATTGGCATAGGATGTGAGTCTCATGGCCTATATCTTCTCCGCCCTTCTCCACATGTTGGCGTCATCATGGAGTCACCATCCCTTCTTCATGCTCAGTTAGGTCATCCCAGCCTTGCCAAATTGCAGCAGCTTGTTCCGAGTTTGTCGAAGTTATCCAACTTGTCGTGTGAGTCTTGTCAGTTAGGAAAGCACACTCGTAGTGTTTCACAACGAGCGTCGTCCCCTTTTTCATTAGTTCATTCTGATATTTGGGGACCTAGTCGTGTTAAGTTCACTTTAGGATTTCAGTATTTTGTTACTTTTATTGATGATTACTCCAAATGTACTTGGTTGTTTTTAAAGAAGAATCGTTCTGAGTTGTTTTCTATTTTCCAATCATTTTTTAATGAAATAAAAACACAGTTTGGGGTTTCTATTCGAACTTTGTGCAGTGATAATGGCCATCAATACCTTTCTTAACAGTTTCAACATTTTATGGCTTCTCATGGCATTCTTCACCAGACCTCCTGTGCTTATACTCCTCAACAAAATGGGGTGGCTGAGCGCAAGAATAGACACCTCATTGAAACAACTTGTACACTTCTAATTCATGGCCAAGTACCCTCGCGTTTTTTGGGGTGATTCAGTTCTCACTGCATGTTACCTCATTAACCGCATGCCGTCTTCTGTCCTAGATAACAAAATCCCTCACTCTGTCTTATTTCCTCAAGACCCTTTACATCCATTACCTCTTAAAGTTTTCGGGTCTACATGTTTTGTTCATGATTTTAGTCCTGGTCTTGATAAGTTATCTCCTAGATCTCACAAATGTGTCTTCTTAGGATTTCCACGGTCACAAAAGGGCTATAAGTGTTTTTCTCCTTCTGTCAATCGTCATTTTATCTCTGCTGATGTCACTTTTGATGAATCTTCGTTTTATTTTTCACAACTATCTTCTAGTTCTGTACCTCCACCTACCATTGTTGATATTCCTGTTGTCTGTGATCCTTTTAGACTCTCATTCCCCACAAGATCGTCCTTCAACTCCACCCCTCCAGGTTTATAGTCGCCGCAATCGTCTTCCTCATGACTCACCTCCTGTGCTACCTCTTGTGTCTCCTCCGGCTCCAGCAAATGAGGCTGACCTGCCTATTGCCCTCCGTAAAGGTATACGTTCTACTCGTAACCCTTCCCCTCATTATACTGTTCTTAGTTACCACAGGTTATCTCCATCTTTTTACACATGTCTCTCATCCATTTCTTCTGTGTCAATTCCCAAGTCTATGGGTGATGCCTTAACTCATCCTGGTTGGCGTCAAGCCATGCTGGATGAATTAAGTGCTTTACAGAAAAGTGGAACTTGGGAGCTTGTCCAATTACCATCTGGAAAGTCTGTTATTGGTTGCAGGTGGGTGTATGCTATCAAAGTTGGCCCTGATGGTACAATTGATCGTTTGAAGGCTCGACTGGTTGCCAAAGGCTACACACAAATTTTTGGTTTGGATTATGGTGATACTTTTTCTCCAGTGGCGAAAATGACTTCGGTTCGCCTATGCATTGCCATGGCCGCCCTTCGACAATGGCCTCTCATCAACCTAATGTCAAAAATGCTTTCCTTAATGGTGATTTACTTGAAGAAATTTATATGGAGCAACCGCTCGGCTTTGTTGCTCAGGGGGAGTCATCTGGATTGGTATGTTGTCTTCGCAAATCCCTATATGGCCTAAAACAGTCTCCTCGGGCCTGGTTTGGTAAATTCAGTGGTGTTGTTCAACAATTTGGTATGACTCGTAGTGAAGCGGATCATTCAGTGTTCTATCGCCACTCAAGTGCTGGATGTATCTACTTAATAGTGTATGTCGATGACATTATTCTCACAGGAAGCGACTACCTTGGCATCTCTCATATGAAACAACACATTTGTCACTATTTTCAAACCAAAGATCTTGGCAAACTCCGGTATTTTTTGGGTATTGAAATAGCACAATCCAATGATCGTATTGTCATATCTCAGAGGAAGTATGCGTTAGACATCTTGGAGGAAACAGGGTTAATGAACTGTAAGTCTGTCGAGACACCTATGGATCCTAACATCAAGCTCTTACCAAATCAGGGGGAGCCTTTCTCAGATCCTGAACGTTATAGAAGATTAGTTGGTAAATTAAACTATCTTACTGTTACGCGTCCTGACATTTCCTTCGCAGTTAGTGTGGTGAGTCAATTCCTTAACCCCCCATGTGAAGACCATTGGGATGCAGTTGTTCGCATACTGAAGTATATTAAAAGATCACCTGGACAAGGTTTGCTATATGGTCCTTGTGAAACAGTGAAAGAGATGAGGAGAAATCTCCCTTGTGTGTCTTTGCATACACATAGGGTTCTCTATTTATAATAGAAGAAATATGGGCTAAGCCCAAATACAAATGAATATGTAAGAATAAAATAAAATAAAATAAGAACAATGTTTCCCTAATAAACATATAGGTACTATGTTTCCCTAATTAACATAAACACAATATAAACTAAATATAGTATTTCTAACACTCCCCCTCAAGCTGGAGCATACAGATTGTATGGATCAAGCTTGGAATAAATAAACTCAATTTGAAATATATGATCTGTCTTCAAGAGTGTGGGACAAACAGATGCGCAATCACATGTCGACGAACAACTAACAGCAATTTATGGATAGTGGTGGACAACTGCGAAACTTCAAATAGCACCATGAAACTTCAAGTGGGATGACTTTGACAAAATAGCACCATCAAGTAAGGATGAGGCTTGCATCAAAACTACAGGGATTGCCATCACTGACTGACGGGGCCTGTAGTGGCTAAAAGCGACAAAACTACAGGGAATGCCATCACTCACTGATGGGTTCTGTAGTGGCTAAAAGCAACAAAACTACAGGGAATGCCATCACTCACTGATGGGTTCTGTAGTGGCTAAAAGCAACAAAACTACAGGGAATGCCATCATTGACTAGTGGAGTCTGCCTAACTTGGTTCATACTCCCCCTCACGACGAACAGCGGAAATGACGGCGCGCCGATGACAGACCGTGAAAGTGGAAGATCATAATGAGCTCTTATTCATCAAAGCACCCAAAAAACAAAGGGTTGGTCATAATTTTAGTGTTGAAATTTCTTGGTGTTAACCACTAACTGTCCTTGAAGACCTTTCAGAAAAAGATAAGATAGCGGAAGCAGTAGAGGTAGGACTGGCAACAGATTGTGACAACAGTGACTGATTGCAGTGGCGGCACAAGCAACGGATGGCAAGAAGGTTCAATCGGTGCAGCACGAGAAAAGGGAATTAGAACCCATTCGTGGAGGCATACACCAGAACGCAGATACGAGAGGAAGATTCCGCAATGCGAAACTGTGTGGCGAGAAGATGAAGATGCTGAAGACAATGACGATGGCAACAATGGCTGCTTTGGAGGGTCATACCGGAGAGAGGAAGCTCTGGCGAGAAGACGACCGGAGACGACGGCCGGAGACGATGGCCGGAGACGGTGGCCGGAGACGGTGGCCGGAGACAACGGCCGAAGACGGTGGCCGGAGACGACGGCCGGAGACGACGCCGGAGGCGGTGGCCGGCGACGGTGGTCGGCGACGGTGGCCGGAGACGGTGTCCGGCGGCGGCGAACAGCCGGAGACGATGGCCGGCGGCGGCGGTCGGCGACGGTGGCCGGAGACGGTGGCCGGCGGCGGCGAACGGCCGGAGACGGTGCCGACGACGGTGGCCTTTCTTGGCTGAAGCAGAATGACATAAGTTGAAAGACTTTTAGTAGGGGCTGCCGGCGACCATGGCGGCCGGCCGCCGGCAGACAGCGAAGACAATGGCTAAAGAATCAGAGAACCTTGCTCTGATACCATGTGAAATAGTGAAAGAGATGAGGAGAAATCTCCCTTGTGTGTCTTTGCATACACATAGGGTTCTCTATTTATAATAGAAGAAATATGGACTAAGCCCAAATACAAATGAATATGTAAGAATAAAATAAAATAAAATAAGAACAATGTTTCCCTAATAAACATATAGGTACTATGTTTCCCTAATTAACATAAACACAATATAAACTAAATATAGTATTTCTAACAGTCCTAACAACGATACAAAAATCGTTTTTTATTCAGATGCTGATTGGGCTGGTTCCCCTTCTGATAGGAGGTCTACTTCTGGATATTGTGTCTCTATTGGTGGCAACCTGATATCTTGGAAAATTAAGAAGCAAAGTGTTGTGGCTAGGTCCAACGCAGAAGCAGAATATAGAGCTATGGCATCAGCTACTTGTGAGCTTGTATGGCTTAAACAATTATTTAGTGAATTGAAATTTGGAGATATCACTCACATGACACTTATATGTGATAATCAAGCTGCTCTTCATATTAGCGCTAACCCTGTCTTCCATGAGATAACCAAGCACATTGAAGTTGATTGCCATTTTATTAGAGAAAAAATCATATCCGGAGATATCAAGACTGAGTTCGTTAACTCAAGCAACTAGTTGGCAGACATATTCATTAAGTCCTTGCGAAGACCTAGAATTGACTATCTTTGTAACAAGCTTGGAACATATGATTTGTATACTCCAGCTTGAGGGGGAGTGTTAGAGATATTATATTTAGTTTATATTTATCTCTTATCTTTAGTTAGTTTGTTTATATTTCTTATTTAGTTTGTTTATATTTCTTATTTGTATTTTGAGCTTAGCCCATATTTCTTCTATTATAAATAAAGGACCCTATGTGTATATTCAACACAAGGGAGATTTCCTCTCATCTCTTTCACTATTTCATAAAAAGAAACTATGTAAAGAGTCCCTAGAGGTTGACTTATCAATTCACTAGCACCCATAGTGATAGCCCATCCAAAACCATTCGACAACTAGTATTAGACTGGTACTACACATTTTGCCTGGTTTGATCCATCAGGCAGGACTGCAGCGACCAAACACATTTCTGGCTGAGCTGCACCAATTAAATTGCAGGCTGACAATCCGCTGGCGCAGCCCAACACTGAGCAGTCACTAAGTGGGCTACAGCCCAATCGTCTACTATTTAATTTTTAATAAAAAGTACTTCATAGAAACGTCAATGATATAATAATTAAGAGGTATATGACATCTATATAAAACCGCTAATTTTCTATCACAATCCAACATATTATGTTTCAAAATTTTATATTTATTAAATTATCATATTTTATTTAAAACTTGAAGGTCATCAGAAATAACTTCTACCCTTAATCTCTTGTTAATTCCTTTTAACATGCAGATTTAAACACTATAAAAAACCTAGTCCAAACAAATAAAGGTTCATATCTAAGTACAAAAATAAAGAAATATGGTTCTGCCCATTATGGGCCAATCAGTTGCAAGGCTGGGCCAAATTACTACTGGGCTTGAAATTTTAAAACCGAACTCACCACATATAGGGCTATTGAAGTTATCCGTGGCCCATTTGTTGGGTATTGGAAAAATGTTGGTGTCTGACATCATTTAGGATATCATAAATCATAAGGTGCTCTGTATTTGTTGTATATTTTTCGGTACACACTATTGATCCCTATTTAGAAGACAGTAGAGATGCAAAAAATAAACAATGCTGCTAATCAGCCAAAACAATTCCCCAGCAAAACATAATAAATAAGGAAAACTGGACTCCTTCTAATCGTTACCCTTTAATTCGCATTCTAATTAGAAAACATGACAAATGTTAAACATAT
Organism: Vigna mungo; assembly: GCA_036885675.1. Taxonomy (NCBI): domain Eukaryota; kingdom Viridiplantae; phylum Streptophyta; class Magnoliopsida; order Fabales; family Fabaceae; genus Vigna; species Vigna mungo. The sequence continues at coordinate 14,120,516 of CP144700.1, read as the reverse complement.
TTACTACAGAGTTTCAGACAGGAGAAAGTTCCTGCACGAAAGGAAAACTCTTAAACTCCATTACTTACTTCTTAAGCTATTCCAATTGCAATTCCATTTTCTTTAATTATTCCCAAACAAAACTGGCATGCTACATTAAAAAAAAAAAATATGGAATAGTATAATATACATAGACAATAAAGGAAGCATACACCGGGATACTAGTATTGATTCAGATAAAATAGCGGTTTATAGGGATAAAAATTTCTTCAGGATATCCATATACATATTGATTAAGATAAATATTTTTATAATATTTTTATTTCAGCATACTTTGTTTTCTTATTTAGAGAGATTTTTTGTTACAAACAGAGGAGCTAAGAATGTAATAGGTGTGATTATAAATAAAATCATTTCTTTTTATTATAGAATTGTTAATATTGTTTCTAATAGTGTCAAAAAATATTTAGTCTCATGGCCAAGCCATCAAGCAAGAGTAACAAAACAGACTTTATAATTCGGATCCAAAATCATTAAGATGAAGGAAAAATACACTCAAGCTGCCCAGAGCCCCAATCATCATCATACGCATTGGATATATGTGGTTCATGGAAAGCATTTGAATTGAAAAATACCAGAACGCTGCAAGCAAGCTGCAAAGCCAGTGAAACTGAATTTCCTTGATATAAAGCAGGAGGCAAAATGCGTGCCCCATACAGACTCCAGAATGTGAAAGTAGCAGCAGAGGCTGCCATCACTCCATAAGTGAAATGTCCAGCAACCTGGATATAAACAAAAAGATGTTACTCAATTCAATAAAAGATGCAAGAGTAATACTCAGTTACCAATAAAGTAGAACAAAGGAAGACTCAAGGAGTAAGACCATTTGAATCACGAGGATATCAGAATGACAATGTTTGTTATTGCAATATTGGAAGACTATTGATTTTTTTTCAGCACAGGAAACACATGCTTCAACAAAGTTAATACAAATGAAAAATGCCTACAAATAGATTTGTTGCATATATGAAGACATCCATTGCTAATGCTCAAATGTTCCATATCAACTACCAATAAAAACAAATGTACTTCTTATAAGACTTGGGAATCCTCTTCCCTTGAGCTAGTATTTCAAGTAGAGTTGGTTGGGTCCCCTCCTGAAATTAGATCTCCACTACTAGAGTTCAATCCTTGTTGTCTCCATACTTATTAAAAGTTGAGTTGGAAATTTATCTTCATTGCTCAAATCTTAGGGATGAAACATAGTGAAGTAGATAAATTTGATTCCTTATTGTTGTACTTTTTTTCTAAAAAATGTGTTTACTTAGTTGTGTATTGTTAGAATCTTGAAGAATCCTAACGATACACTTACTAATGATATTAGAATTTATTGTATATAGGGAAAAACTAGACATAAAATTAATCTTCTTTGTATAGAAATATACATGAGGCACTGTATTTATAATAAAGAGAATAAAAAAGATAAATACAGTACCTCATGTATATTTTCTATACAAAGAAGATTAATTTTATACCTAGTTTTTCACTATATACAATAAATTCTAATATCATCAGTAACTGTATCGTTAGGATTCTTCAAGATTCTAACAATACACAACTAAGTAAACACATTTTTTAGAAAAAAAGTACAACAATAAGGAATCAAATTATCTACTTCACTATGTTTCATCCCTAAGATTTGAGCAATGAAGATAAATTTCCAAACTCAACTTTTGTCAACAATTTTATACCTAGTTATAACCAATGGAAACAAAATATCCGAAAGTAGATCTTTTGTCAAAAGGAAATCCTGCCCAATTAGCATCTATGGTTATTGGAACCATATAACAAACCTTTCTCCAGGAGATTCTTTAATGTACTTTAATATACAATGACTACATTCCAATGATCTTCACATGGTGAATTGAGAATTTGGCTCTCCACACTGATTGCAAAGGAAATGTTAGAACAAGTAACATAATTTAATTTCCTAACTATTTTCTATACTCCTCATGATCTGAAATAGACTCCCCCTACTTTGGTAGAAGCTTAGTATTAGGATTTATGGGTGTGTCAACAGATTTTGATTTCATCGACCCAATTTCCTCCAAAATATCCAATGCATACTTGCTTTGAGATATAAAAATACCATCGTTAAATTGTGCTACCTCAATAGCTAACAAATATCTAAGTTTGCCAATATAGAAAAGAGTTTGTAGGATTAAGAAGTTGCCCAAGTGTGGTTTATCACGTTATAATGTCAAAGATGGTGATCAAGAGAGTATTGATGAGGTCGCAAAGCATGGCCCTCCTTCAAAGGCAGTTTGGTATTGTTAGAATATTTACCCTATTTATCATCATTGTAGTGTGTCTAGTATATATATATATAGTAGTACCTAGGTTTGCAGCTAGGGTTCTAGGGTGAGACCCGCAATCTTCCATGTACTTTTGCATCAGAACTTTCTTATATAGAATGAGAGTGATGGTAGCAAAGCTTTCTCCATCAGTTGGTCCTGGTTTTCCTTTGCTTGCGGTGCGGAGTTGTGGTGGTCACTAGTGACATCACCAGTGAACCTTTGGTCTAGTTCAGTCTGAGTCTAGTTGGGCCTGCAAGGCCCAAGTTAGACTTTGGTTTTTCAAAAGAGACGAAAACATTAATAAATAAAAATAAAAATAATAAAAAAATTAGAATAATATCTAGATATATAAAAAAGTACAAGCTAAATGAAATTGGAATTAAAATTAATTGGGCTTGGAAAGAAAAATAAGTAGGGGTTTTAGTAATTATGGTTGAATAATTGAGTTGTTATTTGGGTTGATGTTGGGCTAGTTTCCACTGGTAACTTATTATTTGAGTGGGACCCACACAGGGTGATAGGTTCTTTATCAAGAACCTATGAGAAACACACTTCTAAACTCACACACAACCCACAGTCAAACTGAACGGCCTCTTTTATTCAATATGCAGTCAATGGTTACAGAAAGAAGAGAGCTTAACCTCCCCCTATCAGGACTAACAAGTTCCTGACAACACAAATGAATTCACTAACTCCCCCTCATCTACAACTAATCCCCCTTTATATACATGATCCCCTCAACCAACCCTCCTACTGCCTTGGTAGTTAGGTTGTGTAACTGCTTTTCTCCTACTATATACAAGTAGAGGCCTAACATAGGGCCACATTTGAATTTGAATTAGATTTATAATTTGTTGTGTGTATGATGAAAGAGGGAAGACACATAGAATGGGTTATTTCAGTAATATGATATGTGTTTGGTTGACTTCATATGATTGCAAGTTATTAAAACCAATAGGTGAAGACGCATGGAATGGGTTATGAATTTTAATACCTTGAGGGTTAAGTTGATAATGTGGGTCTTTCTTGTTAGTGGTATACACATGAGGATAGGGACGTGTCTATCCTGTACCTCGTAAATCCTGGGTTGGGCTTTTGACCGTACGACACGAGAAAGAGACTCTCTTTGGTCTTGTCTGCGAAAAGAGAATTACGTTCGAGTGTTGCACCTTCTTTGTATTTGGAGAATGATGTTTTTCCTGGTCTCCGACTCGTTGCTAAGTATAGTACCCAGTGCATGACGTACCGACATTTTTACTCATAAGTTCTTGCGGAGCATGGAAACAGGTCCTTTAGCGCAAGGGTGGGACAGCTTGAGTAGGCTTGTTCAGTATTGTGAGGATGGGTACAGGAGATAGACCAAGGTCCTTCATAATGATGTTGGGGATTCATAGTGAGATGTGTTTGGAGACTATGTTGATAAGGATGACATTGATGGTATAGTCATGATATGCCAGATGAGGATGTTGATGACGACCATGGTGTGAAAATGATGTTAGTGAGAATAGCGTTGTAGATGAATGTGTGGTTGTTATGTTGTGTTTATTTTCTATTCATATATTATATTGTTATTGGTTGTGTTAGATATTGTGTTTATTTCATTTACATGTTCATTTGTATTTGGGCTTAGCCCACACTCTTATTATTATAAATATATTACTCTATGTGTATGCAAAGACACACAAGGGAGTTTCCCCTCATCTCTTTCACTATTTCATATGGTATCTAGAGCTTAGGTTCTATTCCAGTCGTCTCCGGTACTCATCACTGTCGTAACCGCCGCCGTCGCCGCCGTCGCCGTCGCCGCCGTCGCCGCCGTCGCCGTCGCCGGCACCGTCGCCGGCACCGTCGCCGGAGTTTCAGAATCGACCGGCGACCACTCCATCTGGACCGTCTCGGCCGGGCGACCACCGTGGTCCAAAGATCGCGGTGATCGGAGCTCTCACGCGCCTCCACGCGCCGCCGCAAAGTCCGCAGATCCGCCGCTTCCCGCCGCGCGTGCCGGCGCGTCGCCGGAGCGTTCCGCCGCCGACCAGCACCGCCGTGATCGCCTCCTCGCCCTCTTTCCGGATCTGTTGTCGTTGCATCAATCGGAGCACTTTGGTTTTTTTAGGGTTTCTCCCTCTCCATGGAGTCTTCGTCGTCAACAACCACCTCCTCTGCTGGTGTCTCCTCATCTGATTCTCCAATATATACTAATTTTGTGAATGTACATTTGTCCATTGACAAGTTAGATGGAACCAATTATGCAACGTGGGCATCCGACATCAAACTGTGGTTGAAAAGTCAGGGGTATGTAGATCACCTCACTAATAATGTGACTAGTGTTCCCACAGATGACGCTTCTCGCTGGATGAAAATTGATGCCCAATTATGCATCGTCATGAAGTCCACTATTCACTCCTCTTTGAAACAAATGTTTCGATCCTATGAAACATGCTCAGAAGTGTGGTCACAAGCGAAACTATTATATACAAATGACACCCAGCGTCTTTATGGTGTCTGTCAGGACCTATTCACTGTTATTGGCCCGCGTAGTCCTGGCCCTATGGCAGAGTATTTGGGTAAAGTTCATGCCCTCCTGCATGACTTTAATGAGCTATTACCTCCTGCTTCCACTCCTGCTGAAGAACTAGAACAACGATCAAAGTTCTTCATGTTGTTGGCTTTATACGGACTCTCTGATGATTCCTCCCATGTCCGTGATCAGATTTTGGGTTCTCCTGTCATACCCAACTTTACTGCTACTTGTTCTGCTCTTTTGCGTATTCCGAGTAAACCAGTCGTTGAGACAGTTCATATTGATGACTCCTCGGCTATGGCTGCCCAACGGGATGATCGAAGTCGGACTCGCAAGCCTGGAAGAGGACGACCAAAATGTGACCACTGTGGCAAACTTGGCCACAAAATTGATAAATGTTATGCGCTTCATGGACGTCCTCCTCGACCTGTAGCAATGGCGAATTCTGGTCCAACCCCTCAACCCCCATCTACTGACCATCCTACTTCATCAAATTCCGTAGACAACCCTGCAGTCTTCAACGAATTTCTCAGATGGTATGAGGATCGTCAGCAATCTAGTTCCACTACATCTGCATCTGTTGCACGCACAGGTAGACCTTTTGTTGGTTTAACTTCCCTCGGATCTTGGGTCCTTGACTCAGGTGCCACCGATCATATAACTGGTAACAAGTCCCTGTTTTCTTCCTTGTCATGTCCGAATAATTTACCCTCGGTAACAATGGCTGATGGGTCTATAGTTTCATCTCATGGTATTGGCACTGTTCATATTTTTCCGTCCATATCCATTGATCATGTACTCTATGTCCCTGGATCTCCTTTCAATTTATTGTCCATAAGTCGTCTAACTCATTCCCTTAATTGTGTTATTTCATTTACCAAAGATTCTGTTTATTTGCAGGACCGGAGTTCGAAACACATGATTGGCACAGGATGTGAGTCTCATGGCCTCTATCTTCTACGCCCTTCTCCACATGCTGGCATAATCATGGAGTCACCATCCCTTCTTCATGCTCAGTTAGGTCATCCCAGCCTTGCCAAACTACAACAACTTGTTCCGAGTTTGTCGAAGTTATCAAGTTTGTCGTGTGAGTCTTGTCAGTTGGGAAAGCATACTCGTAGTTCCTTTCCTCGTAGTGTGTCACAAAGAGCATCGTCTCCTTTTTCATTAGTCCATTCTGATATTTGGGGTCCTAGTCGTGTTAAGTCCACTTTAGGCTTTCAGTATTTTGTTACTTTTATTGATGACTATTCAAGATGTACTTGGTTGTTTTTAATGAAGAATCGTTCTGAGTTGTTTTCTATTTTCCAATCATTTTTCAATGAAATAAAAACACAGTTTGGGGTTTCTATTCGAACTTTACGCAGTGATAATGGCCGTGAATACCTTTCTTCACCATTTAAACATTTTATGGCTTCTCATGGCATTCTTCACCAGACCTCATGTGCTTATACTCCTCAACAAAATGGGGTGGCTGAGCGCAAGAATAGACACCTTATTGAAACAACTCGTACACTTCTAATCCATGGCCAAGTACCCTCGCGTTTTTGGGGTGATGCGGTTCTTACTGCATGTTATCTCATAAACCGCATGCCGTCTTCTGTCCTCGATAACAAAATCCCTCATTCCGTCTTATTCCCTCAAGACCCTTTACATCCATTACCTCTTAGAGTTTTTGGGTCTACCTGTTTTGTTCATGATTTTAGTCCTGGTCTTGATAAGTTATCTCCTAGATCTCACAAATGTGTCTTCTTAGGATTTCCACGATCACAAAAGGGCTATAAGTGTTTTTCCCCTTCCCTCAATCGTCATTTCATCTCCGCTGATGTCACCTTTGATGAATCTTCGTTTTATTTTTCTCATATATCTTCTAGTTCTGTACCTCCACCTCCTACTGTTGATATTCCTATTGTCTGTGATCCTTTAGACTCTCATTCCCCACAGGATCGTCCTTCAACTCCACCCCTTCAAGTTTATAGTCGTCGCAATCGTCTCCCTCATGACTCACCTCCTGTGCCACCTCCTGTGTCTCCTCCGGCTCCAGCAAATGAGTCTGACCTGCCTATTGCCCTCCGTAAAGGTATACGCTCTACTCGTAACCCTTCCCCCCATTATACTGTTCTTAGTTACCACAGATTATCTCCATCTTTTTACACATGTCTCTCATCCATTTCTTCTGTGTCCATTCCTAAGTCTGTGGGTGATGCCTTAACTCATCCTGGTTGGCGTCAAGCCATGCTGGATGAATTAAGTGCTTTACAGAAAAATGGAACTTGGGAGCTTGTCCAATTACCATCTGGAAAGTCTGTTGTTGGTTGCAGGTGGGTGTATGCTATCAAGGTTGGCCCTGATGGTACAATTGATCGTTTGAAGGCTCGACTGGTTGCCAAAGGATACACACAAATTTTTGGTTTGGATTATGGTGATACTTTTTCTCCAGTGGCGAAAATGACCTCTGTTCGCCTTTTCATTGCCATGGCCGCTCTTCGACAATGGCCTCTTTACCAACTTGATGTCAAAAATGCTTTCCTTAATGGTGATTTGCAGGAGGAAATTTACATGGAGCAACCGCCTGGCTTTGTTGCTCAGGGGGAGTCATCTGGATTGGTATGTCGTCTTCGCAAATCCCTATATGGCCTAAAACAGTCTCCTCGGGCCTGGTTTGGTAAATTCAGCAGTGTTGTTCAACAGTTTGGTATGTCTCGCAGTGAAGCGGATCATTCAGTGTTCTATCGCCACTCAAGTGCTGGATGTATTTACTTAATAGTGTATGTCGATGACATTATTCTCACAGGAAGCGACTACCTCGGCATCTCTCAGATGAAACAGCACCTTTGTCACCATTTTCAAACCAAAGATCTTGGCAAACTCCGGTATTTTTTGGGTATTGAAGTAGCACAATCCAATGATGGTATTGTCATATCTCAGAGGAAGTATGCGTTAGACATCTTGGAGGAAACAGGGTTAATGAACTGTAAGTCTGTTGAGACACCTATGGATCCTAACATCAAGCTCCTACCAAATCAGGGGGAGCCTTTCTCAGATCCTGAACGTTACAGAAGATTAGTTGGTAAATTAAACTACCTTACTGTTACGCGTCCTGACATTTCCTTTGCAGTTAGTGTGGTGAGTCAATTCCTTAACTCCCCATGTGAAGACCATTGGGATGCAGTGGTTCGCATACTGAAGTATATTAAAGGATCACCTGGAAAAGGTTTGCTATATGGTCCTAACAACGATACAAAAATCGTGTGTTATTCAGATGCTGATTGGGCTGGTTCCCCTTCTGATAGGAGGTCTACTTCTGGATATTGTGTCTTTATTGGTGGCAACTTGATATCTTGGAAAAGTAAGAAGCAAAGTGTTGTGGCTAGGTCCAGTGCAGAAGCAGAATATAGAGCTATGGCATCAGCTACTTGTGAGCTTGTGTGGCTTAAACAATTACTTAGTGAATTGAAATTTGGAGATATTACTCACATGACACTTATATGTGATAATCAAGCTGCTCTTCATATTAGCTCTAACCCTGTCTTCCATGAGAGAACCAAGCACATTGAAGTTGATTGCCATTTTATTAGAGAAAAAATCATATCTGGAGATATCAAGACTGAGTTTGTTAACTCAAGCAACCAGTTGGCAGACATATTTACTAAGTCCTTGCGAGGACCTAGAATTGACTATCTTTGTAACAAGCTTGGAACATATGATTTATATGCTCCAGCTTGAGGGGGAGTGTTAGATATTGTGTTTATTTCATTTACATGTTCATTTGTATTTGGGCTTAGCCCACACTCTTATTATTATAAATATATTACTCTATGTGTATGCAAAGACACACAAGGGAGTTTCCCCTCATCTCTTTCACTATTTCATAGGTTGTGTTAATGGTAGCTTACCTATACTTGTCTGTGTTTGTATTTGTGTCTTGCGATGATCGTATGACCTTTGGTTATATAGGAGCAAAGGATGTTACAAATACTCCAGATGCATGATAGAGACACGAGGAATGGGGAACAAACTTGATTTATTTAGAGTTTTTGTGCTATAAATTTTAGAAACAATGTAATTGGGTTTACTTTATTTTTTCTGTTTTTTATTAATTTTGGAATTATGTAATTGGATAATATTTTTGGACTTTGTTTTAATTTCGTTCATTTTAAATGCTGAAGTTTTTAATTAATACCATTTTCCGTGCTATAAGAATTTTGAAACATCTTAACTTAAAATACTATTCGTGACACCATGAATTTGGGCGTTACAATGTTCGTGTTATCTCCAATGTTTGTGTCGGTATCCATGTAACATAGGGTGCAAATTTCACCTTATAAGTCAGTTTTGCAATATTGAGTTAGGACTAAATCCACTTTCCAAGATGATATCATTGTCTACTATAGCAAGGTTTCTTAGACCTATTGTACCACCCGCTATCAAGTTGTTATTAGACTACTTACAAATATTTAATCGCACACATGAAATGTTACTTGATGTGAGGGAGTGTGTTAGAGATCTTGCATCGACTAAAAATATCATTAAATTATAGTATATAAATAAGTGCAAACCTACCCTTACATACTTGTTTTACAGGACTAAGTTAGACCTCAATCCACTTTGTAAGAGGTGCATTAACTCCACTAGAAAGGCCAACTACAACAACTCCATCCTTCAAAAAACAAAGAACAAATCTTACACTGACTGCAAGCTTTCCATCTTATTTTTCAAGATTGAATTTTTTTCCAAATCAACTACAATACTAGATTTGTACATCTAGGTCACTATTTGCAGAAACTAACGTTAGCAACTAGCAAAACAGCTTGACATAGAAATAAAATAGAACTTGCTATAGAATTATTAGAGATTCAGTAGAACCTTGTCTGCCAACCGTTGTACAGGAGCCTCCCTACTTTGTGCCTCTTCAACCAGACGAACAATGTTTGCCATAGAAGTTTCGCCACCTGGTCGTTGCACTTCCATTGTAAGAGTTCCGTTAAGATTTATACTACCAGCTGCTACCTCACTCTACAGACATAAAATCCATCAATCAGTTACTAAAATCAACTGTTCAGCACTTCACAACGTGAAGGGGTCAATCATACATACAGAAAATTAAGCCTTCTTTTTAACGGTTAAGACATAGCCAAATGGTTTTTCTGTTTTATTGATAAATTGCACTCGATGATCACATTATAGAAATTTGCTGATTAAAAAAAATGATGGAAACTCAGTTCAGGGCAGTTATGACAGTTATGTTTGCACTCAACACACTGCTTTAGAAAACAGTTATATATTAGTTGTAGTTAGTTTTGTATTAGAAACTGCAGGATGACAGTTATTTGTAGAAAATAACAGCTGGTAGTTATGTATTAGGAGAACATATGTCAGACTTAGGCAGAAGAGGAGAGTCCAACTCAAGGTTTAAGAACTACATCAAGTAGTTTATCCAACTTAATGGTCCAACTAAAAGACTAGTCCATTATATAGGAGAAAACTTCTAGGTAGAGCTTGCAAAACAGCCCAATTTCAAGAATAGTTCGTAAAATGGATTGTGTCAGACTGAAAATATTTAGCCTAAATTGAAGCAAACCAATTTTTGCTCAGCTTGTGGCCCAGATGAGCTTTTCGATCATTCTGTCTCAGGCTTATTAGTCGGCCCCTTTCTAAAATTAATCATTATAATTTTAGAAAATTGAAAATAGGTAGTTTATCCCACTCGATGAGGGACTCCTAACAACATATATGATAAAAGGCTGTGTATTTGGACTGTGAGAAGCTATTTGCAATTTGAGAACTGAGAATACAGTTGATAGAATACTTTTGCCAGTATGACAGCAAGGGTATTGCTTATTGTATGTGACAGAGACATTTGCCACTGGGACAACATCCATAGGTGCTCAAAGGAACCAATAGAAGCAACAATCTGTGTCAAAAGCCAAATAAATATCAAATTATCATAAAATATGTCAAGGCAGAATGTACCCCAGGCACTTTTGTTACAGGCAGTGGTTCACCAGTGAAACTTGATTCATCTACAGTGCTTCTACCAGCTCTCACAACTCCATCAGCTGGAATACGGTCCTAGACAAAGGGGTATATGGGTTAAAAGCAAAAATCAAGCAGCTTTGACAAGTAATTTATTCATATTACTTGTCAAAATCTAAGCAGAAGAATTAAAACTTAGAAATGATATTAGCAATGGTTTTGTAGCACAAGCAACATCACATATGACAAATTTGAAAACAGTGATTATAGGCGTACTGCCCTCCCTCCTCTCCTCCTTCCCAACTACTGGACAACATGTGATAGGTTTCTACTCAAGAAACCTTCACAATCAACACAAAACGCACCAAACGCACACACCAGCTAATGAAATACCTCTTCTTGTATTAAGAGTAACCAGAAAGAAAATGTACAGAGAACACTGAGAGCCTAACCTTCCCCCACAGGATAACAGCTCATGTTAGAAACTACAATCAATCCAAAAATCCTCTAAACAGTTATTCAAAAACTATTTATACAAAGTCAATTCCCGCCTTTCCTAACTGCCAAGGCAGTTAGGCTATTAATATTTCTTTCTTCTCTCATACACTCTCAACCTCCTAACATTACCCTCCGCCTCTTCAACAACCTTGTCCTCAAGGTTGAATTCGGGATATGATCCTGGATGGTCAACCTGTCTTCCCACGTTGCGCCCTCTCTTCCTGGATGGTCACCCTATCTCCTTGTTGTACTTGCCTACTGTCCAGAATTCTCACAGGCCAGTAAGTTGGTCCTTCTACCTGCAATTCTAAAGGTAAGTCCTTCTCCACCTTCTTGTCACCTATTGCCTTCTTCAGTTGGGACACCTAGAAAACTGAGTGGATCCTAGCTGCTTCTGGTAACATGAGTCTGTAAGCCACCTCTCCCACTTTCTGCACTACTTGAAACGGTCCAAAATACCAAGCTGACAACTTTGGATGAAGTCTTATTGGCATGGAAGATTGTCTATGAGGTCTAATCTTAAGATAAACCCAATCATCCACCTTAATATTCGTTGGTCTCCTCCTTTTATTGGTCTTATTGGCCTGTTGTGTCATTAAATCTTGGGCTCGAGTCAAATGAAACTTTAACTGCTTAAGTGTTTCATCCCTTGTTTTCAGCTCATGAGCAACTGCTTCCATTGGTGTTTCTCCTGGCACAAATCTACTTAAAGATGGGGGAGCCCTACCATAAACAGTTTCAAATGAGGTGCATCTGGCCGCCCCCTGGTAACTGGTATTATACCAGTACTCAGCCCAAGGTAGCATTGTTTTCCAGCTCTTTGGTTGCTCGGAACAGAAACACCTTAAGTAGCCCTCCACAATCCGATTTAATACCTCCGTTTGTCCATCTGTTTCAGGATGATAGCTTGTGCTCATCCTGAGTTGGGTTCCCTACATCTTAAATAGCTCCTTCCAAAAAGCACTTAAGAATAAGGGGTCCCTATCACTGACAATCGAAATTGGGATCCCATGTAGCCTCATTATCTCCTTAACGAACACCTCTGCCACTGTCCGAGCCGAATAGGGGTGTTTGAGCGGCACAAAGTGAGCATACTTACTCAGCTGGTCAACCACTACCAATACTGTATCATAGCCTTGTGATTTTGGCAGCTTCACTATAAAGTTCATACTCACCTCTTCCCAAACAGCGTGAGGTATGGGTAAGGATTGTAACAGCCCTTGAGGAGAGCCTGCCAAGTACTTGTGCTGTTGGCACACCAAACACCCTGCCACAAAATCAGTAATTGACTTCTTCATTCCCCTCCAATACAGCGACTGTGCAACCCTCCTGTATGTCCTATACACCCCCGAATGACTGCCTGTTCGGGTTACATGGAACTCGGCCAGTAGCTTTGGAATCCAAGCTAATTTTGCAGACAACACCAACCTTCCTTTGTAATGCAATTGGTCTTGTTCTAAAGTAAAAGTTGCATGAGCCTCGAGATCCTTCTTAAGATCTTTAATCACCTTTACCAACTCCTGATCCTCCTCTACCCCCTGTAATATTTCTTTGAAATCTTGCCAATGTGGCCTTGCGATCAGTCTTATCTCCTCATCTTCTTCTCTGCTTTCTCCTCTTCTCGACAGTGCATCCGCCACCCGAATGGTGTTGCCAGCTTTGTACCGAATCTTAAAGTCATACCCCAGTAACTTTGTTATCCAGTTCTGCTGGTTCTGTGTAGTTATTCTCTGCTCCAACAAGTATTTAAGGCTACACTGAACCGTGTGCACTATAAATATCTATCCCTCTCAAGCCCTTCAAGGTTCTCAGCTCCTCCCACTCATGAACGGCCTTGGTCTTATCCGGGTCCATCTCTACACCTTTCTCTGAGATCTGATGTCCCAGGTACCGAATCTGTGTCTGCCCGAAGTCACACTTCTTCTTATTAGCCACCCACTTACTCTGCTCCAACACTTGTAATACTAGTTTGACATGGTCCAAGTGTTCCTCCCACGTCAAGTTGTACACTAATATATCATCAAAGAAAACCAACACAAACTTCCGCAAATATGGTTGCAATAGGCTATTCATGGCGCTCTGAAAAGTGGTCGGCGCGTTGGTGAAGCCGAACGGCATTACCAAAAACTCATAGTGACCCTGATGGATCCTAAAAGCAGTCTTATGAATATCCCCCTCACCCATCCCAATCTGATGGTATCCGGCCTTTAAGTCAATCTTGGAGAAATATCTAGCCCCCCTCAATTCATCTAGGAGGTCTTCTATCATCGAAATCGGAAATTTGTCTGGCATAGTCGCACAGTTCAAAGCTCTATAATCTACACAGAACCGCCAGCTTCCATCCCTCTTCTTGACCAGGATGACAGGGCTGGAATATAGGTTGGTACTTGGCCGAATGACCCCTGCTCTCAACATGTCTGCAACATGTTTCTCTATTTCTCCCCTTCATTGAGTGTGGATATCTGTAGGGCAGAACGTTCAATGGCTCAACCCCTTCCTTGAGGGCAATTTGGTGTGCCATTCCCCGTTCGGGTGGCAGCCCGCTCACCTCCTGAAAAACCCTGGGGTGTAACTTCAAAACCTCTTCCAGCTCCCCTTTTTGCTCCTCGGTCAACTCTATATGCCATTTCCTATCTTCCACCTTGTCACAGTGACTTAAATCCCACAGGGTCTAAATTTCCACCTCTATCAGCTTCAATGGGGCTTTAGGCTCAATCACCCACCTAGCCAAGGTAGGATCCCCTTTAATCTTCACCTTCTTCCCTTCCTAACTATAGACCATTGTCATTTCTCCCAGTTCAACATTAGTTCCCCCACTTTTGCTAACCATTCTACCCCTAATATGATGTCCACTCCTCCCAACTCGAACAAATGGAAGTTCTCCTCTATGGTGGCCTCTTCCAAAGTTAACAGAACCTTCTAACAGCACCCACTGGTTCTCTTTCGTTGCCCTTCTCCCAGGCTCACCTGATAAGGGTTTGTTGCTCTAATGCCTAAACCCAACTCTGCCGCCAACCCTTTATCAATAAAATTGTGGCTTACGCCACTATCTATCAACACCAAGACTTTTCTTTCCCCAATTATTCCCTGCAACTTCATGGTCTTTGGTTGGGTTAAGCCTTTGGCTGAAAAAGCCGACAGTTGCATTTGCCTTTGTTCCCGTTCGGTCATTTCCTCCTCCCATTTGGTCATTCCCTCTTCATCGCCCTCTTCATCCTCTGCTAAAAGTACCACCCGCAGGCTCCTTTCTGGTCACTGGTGATTGGGCCCAAATGGTCCCCCACATCTAAAGCATCGCCCCTCTTCTCTTTCCTTCAGGAACTCAGGATAAGGCAAGTTCCTCACCGTTCAGTTTTTGTTGTCGCTTCCTCCAATACCGTTCGGTCTGCCCATACCGTTCGGTCTAGTGTTGGCATTCGGTCCCCCAATACTGTTCGGTCCGCCAATATCATTCGGTCCTTCTCTTTTCCCCGATCCTACGCTTTCTGCCCCACTCGGTCGACTCGGATTAAGGCAACTAATCTCATTTCTTGTCACTGCCCCGACCCCTCATCCCCAAGATTGCGAAATCTTGGTCGCATTCCAACTTCCCCCTCTCGCTCCATGCATTGCATCCTCCACGTCTCTCGCGATTCTCATTGCCACTATCAGCTCTTGCGGATCGTGAGTTCGAACCTACCCTTTAATGTCCTCGCGCAATCCGGCGAGGAAGTATCCCAGCATCTGCTCCTCCGTCACGCCACGTGTTTGCCCCACCAATATCTCAAACTCTCGGACATAATCTTCCACGGTGTTCTCTTGTCGCAGCGTCACCAGTCGTTCAAACACCGTCCCTGGAATCCACCTCCAAACCGGTCGATCATGGCTGCTTTAAGGCCCTCCCAAGAACGATTCTTGGCCTTTTCTTTCCAAAACTTGAACCAGTAACTCGCACTGCCCTCCATGCTAATCTACGCGAGTTCCACCTTCTCTTCCTCCACCACTTTCTAAAGATCAAAAAATCGTTCCGCCAATTGATCCAATTGAAAGGTTTCATCCCTTCGAACGTGGGTAAGTCCACCCTTCTCCTCCAATTACTTTGTACCTCCTGGTGATCGCCGCCCCCTCTCCCTCCAGTTTCCTCCTCACGCCTCCGTTGATTCTCATTTACGGATGTTTGACTCCCATCGGAGTGGTCGTCATTGTTGTTAACCGGCGCCCCCATCATCCACATTAATTGTCGCAGGTCCCGTCGTACGGCGGCTGATTCCGCCTTCATCCCCTCCATCGTAATCTCCAATGCCTCCAATCTTCCCTCCGTGGTTTCCTCCATAACTCATTCTCGCGCCCAATTTGGGATCTGGCAGGTCGGACCAAATTGATAGGTTTCTACTCAAGAAACCTTCACAATCAACACAAAACGCATATACCAGCTAATGAAATACCTCTTCTTGTATTAACAATAACCAGAAAGAAAATTTACAGAGAACACTGAGAGCCTAACCTCCCCCCACAGGATAACAACTCCTGTTAGAAACTACAATCAATCCAAAATCCTCTAAACAGTTATTCAAAAACTATTTATACAAAGTCAATTCCCGCCTTTCCTAACTGCCTTCTTTCTTCTCTCATACACTCTCAACCTCCTAACAACATGTGTATTGCTATTAGCAGTTTTCTTTTTCAACAGTTCACCTTATACTTTTTGAACCCAAAATTACACCACTAAAAAACATCCACTTGGAGAGAATACACAACTGAAGCTTCTTTCTAAACTAAAGAAAGGGTGAAGGAGCTACAGGGTTGTATCCGATAATATGTAGATTCTGATATTACTCACTCCAGGCAGCACAATAATTTGGTCTCCAACAGAAAGACTTTCGGAAGGAACTTCAACAACTGAGCCAGCCTCTGTTTCCTCATTGTTAACTAGAAGGCGAGCTTTTGGTGGCAACAAACTAAGAAGTCCTGCCATATCACTTGTTGCTTTAATTTTAGCTCTCTGTTCGAGATTCCTTCCTAGCAACACAAATGCAATTAGCATAATTGGCTCCTCAAAGAAAGCCTTCCATCCCTGCATAACATTTAAAAAATATCATTTAGCACAATTAAATTTATCTTTACACATATAATTACAAATCCAATTCCATAATTTCACAAAGAAAATATGTTTTCTAGCTTCTAATTAATAGATATAAACAAGCACATGTTGAGCATCTAAGTCTAACCAACAGCTGGTTTTGACTGGTGTAATATAAATGTGATGAGTATAAGTTATTATTTTTCCTATATATGAGATGAATAGAGCACTATTCAACAAAACTAGATAGATAAGAATCAGCCTAAGTCACATCCTGTAATGAGCCTTCATTCAAGATAACAAAACAAGGATACAAATTAGAAGAAAAAAAGTCCACTTCTCCTATTATTGAAAATTAATGTGCAAGGAAAAACAGGGTACAAAGAATACAAAGGAATTTCTTCCTTCCACACAAGGCATTCCCTGTTCACAACTATCTTTTTCTCCCAACCTCCCACACCATGGATGATATGAAAATATAGACTTTTGTCTAACATAAGTCTCACCCTCTTATAACAGCTAAACACCTCGTTTTTTTATTCCTCTAATATAATTTCCAACCCCTCTCACCCCTCTCAGCACTCCCCTACCTAACACATCCACCATCATTTACCAAAATGAAAAAGACAAGCAAAAGCTATAGCTTTGTAATGTAAATGAACATAAGCATGAGCTAAAAACTCAAACCAAACTATGATCATGAATGTGGACTGTGGAGGAACACGTACGCTACTATTTCTTAATAATAGCTAAAGTATACAGTCTGTTGGATCAATATAATTGACTCTACCAACCTACTTGTTCATGAGCAATGCTTGTGTGAAAGTGTGGGGACCAAAATGTGTACACACATGTATCAATGATTAGATAAAAGAGATCACTGAGAGTATTTAGCCGAATCCAGAAAAACAAACCAGAAGAGAATTTACATAATATAATCTGTGAGCTACTAGTACTTAGCCATCTTGCAAACTATACCTATATAGGAATCATAAACTTGACAGTCAGCAACAAAAGAAATTTGAGTTCTCTATTTTCTTTAATGATTTGAAGATAGCGTTTACTAAATGTTGCCAGCAACTAATTGAATCAAAATTACAGATTAGAGATAACAAACTTCAGAAAGACATTTTACCAATTTTGGAACTAAGGCAGCAAATGAGCTGACAGTAAATGAAGACAAAGCCCCAAGACCAACTAAGGTGTTCATGTTTGGTGTTGTTTTAAGAAGGCTTTTTAAACCATCAAGGATAAGCTGGCGGCCAGGACCAAGCAATGTAAACAAAGATAACGATAGATGAAACCCAATGGAATGAAAGACATGGATCCATGGTGCCTTTGCTGCAAAGAAATGAGAGAAATGGCCAACAAGACAGACAGCACATAGAGCCCAAGAAACTGCTAGCTCACGACCTTTAAACAGCACATAAAAAAGAAAGGTCACCAATTAGTCCCAGAAGTTAAAACAGTTAAATCATCAGAGAACCCCTCAGAAATAGCATGAGTGGGCTCTTGTTGCAATATTAGTGTAGATTTAATTAGTGCTTACCACTTTCTCTTAATTGTCTATGTCTTTCCTCCATCTTCCTTTCAAAAATTTGGAGGAAATTCTCTCTTGTAGAATCTGCACTTTCAGGATCAGAATGGTCAGCAATCAAACACACTAGTGGAGAAATCTGTTCCCATTTAAACTACATACAAGCCTTAAGCTTCAACTAAACAAAAAATAAAACATAATCCCTGACAATTATAATTTGATCCGAGATCAAAATTTATAAATGACTAGCATGTGATTGTTACAACTATTCACAGGGAAAGGTTAGGAAGATTCTTGATGAAAATGTTTAAAATTTGGGAGCATTAACCACTCATCTGGCTAGTGATTAATAAGCAACCACCTACTGACCTCACCTAATTAATCACTTAGTGGTTAATTATTCCTTCACTGGAAATATTTGTCAAGAAATCCTGTATCTTTTTTGTAGTTTAATCAATATTTTATTCACTTAAGTTGCAGAATAAATAATCATTCCAATCGGGCCTTTGCAGGAACACAATTCAGTGGAAAATGTCAAAAGTTATGAAATGCCCAATACTATCTTGATCGTATCTTAGATTATACTAGATTGTCTTTAACAATTAGTTTACCTATTCCCTCAATACCTCTTAGGATTGCTCATCAACTTACCATGTTTCGTTATCTCATGATTTGTTTCCTATATAGTTATAGTAGAGAGAAATTGTAGAGTCATTTGTAATGGAATCCGTGTGTGTAAGAACAGCAAAGAAACACATATATATAATGCAGCATTATATAAAGCTGTTAGGGGTTTATTATACTGGAGCTTGTAAAAATAAAATACAGCATTATACATTAATTGGGTACATAAATATATGGTGAAAAATCAACCATTGAATCATACATTATTCCCACCAATCATACGCACAAAACAAAATAAACCAATTGCACATGAATAAGAGTCGCTAAAATTCATTATAACACTAGGATCACTAGTCTCATATTCAACATCAGCAAAATTCTTCACCGTGCAGAGGCTCCAGAACACAGACATGGCTCTCCAATACCCATCACAAGAAGCCACGGAGATTCACCTTCTGAAGGGAGAAAGTATAACATGAATAATGGATTTTAAAATATCCTATATATCTAAGTAGTGGGGTGGTATAAGATTTGAAAACAATTTACTCATACAGAAGGTAAAGCATTAAAACTTAGAACCCCATGAATTGATGGCATACCATTGACTCCAGAAAACCACTTTTGCATTTATATGGTGAACTAACTCCTTCAGTAGATAGCTTCTTCACCTGCCACTTAACCCGCCAATTTTATGTAAATGAAATGAAATTCTATGACATGCCGTAAGATTTAATCTCATATGAAGTAATGACTGCTAAGTGGACAGCCAGAGAACTATAGGAGTCATGTGACCAATATTGCATGTAGTGTCTATTAAATCCATGCGTAAAAATCTTATTCTTACTTCGGAAAGAGCTAGTATATATTGTTCCCAATTGAAGTTTGGTAGGAAGACCAGTTGCTTGTCATTTATATTCACACATTTTAATTTCAAACTAAATTCCTAGCTTCTAGTTCAGTCCATGGAGTACAATTGAACCTTTACAAATTAAAACTAAATACCGATATAAGGACTCAAAACATTGATAATATAGAGATGTATGGATTTTGAAATAAACGGACAACATTAAGGTGCAAATAATTTTAAATGAAGCAAGGTTTGAATACTCAATTCCAAGTTCTTGTTCACAGGTAACAAGATATTCATTTCAAAGTGTGACTTAAAGAAGGAGCCCAACTAAAATAGGTATTGGTATTATTTACAGCTTCGATTAATACTTGAATTATATATATCCAAAATTCAGAGATATATAGACAAAAGATAGCAAGCTCATATTACAACGAAAGGCCCAACTAATATAGGTATTACAATTATTCACAGCTTTATGAATTATCAATAGACCAAAAATGGCAGGCCAATTGTACTAATACCATTATTATATAAATACACACATACAGTATAATCATATTTTGGTAACTTTAAAAAGCAATTTCTATTGCCAATAGAAAATATCTAGAAAGCTGAAACAGTTTAACAGTTTACTACCAATCAAGCCAAATATTTCAAAGAAATTATGCTAGTACGCTTCCTTTATGACAACTATTCCAAGAATCAAGCAATCAACTCTAACAATTCCAAGTAACAGACATGACTTTGAGTAAGTTAACAGACACGCCAAATGACATAAGTAAGATAGGATGGGCATCTGTGAAAAATAATATAATTAAATGATGTAAAAGTAGTATAACCAACCACGCATGTGATTTTATGAAAAATAAGCAAATACCAAGGTAAAAAAACATAAAAAAACACTGAATTGACTCAATAATGGCTGGCTCAACTGGTAGGAATGAATAATACCTCGGAGGCTAGAATTGTAACCACAGCTGGTTAAATGCTCTGCAAGTGCCTCCCCTAATTGCTTTTGCCAATTTGGTGCATTCTTTGCTTCAGATATAGGCCAAACGATTGCTGTCTCTGTTGTTAAATTTACACTAGCTGATGACACCTGTGGCTACCCAATGTTCATTTGCATAAAGAGTAAAGAAACAGTATTTAGATTACTGTAAAAAATTATAGAGAGGGTTTATCAACTATGTACTGTTGGCACAAAAACTTCTACACTCAAGCAATCAAAATCACCTTTAGGATTTAGACACCAATGACTAAACTACTGCGTTCTTTTGAAACTGTTGAACATGATTTTTCCGCATTAAGGTCAATCATCTCCCACGACATCCACAGACTTACGAAATAAAAAATACCGCACGCTCATAGTAAACCTAGCAGAAAGCCCCCAACAACAGAACCAGTATACCAATCATCTTACAAATAAAATAATTGAAGCATCCAAAGTTTAGACTGTAAAACAAACCAGATACAAATTTGAAATACTTACTTGATTTTCCAGTATCCTTTTCACATTCGCCGCACATCCCCCGCACACCATTCCCTATCAAACGCACAAAAAAGTGAAATACTAAAAATAAAACTAACAGGAAAAATTCTACACAGAGAGAAGAGTTCACACTGAAACATCGAGAATGATAACGTCAGGCGAAAGTGCCGAAAGCTCCTGTGACGCGTCACCAACCAATTGGAGATTAGCATCACCAGACTCACCGCCAGAACCGCCAGAACCTCCGTTTTCACCGATTCCACCGCCTCCATTTCCACCGCCGGTGGAAGAAGCACAGGAAGCGGCGGAGCTCGAAATGCAGCGGAGTCGGCACGGCTTTCGCGGGAGCAACCCGCCGAAGCAGCGGAGCGAGGACGGCGACGGTGCGGAAGTAAAAGAACATGGAATGCGGCAGCAGTTGTTGTAGGAAGCAACGAGGCATCTGAGGTTGCGGCGGACGAAGGCGCGTTGGGGAGCGCCGGCAAAATGACGGTGGAGCACTCTGAAGAGCGCCATGTGCGCCGTCGTGGTGACGGAGAATGCAGAATCCATCAGATTGGGTAGGAAAATAGAGAAGAGAAGAGTCGTCAAGCGTTGTAGTTGAGTTCTTTCTTATTAGTACAGACGTCCACGCTATGCACGCTATGGTGGGTCTTGACTTTGCTTTTTGGAATGTTAAAACAATCAGAAAATTATCTATAGACAATGCCAATTTCACACTTTTTTTTTTTTTTCCATGAGTAATGATATTTAGACAATATCTGAGAATATTTCAACATTGATTACGTGTCAATATGTGATTGGTTATAAATTACTTTACACTCAATAATAATAATTATAAACACTATTATGGAGTAATTTATGATCAAAGATTGAGACGTAATCAATGTTCAAATATTGTCAAAAAAATATTGTCTAAATATTATTATTCTTTTTTTTATATGTTTTCTTTTGTTTTTTAGTAAGAGAATCTTTAATGGATTTTTTAATTCTTTAATTTATAAGAAAAATATGATTTTAGTATAGGCTTTACAAACCCGAGATGTAAACTTCAAAAGAAATTTTTATATAAAGAAAGTTCTTTAAATTACGTATATAAAAGATTAATTCAAAAAAACAATTTCTTAAGACTAGCTTAACATAAAAAATTTAATATTAAGAATCCTTATAAAACAAATTCTTATTCATTACTTCCTAACTAATAAATTAATGATTTTCTTAGTGTTGTCAAAATGGATTATAACTCCCGAGTTGACCTGGTTCACCACGGATTTAAGTTGAGTTGAGATTGAAAAAATATAATTTTTTTATGCGGGTTAGTTTTCAATCCGGCTCACTTAGAACCCGAGCTCACCAGGTTGAAGCCGTGATGAATTGGGTTGGCTCACCAACCCACCTAATTTAACTTAATTATTTATTATTTTGTATTTCAATATTATTAAGTAACATTTTTTTATTATATTGTAGAAGAGAATAAAAAAAAGATGTTTCAAAAGAAAAATATTATAAATTTATCTATTCAAGACTCTAATATTATAAATTGACAAGTGATACAAAATATATCAATATTAAAAACTTAATTGTTGGTCTTGGATTGTATGATACTTTTTTTATTTATTTTGAATTGTCTTTGGAGTTTAACATCATTTTAGAGTGAAATTTATTTAGATTTGAATTAAAAAAAATTATAATTTTTTTTATTTAAAAAAACTTATAATTAAGTGAGTTAGTGAACCAACCTATTTAACCCACTAACTCGTGGTGTGTCGGGCCAGATTCGATTTTTTCAGCTCGCTAATATGTGAGTCGGGTTGGATTGACTCACTAAGTGATCAACCCGTGGTGAGCAGAGTCGGGTTATCCGCTTGACAACTCTAAAGATGAAAAAACATTAATTATTAAAAGTGGATTAGTGAAAAAAAAGGAAAAAGAGTATATTGAAGAGAAAGTGTTTCATAAGGTTGGTGAATCACTTATACAAGCATATAATGTAGATAGATATATGTGAAAAGTAGTTTGATGTTAAAATAAATTCGGATTCAGATGTAAGAGTAATAAATGTATATTAAATGTGTAACATACTACCTTACCTTAATCCATATTTTGTAATGGGTTTTTGATAAAGATAAGTCGAATCACTACTCCAATATATTTAAACCTTATTATTGACTTAATCAAGATTACTTACTTAGCAAGTGGGTTTAACCAGTTTTATTGATCGAGTTGCTGACTATTGACCAGTTGTTGCTTAGATCTTTGATTGATTGATTCTTATTGTACACAACTCCTAAGCCCGAGCATTGTTAAAGACTATGTGAAGGGATTTGCTTCAACTAGCATCGTTTGGGAATTTGCTTCAACCGTCTAAGTCTTGTTTGAAATATGACTGTTGAGGACGAAGGTTGGGATTGTTTAATATTCACGCTTGTCACTTTTAACAGGGGATGTGAAGTGTCAAGTCTTTTGGGTTGTCAGATGCAAGCAAATCTAACGGTTGAGGCTTCATGACGGTTGAGCTACCTACTGAAAAGTGTGATAATTACTTATTATTCACACTTATTAGAACACACTATTTATCTTTTTGCCATTTATTTTGTGATGAATTCCATGAAAAGATGCAAGACTTGTATATAGTTTTCATAGATAAAGATAATTATCTATTTTTGGTTTATTTTGTAGAAAAATGAAGGATTGAAGATGATTAAAGAGATGTTGCCAAAAGCAACTCGTTCAAGGAGTCACAAACACTCGCCTAACAAGATCTAAACAACATTAACCGAGTCAAGAAGCACATGGAATTAAACAAGCCAACATGTCAAAAAGTTATCTCTCGCTCAATGATAGAATTTTCTGGCCTAACGAAAAAGCACTTTTTAATGAATGATTTAAAGTATCAAGAGTGAAAAAAAAAATAGTTTTTAAACGCGAAAACGAACCACACACTCAAGACATAGGTTAAGTCATTTCTAGCCTCAAGAATTTTCATCATTTCAATTCATTCTTATGTTTTAGATATATAAGTATAATTAACCATATAGAGCTTAACATAACACCGCTACTATAAACCCATGACAAAATAACAAATATGCAAACCATCGTCTTTTGGAATGCGTTGGGCAGGGAATTAAAGTGTTGAATTAAAATATAAATTAAATTATTGATTGTAAATTAATAAAAGGATATGTTAGTATGTACCAAATTAAACTGCTACGGTTGGAAAAAGAAGGAAGTGAGAGAAAGAAATGGAAAAATTGTACTAATATTTTTGTTTTTTTAATTATAAACACTTTCTCAAAAAATTTTAAATTTATTTAAAATATAAAAAAAAAAACTATTTTTTCTAGAGTTTTGTTAACCTAAATAAAAAACGTATTTTTATTCTTCTAATCTCGTCTGTTTTGATTTTTTGTATATTTTTTTTTGCGTTAATTACACTTTTATTTTACAGAATAATTTTTTTATAAAATTTTAATTAATTAGACGAAATTGGAGATTATCACCTTTAAAAAAATCATAAAAAACCTATCGATTCAAATTTCAATAAATACATCTTACACTTGCCAACTACTCCCTTCACCTAATTTCATAACTACTCCTAGAAACCAACATTTCAATCTTTACCCAAGGTAAGTAGAACGATGGTTTATTTGAAATAACATTAAGATTGTCTTATGATTTGAAAATGGATTTGATGAATAGAATTCGGAGAGAAAAAAAAAATGAAGATAACATAATGCTTTTACCTGCATCTCCCGATAGACCCTTTTGTTCTTTGAATTAAATAAAAAGAAAAAGAAAAACGTACCGAGGTAATTAAAACCTATAATAAATTTCCATCAATTTTCACCAAACTGAATTAAATGAAGTTGTTATATATCTCCATCCCCAACAGAGATTCACTGTTCTCCTTCACTCTTCACTATGTATTATTGTTCTTCTTTTTTTTTTTCATTCGTGGTTTTTTGTGGTATGTCCATTAATCGATATATAACTTTATTAAGATATTCGTAATTTTGATGATAAATAATACTGAATTTTTATAAGTTAATCATAGTCTCTCTAAATGTATAATAGGAACTACTCACACAAAGATTATTAGATCATCTAAAGCATATTAGAAGAAAGTTATTAGAAAACCTTAACATAAAATAATATAAAATATTCGGTATTCAAGATGTTATCAAGAATGTCTTCATAATGACCATCAAAAGTCATCAACATGACATTAATAAACTTTGAGTAATAATATCATAACTCACTTTTACATTCATTTGACACAAAAACAAGAATAAAATGATTCAAAAAGTGTAAAATTTTGTAATTTTTCAAAAAAGAAAAGAGTAAAAAGTAAGTAAGAATAGTATCAAATGAATGTATAAAATTTAGGTGTGTCAAAGAATATTTTTCTAAACACTTATAATATGTGTTCAAAACATTATGCAAGTTTCATTTGTTATATCATCTACTCTTCAGCAAATGCCAGTTACAATCCATAACGATTATGAAAAAGTGAACAAACTTATTTTATAATTTGTATGCTCAATTTGATAGAGTAATTCGAAGAAATGTTTTTAAAAAATTTGTCCTTTGCATAAGTTGAATATGACATAAAAACACATAAAAATAAAAGAGGTGTATATATGCTACTGTCAAATCTTTTAAGTGATAGATCTAAATAGATCCTCTAATGAACTTTAAACAAGGAACTTTTATTTTTAAATCTTTTACCTTATTATGTGTATTCTTTCAAATGCGTGATCATAATTTGTATCTTTATATCAAGGAGTTTTCTTTCTAATTTTCAAACAATATTTTGTTCAAACTAAAACAAATAAAATATTCAACAAAACAAAAACTTAATGTTAAAGAATTCAAACTAAAAGTAATAAAATATTCAACAAAAAATCCTCTAATGTCCTTCAAACAGTCTCCATCATAGTGTAGCAACCTTAATTTCAAGATCCTCACCCAAATCCTCTATTTTACATATTTACAAAAGATTTTAAAAGATAAAAGATGAAGTTTAATAAGTAATCCTTCATAAAAGTACGGTTCTTCATTCTTCTTCTTCTATCCTTTTGACCATGTTTTTTGTCAATGGTCCAAAATGGTCCTCTATCATAGTGTAGCAACCTTAATTTCAAGATCCTCACCCAAATCCTCTATGGTGCCATGAAAGGGTAAATTCATTCCATTCCATGCCACTCATGGTGACAACCTCCTTCTTCACTCTTAGATGACCCCTAATGACCTAACTGATTCCCATCAAGACTAGTCTTCAACCACAATATCGTGTGTTTCTTGCTAACTATCTTCCACCCTCAAAACTACCTCAAGAAATTATGTAGGGCTTGAAGGACCACATCCCACCACCAACAAACTTCAATGTTGAAATCATTTGTCTCCTACGAACCTATGACTTGGAGCTTCGACATCATTTAAGGGAAACTGCAATTGATTTGACAAGGCATAATCCATTGCCAAAAGGAATTAGAAAAGACTTCATCCCAACCTGTCGCAACCGGAAAATCGCGACGGGACGACGATCCAAAGAAGGGAAACGTTTTTTAGAAAAAGAGATTTGGAGTCGCCACCATAGTTTATTATGGAAAACTATGGAAAAAAACCATAAAGAAAAGACACGGTCCACGAAAGCCAAAGATTGGGTTCGGGAGTCAGTTACGTGTGGGGAAGATGTTAGCACCCCACAACGCCTGCCCTAAGGCAATACCTTTAATTAAATATGCGAATAAAGTGTGGTTTGCAAAATATTTAATTTCCCTTAAAAAATAAAAATCAAAACAAAATATATTTTTTGGTTTTTGGGTCCGACAAGGATTGACCTTGCTCCTACGTATTCTCAAAATGAGAAATCAGGGTTACGTAGTTCTTTCAAACAGTTTGGAAAATTTGTTTGAGGAATTTGTTTGGAAAAGTTGACTGGAAGTTTGTTTGGTATTTTCGGTATTTTTATAAAAGGGGAAAAGGAGAAAAGGTCTTAGCGCGAGGCTGATGCGAATGATCGCACACACGCTTCAACCTTTAAAATATTTTTGTTATTTTATAAAAGGAGAAAAGGTCTTTGCGCGAGGCTGATGCGAGTGATCGCACACACGCTTAAACCTTTAACGTTTTTGTATTTAGTAAAAGGGAAAAAGGCCTTAGCGCGAGGCTGATGCGAATGATCGCACACACGCTTAAACCTTCAAAATATTTTTGTTATTTTGTAAAAAGGAAAAAAAGTCTTAGCGCGAGGCTGATGCGAATGATCGCACACACGCTTAAACCTTCAAAATATTTTTGTTTAACATTATTTGTGCTTATTTGTTTTTTATTTAGTGTTTAAGGTGTCAAATATAAACAATGGGGTACATAAAGTAAAAGCTAATAATCAACAAATAATAAAAATAAAGAAATAAAATAAAAGCAAAAAAAGAAGCCCAATAAGAATAGGGGTGTAGAGATAAACCAGGGGTGCAACATGAAATTTATTGACCCATGACCAAAGGTAGGAGTGCAGCAGTGCAATTTGGAGGTGCCACTAGATATTGTGCTGACTAGGCCCAAGGCCCATTTTCTTGTTTCCAGAAAGGGAATAGTGGTGTGACTAGCATTGCACGTGGTGGCAGAAGTCGCAGCCCAATGGCCAGGCCCAACCATTTTCTTTTGTTTGCAGATAGGGAATGATGGTGTGAACGGAGAACAGGAGGTGCAGGAAAGAAACTCCAAACCCGTCAGCCAGGCCCAAGGCCATTTAACCCTAACAGAAACATTAGGGGTTCTGGCAGCTGACTCCCATTTGTGCAATCAACCTCCAAGACCTAAGATCCTCTCCTCCTCTGAACCAAACAACCAAAAGCAAGTGTGCCTCCCCTACTCGAGGGCGCTGTCGTCTCCGCCAGACCAGCCACCACCGTGTTAGTTGCCGCGAGCCACCGCACCACCACCTCATCCAGTTTCATCGTCGTCAACGACAGCTAGCGCTACCTGGACCACGGTCAGCCATGGCGTCAAGATCTTCTCCAACAACCTCTGCCTCTCCGCCTCGCACGGCTTCGTTTGCAACTTCCACGTGCAACTCAAACAAACGCCCACATCTTCTAACTCAGCCCTGATAACATCTCCGACGAAACCCCTCAACCCTCCTTGCTCCTCCTTGCACGAGGTTCGGTCCTCTTCCCCTATCTTAGGTCGCGATACAGGCGACATCACCGGTCACCACCGGGGCTTCTTCTCGCGTCCCGTTTAACTTGGGCGCAACACTCTTCCACCAACGCCCATGACCGTCGAGACTTCCCCAAGATCTCCAATCCAGTTAGGACCTCCACCGACGACGATGGTCACCTTGGGAAGACTTAATCGCGACCTTCCTCTTTCGCTATTTTCCACCAACTTGCGCTCCCTTGGTTCGACGAGAATCGCTATTGGTGGTGCCAACGGCAATTGTCCCTCTTTCTCCTCCGACGTGGGTTTACCTTCTTGTAGATCCGCTGCCGTGAGATGTGACCCCTCACCACCGCTAGACCTCCTCACCTCCGCCAGACCATGACGCATTGGCTGGAGATATATTGCATCCTGCCTTAGGATTCCATCTTTCTAGTGACTAGAAATGGCATGAGTATTGTTGTTCTGTTGGAGTTGCAGGTGACGCCAAGATGCTTTTGCGTGATGAAAATGGAAGAAGGAGGTGAGGTTCGGGGTTGAATCTGGTTTTGTGAAGAATTATGAATGGTGATGAAAATGTAAGAAGGGAAAGCGTGATTGAGTTTCTCTGTTTTTCTCTTGTTTTTCTCTTGTTTGGTGTTTTGCGATGGAGGAGTAAGTATAATTGGGAGTGAAAGGCCAAAAAAAATGCGGTTGAGGTTGTTATCGGTTTGGCAGAATAGAGAGGTGGTGTGTGTATGATTCTATTAGGGTTGTTAGCTGTGTTGGTAATTCTGTTGCTGGTGATGGATTATGAAAGGTGATGATGATTATGGTTGTCCGAGAGGAACAAAGGTGCTACTCCTAGATTATGGAAATCTCAGATGAAGATGGTGGGGGTTGTAGGCCATGGCGAATGGTTTCTTTTCTCTGTGATTTTTTGTGTCTGTTTGGTGTTGATGGAAATGAAAATGGTGGAGGTGGTTACGGGTCATAGGTGGAGTGGATTGGAGTGTGTGTGTGATCGAGAATATCGTTCTGTTGATGGATGAACATGGATTGAGAGGTGGTGCCTGCGTGAGGGAGGAGGTCATTCTGTTATGTCCCCTTTTCCATACCACCAAAATCTTTTTTCTTTTTTCTTTCTTTTTCCTTTTTTCATTCATTTTTCTTTTCTTTCTTTTTTTTTTAAAAAAAATTATTTTTGTAGAAACTCAAATTAAATAATAAAAGCAAAAGACTAAACAAATAGCAAATAAAAGGTAAAAATAATGAAACTAAAATAAAAAAAATAAAAAATAAAAAAAGAAAATAAAAATAAGATAAAAATGAAAACAAGTTTTATTATTTAATAACCCGGACGAAATTGGGTGTTGACACAACCCAATTTTTATCGACCAAGACAAACGAAAGACAAAATAGCCATATTACCCCTACAACTGAGGTGTAGTAGTTACAACATAATAAAAAAGCCCACATATCACACATACATAATCAAGCCGTCTGATAGGATATAATGTGTATGATAAAAGGAAATAGATTAAAAAGTTAGTTGTTAGTTGGGTTGTTAGGTTGAGTCAGTCTTTCTTTATATAGTGGGGGGTCTGTGTAGGTAGGGGGATGTTTTTGGGTGTTTAAAGAATTGTTGATAGGATCATTACCATCCTGTGTGTAGGGAACTTTGTCCCTTGGAGGCATTCTTCCTATTATAGATGCCTAGAATAAAAAATTCCAAACCTTTCAGTGAGCTTTGGTGTTTTACAGTAGTTTTCTTAGGTTCCTTTACCTAGGAACCTAACAAACTAGTCAAACCTACCGGATGAAGGAAGAGTTGGAAGCATGGAAAGAAGCGTAAATACTTTAAAGAGAAGGGTCAACAAACAAGGAAGAGCCATGACTGAAGAAGAAGAAGATAGTATGCAAGAAATAAAGGAAAGCATCCAAGAAATAAAACACATGGTACAAGAACTCAGGAATCAGGATAAAGGCTTAGAAGAAAGTGAGAAATTTGTCATGAAAGGAAAGAAAGAAGAAAAACATGTATGGACGCTAAGAAAGATAGTCAGCAAAACATCAGATAAGCAAGAAATTCTTTGAAGAAGGAAAGTACTTGGCTAATGATTAAGAGAAGAAGGAAGAAAGATGTCCACATAGTAGTAAACCAAATGAGAAGGTAGAAGAATTGTTGAGGCCTAGGGTTAAAACAGTGATGTCAGGGAGCAACCCGGTTGAGTCTGTTTATAGAGCAAGAAAGGGAAGAAGAGAGAAACTTCTTATTAAGACAAAATCATCTATAAAACTTATATGTCTAAACGCTCTCATGTTTTGAAGTTAAAATAAATAACATTAAACGAGACAAGAATCTGAAAATGCTCAACTTGAAGAATATGATAGGCATAAACATAAGTATTAGGAACAAGATTCCCAATCATCAATCAACATAGAAAAGCCTTAGGAAAACACTTAGGAAAGCAACTAGGTTAAAGCTTCGAGACACAACACTAAACAACTTACAAGTCAAAACATTTGATAGAATTATGTTAAAGGCATAAGCTATTGACCACCACACAAGCCTCTAGACCTGAATTTGCGAGCAATAATCAATGGTTTTCCATCCTATGATAACACGTTGATGAAGATGAACCATTAGATCAAGTTTCATTGTTCTAACCTTGAGAACAAAGTTGTTCTCGAATAGGATATAATGTGTATGATAGGAAGAAATATATTAAAAAAGGTTTAATACCTATTTTGGTCCCTCGATTTGTAGGGTGTGTTCAAAGTTGTCCTCCTTTTTTTTCAAAAGTTCACAAACATCCTATATTTTGCAAAAATCGTTCAAGTTGATCCTTTTTTCTTATGGCGTTAAAAATTTAATGGCAGAGTTGCTTCCCTGGTCAAAATTAAACGACCTGTCCAATAAATTGGCAAACTCAGCCAATAAGGGACTTCCACGTGAGCCCCCTTTCCACTCAAAACTAAAAGCCAATAAGGGACTACCACGTTTGATGAACGTTTTCAGGTTATTTGCGTTGTTATTCTCTGATTCCTTCTTCTCCGCTATGAAATCCCTAACCCTAATCCCCTTTTCTCCTTTTTGTGTTCAACTTGTGGCAGTGACAAACACTACGAGCAATATGCTAGCAACAATACCAATTCCATCCTGTTCACCTTTGCTCCACCCTTCCATTACTATACCAACCACCAAAGAGACCAAGGCACAAACAACAAGTATCATGAGGGTTGTATCCTGAAGGACTTCCCATACAAAAATCCAAAATCCATGAAACCCAGAATTCGTGAAACCCAAAATCCGCGAGCTGAACTTTGGGTGAATTTATTAACTCCATAAATTTCTTTTCTCTGATTCAGCAAGTGCTCAGATGTTGATATCCCGTCATCAACTTAGGTATTTAGTTTGTCTGTGATACCCTCAACCCCACCATGAATTTTCAACTTCTTCACATCACGCCCCTCAACAATCGATCCCAACTCATCAGCGCAAATTTCAAAGCTCGCGATTTTAACTTCTTCTGACAACAATGTACCCAGTTGACAAATTTAGACCTGGAGAAGTAAAGACTTGTTTATTAGCGCGCTCCCATAGGCTGGAACCACGCCTGCAGCTATCGGCTCCGTGAGGCGGAGGCTCACCGAGGAGCCTTCGCCAAAATGCACTGAGAGGGAGGAGTGAACTGGGAAAGAAAGGAGTGTGGTGTAGGTCGCCATGTGGGTCTTGAGTCCTAATGAAGTGAAGTGGTTGAGGACGTAATTGGCGACATCGAAGTCGGGTTTTGTTCCGGCGAGGTGAGGGTGCAGGGTGAGGACGCAGAGGTAGGAAGAAGTGGTGGAGTTTGAGGAAGTGGAGTGAAAAAGTTTTTCCACCAAATAGATTTCCAGAGGAGGAGGAGGAAGGTGTAGAAGAATGAGGGAAATGCATAACGTAGAAACCGAGAATGCCACGTAACAATAAATTAGACAGCTCATTCAAGTTTTGCCAGGAAGGCAACTCTGCCGTTAATTTTTTAACGCCGTAAGCAAAAAAGACTAATGTGAACCGTTTTTGCAAAATATAGGACGGTCGTGAACTTTCAAAAAAAAGGAGAATAACTTTAAACACACCTTACAAATCAAAAGACCAAAATAGGTATTAAACCATTAAAAAATTAGTTGTTATGGGTTGTTAGGTTGAGTGAGTCTTTTTTCTTTATATAGTGGGGGTCTTTGTAGATAAACGAATGTTTTTGGATGTTTAAAGAATTATTGATAGGATCATTACCATCCTGTGTGAACGGACAACTTTGTCCCTTGGAGGCATTCTTCCGAGTGCCTAGAATCAATAATACTAGGTGAGCTTTGTTTTACATCAGTTTTCTTGGGTTCCTCTACCTAGGAACCTAACAACATCCCTCTTCTGCACTTCAATTCCTATACTCCTCTCGTTATGTACTGGTCACCCGGCCCGGCCAGAGGCCGACCGAAAGTAATACTGGGCACTTGGCCGATCCGTGGTCGGTCGGCATTAAGAATCGTCAAAGATCGAAATGATCGATCGGCTAGGCTCGAGAGGTTACAAGGTAAGTTAATTTTAATAGGAGTTTTACAGCTTTGGGCCCTGATTAAGATGTTATTGGGCTTTGATTAGAAAAGCCTTAACCTCGGGCCCAAAACTGACACTATATAAAGAGGTCTACAGTAAGAGGTAGGTGGATTGAATTGGACTGTGTTTAATACTAAGAATCGATTAACTGAATAGACATAATTCTAACTTGAGCGTCGGAGTATCTTTGGCAGGTAACCGACCGACCGTTACTGGAAGAAGGGTACGTAGGACAGACGGATAGAAGATTGGAGAGGAGGTACAGGTGACCGGACGGCTTGAAGGACTGAGAAGTAAATGTGTAGGTGAGTGTGACCGGATCCACTACCGAAACACGTTACTTCTTTGAATTTCAACCTCAGCATAATATTAAATAAATGTAATCCGGCTTTAACAAGCTTATGAATAATAGACAAATATGAAAAAATTACAAATGAGGTAATGAAGATTCAACTTTTTATTTTTGAATTTCTAATTACACATCTCTCTGGATCACTCTTTCCATTTTCATACTTGTCTATCATCAAATATAATAAATGCATATCAATCCATCGTTATGTCATTTTCCTCTAACTTTATACTCGTGGAAGAATGCTCATCTGTATCGTAATAGTATCATATTACGCATGGTTCTCAGATGAGATATTACACTATAATCATTGAAATATTTGCTTTAAATGCGATATATACAGTGTCATTGTAAAGGACCGTGTCGCAACCAGAATCGCGATGGGACGACGATGATCCGAAAAAAGAAAAATCTATTTTGAAAAGAAGTTTTTGGAGTCGCCACCATAGTTTATTTTGGAAAACTACGGAAAAACCATAAAATAAGGCAAGGTCTACGAAAACCGAAATTCGGGTTCGGGAGTCGGTTACGTGTGGGGAAGGTATTAACACCCCACAACGCCTGCCCTAAGGCAATACCTTTAATTAAATACGCGAATTTGATGTGGTTTGCAAAATGTTTAATTTCCCCTAAAAATAAAATTCTAAAGAAAACAAAGATATTTTTTGTATTTTTTATGTGAAATTATTGAGAAAATCATATTGGAAAATATTTGGATTTTTGGGAAAGTGAACCTGACAAGGACTTGCCTTGCTCCTACGTATCTCCACTTTTGATGGAGAATCAAGGATCACGTAGTTCTGGCTACTACGTTTTGATGATTGTTTATTTGAAAAATGTTTGAAAATTTGTTTGAAAATTGATTGGAAAGTGATTGGAAATTTCTTTGAAAATTGATTGAAAAGTGATTGGAAATTTGTTTGTAAATTGATTGAAAAGTGATTGGAAATTTGTTTGTAAATGAAAGATGTTTTTGGTTTTTGAAGATTTTATATTTTTTTTGGTATTTTTATAGTAAAAGGAAAAGATTTTAGCACAAGGAAGACAGAATGGTCGCACGTGTGTTTAAACCTTTAAAAATAAATTTTTGTTGATTTTTTTTAAAGAAGAAGAAAAAAAAGTTTTCAGCACAAGGCAGACAGAATGGTCGCACGTGTGCTTAAACCTTTTAAAATATTTTTTGAAATATTTTTTTTGTAAAAAAAAGGAGGAAGATGAAGTGAAGGAAGGATTCATGAAGCATAAATATAAAATAAAATGAATATGGTAAAAAAAAATTATAAACTAAAAAAAATATCAAAATGCATAAATAAATAGAATAAGAAGAATATACGTACCTTGTTGAAGATTTGGATGAGGAAAAACGTTACTTGAAATAAGTTGTGAGAAGAGGTATATGGAAGGTGAAGAAGAATGACCTTGAAGTGGAAATTTGGTATGAGATTTGATGGAAAGGTGTGAGAGAAGAAAGATAGATATTATGAAAGTATGTAAGTGTGTTGTAGGTGTGTGTGTGTGTGTGAGAGAGAGAAGAAAAATGGATATTATAGAAGTGTGTAAGTAAGTGTGTGTAAAAATGAAGTGAAGAGAATATGGGTATTTATAGAGTTAAGGATGAAGAAAGTGTTAAATAAAATATAATTTTTTTAAAAAATGGGTGGAAAAATTGAAAAAGTTAATGTGGAAAATAAGTGAA
The DNA here is from genome assembly GCA_036885675.1 of Vigna mungo. Classification (NCBI taxonomy): domain Eukaryota; kingdom Viridiplantae; phylum Streptophyta; class Magnoliopsida; order Fabales; family Fabaceae; genus Vigna; species Vigna mungo. Next base: position 14,085,838 of record CP144700.1, on the reverse strand, counting down.
AGATATAATATAAAAAGTGAGTGGAGAAATTAGGTGAAATAAAATATAGTAAATAATATAGTTAATGTAGAAAATAAGTGAAAGAAATAATATAAAAAGTTGGTGGAGAAAGTGGATGAAATAAAATATAGTAAATAATAAAGTTAATGTGGAAAATAAGTGAAAGAAATAATATAAAAAGTTGGTGGAGAAAGTGAATGAAATAAAATATAGTAAATAGTAAAAGTTAATGTGGAAATTAAGTTAAATAAATAATATAAAAAGTTAGTGGAGAAAGTGGATGAAATAAAATATAGTAAATAGTAAAAGTTAATGTGAAAATTAAGTGAAAAAAATAATATAAAAAGTTGGTGGAGAAATTATGTGAAATAAAATATAATAAAAAGATGAATGGAGAAAAGTTAATGTGAAAAATATGTGAAAGAAATAATATAAAAAGTAGATGAAATAAAATATAGTAAATAGTAAAAGTTAGTGTGGAAATTAAGTGAAGGAAATAATATAAAAAGTTTGTGAGAAAATTAGGTGAAATAAAATATAATAAAAAAAAGTAAGTGAAAAAATTAGAAAAATTAGGATAAAAAAAATATATATATATATATATATATATATATATATATATATATATATATATATATATATATATAGTGTAATAGTAAAATGAAAAAGATAGGTGATGTGGAGTGTAATGTGGAAGAAGAAAAATAGATAGTGAAGAAGTAAAAAAAATCTGAGATTATTTTGGACTATTGGGTTAAAGAAAAAAAATTAGTTTGGGAGTGCAAATAGTAAAACGAAATAGTATTTTTTATTTTTTATTTTTTTATTTTTTATTTTCTTTTATTTTCCTTTTCCCTTTGTTTATTTTTTACTATTTATTTTTTCTTTTTTCGTTTTTTTCTTTTTTTTTAAAATAAAATAAAATCTAATAATAATTAAAGAGTTAAATTAAAAGTAAATTAAAAATTAAAAACGTAAAAATAAAATGTGACTAAAATAGAAACAAATCCTATTATTTATTGACCGGACGAAAGTGGGTGTTCACTTTATTAAGCAAAATGTACTTCATTTTCGTACAAGTAAAGACTTAGTGATAACCAATAGGAGCTGGTGCTTCCCGCAGTTCTTTCCCTTGAAAGTGGATGTCCTGCATGGAAAACATTATTGTATTAGATAAAAATCAACCTGGAACAGCAAGGCTTAAGCAATGTACACATGAGACACATATAATATGATAAAAAATACGGTAAATTTAATCAATCTTTGTTTCAAACAATCTATGTACCATCTCACTACCTCCTAAGTCCGGAACCCAAAACAAAAGTAGATCGACAAAGGAAGACATATCAGAACTACTCATAATATGCTGTCTTACTGGCTCGGTGGTTACAATTTGTATGTCTCTCTCAGTTCTCTCAAAGGAAATAATAAGCAACTCCACAGCCACCGGAAAGAAATCTTCTCAATGTGGATGAAGTGGAAAAATGAAACTTATACCTTTTGTTGGTCTTTGTTAAACCTATTCAACTAGGTATGACATTAATAATGTACGAATGTTTTCCTCCGCAGCAAAAGCTGCTTACACACTCGTCGGTTCCATAACTTTAGTATTGAAATTCTAGGCAGGGACTGTGAGAAAATTGGGGGAAGAATTCTATAGCATTCTCATCTTTTCCATAATGTAGAATTTTCATGATCTGTGCTCCATGAAAAAAATCATAAGTCAAAGGGAATTTGGAAATGAAATAAGTATAAAACAAATATATAATTAAAACAGTTTTAGCGGTTAAGTTCGTGAAGTCGAAGGAGCATCCTTGTTTTAAGACAAGCAAAAAGGATAGCTATGCAAGTTATAAAGAACACTCACAGAAGCAAAATGATTCACATCTCGATGATGAGCCTCGTCAGCACGAATGACTGTTATAACATCTTTCAATTTGGCATGCTTGGGAAGCCTCCAATAGTCTATTGCAATGGCAGGAGCAGGAACATTTTCGATTGCACCACTTTCAATATCCTTCAAATACTCCGTGTAAGAATGTATAGCCTCCTCCTCAAGGTAGCCAACTATTCTATGAGCCACTTTGGGAGAGATTATGTAAAGTACGAAAAACGCATTGAAGAAAACTCCCTGTACAGCAAGAACTAGCAGTCTTTCGTACCATTGAGGCCTCACAAGTTCCACCATAGTCATTAGGTGCATTCTTTCATTCTCTGCTTCCTCCATCAATGCTTTGATCCAACCACCACTTTGTTGAAACTTACGGAGTGATCTAAGGTGCAACAACATCCCTCCTACCATGCCAGGGACAGCTGCAACCGTTTCTAGCATCATTGCACGGCAACCATACCGCCTCTGAAATATATGTGTGGAAAATGATAAACGACATATTACCTTGAAGAATAACCATATATTGTAAAAATATATTATGAAACTTCATCAGGTAGTCCTTATAAAAATATATATTAAGAAATATACATAACCTAAAACATTCATGGTTCACACTTCCATGAATAAATAAAAATTGAAGTTATCAATAAACATGTAATTCACAACCAAAATATAAATACAAAAGTAACACTAATCACCTTTCTCATGTACAAATAATGCAATTTTTATTAATCAAGTTTGAGCCAACCAGTTCTAAATAAACTTAACTTATCCTCATGAGTTACGAACTTATAGTTTTAGCAACCCATAAATACTTCTTTTTCCTTTTGATTTGGATCAAACTATAGGAAATTTCAAAATTGAGTGAAATATTGCAATTCACACACCTGAAAAAATAAATCTGTAGGAATTCGGAGGAGTTTCACGGTCCTGTAAGCAACTTTGTCCAGAAAATTCTTTGGCACGTGATGTTTAGTAAGATCTATCGACAGGTTTGAATGATAAGTCTCCCAAGGCTACATAGGCAAATGAAACCAGAAGCCAGTAAGCATTCAATGAAAATCATAACCACATCATTTAATAATAAGGAGATTACGTAAATCTCTCAATCTTACAATTTAAAAAAATTCGATGAAAATGTAAGTTTTCTGAAACATTAATTAAGTTAACAGATTAAATATGATTAGTTCTGAGACGAAACTATAGTAAATAGTAACGTTAGAGGGACATTTTTAAATTTTAATTCATGACAGTGAATTCTCTTTAAAGAAACTGTTTACCTATAAGTTTAATAAAATATTCCAACAATGAATATATAAACATAAAACAAGAATCAAAGAAATCTACTCCGGAAGTCAGAAATCAACAAGATTCACAGAAAGAACTCCTTGGTGATAATCAATCTTAGATAAACTAATCAACTCAAAGATATTCAGTTAAACCTTCGTTGGTGATCAGAAACAGAATCCTCACCATGAAGCAGTTCCAAGGCCACTCCGTTCCGTCCTCTCTCATAATCTTCGGCCTCGAAATCCCCCAATAACTGGACTCTACCACACTCTTCTCAGCCTCGGCCTTCTCCTTGTCCTTCTCCCGCAACTTCGCCTCCGCCGGCGAAGCCATCGACCTCCTCCAGTAGAAGAGCCCTCCGTTGGCTGCGCCGGCACAGAGAAGTCTCGTTTCCGGCGCCGCATACGCCATCACCGCCGTGGAACCGAGGCCGTTGCAGCTGCGGCCATTGAGCAGAGCTCGCCGAACCGTACAACTCAATGCAATGAATCTCATCTCTCGAGAGAAGAATCGCGTTTTCCAGATACTTCGTTTATGAGAGACATTCCATGAAGTGTGTAATTGCGGTTAGTGAAGAAGAAACGTAGCTCGCATGTACATGGAAAAGAATCACCAAGGGAAGTTAGTTAAGGTCTCATGCGTGTCACGTGAGGCAGGTTAGGAACGCTCTTGACCGTTGATTAAAGACGGTGACCGTAATCAGCGGCTGTGATGATGATGGGAAAGGAATGGAGGGTGTTTAACGAGCATTAACTGTCACTAAAATGAGCATCTACTTGGAGTGAGTAAGGCGGTAAGAGTTGGGCTACATTCAACTCTAACGCAGAACACGTAGTGCTCCCACTCGACCAATAATAGTTCGAGTGATGTCTGACTTTGACCATTCACTATAAAAAAAAAAAATATTTTAATACCAATTTTTTGAAACTAAATCTTAAATCTTATAAAATAAGGTAAATATGTTTAGATAATTAAATTCATTTTCGTGATTTTACGGATATTACGGATATGTTTTATTTAATGCACAATATTTACGTTAATGTTGTTTATCTTAAAATAAAAATTTAATTTTATATGATAATAGTCTTGTTCTAGGTTGTATTTTGGAAAGAAATTGCAAAACAAAAACATAACTAAAGTTTTATGCGAAACAATGTGGTACAATTAGTAGAAGTATACAGATGGTCAAACTTAATTTTATTTTCATTTTTTACTACAAAAGGGAAGATTTTTTAACCCTTTTTTACATTTTTCCCCTGTGTAAGAAGCTGGTCTTCATAGCCAAGCTACATACAAAAACAAACAACTCTACCTCTCATTCTCTCATTTTCTTCTGTATGACTCTAATATTCATTTTGAAGAACTTTATTTTGTAATTTCATTTGTTCTATTTATGTGGGAATTTTATTTAACAATTTTGGGTTCAAAATTGGATTCATTGAATAAAAGAATTTGAGAAAATCGTCTCAATTGATGTTTTGTGGACATAATTATAAATAAAACAATTTTTAATTTAGGTATAAAAATGCTATGCAGTTTTATTATGTAATATTTCTTTCTCTTTTTAGTATAATAAATAATGTTTTTTTTCCTTAATTTTTTAGATGACTTAAATTTTAGATATTTGTCTCAAACCAGATGGAAATATAGCGATTTAGACTAAGTTTAGAATATATGATTAGTTACAATAATGCTTTCTATAATTGTTCCATTGTTTACAAATTTGGTGTTGAGATAAATAGTCTAATTTTCAATTCTTGACAATCTAATATCAAAAGGTTTTCTATAATTTTGATGATAACAAAACAATTTATGTATCTTAAATGTTTGAACATGCGTAAATTATTTGAATATTTTGATGTGTATTTTATTCTAGTTGAAGGATTCATTACACCATCCAATTATCGCAAGTCTTGTGATAAACGATTTAATAGATCATAAGAATTTTCAGAATGAATTTCACTTATAAATAAGTCGTAATGGTTGAATCTTTTCTAGATAAAATCAAATGTTTGAAACAGTATCATCAATGACTATATTATTTATGTTTATAAATTATTTAAAAAATTGGTCCAGTAATTATATAATTAAGCAAACAAATTAATCAGAGTTTAGGAGTACGGTAAAGATGAGGAAGCTGAGGATTTTTGTTGAAGATGAACAAATATAAAGTGTTAACACAATTAAAGTTGCAATGATTTTCTTCCAAGCATATTAAAAAGACCAAGTTGAAGATGAAAAATATTAGAAATCTTGACTAGACAAATTTAATACAAACTTTATCTTATATAATTGATTTGTAAAGTTGTGTTAAGTTTAAAGTTAATCTTTGTAATATAATATTAGATTCATTTAAAAAACATGTTTTAGTGAAATTTATTATTTGTTGAGTCTATCGTTTAACTTGTTATTGGATTGCTATTAAACCACCTAAAAATATATAATCTCACGTGTGAGATATATATGTCTTGACATGACGAGGTAGGTAAGAGATCTCATATCAACTAATAATAAGACAAATATATAATATATAAGTGTGTACAAATATTTCCTTATAAGTCAATTTTGTAGGATTGAGTTGGTTTTAAAACTTAGTTCTTAAGAAAGAACATGCAGAGCAATATACAATTCTTTCTATCTTAGTGATCTTATAATGTTTTTTTTTTCCGGGTGATTTATATACTATGTAATTCTTCACATTTTGGATGTATGGCTCATGAGCTTGAATTTTGCTATTTTTTATAGTGTTCTTTTATTTTGAGATTTCTTAATCCCAAGAGAAGATTAAGAAGGTATAACAAGAAATGATTTGTGTACTTATAAGAACCCGAAGTGATTAATGTACTTGGGGTGTAATCAATTGACTATTTAGTGAAATCTCTTTGAAACATAGGAAAAACTCAAGAAATGTGGCTATGAATAGAGTTCTTAAAACTTTTCGCAAATAAGTGTTTAAACTCTTTTGCAAGGGTTAAATGGTCTGTAATAAGTGTTAAACACTTCAGTTTTTCAAACAACACTTAGGAAAACTTTTAAAAACAACAACAATAAGACAAGCTTATTTTTATTTTAGTCACTCCAAACTGAACTATGTCCATATCTCTCTTAAGAAATCTTAAGGGGTTCCATTAATCTTAAAAGATTACAACACTATTTTAACCACTCCTGGTATTACAACTAACTCAACTGGTTAGGATAAGTATCACCATTACTAGTATAAACTAGTCCAACTAACTAAATCGTTTAACTTCATTGAGTTCAACTTACAAGTATTTGAATTTACTTTTGAATATGGAAACAACAAGATGTTTTACAAGATACAAGATCAGAAAATAACTCTCAAAGAGAGGATATGAAATAGTACAAAGAGATTATGAAAAGCTTGTAAAGAAACTTTTCTTTTTCAAAGAAAGATATTAGACTATGTAAGCTTAGAGAAAATAATGGCCTGAGAGAATGCAAAGAATAATTCTTCTTGGTCGATATTCTTCTCTTCATGCATTCCTCTTTACATAGGCTTCTTTGAAAAAAATCAATTACTCAAAACTTTGATTTTCACGTAGATAACTATGTTGTGTACGGAAGAAACAAGTATAAGGTATGAAGGAAATATTCCTATAATATCTCCTCATCTCTAAACGTTCTTCTGATTCTAATACAAGCTTTTGAATAAAGGTATTATACTGAGATGATTTGCACACAAAAAATAAAAAGAGCACAACACAACAGACAAAAGAGTATCATGCATTAAAGCATTAAACAATCCTAAGTATTTAGGCATTATACATGAGTATGCATTTAGGTAGAAAAATAGTGTAAAATATTTTGTAATGTTTAGTTGTTCACAATACAATCTAGTTTAGTCCTTTATGGTAAAAGTCAAGCTTATAAGCATAAATTAATTGATGAATTTTAGTTATATGTATAATAATTAGAACTTGTGAGATTCCAATGGCATACTATTGGAACCATATTAAATAAATGAATGTGTATTATAGAAAAAAAATACTTAATGGAAATTGAGGAATCAATGTAACATGTAATCACTAATACATAAATACCTTATCACATCTCTTGTTTGACAATGATCCACCACAAGCCTAATGTAAAATATGATTGGTGGTTTTTGTAATTAAGATATTAAACTTAAGGTTGATCTTTAGAAAATCCAAGTCTAATGGACACATGACATCATAATCAGCTTAATGATATCTAAAATAATAGTAAATACAAACTCTAAACCCAAAACCATAATTTATATGAAGTGCTTTATGAATAAACTTGATTATGTGGTGCAAGACGACTTAGTTGAACAAGTGGATCAGGGTTCATTTGTTGGCCATGGTCAAAACGATATACTCGATCATAAAGAAGTAACAAATCCTTGAGTCAGGAGGTGTTGAAGAAGATGGAGCTCCAAATAGGAGTTACATATGATCAAAATCTGTATGTAACCTCTTAAATCCGTATATAACTTCCAAAGTCCATATATAATATGTTCATAGGTAACGTTAAATACAAATAAATCCATATGTAATATCCATATATAATTACATATGGATATATCTGTATGTAATTACATACAGATTACAGATATATCTATATGTAATGACCTTATAGAATGACAATGTAACTTTAGTTATGTCATTGGCATGATCCTGTACAAGATTTTCATGTGAACATTCTATTTACACAGACCTGGACAAGCCTTCAAATTAATACTCAAATAACACAAACAAATATTTGACATTAATACTTAAATATTGTTTACATGACTAAAATGTCATGAAGAAGTTGTAGATTGTTTAATAAAGTCATAGAAATCTAAATATAACTAAAGCCATAAAGAAATTTTAGATTGTTTAATAAATAGTCATAAAATTTTAAAGATAACAAATACTAATAATCATGGTAATCATTTTCATCTTCAGGTTGATCTTCTGATTGATGTTATGGTTGATCTGCTGGTTGATCTTGTGCTTGAACATTATTCTGTGGCACATTTTTTTGTTCATTAATTTGATGAAGAAATTGTTGTGCAACTGCAGCTGCTGGAGGCGGAAGGTACTGCATGAGGATGCCAATAAAGCCTTGCAATTGAGAAGTCATCTGTCTCAACTGTTGTTGTTGGCTTGCTAATTGCATTTTGAGGTTATGTAAGACCTCTGCATTCGTTTGATGACTAGAAGATGCTTGTGTCTGTCGTATGTAACTGTTGACACAGTCATCTTGAATACTAGCATTTCCTATGTCGTATATGTGTCCTTTGTACCTTCCATTCGCAGCCTCTAACCTACATCGGTTGCTCAATCTTTCCTCCTCTGCAGGGTCTAGGGGACTAGATGTTGAGGCACCAACAGATGCAGTCTCAGATATTACTCTAGAAAATTTTGTTTGAAATTCTTCCTGTTAAATGAATAAATGTTTGCGTTAAATACAACTAAGGTTAAAAACGTAATACAGATGTAATAAGTTAGTAAAAACTAACATGTGTCCGCCTAGACCTTTCATCGATAAATTCTTTTGTTGAGCGACAAATATGTGCCTGTTGACAGATTTCGTCAACATGCATTGAGTGACCAAGCTCTTGTGACTGCAAACATAATATGACTTGTTAACAATAATGAGTATACTTTATATAAGTAGAAATAAAAAGAAATGAACATGTCATACCAAACGAATAGCGTGGTCATTCACACTAATAGATCCCCCACTGTGCAAATGGTCACCCTTCTCAGATGTTTGATTCTTCTTGGTCGTATCATACTTTTGCCTATAAAGTGACATATACCACTTCTCTAGAAGATCGTTCCAAACATTATCCCGCATCCAATTAGGTTTTTTTCCTTCTTTTCGAGCCTTTTTAAACATCTTTGCTAGTCTCTGAGATGCCTTGAAATGAATTTTTTTTTTCATCTTTCCTTCATTTCGAGCCTTTTTAAACATCTTTGCCAGTCTATGAGATGCCTTGAAATGAATTTTTTTTTTCACCTTTCCTTCATCTTCAATCTTCCATGAAACCTTTCTCTATTATTATTATTAATAGGTTGTTAGCTTTATTGAGAAAAGAGACACAAAACAAAAAGCTATTAACCATGTACAATATCAGCAAAACGCTAGCACTCACAAACTAAACCACCCCAGAAGTGAAATTTCGAACAGAATTAAAGTGCTTACTGCCACTCAACACAGCCAACCATATGAAAGAAAGATTTATAAAGAAAGCCAACTGCTGTGAAAATAGCATATATTAGAATAAATGGATAATGAATAGTTACATAATCATACTATCTATAGTGTACAGGGAGGAAAGAATACCAAAGAGTATAGTACCATATTAAAGAATGACAATTATCACACACACAAGCGCGCGCGCGCACACATACACACACACACACACATATATATATATATATATATATATATATATATATATATATATATATATATATATATATATATTACTCTAACAATAAAGGAGGGGGGAATTTTGTGCCTCTAAAGAAAAAGTATTTTAGTTGCAATGCTAGATGCATGCAAAATCCAAAAAAATGTAGAATTGGGTGAGAAAGTTGCAAATGAACTATTTGAGTTAGACCCAGATGAGGGAGGGTATCATGTTGCTTGCCAACATGTATGCATTAGCTTCAATGTGGGAAAAGGTTGCCAAGGTCACCTGCAGCTACAATTCCTTTCTTTCAAGTACATACCAATGCACTTTCAATTTCACCATCTCAAATCTATTGTCTATGCTTTCTTTATTCAAATTATCTTTACACTTACCATTCTGTAATTAATGCAAGGTTTAGAGGTAAAAATAAATCTCTAACACCCTGCTTACCTTTTTGTTGCTCCATTTGCTTTCATGTTGAGATAGGTTGGACAGATCTTTCAAAAATTTGAATGTCGTGATCAATCTAATGGAGGTATTATCCGCAATGTTGTTCATTGGACTATTCCAAATTTGTTAGAGGTGAAACAACACCTTCTTTTACTTCCTCGTGTCCTGTTTTCTGCTAGGGAGGCTGCAACTTCATAATACATGACAAAGTCCTAAAGTTCAGTGTTCCGCTACTGGATTGTGACTTTTGTTTTTACTAGCATCACACTTCGCTAGTCAATTATTTTCTTCCTTTCTATTTATACAATATTATGAAGAGATTATATTAAACTCAGTTGGATATTGAATATGTTCTGTTGGAATTCTGGGTGGAAATACAAACTGTCTTTTGTATTTCTTTCACTTATATTTTCTTTTATCTAATTGAAATTTTTACTGTCTACTCCTTGAAGATGCAATTGACTTTCCCTATTTAACTTATCCATTGGGCCTATTTACTTTACCTAAAAGAAAATAGGCATTCCTATTTACATTCCTATATACTTATCCCAATGGATATAACTTTCCCTATTTACATTCCAGTTCATTACAACACGGGGTTAGTTACAGTCCAATATAGTCTACACATTTAGGAGAGGAACATGGGGTTAGTTACATGAATTTGACTTGGTACTATTTAAATGAAATTAAAGTTTACCTTAAAACGCTTAAAGAAAACACTTTTGTCTGTATTAGGGATTTGTCCCCATGTTAACCATGGCTTATCAAACTGTTGCTTGATGGTGGCTGTCGATGCAGTTTTTGAAGGATAAAACCTAAACCAAAATAAAACTCACACTATATTACAATATATCCATATAACAACATTAAATTCTTTCTATACATGAATTTATAATATTTTTCAGTTACCCTCCTCGAACGGGTGTAATCATTGGATTACTGTTGGAACCGTCTTCTACGTCATTCATGGCTGAACTTGAATGAGGACTTGCATCCTCTGTACTAGGTGATGGTGCAATGGTTGTGGGAGTTGATGGGTTTGAACCAACATGGGGAGAGAGTGATGCCAATCGATCAACATGAACTGGTGGTGGAGAGGGTGTGAAAGTAGGAACTTACAATGGAGGTGGAACAGATCTACCCGTGGATGTACATGTAGGTGTAGTTGGCTGACGACTTGAGCAAGTTGCAGCATTTATTCGTGAGAACAACTTCACCACATTAGATTTCTTCCCCTTCCCCCTATCAGATTTTTCTGAAGGAAGAGGAGAAGGGTCACAACCACCTGATGCCATGTCCTGCAAAATTTGCACCATAAACAGTTTGACAACACCACAAAATGTAGAAGAATGACCAAATGAACAGTGCACACAACTGAAACAGATTTGTATTTTGACAAAAGTGGAATTACAATAATGACAAGCAAACAAATAAGGTTTATTAAGAAAGGAGGCAGTCAATGAGCACCTTAGAATGGAATCTAGGAAATATTTGCAATTTGAGAATCACGAGTTTCAATTATCAATCCAAAACTAATTGCATGGTGGTGTGAGCTTGATTAGGTTCCTTGTTTAACATCTTATAACATTACACATATAAATAATGGATTGTTTCATTATGGGTACTTGCAAGTTGATTTCTGTTTGTTTAAGATAGTGTCTTTCACTGTTTTTATCAGAAACGAGATAGTGCCTTGATAGGCACAAGTGACAAATCTAGTGGAGCAAAATCAACTAGCACACCTTCTACACCTCAAGCAGAAAGTGGTAATCATGTGGAGTCTAGACTTTCTCATTCTGAACCTGCTGAAAGTTGTCCCTCTGCTGATCTTGCTTTAGAGGCAAGAGATAGTTTCTAGACAAGCATCAAATCTGTTGATCAGATTGATCTATTGAGGGAGCAGCACAAGATTTTATGTGGAGAAGTGGCACTTCATTCAAGTGCTTTGAAGAGGCTGTCTTATTTGTTTTAGTTACTTTGATTTCAAAGTGAATATTTATAATTGTTTTACCTTGTGACGTACTCTGTTTTTGTGGCTGAGGGGATCAGCAACTCAGTGGGGCTTGTTTTAGGTGTAGGTTGTTTGGTTATCACCTAAATTTTATAAAAACAGTTCTCATTTGAAGCAAATTTCAAATAAAACTCTGCATAGGAAGTTGTAAACTCTACCATTTCAAGTTAAGATAGTCTGGATTGGTGATCACTCTTATGTTCATACGAATAAATTCAATAAAGCATTTTGAACCCAATTTCCACCTGGTTTGTTTTTATCTAGTTCCAATGTCTACTACCATACGACTCAAACTAGTTTAAAAATTCAAGAAACACCCCCTAGATGATATAGTAATCGTCCTTTTTTAGAAACAAAGCCCTAAATGAACATTTTTTTTTAATTATCCGGATCTGATTTTATGATTGATACTCCAAGGTAGAACTCCTATTCCTTGCTATACTTTTCATGTTCTAAATTTTATCAAATACGGGGAAGTGTATGGATGCTTAATTAATTGAGTAGGTAGTGTCTGATGCATGTTATAATTTAGAAAGTTGGATCCGGACACCATCTGTGGCGCGGCCAGGTTTTCTTATTAGTTGTATAATCAGTTAAACTTTTCATTGCTCTCTTGGTAGTGATTTTGTTTTATAATGTGAATAATTTGGTAAAAAGGAGTCTGTTTTGTATATTTACATTTATTTTATCCATTTACTAAAAGTAGAAGGGGGAGGTGGTTTCACTTTGTGTAGTGGCTTTTTATGCTGTGTCATTTGAAAGTGACTGGTTATAGCCTTATATCTTCCTAATTTCTTCCTTCATGTATCTTTACAGATATCCATCTTCAATTCAAAGCCAGATATAGTCATGGTTGGTTTTCGAGTTCATGTGGGAAATACATCAGCAAGTCAGATACCATCTACAAACCTTACATCTCCCTAGTGCTCTGTTGTCAGGTTGTGAGGTAGCTAACCTCTCTCTCTCCCCCCTAAAACTGGTCCGGTGCGGCACACCTTTTAACTCTCCTTACGTACACTCAATTAATGTTGGGCCTAGGGGCTACATTATCCATACCATTCAAAACTGTCCTATTCGGTGATGAAAGGTCCAAGCAGAAAGAAATAGAGCAGAATACTCAAACAGATTTAAGCATATAGTAACAACAACCCATCCCACCAAATTCAGCACATTAATGTCAAATGCAAAGTAAACATCAACACATTCCACAATGCTGAAAAATAAACATTATATATATATATACACACACACATTCTTAGGAATCTGGGTAAGATCTCCCTCTCTCACACACTTCAATAATCGCCAACAAGAATTTGGGTAAAGAATTGTATTTTATTCACAGCAAAGAATTAAGAATACAAGGGAAAAACAGGAGCTTAACCTCCTTCACTAAGTACTGAACCGGTTTACACTTACAAGTTTTCCAACTCCCCTCTGAAAACAATAAAAGAGGTCTCTTACATAGACACCTGTCCCGCCCTCCTTAACCGCTCAGGAGTTAAATATTCTTCTTTATTTCTCTATTATTTTTCTCCTTTCCTATACTATCCAAGTCCTAACAATACTCCTCTCTTAAAGATCAACCTTGTCCCCAAGGTTGAACTGAAATTGTTCATGCAAGTCCTAACAATACTCCTCCCTTGAAGATCAACCTTGTCCCCAAGGTTGAACTGAAATTGTTCATGCAACGTTATCCTATTCCGCCAGCCGAGAAGGCCGAGAGCTCCATCCGTTTTTGCTCCACTTCTACCACCTCCTCTTCTACGTCCTCTTTTTCATCCTCAGCCAATAACACTATTTGTAAACTCCTCTCAGGGCATTGATGCCCTCGCCTGAAAGGCCCCACATCTGTAACACCTCCCTTCTTCCCTTCGCTTCAGAAATTCTGGGTAGGGAAGGTTCCGCGAGTTTCTTCCTCAGTCATCACTTCCCCCAGAATTTCCGCACTATTTCCCGTCGTGCTGTCTCTCCTTACCGATCCGACGCTCTCAGTTGCGACAGTCCTCCCCGGGTTACTCCTCACCGCTTCGGTTCTCGCCACCACCGCCCCTCCTCCCGTTGTTCGACCCCACGACTGGAAATCCTTGGGTGCTGCCCAACCACTCAGACCTAAGCCGTGTAGTGCCTCTTCGACATCCCACGCAATTTTCATTGCCGCCATCAAGTTTCGTGGATCGTGTGGCCGTATTTGGCACCGCAATTCCTCCCTTAGGCCCGCCAGGAAATACCCCAACAGTTGGTCGTCCGAAAACACCTTCGTCTGTCCGGCCAGTGCTTCGAAATCTCGCATGTACTCTTCTTCGGTGGCCGCTTGCCTTATCGCCGCCATCCTCTCCCACAGTGGCGACTCTCAAACAAGAATTTGGGTAAAGAATTGTATTCTATTCACAGCAAAGAATCAAGAATACAAGGGAAAAACAGGAGCTTAACCTCCTTCACTAGGTACTGAACAGGTCTACACTTACAAGTTTTTCAACCCCCTGAAAACAATAAAAGAGGTCTTTTATATAGACACCTATCCCATCCCCTTAACCGCGCAGGAGTTAAGTATTCTTCCTTATTTCTCTATTCTTTTTCTCCTTTCTTATACTTTCCAAGTCCTAACACACACATTACAAAGTAGCAACCAAGCAAAAGACGAAAATAGAAACACCTTTTTCTGGTTCCTTACTAACGGCCTTCGCAAGACAGTCACCTCAATCGATACCTGTAACAATCGAACTAAGTCTTGCGAGCCGAACCACAAATGAGCCAATTAAAAAAAATAAACGATTAGGGTTCGCGTGTGTGACCCTTTTACGATTTTAGGGATTACTGGGCATTAGAGTTTACTAAGAAAATGAAGGAAGAGAAGGATTACTTACGGTCTCTCCGTCACCCTAACTGAACGACAATGTCTGTCACCGAACCACGGAGGCCGAACCACGGAGGCCGAACCAATGTGTCTGATGAAGGAGATTATTTCGTGAAGGAGGCACCACGAGATTGTTTGGTGTTCGAGAGAAGATGGGGAAAAAGCTTCGAACTGGTACGCGGGTTGGAGAAGAATTCCAGAAAAGAGAGCTCGAGTGAAGGTTCCAGAGAAAAAAATTCGAGTGAGGGTTCCACTAAAGAGGCTTCGAATTAATGAACCCTAACTTAATTTTCTTATGTAACATTGGTAAGTAACATTTGTTTCTACGAATTCTCCCAAATTACATACGGATCATATCCTTCCAAATTTTCCTGCCAAATTATATACGGATTTTAAGTACAAATTTTAAGTCCAGTAAAACTTCTTATATAAAATCCGTATATAATTCTTTCTCCCGCAACTTCGCCTTCATTGGCTGCGCCGGCACAGAGAAGCCTCGTTTCCGGCGCCGCATACGCCATCACCGCCGTCGAACCGAGGCCGTTGCAGCTGCGGCCATTGAACAGAGCTCGCCGAACCGTACAACTCAGTGCAATGAACTTCATATCTCTTGAGAAGAATCGCGTTTTCCAGATACTTCGTTTATGAGAGATATTTCATGAAGCGTGTAATTGCAGTTAGTGAAGAAGAAACGTAATTTGCATGTACAGGAAAGAATCACCAAGTGAAGTTAGTTACGGTTCCATGCGTGGCTCGTGAGGCAAGTTAGGAACGCTCTTGACCGTTGATTAGAGACGGTGACGTAGTCAACGGTTGTGATGATGATGGGAAAGGAGGGGAGGGTGGGTGTTTAACGAGCATTAACTGTCACTAAAATGAGCATCTACTTAGAGCGAGTAAGGCGGTAAGAGTTCTTGAGTAATGTCTGACTTTGACATTCACTATAGATGGTTAAAAAATAATTATAAAATGCGGTAAATAGTATTATATCATGAGTTTTTGTAAATAATATTAAAATTTATATATTATATCATTAAATTATCTAACTTAATATTATTTTATATGTGCTTTTGAAGGATAATTAAGTGAATTGATATAAAATCAAGTATATTTTAATTTTATTTAAGTTATTACACTGGTAGAAACTTTTGTTATTTTTAATGATTTTTTTACATTTTTTTGAAGTTGTTCTTAAATACGTAAATGATCCTGTAGATTGTATATTCGATAACATCAAGGAAAAAAACTCTAAACTTTCTAAAATTTCATTCAACTCCATATAGAGTTAATATGTTATTTTTCATTTGTTTCACTGGGATTTACCCTTTGCGATGTACACTGAATGCTTAACAAAATTTCTATCAAGATCAAACATTTTTCATAGTCCAAGGCAAATAAGTATTTATATTCATGAAGTAATTTTATCAACTTTTTTTCAATCTTTTTCAATAATGTACTAATATACAAGTTGACATTTTATCGTGTTTTGTACACAAATTGATATCTTTCGAAGTCTTATGGCGTTCAATCCCTCTAAAGGCTAATATGAGAGTTTTTTAGATATATAGAATAAAAACCATCCTGTGCTCTCTCTCTTTTTTTTTTTTTCTCAATTACATGTTTAGAAATTTCAATTACTAAAGTTTTTGGTTGATTTTATAATAGCTTGTATTTTATTTTTTTCGTTTTCTTCTAATATAAAGAACGCAAAAGTAATTTTCTACCAAATTAAAAATGTAATTATATTGAGTAATAATTTAAGTGAATTATTATTTTATTTGAATATTTTGATTATATATATACTAGACTAAAAATAAAAGTTGATAATCTCACAAATTATATGATATAGTGTTGTCAAAATGGGATAGAACCTGCGGGCCAACATGGTCCATCGTGGGTTTAGGCTGGGTTAAGTTTGAAAAAAATAAATTTTTTTATACGGACCAATTTTCAACCCGATTCACCATGGTGACTCACTAACCCAGTTAGTTTAATTTAATTATTTATTATTTTGTGTTTCAATATTATTAGTTAACATTCTTTATTGTAGTCTAAATGGGAATAAAGTAAAAGATGTTTCAAGAGAGCAAAATATTATAAATTTATCAATTCAAGACTCTAATATTATAAATGATAAGTGACACAAAAATTATCAATATTATAAACTTATTTATTCGGGTTTTGGGTTTGCTTTTGGATTACATTTAAGTTGTATGTTAATTTTTTTATTTTGAATTGTCTTTGAGTTTATCATTTTAGAGTGAAATTATTTAAATTTGAATTAAAAAAAATGTAATTTCTTTTGGATTAAAAAAAACTCCTAATTAAATGAGTCAGTTAGCCAATTCGTTTAACTCACAAACCTGCGGTGGACTGGGTTCAAATTTTTTCGACTGATTAATAAATGAGTTGGGTTCACGAGTGTTACTCCCTCAACCACCCCATCTTCTTCCTCCACCTCCCCAATTTTTTCTAAATTCCAATTTTATCCTTTTTTACTTTTACCTTTACCTATTTTACTTTTTATTTTTTAAAACCCTAATCCCCTTTCACTTTCACTCTTTCTCTCATAGGCAAGCCCCCACCCCTTACCCCCACTTTCAGTTTCTCTCTTTCTTTTCAATTTCCACATCCGTTAAAACAAAAGTATGTGTAGGTGTCTTTCTTCTTAAAAGGACCTCTTAAGATCGAATGACTTCTTCATATGTTAATGATGATTTTGTTGTATTTTGAGTGTATCAGTGTAGATGTTCATTTTTTCAATATAAAAGTTCATTTAATGGTGTATCTTTTAAAACCTTGCTTTAAGCTTGTGATTTTGATTTCAAAAATAAATGTGCAATTGCAGAAATTACGTAAAATTGAGGTTAGTGATTACTGTTTTGATTTTGGCATTTGGTGACATCAATGGCATTTTACCACATCGATGGCATCTTACATGACTCTATTGTTTAAGATAGAAGCAACGGAAACATGAACCTAACACATCCCTAAGGGCAGCAAATGATTCAATTTTCTTGCACTATATATACATGATACTATAGCACAGGAAATTTGAAGGTATTTTAATGAAATAATTCTCTCTTCAATGCAAAAGTCAATTTTACACACGAATCCTTACACAAAGTTAATATAAAAATGGTTGATGTGACTGCCTTTACAATGAAATGAAATAGCAATGTTAATATTATTCATGTATAGGCAAAGAGACACTTGCTTTTCCTTCATAGGACAATTTACATTGCACCTTCAATTGTAGGGCATCTTTCAAAACCAATTGTTAACGAATGTGAAAATGGAAAAGAAAGAGAGAAAGTGAAAGTGGGGTGAGGGGGGGAGGGGGGGGGGTTTGCCTGTGAGAGAAAGAGTGAAAATGAAAGGGAATTAGGGTTTTAAAAAATAAAAAGTAAAATAGGTAAAGGTAAAAGTAAAAAGGGTAAGATTGAAATTTAGAAAAAATTAGAGAGGTGGAGGGAGAAGATGGGGTGGTAGAGGGAGTAACACTCCGGGTTCACTAAGTGACCAATCCGTAATGGGTCGGGCCAAATTGGGTCGGATAATCCATTTTGACAATACTAAATAATATTCTTAAGGAGTTACTCCCTTCACCGCCACACATAGCTACTTCCACCTCCCCATTACTTTTTTACCCTTTAATAATTTTTAAACGTTTAAATTTTTAAACGGATGTTGAAATCCGTTTACGGATATTAACATCCATTGAAGGACAGATAGAATTCGAAATCCGTTCACTGCATCACACTCCACTTGGTCTGAGAAAACTGTGTTTGTGCCCTCCAACGCGTTTTTTCCTTTCACCGCTTCCTCTTCTTTCTTACCTAACCTTTCTTTTCTTTTTTCCAACCTAATCCTGTGAAAAAATTGATGAGTGTTCTTAAAAGAAGTGGATAACTCTTTCTTTCGATTTTTATATGTTCTTAAAATTGATAAAGAATTTATGAGTGTCAGATAACTACTTGAGAAAGGTTAAAAAAGTTTTCTTTGAAAACAAAAGTTGTTTGATTAAAAATTTAGATGACAAATATATTCTCAAAAAGTAAAACTGGAAGGGAAAAAGCTTTGTTTTAAAACGCATTGATGGAGGATCAAATTTCTTATGATCCATGCGATGGGGTCGGGCTTGAGTTTCTGCAGTTGGGAGTGGGGGCAAGTGTTATCGTGCCCCGGGAGAGCTGGATATGATTTTTTGGAGTAGTTGGAGGAGAGGAAGGAAGGGGTTTTGTGATAAAAGGTGGCACTTTTCGGAGACCCACAGAGGCTTGTGGGCGTTGTCTGGGTGAAAGCCTTGCAAGCATACAGTGAAGGTGACCACCGCTTCGAGTCAGACCAGGAGGTTCTATCAGCTTTCAGGTGGATGGAACGAACTGGGTTGTCTTTCTCTTCGCTCACCAGTTCGAACATGAGTGGAAACGAACATGAGAGAAAGTGAGAGTTGGAAGATGGGAAGAAACAGATCTGAAAGTGGAGTTGAGATGGGAACAAACGGATCTGGAAGGGGGTGGGGCTGCCAAGAAATCAGAAAAAAGTAAATAAATATAATTAAAATAAAAGAAGGATACTATTGTAATTAAAAAAAATTGGAGAAATTTGGAGAGGTACAATAAGGTTTGGTAGAGGTGGAGGGAACAATACCCATAGTCTTGTTCTAGGTAATATTTTGGCAAGAAATTGCAAAACAAAAACATAACTAAAGTTTTATACCAAACAACGTGGTACAATATATAATTAGTAGGTAAACATATGGTCAAACTTAATTTTATTTTCATTTTTTACTACATGAAGGGAGAAGATTGTTTCACCCTTTTTACATTTTTTTCCCTGTGTCTTTGAAGCCAAGCCACATACAAAAACAAACAACTATACCTCTCGTTCTCTCATTTTTCCTTCGTTATGACTCTAATATTCATTTTGAAGAACTTTATTTTGTAATTTCATTTGTTCTATGTGTGAATGTTATTCAACAATTTTAGGTTCAAAATTGGATTTATTGAATAAAAAATTGAGAAAATGGTCTCAATTGATGTTTTGTGGTCATAATTATAAATTAAACAATTTTTATATGAATAATATTTTTTTGTCCTTAATTATGAATTTTATGAATGATAAACGTGTGTGAATTTGAATGATTATAGGTTAGATGACTTAAATTTTAGATATTTGTCTCAATCAGATGGAAATATAGTGATTTAGACTAAGTTTAGAATATATGATTAGTTACAATAATGTTTTCTATGATTGTTCCATTGTTTACAAATTTGGTGTTGAGATAAATAGTCTAATTTTCAATTCTTGACAATCTAATATCGATAGGTTTTCTATAACTTTTGATGATAACAAAACAATTTAGGTATCTTAAATGTTTGAATATGCGTAAATTATTTGAATATTTTGATGTGTATTTTATTGTAGTTGAAGGCTTCATTAAACCATCCAATGCTTATCGCAAGTCTTGTGATAAACAATTTAATAGATCATAAGAATTTTTAGCTTGAATTTCACTTATAAATAAGTCGTAATGGTTGAATCTTTCTAGATAAAATCAAATTTTTTAAACATTATTGACTATATTATTTGTGTTTATAAATTATTTAAAACAATGGTCCAGTAATTATATAATTAACACTAGTGGAAAAACGTTGTTTAACGTCACCCATCAAACGTTGGTTTCGTGAAAAATCAACGTCTATCATTGCACGGTGGCATTATCGTAAATATATTGGTAAACTAGACGTCGGTTTCGATGTTAGGCGACGTCTATGACATCATAGACGTCGCAACTGCCTCAAACCGACGTCAGATTGCCTGAGGTATGTGATAAGACAGACAATTCGACGTCGTCTAGTAAAGGGCACCGACATTTCAGTCTCTGACAGGAAATCAAACGTCAAATGGTTCAGCTTTAGACGTGGCATAGACATCGGATCCCCTGAACAAGCGACGGCGACTGGGCTACAATTAATGTTGTTCACCAACTTCCCAGGCGCTTAGACGTCACGTAGTCAAACGGGGACGTCTAAGGCCTATCTGGAAGGCGGGAAGACAAGAAATCCTTCAATTTAGACGTCGGTTCTGAACATAAACGACGTCTACGTTCCTGTAATTGATTATTTTTCACCAAATT
Organism: Vigna mungo; assembly: GCA_036885675.1. Taxonomy (NCBI): domain Eukaryota; kingdom Viridiplantae; phylum Streptophyta; class Magnoliopsida; order Fabales; family Fabaceae; genus Vigna; species Vigna mungo. The sequence goes on along the minus strand of CP144700.1, from coordinate 14,064,809 downwards.
CGAGGGTTTTAGACGTCGGCTAGAAGGGGCACCGACGTTAACTACCCTGACAGGAAATCAAACATTAATCTTTTCAGCTTCTTTAAGAAGAATAGACGTCGGATCCCGATCAAACACTGACGTCTATAGACGTCGATTTCTGGTGCAACCGACGCCCAATTTTATTTTAAATAAACCGCAGCCCTTCTAACAACTCCGTTTCTGATCGCGTCTTCATCTCTTCTCCTTTTTCTCTGCTTCTCCTCTTCTTTTACTCCCTTGCGCACCTCTACTTTTTATCTCTTCCGGCATTCATTGTATTTTCTCATAACGTCATTGTCTTCGTCCTCTCATTTTTCTCTCTTCATCCCAGGTGCGTGGTTTTTCTTATGCTTACCGTTTAAACTTTCTTTAGTTTTTTATAGATTATCTTGTCGTTCAACTAATTAAAATTTGCCTTTTTTGTGTTGTGTTTTAGTGCAGTTTTGATCCACTCTTTTGGTAACATAGTGCAACATTCTCCCTTTGCTAGTTTCCTCACTAAAAGAATGCAATCTTTTGAGTTTTCTAGTTCTTCCGATCCAAAATGGAACTTGGGTCCTTGTCTACTTCTCGACACCGTAATTTTTTTCTATTGCGGTTGAATAATTGGAAGTAGCCATGGACCCAGGTTCGGTTTTGGGTTGAAAGGACTAGAATATTCAAAAGACGCAAGCTTTTTTTGTGGGAAAACTAGCGAGAGGAGAGAGTTACACAATACTACCAAAAGCTTGGATCAAAATTGCACTAAAACACAAATTCGTTGTTAGACGTCGGTTAAAGCCATGTCCGACGTCTATAACAACATAGACGTCGGTTAGTGTCATTTTAAACCTCTTTATATATTCATGTTGACGTCGGTTTAATCATAGGTAGACGTCTATATAGAGTAATTAGACGTCAGTGTGAGTATAAGCAGACGTCTATATAGATGTCGGTGGATATCTTTAACTGACGTTTATATGGACGCGGTTCTGACGAATTTCGACGTCCCGTAGACGTCACCCGTTTAGACGTCGGTTGTGAAAGTGACGTTAAAAGCCCAAATTAACCGACGTTAAACAGCGTTTTTGCACTAGTGTAAGGAAACAAATTAATCAGAGTTAAAGGTAGAAGTGCTGTAAAGATGAGGAAGATGTGGATTTTTGTTTAAGATCAACAAAGATAAAGAGTTAACACAATTAAAGTTGCAACGATTTTCTTTCAAGCATATTACTTTCAAGCATATTAAAAAGACCAACTGGAAGATGAAAAATATTGGAGATCTTAGACAAATTTATAATATATAAGTTAATACAAACTTTACCTTATAATTAATTTATAAAATTGAGTTAGGTTTAAAGTTAATTTTTTAATATGACTCAAAGTCATTTAAAATATATATTTTTGTGAAATATCTTGTTTGAGTCCATCGTGTCATTCGTTATTGGATTGTTATTGAACCACATAAAAATATATAATCTTATCTTTGAGATGTATATGTCTTAGTATGAGGGGGTATGTTAGAGATCTCATATAAGTTAATAAGACAAATTTATAGTATATAAGTGTGTACAGATATCACCTTATAAGTGAATTTTGTAGGGTAGAGTTGGGTTTAAAACCTACTTCTTAAGAAAGAACATGGAGAGTTATCTACAATTCTTTCTATCTTAGTGATCTTATAATGTTTTTTTTTGTGGGTGAGTTATATATTATGTAATTCTGCACATTGTGATGTATACCTCATGAGTTGAATTGTGCTATTTTTATAATGCTCATTTATTTTGAGAGTTTTTAATCTCAAGAGAAGATTAAGAAGGTATAGTAAGAAGTGATTTGTGTACTTATAAGAACCAGGAGTGATTAGTGTACTTGAGGTGTAATCAATTGACAATTTAGTGAAATCTCTTTGAAACATAGGAAAAACTCTAGAATGGAGGTTTGAATAGAATTCTTAAAACTTTTCGCAAATAAGTGTTTATGCTTTTTTGCAAGGGTTAGATGGTTTGTAATAAGTGTTAAACACTCACGTTTTTCAAACAACGTTTAGGAAAACTTTTAAAAACAACACCAATAAGACATGCTTACTTTTATATTGGTTCACTCCAAACTAAGCTACGGCCATTTCTCCCTTAAGCACTCTTAAGGGGTTCTGTTAATCTCAAAACATTACAACACGAGGTTAACTACTCCTGGTATTACAACTAACCCAACTGGTTAGGACGGGTATCACCACTACTGGTATAAACTACTCCAACTAACTATTGGTATAAACTACTCTTTAGATAGGCTTCTTTGAAAAATATTTGTTACTCAAAGCTTTGACTTTCATGTAGAGATATAGCCTTTTGTACAAAATCAGAAGCTATGTTGCGTCTTACAAGAGATAATGTTGTGTATGGAAGAGACAGGTAAAAGGTATGAAGGAAACATTCTTGTAATATTTTTTATCTCTAAACGTTCTTCTAATTCTAATGCAAGCTTTCGAATAAATGTATTTTACTGAGATTATCTGAAGAGAGCACAATGCAACAGACAAAAGAGTACTACTACGTACATGCATTAAAGCATTAGACGATCCTAAATGTTTAGGCATTATACATGAGTAAGCATTAAGTACTATATGTTAGAGTAACACACAACATTTAGGATCATTTTAACGTATAACATTTAACGCTTTTGGATTTTTATCCTACATGATTCTCGTTGTTAAATGTTATTTCGTTTAAATGCTTTATTAAACTTCAAAACAATGTTTACTTAGATGATCTTGTCTTAACATATTGCATTAGACTATCTTGTCTTAATATATTAAGTTGTTTGTTTATTGGAGAACTACATAATTCATAAAATATAGAAAACTAGTATAAAATATTTTGTAATGTTTATTTTGGTTGTTCACAATACAATCTAGTTTAGTCCTTTACTTCGATAAAAGTCTAGACTTTATTCAACACCTATTTTAAAAGCAATTGTTCCAACATTTAGAAAAGTCCAAAATAGAATAATTATATTATCAATTTTCTTAATTAAAAATTTGAAGCTTATAATCATAAACTAATTGATGATTTTTAGTTATATGTGTAATAATTAGAACTTGTGAGATTCCAATGACATACTATTGGAACCATATTAAATAAATGAATGTGTATTATAGAAAAAGATACTTAAATGTAAATTGAGAATCAACGTAGCATGTAATCACTAATACAAAAATACTTTTTAACATATCTTATTTGACGTAAATCCATCGGAAGCCTAATATAAAAAATGACGGGTGGATTTTTGTAATTAAGATGTTAAACTTAACGTTGGTTCCTAGAAATCCAAGTCTAATGAACACATGACATCATAATCAGCTCAAATGATATCTAATAAAATAGTAAGTACAGATTCAAAACCCAAAACCATAATTCATATGATTGACTCACTTATTATGTGCTATATAACACACATTTTGTGTCGTCAATCGTTTCCAAGTTTTGTAATAAGGTGGCATTGTTGTAGCACGTGTTTCTTTGCTCACAAAACGGGTTTTGCATTGTTGTAGTACTTAGTTTTTACGCTTCTAGATTCTCAAAAATTTATATTTTTTTAGATGTTACTAATATATTTTTTATTTGTGTTTAAATGTTTTTAGTTATTTTGTTTTTGTCTAAGTTCATAATGTAGACAAAAAGAAAAACAAAAAAAAATATTTAAAAAAAATCTAGAATAGGCTTGGATTATAGAAAAAACCAAAACATATAGTGAAGAACAGACTTTGTTGCCTAAGGAATCGAAACATATAATCGAATAGACCTTGGTTATTTTTAGAACCGAGTATATTCTCCACATCAAGTTTTATTTTTCTATTTTCAATCTTTATTTAATTGATTTAAGCTTCAATTGTGAATATTGTAGAAGCATAAACTTCTGTTAAGAACTAAGTCAAAAGTCTCTATTTTTTACTTTGACTAGATATGCTTTGGTTGGAGAACTGAAATATAGTGTAAAAAATATTAATCCCAAAACACTTTGCTGCAGACTAGTGGATCATGTAAGTCTTACCAACTAATTTTTCTTAATCTTTAATTATATAACATAATTTCAAGAAACATAATTCTTGAAGCTTTTTAGATGTCGACAAATTGACATAGATATAAATAGAGAAAAAGATAAGTAATTAAAAAAAATCAAAAAACAAATTTTAAATGTATGATATTTACAGTGACATCTTTATCAAAGACAAACAAAAAACATTAAAAATATCAAGAGGGCTTTTGCAATTTATAGGTTTCATATTCTCTAACAATTTTAAACAAAGGTTTAATATTTTAGTGGTTACGTTTTTTTTTTAAGTTGCAGACGAGTTCCTTAAACTTTTTTTTTTCAAAATTGGATGTCTATTTTTTAAAAAATTCAATGATCAGGTCCTTTTTGTTAATATAATACTAACACCGTTAAATGGAGTATCACATTTTAGTTTGTGGTTTTTTTCTTAAATATTTTTATTTTTATTTTTTATTTTTATATTGTTTTTTTAAAAAAATATATAATTTGTCACATGTCAAACAAATATTTTGTTATGTGACAATGAGAGTGTGACGTGATAGTGACAGTGCCACGTGTCACTATCATGTCATGTGTTATTGTGTCACTATCATGTCATGTGCTATTATACTAGTCTTGGTCTCTATATTCTTATTTTATCTCAATTCAATTCTATTTTTTAAATTAAAAAGTTTTGACTCTCTCCAAATTAAAACCAAAATTAATTTGTATATAATTGTTATACAAATATTTTTATTAAAATTGATATTTTTACTAAATATTTTTTAATAAGATTAAGTTTATTTATATTTTACATTGAGTTAATTATATAAATGTTAATTATGTTATTTAAATATATCTATAAGAGTTAAAAAAACAGTGACATGATGTGAATTTTTCAAATGATATGAATTAATGAACAAATTAATGAGGTGGAATTTCATCTTTTTAAAATAAAAAATTAGAGAAAATTCCATGAAAATCCTAATTAAAGGTCGTTTTTGTTGGTCCTTCTTCTTCTTTCATGTTATTCCACACTCTTCCACATTTTATTTCAATTCTTACTTTCACCAATCACATCGTTTTAACTCTTATAAATATTTAAAGAACATAACTAACATTTATATAATTAACTAAATATAAAATATAAATAAACTTAGTTTTGTTCAAAATATTTAATAAATATATTTTAAAAAAATATTTGTATATAATTTATATAAAAATTAAATTTTATTTTAATTTGAAGAGAGATAAAATTGTTTAATTTAAAAAAATATATGAACAAATTGAGACAATAAAAATTGAGAGAACAAATAGAAATTATTCTCATAACACATTGTATAACGGTGACACACTGTTATGTCACACTATCATTGTAACATGACATAATAGCAGGTTGATACATGACAAATTTGTATTTTAAAATATATATATATATATATATATATATATATATATATATATAATTATTTTTTTAAAAAAAAAGTTTAAAAAATTTGACATGTGACATTTTATTTGAGAGTGTTAGTACTCTATTAAGAATATTAGGCAAAAGTACTTAATTGTTTTAATTTTTCAAAAATTAAAAAGCTTAATTGAGAAAAAATAAATAAAGAACTGATGGAGTGTTTCCAATAAAAACAAGAATGACGGGTGTTTCGGTGGTGTTTTGGGGACCGAAAGGACTGACCTTGATGACGTCGTCTTCTGTCTTTCTGTCTGCTTCTTCTAGTTCCTAACCGTACGCTTTGTGCTTGCCTCAACCGTCTGGTAATCTTCGATCTCTGACCGAGGGGGGAGGTACCTGAAAAGGCACTCTGACGCTCAAGTTAGGCGTGAATGTGAAGTTCTCAATAGGAGAGAATTTGATCCTCTATGGGAGAGGATTGATGATGTATAATAGCAAAGAATGTGCTAAATGAACTGTGAGTGGAGTGTATTTGGAACGTACCTTGTTTGGAATCCTCTGGCCTTTATTTATAGGCTTTGGATTGATATAATATTAACAGAATATAAACAGAATAAAATATAATCTTACTTGACATATCTCTGTTGTAATATCTTTGTTTGGATATTATTTGTGTTTGGAATATATCTCGTTGATATATTTCTGTTTGAAATATATCTAGTTGATATATTTATCTGGATATCATTCACGCTGGCGTTGGGCCTTGAGCCCAATAAGAATTGGCACTGTGATGGGCTATTAGTCCAGTAAGGCCGTTCGGTGTAACCGACCGCTGGAGATATACTACCGTACATCATCTCCCCCAAGTCCGAGTGAAGCGTTAGGCTTTAGCCACGGTTGACTATAGGACTTAAAAGTTCGAGGGAGTAATTCGTGCTTCTGATAGTAAGTAAGCGTCTGAACTCGGTGGTCCGATCTGGCACCGGACGCGTTGCGAGGTGGTCTGGCATAGGACACGTTGGTGAACGCGTGGTGATCCGGTATGGCACCGGGCGTGTTGGTGAACGCGTGGTGGTCCGATCTGGCACCGGACGCGTTGGTGAACGCGTGGTGGTCCGGTCTGGCACCGGACGTGTTGGTGAACGCTGGTGATCCGGTCTGGCACCGGACGCGTTGGTGAACGCGTGGTGGTCCGGTATGGCACCGGACGTGTTGGTGAACGCGTGGTGGTCCGTTATGGCACCGGACGCGTTGGTGAACGCGTGGTGGTCCGGTATGGCACCGGACGTGTTGGTGAACGCGTGGTGGTCCGGTATGGCACCAGACGCATTGGTGAACGCGTGGTGGTCCGATCTGGCACCGGACGCGTTGGTGAACGCGTGGTGGTCCGGTCTGGCACCGGACGTGTTGGTGAACGCTGGTGATCCGGTCTGGCACCGGACGCGTTGGTGAACGCGTGGTGGTCCGGTATGGCACCGGACGTGTTGGTGAACGCGTGGTGGTCCGTTATGGCACCGGACGCGTTGGTGAACGCGTGGTGGTCCGGTATGGCACCGGACGTGTTGGTGAACGCGTGGTGGTCCGGTATGGCACCAGACGCATTGGTGAACGCGTGGTGGTCCGATCTGGCACCGAACGTGTTGGTGAACGTGTGGTGATCCGGTCTGGCACCGGAGGCGTTGGTGAACGCGTGGTGGTCCGGTATGGCACCGGACGCGTGGTGATCCGGTCTGGCACCGGAGGCGTTGGTGAACGCGTGGTGGTCCGGTATGGCACCGGACGCGTGGTGATCCGGTCTAGCACCGGATGCTTTGGTTCAAGGTAAGCTCAGACTCGGTGGTTTGGCGGCAGATGCGGTGGTCCGGTTATCCGATGGACGCGTTACGACTCGTTGTTCCTCAGTTGATTGCTTGGAGATCAAAATATATTAGGATGTGGCTTGGCCGAGATGTGATTGCTTTAGAGGTTTGTGATCGCTTTAATAATCTGTAAGATATAATATAATTGAGACTGATCGGTTGAAATGTAACCGCTTTAGTAATCTGAAAACTGATCGGTTGAGATGTAATTGATTTGACGTCGTGCGACATCCTCTAAGAATTGCGGTGATAGAATAGATATCAAGGACATAAGCTCAATTAAAGGCGTTTAAGCGGAAGGAAATTTTTTCTTCAAACCTGTATTTTGAATTCAAACCTGCAATATTATTATGGAATATAATATAGGGCAGTTAAGCATTATATATGTTGGTGGAGATGGCAAGCTCCCTTGTCACCCCGTAACCACTAATAGTGCAATGGCGAAGAATCAAAATCTCTTTTGTCATGATCGTTGGCGGCAACAAATTGAAATATTCGAAGAAGACGCGACCATGGACAAAGAAGTTGTGGTAGCCTTGCACGCAGAGGCAGATGGCCTTAAAGTGGTGGTTGTCGTCGTAGGCGCCGACGACTGGCTCTGCTAGTGGCAGCGTGGATGCATCGCTGCGGAACCGGAGTGCTCCCTGTGAATGGTTTCATCAACGCGTTCGTAGCTTCATTATGTTAATGACAGTGGAGATATTGTCGTCACTGATAAATGGACTGGTGAGTCCATTATGCGGTTGGAACCGATCTTCTGGCAGAATCGTTAGTAAGAGTCACCCATGACCTTGGTGACGGCACCGGCGCGGATGAAAACGCTATCGCATGACGACTGTCATTGCTTGTGGGGTGTTCATCTATGTTGTCATTTTGAACTTTGGAATGTCGTGGATGACAAAGCTGCACGGTATTACAGTTGCTGCTAGTGGATCACGCAGGGTTTGTCGACAACGCGCACGTTGGTGCCGTGGCTGACAAGACACATGTTGTTGTAGCCTTGTTGCAATCCTGGCTTGCAGTGCATGAAATTATAATTTGTCAAATTCCAAATGAATTAATCTCAACATCTAGAAAAAATTAAGCTATAAACAACCAAATATTGAATAGCCTAAACGTGAATAAGAGAAAATAAAGAAAATCCTGGGTTGCCGCCCAATGTCGAGATGAAGAGTTTCAAAGGCGGCGTATGGTGCTTCCGCCGTCGTCGTAGCAACGAGGATGCTGGTGCTAAGCCCCTTGTTGCGCTCTTGGTCCATCATGTTGTCATTGTTGTGATTTATGAAATAGTGTTCTGTTGAAGTGTTCTTCAAAAGAGAGAGAAACCATGGCTTGTCCTGCAACCTGTTCATGGCGGAGGGTTTCTTTTTCGCGACGGTGGTTGTCGCGGGTACGAAAGCTTTTGGCGGGGGAGATGGGGAGGTGGTCCTCGCGAAATGGGTGAACCTGACAGAATAGCCATTTGAAAGGGGCTGATGATGAGCCTGATGTTCTTCTTGTGGCACGGACGGTGACATCGCCCACGTCCATGTTGCTGGAGAGCGGGCGGTGAGAGTTACATCATTATGATCTAGAAAGCAGAATTGGCGGCAGCCGTTCGCAGGTTTTGCTGAAGGGGACACCCTACGACGATGGTGTTAGCGTCTATCTTTCTCCTCTTGGCTTTGTTGCTGCAGATTCATGATTTTGTAAATGCAGTTTCAATACTGCTTGCAAGAGGGATACTCAATTGGAATCCATCAACGTGTTGGTTGCGTCTGCATCACAAACATAGAGCTACTGTATGACGTCTAGGGTTGGAACCCTTGCACCGTTCCTTTCAACGCGTAGGGAGTCATCTTGTTTAAGAATCCAGGAACGGGTGATGTCCCCTCTTGTGATCTCAATATTGATAACCATTGCCATTTAAAAGTTTTTCACCTGGTTTCTCAAGAAAGATGCATAAAAATAAACTTTGAATGAAGAATGGTATTCTTGTAGAATTGTCATAGTTTTAATAGTAGAAGATGAAATTGCTAAGATTTATTCAGAGTTGAGTAAGACAGAAAAAGTTTATTTTGACTGTCATGGAAATTTCTTCTTCACATAAATCGCAGCCCAGTGATACGATATGCAATCTTGTTCTATATTCCAATATTTAGATAACATGGATGGGACAACGCATGTGGTTGTACGACTAGGCTTCCAGCCAAAGACAAAGCACATTAAAATATAATAAAATGGAAGAAAATAAAAGCTACGTGAGCTTTGAACAGTGCCTGAATGAAAAGTGGTGCCCGCTGCTGCATGATTACCAAATCCTAAAATTGGTGTTATATTATGGTATTATAATAATATAACATTCTCGGTTGTTATAACGTGGAGATATTATTCTCCTATTAGATTTTCATAATATATATTTATGATTAATCTTGAATCTTGATTGGAATTATGCAGCGGTGGCAAAATGATAGCGCACATACTAATATATGCATATTAGGTGTTTCCGGACCTTGATTTCGAAAGGTTAATTTTGAATATCATGTTTCAATTATGCAGCAATAAATTAATGATGGTTTCAGGTAAAACAGAATAAATCTTGAATAAGTCTTGCTTTAATATTATATTTTTCAAAGATACTTATTTTGTTGATGGATTTCCCAGTAAGGGTGACGATTCTTGTTGGATAGTTTTCGCTTTGTTGAAATTTTCTGCTGTTGATCCGAAGTAGCGACATTGATACCGAGAGCTTGTCTTGGTTCCTTGCGGCTTTCAATGGGATGCCCTTCGGCCCCACGGTGGGCGCCAAAATGTTTCGGTGAATATTTTGGGACCGAAAGGACTGACCTTGATGACGTCATCTTCTGTCTTTTTGTCTGCTTCTTCTAGTTCCTAACCGTACGCTTTGTGCTTGCCTCAGCCGTCCGGTAATCTTTGATCTCTGACCGAGGGGGAGGTACCTGAAAAGGTGACGCTCAAGTTAGGCGTGAATGTGAAGTTCTCAATAGGAGAGAATTTGATCCTCTATGGGAGAGGATTGATGATGTATGATAGCAAAGAATGTGCTAAATAAACTGTGAGTGGAGTGTATTTGGAACGTACCTTGTTTGGAATCCTCTGGCCTTTATTTATAGGCTTTGGATTGATATAATATTAACAGAATATAAACAATATAAAATATAATCTTACTTGACATATCTCTGTTGTAATATCTTTGTTTGGATATTATTTGTGTTTGGAATATATCTCGTTGATATATTTCTGTTTGAAATATATCTAGTTGATATATTTATCTGGATATCATTCACGTTGGCGTTGGGCCTTGAGTCCAATAAGAATTGGCACTGTGATGGGCTATTAGTCCAATAAGACCGTTCGGTGTAACCGACCGTTGAAGATATACTTCGGTACAACGGGAATGATTAAACCTTAAACAGTTTTGTAAAATATTAGTGTATTATCGGAGTTGAGTACGAATAAAGATAAGATGGAAGGTCTACATCAACATATTGTTAATAATAGAAAAGTAAAGCACGGTGGCTCCATAATGGTTTTAGAAAGTGAACAAAAATTGCTTTATCAACATAGAACGTTTCACATCTCAATTACAAATCATAGTTGTTTTATCATTAATCCCAAACAATGTTTGGTAAAATTTGTACTGACATAGGAAAACTTGCTTGTAAGTTTACAGCTACAGATAGATCCTATGTCTAAAACTACACCTATTCAACCATAGAAGGCAGGTAAATTTTCTGTTTTTTTCTATTCCCTTTTATGATCTTAAATTATACACATCTCCAATGTATCACATAACTACCGATCTCCATAAAACTTCTGTTTTAGAGTGACTGCAAACAAATACATTTTATTGATCCTTCAGTTACTAATAGGAAGTTCTAAATGAGAAAAGTTACAAATGGTTTTGCTAAAAATTTACAACAATGGCTCAATGATAACCAATAGGAGCTGGAGCGTCCCTTAATTCCTTTCCTTGGTGGTGAATATCCTGCAGGAAGAAGAACACAACATTCAGAAGAACAACAGAGTGAAACAAATAGATACATTCATTTGAGATAGAATAAGAAAAGAGTAAAAAATAAATAATGACTATTAAATGAATGAATGTAAAAAATTTAGAAGTGTGAAAAAATCATTTTCGAAACAAAGAAAGCCAAATGAATAGGTGAAAAAAATGGCACTCACAGAAGCAAAGTGGTTGACATCTCTGTGGTGAGCCTCATCTGCACGAATCACAGTGACAACATCTTTGAGAGTTGCATCCTTGGGGAGCCTCCAGTAGTCAATGGCAATGGCAGGAGCAGGGACGTTTTCAACTTTGCCACTCTCTATTGCTTCCAAATGCTGTGTGTATGAAATCACAGCCTCTTCCTCTAAATACCCAACAAACCTGTGTGCTGCTTTTGGTGAGAGGAGGTAAAACACGAAGAAGGCGTTGAAGAAAACGCCCTGTGCAGTGAAAATCAGAAGCCTCTCGTGCCATTTGGGCTGCACCAGCTCCACCATCGTCATCAGGTGCATCCTCTCGTTCTCTGCTTCCTCAAGCAATGCCTTTATCCATCCCCCACTGTGCTGAAACTTCCTCAGAGACTTCAGGTGCAGCAGCATCCCTCCCACCATTCCTGGAACCGCTGCAATTGTTTCCAGCATCATGGCATGGCACCCATACCGTTCCTGAAAGTGAAATATTCAAATCATCAACTCAATCTCTTCCATATTTGTACCAGGTAAACTCATGTTGAATCAGATTCTTCTACTGCCACTTTTTGTTGGAATTCAAGTGAGCTTAAATTCCACACGCAGTACACATAGAAAGTTGAACACCTTACAAGAAAAGAATTATAAATCAATGTGTGTATCTTCTCAATAAATTCCATCTCAAAATACTTATCGGATATATCAGATCTTTTGAACTAGAATTGATCTTATTTGGAGTAAAAAAATTTCAGTATGTACCAACACTATTTGGTATGTTCCTTAATCAAATTGTTTGAATTCTAATGATGTTTATCTGTGCTCCTAAATCCTAATGTTTACTCTTACATATAAAACTTAATGCTTAAGTTAGAAACACACTTTTATATATTTATTATCGGTATCAAATTGAAGGAAGAAATCATATTATGCATAGCAGTAGCACATACCTTGAAGTATAAATCAGAGAGAACCCTTAGAAATTTGACAGACCTAAAAGCAACCTTGTCGGTTAATGATTTCGGTGTGTGATGCTTGGTCACATCTATTGACACATCTGAGTGGTAAGTGTCCCATGGCTGCGAGAGACGCCATAGAAACAAAAATGCTCAGAGCTCAAAGTTCAGACATCATAAAGAAAACATAAAAGCATGTTCATCGCGGAAATTTACAACATGGTGGTGTCAAACCAAAGTAAAACAGGTGAATTTTTCAGTTTACAGAGAGTTCAGATATTCTTACCATGAAACAGTTCCATGGCCACTCAGTTCCGTCCTCCCTGCGGACCTTGGGCCTTGAGATCCCCCAGTAACTGGAAATGACGGCGTTGGTGTCGGTGTCTTTGACCTCGTTTTTTTTCTCCTCTGAGTTGTGATCCTTGATGTCTGGAAGAGTGGACATCTTCCGCAAGTAGAAGCTTCCAAACGCGCCGCCGCCATGCTGGCGTGTCGGCTCCACGATCGCGGCTGTTGGGAGGTGGCGGTAGTAGCTACGGCCACCGCCAACCAGAGCTCGTGCCGCTGACCTTACTAAAGTATGCTTCATGGTGGATCTTGACAGCATGTAATGTTTTTTATTTCTTGATCTGTGAATGAAAATGGCTGCGATTTGAAGATTTATATACACACTGAATATTAAATATTATATTTTGGTGTTCAATTTTATGTTTGCCACCTGATGATTGAGGAGACCGGGAAAAGAAGGGGTCGGGGAAGGTCACAACCACGACAACGTAGCCATAAAGATTTGATATTTTGGTTTTGGATGGTTATGAACCGTTAGATTGAGGATTTTTTTGACAGCAACTGTTACTTGCCATTATGTTGGAAAGGTCTTGTTCACGAACCTGTGCTAGAACAATCAATGTTTTAGAAGTAATTCTTAAAAAATATATTATTTTACACACCTAAATCTTTTATATTTATTTATTTAATTTTTTTTTCTTAAAAAATATAAAAAATTATATTTTTATAATATTTTACTTCTTATATTATATATATCAAATGAGTGTAAAAATTTGTGGATGATACTATTAATCAAGTTTTATGTTGAAACAGTTATAAAAATAGGAAGTTAAATCATATGAATTGTTTAAACTTATTGGTATCAGGTTGGTAATGTTAAAAAAAAAAAAAAAAAAACAGGAAGCATATTGGACTTTTCTCATTGTTGACTATTATTTTGTTGAAGGGTGACTTACTTTAGGACCAATTGCACCTGGTCTAATGTTCTGCTGTGAGAAGAAATATCAAAGAAAGGAGAAGCCAGGTCAAACATGACCTACTTTCCAACTTCAAAAAAATTGTATATGTTATAATAGTTCGTAGAACTATTTATTTCTGAGTTTAATTTATGTTTATCTTTGATCACGTACATATAATATTTTTTTTAAATATCTAAAAATATCGTATCTTGTAATCGCATTATCATATTGTATTAATTGATAGATAAGGAAACAAAGTGATTAAAACAAATTTGAATATAACAATTTATTCAATTTTTTACAGGATTCAATTAATTATTTCATATGAGAAAAAAATATTAATTTAGTTAATAATGTTAAATACGTCTTAAATTTATATTTTTTAAAAAATATTTCTTAATAATGCATGTGTTTTCTTAACATTTTTAATTATTTTTAATTTTCAATATTGATATGCTATTTTTTGTTCTGTCTAAAAAAAGTAAGAAAATTAACAATGAAAAAAGAAATAAAGTGAATATGTTTATTACTAGTTAAACTTCTTTAGTTGTCTTTATTTTTGTGGATTTTTTCAATTGGATCTCCGTTTTATTAGAATTCTCAATTTAATCCTAAAAATACTAATTTGAGTCAATTGGGTACTTGTCCTTAAATTTGCTTAACGGGGTTAAGTTTTTTATGAACTGCCTTATCACTCCTGTTACGTCAGCTTCATCTTCCCCAACAGTAGAAACCCTAATTTCCCTCAATCTTAGCCGCCGCAAGCAAACCCTAGTGTCGTCATTGCAAGCAAACCCTAACGTCGCTGCCGTAAAGCCGCTGCGAAGCCTTCAGTCTCGCCGTCACCACCTTGTTGCGCCGCAACCGTGAAGCCACCGTGAGAACTCCAGTAGCGCCTTTGTTGCACCGCCACCATCAACGCCACCTTCTTCGCGCATCCACCATCTCGTCGCGCCTCAATGTCGCCGTTGTGCAACGTAGAAACCCATCATCCTCCACCATCTTCAACAACTAGAGAGAACCCATATTCATGGTCGTGATTCTTCTTTGAAACCCGCCACGTCAACCTCTCATCTCATAAAAAACTTAACTCTCTTAAGCTAATTTAAAAGCAGAGTCCAATTAACTCAAATTAGCATTTTTTATGACTAAATTGGAGATTCTAATAAAACGGGGATCGAACTGGGAAAAAGTCACAAAAATAAGGAGAACCAAAGGAGTTTAACCATTATTATTTTAATTGTCATTAACTATATATGTCAAAGAAATAAAGTAATAGTTTCATATGGTCTAAATTTTTACACTTTTTTAAGGGTATTACTTTTTTTATACACAATAAGTAGCATGATTAGATAAACTAAATCTCATAATTTTTTGTTATCATCAAAATTATGGATTATTATAGACAAGATTGTATTAATGGATAAATAATTATACTACACATGATATGTTGTATATCCATGTATTTTATTATGTATGTCTTATTTGTTTAAGAGACTACTAACTTTATATCTCCACCTTCAATCTATGAGATGTGAAAGACTACTCGCACAAAATAAGATCGATAAATGACTTCACAATCAACATAGTTAGTTGAGGAGGTCACTCATGACTTACTTTCTTGATGGCATACCCATTGCCATAACCTAGGACATTAATGAAGTGTTGGAGGCATCTATGGAAGATGGGCCTAAACTTTTTCTCTTAGGCCATCTTAAGTCATCATGAAGATTTAGTAGAATAAGAATAATTTTGGGCCTTGTATTTTGGGCCAAGTAGTCTATATTTTATTTGAGCTTTGTATTATGGGCCAAGTAGTCTATATTTTATTTGGGCTTGGTATTATGGGCCTAGTAGTGTAGAATTTCAATTGGGCCTTGTATTTTGGGCCAAGTAGAATAGGATTTTGACCAAACAAGTCAACAAAGGGTCAAGGCCCAAAGATGACTATGCTTGGATGTCCAAAATGGGTGTGTTGACCAAAGGGTCAACATTTTGGCTAAGCTTGGAGAACAAGGGAGAAGAATTTCGTCCTAGACATGTGGAAGCTTCCCATTGGAGAGTTTTCCTCCTAGTTAGTGGCCATGTGTTACTCTAGGAATGGAGAATTTTTCCATTGGTAGTGGCCACATGTCACTCTCTCATTTTAGAGGAGTTTTACCACTTGTCTCCCTCCTATTGGAGAGGATTTCTCCTTGCTCTCCAAGACAACCAAGGTGGTTCTTTTAGGTTAAAGTTTCAGCCCATTTTGAGACACCTTAGCCTATAAATAGAGGTGTTCTCCATCATGTAATCACCTTTGATTTAGAGTAAAGTTATGCTGTCATTTTTGTGCTATACTACTCTTTTAAGGTCACACTAGGCTAGAGCAACCCAAGTGGCCTCCTCTAGCCACCTTCCTCCAAGAGTTGGCTCAACCTCTCTTAGAGAACCACCAAATTCACCTTCCATCATCATACAATTCATCAAAACCATGAGTTATCATCACCTTTCACCACCAGCAAATTCCGCAATCTTCATCCATGAACTTATGGCTTGATTTGCTTCTAGATTTGGCTTGTCCTAGTAGAGCATTTCTTTTTTTTGCCATCATTTCTTCTATGGTCGGATGATATTTTAACAAAGGTCACAAGAAGACTAGAGCACCCAAGATGTGTGTATTAATACTAGTGATTCTTAGGAATTTCATGACTATTGGTCCACCATCATGAAGAAGTGTCATCTCTTGCAACCAAAAGGCATACAAAGATGCAATTTAAAAAAAAAATCAAATATTACAGTCCTTTATAATAACAATTTGATGAGAAACTAGAGTCTTTTGCTCATTTTCAACATCATACTCAAGGAACACCTTACACAATTTTTGAACTTATTTAAGAGAGTACTAAAGGGAGTTGAATTATTGCAAATCCCTTAACGGGTCATACTTACCCTAATGTACCAAATCAATGTGAGTTATATGTTAAAAGTAATACCCCTTATCTCATGCCAATTGATCCACAAATAAAGGGAAAGTTAACCATCTATGGTTTCACTAAAAGAGAAAGTACAAAAATAAAAAATGTAAATTGAACATATTGATACAAACTTAATGATAGTTGATTCATTAACTAAAGGTTTTTCACCCAAAATATGTATTAACTATGTTGAAAGAATGATAATTATGGAGAATTATTCATGATGTAGTTTTAGCTACACATTATGATTGTAATTGCTTAACAATTGTAAGATCAATTTAATTATATATATATATATATATATATATATATATATATATATATATATATTTTTTTTTTATTTTGTCATTCATTCATTGTATACATTACTATTTTTAGTTGAATAACATGATAAGCCTTTTCAAGAAAAATTAAAGAAACATATTTCATTCTTAATTAAAGTTTAATTGAGTAGGATGAATGGTGATACTTGGAATGAACCATATTCTTGAATAACTTAAGGTTTAATATTATATCTTCAAAACATTACATGAGTCAGGTTAAAGTATCTAATGTGATGTTTATTAATTATAAATATATTAAATCCATTATAATTATTTTAGAGATATTCAAATTAACGACTACACAGTCTTTTAATAAATAATTCGAAATTTTTGAGTTATTTAGAAAAAGGATTTAAAACATTAAATTGTTGAGGGAATTATCACATAAATAAATTATTCATTATCTCTAATTTAGGAATTAGAAAAAAAGAAATAAGCGAGTTATATAGGGAAATAGGAGAAGAAAAAGCATTATTTGTTAATTAAGTAAGTATTTTTAAAGTACTTCAAAATAGATTTAGGTTAAAGAAAAAAACAAAGCTTAGTGAAAAATATGTTATTTAAGATATTATAGTATGATTTATTTGTTACATTCAAACCGCGAAAGAAATTTCATATCCTAAAAAAGTAAAATTATATTGTTGCTTGATAGGAATGTTAAAATGAACTTAAATCTGTGAATCAACTTAATTTATCATGAGTTGAAATCATATTAGGTTGGAAAAAATATACACATTTTTAAATATAACTTAATTTAAACTTGACTCACTTGTAAGTTAAAAGAAAGTTAAATGAGTTTGAACTTCATTAGGAGTGAGTTAGCCTGTAACTTGTCATCAAGGACAATTTTTTATAATTTTTAACAATATTTTTTTTATTATGATAATTTATAACTTTAAATTATGTCATTTTAAGTTTTTTAAGACTAGAATGATATCCAATAATATTTGAATGATTTAGTTACTGAATTTATTTGTTTATTCAATTATATAAGTTAATATTTTAATTTTTATTTACTATATTTATGATTAATGTTTTGTGAAAAAGATATACGTCTTTTTATATAATTATAAATAGGTAAATCAAGTTAATTCATTCTGATCATACTATAGTAAATATATGAAACAAGTTATAAAAACAAAAATGAGTCAATTTAACAACCTTAATGGTCGAACCAAGTTATAAAAGTTATGGTTCAAATAAAATAAACAAAATAAAATTGACCCGTTTTTAATTCATTTTAGGATGAGAGAGATCTTGTATTAACTCGCCAAAATTTGGCTCGTTAGATTGATGTTTTCAACCTATTCATCCGTTTTGACTTACCACAGTAAGAGGCTATAGGCAAGACAAAATCGACTTCTCTTCTAGCTTGTGTGTGTGCTTTTTTTTTTTTTTTTTTCTAAATTAACATAAAAATAGTTTAAATGGTCAACTTTTTTGTATTATATTTTTTTGAGGATGGAAATATATAATAGTAATTTAACTTAAATCATTAACACTTAGAATTAAGAGTGTCAATTATTAATTATAATAAAATAATTTAACATATAAATATAATAATTATTTTAATTTATTTAATTAAAGACATTAATTATTCAATTGTAAACTTAAAAATATTTATATAATTAAATATATTTTTATAATATATAGATAGATAATAATTTTCTAAAAATATAGTTTAAAAAATTACAAAAAACAAATAAAAAGTTTGCAAGTCGAAACAAAATTTTTAATTTATTTTCTAAGAAAACCAACCCTTTCGTCTCGATTTTTATGAATCAATAACACTTTAGACAAAAATCATTGAACAAAAGTGTCTTACCAACTCATACCATAGTTAAGTTAACTAGTCTTCCATGTGAGATTAATCAAGTAAACATTCCTTTTTTCTGACATTGTTTTCTTGGATTTCTCCATCACAAGTAAGTGAATTGGTTTCCAAGAGGGTTGCTTTAACAAGTAACGCCAAAATTTGTAAAAAACCATCATAAATAGACCATTAATTTTACCATGCGACCTATTATTGATGTAATCTTTCCATTGAAATCTATTCATATCATTTAGAGAAAATTATTTCGCTATAGATACAAAATTCTTTGAATTGTTTTTAATGAGAACAATAGTACAAGTGATAAATTGAAGCATAAAGTGTAACAACTATAACCAAAAACTATATTTAAGATTACTATATTTCTGACATTAAGCAAATTTATTATTATTATTATTATTATATATATATATATATATATATATATATATATATATATATATATTTAACTCTAAGTATAAAGAAATTTTTTATCAAAGACTAGAACACAATCTTATAATCATAAACAAATAAAGATTTACTTTGAACTATTTTGAATCACATGCTTGAAAAAAAAATCACATGTAACCAACACAATACACTAACTTAAAAAAAAGTAAAAAATGAACTACGTCATCTTTAATTTTGAGCAATTGAATGTATAGAGCTCTCTACAAAGATCTCTCATAAATTTCTAATATTCAAGCAAATGAAAAATGAGGTCAAAGATCTAGAGAAAAGAAAGAAAGATGATGTTAGGAAAATTTTTTTAGAGAGATGACGGTTTTTATAAAATGAAATTATTTTAATAGAAATTCTATTTATGGTATAACGTTCTAAATAATAAAATAATCAAGTATATCATATTTTAAAACCATTACTATTCTCTATTATATTCTTGGTTTTTACACTTTTCCAACAAGAAAAATGTTCATCTTCAAAAATTCACTAATGTGAAAGAAATAAGGATACATTATCTTTATTTCCTCTTTTAACTTTTGCATATATTCGACTGATCTACCATCCCATATCTATCTATTTACCAAATTGATAACTTACCTTTGAACTAGTTTAGTATGGTGATCAACAATCTTGACTAATCCAACTCTAACTTTCTAAGGACAAATCTTTTATATTTAACAGATCATATTCTTCTATTATATTATTAAGACCAAACATGTATTTTGAGAACATTGCAAATTGAAAAAATTAGGAGGTAAAGAAACTCATAAGACAATGAACCACTCTTTTAAGAGAAATTGATATGACCTAATAAACTTAGGAGAAAATTTCTAAGAACTTAACATTTTTCCTATATCATTGGTAAGAGTAACCTATAGAAAGACATTATGCCCCCTTCACACCTTAAATTCCAAAGCCTCTCTTTTATTTGCATAAGACTCTTGTCTACTCTGAGATGCTCTCATCTTATTGTCCTATATCAGCTTCACCTTTTATGTAGTTGCTAAAACAACTTAGGCTAAGACACCAATGCGTCCTTACCCCAAAATCAGCACAAGGGAGTTTAATACCTTCTACCATACAAAGCTTTATAAGGAGTCATCCCAATAGTAGCATTAAAGTTATTGTTATAGGTTAACTCCACTAAAGGTAGAACTTCATCCCAACTCCCAAGGTGATTCAAGACATAAGCCCTTACCATAATCCTCTAAAGTTTGGATGGTTCTCTTTAACTGACCATTAGTTTGAGAATGGTGGATTAAACTCATTCTCAAACTACTTCCCATTGTCTCCAACAAGGTCAACCAAAATCTAGAAGATAACCTCGAGTCTTGACACTATGCTAGTTGGAACTCTATGCAACCTCATTATCTTCTTGATATATAACTGGACCAACTTAATCATAGACAATAATTGGTTTACTAGCAATAAGTGAACACTCTTGGTTAACCGCTCCATAACCACCCATATAATATCATGCCCCCTATGTTAACCTTGGTAAGTGGGTAACAAAGTCCTTAACAATGTTATCCCACTTCCAAATTGGAACCTTCAATTGTCACAACAAACATTTAAAACTTTTGATGATTGAATATTTATGTCTCTTCATTCTTAATTAATTTTTTTCTTTAAAAGATTATTTTAATTAAGATTTATTATAATTGATTTTATTGAGCATGAGATACAAAAATATGTTAAAATAGTTTTTTAGTTTCATAAATATTCTTTGGATATTTTGAGGTGTGATAGAGTAGCTACAATTAAGTTAAGCTAATGGAGGTGTAAAAACAAATTAGTTAAAGTTTCATGATCCCTTAAAAATAAAGTCAAGAATAAAAAATAATAAATACCACAAAAGGTCAAGTTAAGAATTGCATGAAGAAGGTAAGAAAAACATGAAAAAGTAAAGAAATTTGACTAAGTTAAGAAGAAAGGAATGAGTAACAAAAATTGGATCTTGCGATTTATCTATCTTTTTCTAGAAAAAGGACTTTTATATATAATTAATAAATATTTATGATAAAAGATAATTTGGGGAAATATATCTTGAGATATTTTATTTGATATTTTTAAATAATTATCTTATTTAACTATCAAGTAGTAAATATATAAAGGTAATATTTCTCAAATCTTTTTGAATATGGAAGGATCTTCTTAAATCTTTTTAGATCTCCATAAAAATCAAATACATCTTTAAGGTACTGAAGATAATTAGAGGAGATTACATTATCAAAAAGAAGATTACAATAACAGAAAATGCCCAACCCATTTTTTATGTAAGGAGACTCAAAGAAACACATCAAGGGAGCTTAAGGAACCTTCTGGGGACCTAATTTCATCCCATCTTCTATTTTCGTGTTATTTTTATGTTCCATGGAGTGTTAAGCCTCCAAGGTTGATCTTGTTGTAATTTCTTAATTGGATTCTAAACTTAAATTAATAAATTTGTTTGTTCTTTTAATTATTGTAATTTATTTTTATCTATGTCTTTTGAGTGTTAATCAAGTTAAAGTAATAATTTTTACATTGTAGCAAGTTAGCATGACACTAAATCTACATAACATAATAATCATATGAGTCCAAAGGTTTTTAATTTTAATTGAGAAGTTGCATTGGTTCAAGTTTGAAACTTTTATATGATTGAATGAGATTTTGGCAATAATTGAGAAGTTACTTTGATTAAGGGTGAAAAGTTTGATTACAATTAATCAATAAGTTACTTTGATTAATTAGTTTTTTTTTACTATATATAAGAGATAAGATAATAGACATGATTAGACATAGTAATGCTTAATTGAGAAGTTACTTTGATTAAATTTACTATCATTAATCTAAAAAAATTTTGCTTTTGATTGAGAAGTTACTTTGGTTAAAAGTGAGGACACCAACAAATTAATTGAGAAGTTATATTGATTAATTTGAAATCTTAGACAAGAAATCAATAACAATAATCTTTAAGAAAACAATGATGAATCCTATTTTGACAAAATAATGGAATCAACTTATTTTCTTTATTATTATTCTTATCTCTTTTTATCTTTTTCTAATTTTGTTAATTAATCGTTTATTCATTTTGTTTATCTTTATTTTTTTATATTATTTGACTAATCCTTTTGTATAGTTTTCATAAGAACTAATTTGTGATAAATCAATTTCGTATTTAGTTACTTTCTTAATAATACTAAAATTATTAAAGATAAGTAGTATTAATGTGATTACTTCAATGACAATGTTATCACCTTTTATGCTCTACCTTTACCTTTTGGCACATCAAACATTTGGACACAAACTCAGCTACACCCTTCTTCATTCTTGACCACCAAAATGACTCTTTCAAGTCTTTATATATTTTAGTCATGCTTAAATGTATGATAAATAATTTTTATGCCCTTCTTCTAAGACCATCTTCTTTAAGTCATCATCTACAAACACACAACTATTCATTTGAATCATAAAACCCCATTTGTTCCCCACTCAAAATCTTTAGTCTAGTCAATACCTAAAGCTTAATGGTACATCTTAATTAGGACCGTCTGATTTTTCTTTCCTTAACTGTATTAAGGACTTTATTAGTTATAGTCAATTGATTACAACTAATATAACCTTCTTGCAATTATACTTCCAAGTTCAGATCTTTGAACTTCTCCATGAACTCCAACTTCTTAATCAACAGACCAATAATTTTAACCTTCTTTTAACTCAAAGCGCAAACAACTACATTGACTTTTTCACATGGTATGGAAAATCTAAGTTATAATCTTTATGAAACTTCATCCATCTCCCTTGCCTCACATTTAACTCCTTTGGTCAAAGAGATACTCCATGATCTTATGGTTATTGAATACCTTAAAATGAGTCTCATAAAGATAATGTCTCCATGGTTTTAAGACAAACCCCACAACAACAATAAGTCACCACCCTTTTCTCTTGACTCAACACACAACTCAACCCATAATGTGATGTAACACAGAAAACCTTAAAAGGCTTTCATGTGTCAGGTATGATCAATACTGAAGTATTAGTCAACCTTTTCCTTAGCTCTTGGAAATTCTTTTTACACTTTTTTGTCCATGGATAAGATGGTCTTTACGTGTCAATTGTGTCAAAGGAGTCACCAACCTAAGAAACCCTTCAAAACACCTCATATAGTAGCCAATAATACCCATGAAGCTTCACACCTTAGAGATAACTTTAGGACGTTCTTATCTTCACATTGCTAACACCTTAATAAGGTCTACAAATATACCTTAAGCAACAGAACATATCCTAAGACTACACCTCTCTTAGCCAAAACTCACACTCGAACAACTTGATATACAACAATTTCTGTCTCAAGATCCCCAACATTATCCTTAAGTTTTCTCCATGCTCCTCATGGGTTTTTGGAATAGATAAGTGTGTTATCTATGAAGATAACCATAAACTTATATAAAAGGGGACAAAAGATGTTTTTAATATCCATTAACACAGTAAGAAATTATTCACACCAGAAGACATTACCACAAACTCATAATGCTCGTACTTTGATCCAAAGATTGTCTTTTGAATATCTCCAACTCCTACAACTCCAGTTCTCACAAGTACACAAATAAAACTCCTATCAAAGGTCAAACCGCATTCTCATGATCACAAACAAACTGTTAGATATATTATCTTTATTTTATATTTATCTTTCATCTTTTAGTTAGTTTGTTATTATTTCTTATTTATATTTTGGGCTTAGCCATACTTCTATTATAAATAGAGAACCCTATGTGTGTATTTAATACAAGGGAGATTAATCTCATACATAGTTTTTACTGTATTCAACATGGTATCTAGAGCCATGTTCTTTTGAAGAAAAAGTTTTTGGTGTCTCTACTACTACATCCACTGCTGACGGCGGCGCCGTCGTCTACCGTTGTTGTCTATCGTTGCCATTACCGGAGTTTTAGTTTTGACCAGCGATCACACGGTTTTGATAATCTCAGCCATCCGATCACCGTGTCATCAATGACGCCTTCGTTGGAGCTCCTACGCGCTCTCAACACCTTTTAAGGTTGTGGATTTGCTCCCTTTTTCGTCCTGTATGGTGGCATGTCTAGTAGCAATTTCAGAGCGTTGAAGTCTCATTTTCCTCTTTCAGGTTCATCGTGCGTTGTCACACGTCTTATCTCCTCCAGTCAGCTATTTACAGCATCAAGGTTGTTCTTTTTCCTTTTTCAGGTGTCTTGATTGGAGAATTTTTTATTTTTATAGTTTCTCTCTCCCGTTTATCCATGGCTTCTTCCACTGTTGTCTCTTTTGTCCTCTCTTTTACCACCATTGTGTTTGACCTGTCCATATATGCTTTTTTTCCCCATGGAAAAGATGGTTTTGTTATTTTATTTATAGTCGTGGTGACTCTCCAACAATTACCTCTTTATCCACTGGTGGTATTCCTCAAGGTCGATTTGCAAGAAGAGATTTACATGGAGCAACCTTCCAAATTTGTTGCTCAGGAGGAGTCTTTTGGGTTGGTATTTCGTCTTCCATGTCGTCTTGCAAATCATTAGCAATTTGGTGTCACTCGAGTGCAGAAGCAAATATTTTCACTAAGTCTTGATGGATTATGTTAGTAACAAGCTTGATACATATGTGTGTATCAACTTGAGGAGGAGTGTTATATATATTATCTTTATTTTATATTTATCTTTTATCTTTTGAGTTAGTTTGTTATTATTTTCTTATTTGTATTTTGGACTTAACCATACTTCTTCTATTATAAATAGAGAACCTACAAGGGAAATTAATCTCATACATAGTTTTTACTATATTCAACACAAACATATATCATTTTTAGCTATTTTGAGTCACATCCACATAACATAAAGTCACTTGTAACTCAAAATAATGCACTAATTAAAAAAACATAAAATAAACTTACTCTATTTTGAATTTTGATAAGTTAAGAGTGTTTTTGCAACAACTTCTCCTATGATTTTTTATATTTAAACAGAAGAAAGATGAGGTGAAAAAAGTCTAAAAAACAAATAAAAAAAGTTTTTTAGATTTCTTTTAAAATGGTTTCTATATAAAAAACTCAATTAATAAAATTTTTATTTATTTTAAATAATGAAATGATCGAGTATTATTTTTAAAATCAATATTATTCTTTACTTATTTCAATGGTATTTATATAAAGTAAAATTATTCAATTGTTGAAAAATTAATCTAAATCTCATATTAGTTATATATGTAAAAATTAAACCGCTAATAAAAAAAATCTATAAATAAATTATTTTATAATTTTAAATTAAAATAATATCAATCTTCTATATAAATTAGGTTCATATTTTATTTAATGTAATGCTATCTTCCCTTAGGTTCTTTTCAAAAGACCTATCATTCATCGAAGATCATGAACTGCCTATTGTAAATGTCCGTGGGAACGCGGTAGAAAACTGTTTAGACTGCGGAATGGGTGCGTGGGGTATATGGAGATTTGGAGGGTATGAAAAAAAAGAACGAAGACACGCACGTGCGTCATTCCATCAAAGTTTTATGGTTTAATACCTATTTTGGTCCCTCTTTTGGGAGAGTTTGTTCAAAGTGGTCCTCTCTTTTTTAAAAAGTTCACTTAAGTCCTAGCTTTTGCAAAAACGGTGCAAATAGGTCCTTTTTGGTAACGGCGTTAACTTTGTTAATGGCAGAGCTGATGTGGCATTATTATGTGTTTTAAAAAATTAATTAAATGTGACGTGGAATATGTAAAAGTTAGGTTAAAATAAAATTAGAATTTGGGGTAAAATCAAGTCGTGATTTTCTGGGCAATTTAGGATTCAACAACGAGCTTCAACACAGATTCTTGGTGAAATCACGTTCATAGTGCATAAGCCCCCATGAAGTTCGTTTAGATTATGCCAAGTTTCTGCTAAAATATCCTTGGTTTCTGTCGACAAGTATTCAAGAAAATTATGCAGAGCTCCTTGCTTTTTCGTATTCTGGTACAATTTTGTTCTGTCTTGATTGCGTGTATCCATTTGATTTCGGATGCATATGTAACTAGATATATCATCATTGAAAGGAAACCAAGGACATTTTATTTGAATTGTTGTTTTTCAATAATTGACCTAAAAACATATTCTATAGTGAAACGGAACTAATGAACAACCTTTCGTACCACCCTCGTTGAGGGAGTTATGGAAGAACTAAACTAATAATAGAAGGCTTCAATATATGTTCCAAAGACACAGATAGACCGTGCAATTGAAAGCCACCCTCATCTATCCGAACCGGTGAGGTGTTGCCCAAAAATCTTATGGTGTTGTCCAAAAAATCTTGTGGTTTTTCTTGCAGCAATACATTTGATCCAACTTGGCTGCAAATTTTGAAATCTTCTTCAGGTTCCAGGTTCAAGTTTGGGTCATCATCATCATCTGCTATGAGCCCATTGTTTTCACTGTAAGCAATTGCAATGAATCAAAAAGGGGATTAGGGTTTGGGAAACATCGTACGATTATGGATTTTATAGCGGAGAAGAAAGAATCAAATAAAACCAATCCCCATAACTCCGAAAACACTCACCAAAATTTTGATTTTTCTTCTCAATTGACACTGACACTTGATTCAAATACCATAAACAAACTGAAGAACAACAATCTGGTGAACTCTGGTCTTTACCCTCTAGGTTTTTCTTGAGTGGAAAGGGGATTGCCACGTGACAGTCTCTTATTGGCTGAGTTTGCCACCTAACTGGACTAATTGGACATGTCATTTAATTTTGGCCACGCAAGCAACTCTGTCGTTAGTTTTTTAACGCCGTTACCAAAAAGGACCTATTTATACAGTTTTTGCAAAAGTTAGGACTTAAGTGAACTTTTTAAAAAAATGGAAGACCACTTTGAACAAACCGTCCCAAAAAAGGGACCAAAATAGATATTAAACCAATTTTTATTTAATCAGATGGTTCCGGCGATCACCTACCACCCCACGTGTCTAACAATTAATGGCTTCAAGAACATTAATATTTCAATTTTTAACGCAATAATTAAAATCTACTTAATTCATTGGTACTGTAAGAAAAAAAAAATCTTGCTGCAGAAAATATCAAATTTTTATTAAAAATTTGAAGCACTTTGGAAAATGTATTATCAAATAAAATAATCTTAAATTTTTGTATTGTTTATTAGCAAAATGACAGTGGGTTCGCGTCTTTTTAAATTTTAAACGTAATAAAAGTTATTATTAAATGTTGTAATTAAAAAACTACGAAAAATAACATATTTTATAATGTTCGTTCTACAAGAGAAATTGAAAACTAAAACATTAAATGAAACAGTTGCATGATTTATATACGAAAAAAACAGTTATATTTTAAAGTTAAAAAAAATTATGTATACCTAATCAAAGTCGTTACACATTATTACCCATGAATAATAATTAAAGGAGTTAATTTTAACCATTTCTCTCTTTTAGACCGTACTGAGTATATCAGAAACCTATATGTATGTATATATTAAAACTTTACTCTAAAATAATTTTAGTTAATGTTTACTTATTAATTACTTAATAATTTTTTATTAATTAGCTTTATAATTTGCCTGTTCTTTTAATCTTTGTTTCAATTAAGTTGATATTTTTCTTAATAAATTTTTAATAATTCAAAATTTCCTTATCATAATTTAAATTATCCAGTACGAATTATTTTGCGCAATGGATGATTTTGTTTTTGAAAAGGAGACATAAATCCCAAAACCAAAAATATATTAAGAACTATTTGTGATGACACATGTTCAAGATACATTACACACAGAAGGGTTTAAAGAAAAAGACAAAAACACTTGACGAAATTTGACCATTGAATCTCAATCTAAGGCCGAATTTAGCCAAAATATCAGCTACCAAGTGTAAAATATGACTCTCACATGTCAAATTAAGGCCAAATTTAACCAAAGCATCAACAACTCCTTACTTTGTTTCACGCAACACAATAAACATTTAATATACCAACATATCAATTAAATAAGTACGTTAAAGATTTTATATTTCTAGTTTAACTTTTATTAAAAAATATATTTTATTTAATGTTTGAAATATCTTTTTATCTTATTAAAATAATCTTTTTATCATATCTTGCATCAAATATTAAGTTAAATCAGGACTTAAATTAAACTGATAAATAACTTTCTCAACATTTCTAAAAACAAAAAACACAAAATAACTTTATTTTATTTTATTGATGTTAAAAATTCGTATTGATTAGAGATAAGATCAAATTATAATATATAAGTGGATCTAAACTTCATTATACAAATCGATTTTGTGATGGTTAAATTAAATTAAAAATCACTTTCTAACATGATACAAAGCCATTGTTAGAATCTATTCTAACAATATTTCTATACACCGTAAAACCTATTCTAACATTTTTCTATTTCACCGTAAAACCTATTCTAACAATTTTCCTATTTCATCCATAAATTATAATATATAGTTCACATAAATATTTTTAACACGTATCAAATATCAAAATCATAACTGGTCAAGAAATTTAACTAAAATTAATTACATGATGTATAAAAGTATTGTAATATTTTCTAAAGTGTATTAAATTTCTACGGACAAACACAAACTTATCAATATTTCAGGTAACAAATATACATAAATAAGTGTTTGAAAAATTACATAACAAAAATAAAATAATGAAGAAAAAGCAACTTACTTCTATCATTGAAGTCAACATTTTCCTGATGGTATTTTTTGTTTTCAGACACGCCCTTCTACTGTAATTTATTATATATTAATTATAATATACATATTATAAAAGTATAAAAGAGAAACTGAAGAAGAGAAATATATATATATATATATATATATATATATATATATATATATTATATAAAAAATACAAAAGTTAATGAAAAACGGAAGAAGAAAAAGAAAGAAAATAAAAATAAAGGTTGTAGCTGTCCCCATGTCCCGCCTGTTCTGGTTATTCACTTCGTCACGTTACTGTGTGTGAGAAGAAGCTGACTGGAAAGAGCGAAAAGGGAAGAAAGAACGAACGAAAGCTAAAAAGTGTGTTTGATTGATAGAGATACTGATACACGGCTTCAACGTTTCCGCGTCGATCTCTCTCAGATTCTTCAGTCTTCGCCATGGCGGAGCGTGGTTCTTACGGATTGGGACCTCGATTAGGTCATCATTTATTTTAATTGATTCACTTAATGATTTTCTATTACTTATGTTTCGATTAAATTAGTGTTCAATTTAGACTTGTAGAATGAATGCCTGATCATGCTGTTTGATTTGTGTCGGAATGATTTCGAGTAGCCTAGCTTCCTCAAATTTCGATTGTCTGTTGTGGGATTCTGGAAATGAGTTAATTGTTAGGGGTTCAACTCTCTGCTTTTTTGTGCATGAAAATCTGTATATATTTTATTTGAAAATGTACTCGTTGGTTCAATTAGGGATTATGAATGGAAAAAAGTGAAGAAGCGTTTTTGTGAAATTCACGTGACCGTCACTGTGTCTGTTAGGTGTGATTGGCTTGGACCATGGATTGGTATTGGTTCTTCATTAAATAGATAGAATGCATGTTACTCTGGTGAAAAATTATAATGCTGTTGTTGCTGTAAGAAAATATGGTTCTCTCTGTTAATTGGCAGAAAAGCTTATGTCTGCTGCTAAATGGGTTCTATTGTTGCAGTTTGCATCTGTATTTCAGAGGTAAAAAGAAAACTATATATTTCTCTGCTTTCTCTAGGGTAACAACTTTATGTGGTTCAAAGAAATTCTCCTAGGCCATGTCCTTACTGGATTTTCATTGTAAGTAGAGGTATATCTAGGAAGAGACAAGTTGACTTTACATAATAATTTCCCTTCAACTATTTCGGAGAAGAATAAGCTACTGAATTGTTTTTTACCCATTTTGTCTACTCTGTTTGCTTTCAATTTACTGAGAGCAACATGCTCTTCTGTCTTGGAAGAGCCAGCAATATCTGTAGTTGAGATTTTCAAGCAAAGCCTTTGCATCCAAGGTATCAAACCAACAGTGCCTCTTCTGTAATAAAAATATGTTTCTATAAAATCTTGTCCAGTGCCCCTTTTAAAACAAAATAACTACATTGTGTTAGTTGGTACCTCTCGATTGCCAAAGGATCCGTTTGTCAGTCTATTGATGTTGCTTCCCTAATTAGCTATGATATTGCTTACAACTCCTGTACTATAGTAGCTTGCTCAAACTCAATTGCATGCTTTGGACTACCAAGCTGAAGCATTGAAATGAAACTTGAGATATGAAATCATACTGTTCTTACATCTTGGGTACTGTCCCTATCCTGAAGTCTCTTGCCACATAAGCGCTAACATCTTTTGAATCTTACATTGTTGAATTTCTCAGCTCCTTTTCAATATGACCAACTTGTAAAAGCTTCAAGCTCAAACCACTGGCCACTTTCTTCTTAACAGTTCTCATCCCAAGATTTTGCTTTGCAGCTGTGAATTTCTTAATAGCAAAATATTTTGGTAGTTGTTTTAGCATGCTGATGCTTTGGTTGCTAGATCCTCTCTTTGGCATTGCATTATTGGAATTGAATAGGTTAATACAGAAATTATCAAAGGTGGCAGCAGTGGCAGTAATCTATGTGGCATCTCTTAAAGCAAATAGTCATAGTTACATGCTAATAAATCAAATTTCTTATACATGTGGGGTTTTAAGAATTATATTTATTAATATTGTTGATGATTAGTGTGGCTGTTGTTTGATTCTTAAAGTTTGCTAAATTGTGAATGTGATAGCATAGCAATCAAATGTTTAAGTGAACGCCATGTTCTATTATTTATTATCCTGCAGATCTTCAGCAACTACAACTTGAAGCCCAGAATAGGTGGTTGCGCCCTGCGGAAATATGTGAAATTCTTTGCAATTATCGGATGTTTCATATCACTTCAGAACCACCTAACAGGCCACCAAGTATGGTTTCTGCATATGTTACTGATCAATTTATTACTGCCTCCTATGTCAGTCTCGTGCATATGGGTGGATTGAATTGCTTAAATGCTTAAAATTACTTATCCATCATGAATGGTTTGTTGCAACTCGGTATTCCCGAGGTTGTTTGGTAACCTTATCAATGCCAATTATGGAGGCTGGGCTTATCCGTCTTCTTTTGCAGCAAAGCCTTGCTTATTAAACATCGCAAATCGTCTTTCTTAAGATGTTTTACAACCTTGTACATGCCAACCGTTTTAGATCCCAAAAGATATTTACTTTAACATCTAAGGACAGCTGATATTTTATTCTCCCATAATCATGTCTATAGTTTCTAGGATGCTATTTATAGTTTTGTTGTTTATGCTAAAACCTGACTGCATTTCTAAGTTTATTTAATCTTTTAGCTCTTAATGTGGCTTTATGTTCATAAAAAAAGTTGCTTCATGTCAGTTATTTGATGATTCCAGGTGGCTCGCTTTTTCTCTTTGATCGGAAGGTTTTAAGGTACTTCAGAAAAGATGGACATAATTGGAGAAAGAAAAAAGATGGAAAGACTGTGAAGGAAGCTCATGAAAAGTTGAAGGCAAGCATGGATTTATTATTTTTCAGTTTGTGGTTAATAAAATCTTTGAAAGGGAAGCATATATATAAGATAATACATATATTTTAGCTTATTTTTCTCTAATTGAAAACTAGTCTTTATACACTAAGAAAGTACATGCTTAGATTGTTACCTTCTTTGTGCAAAATTAGGTGGGAAGTGTTGATGTGTTACACTGCTACTATGCCCATGGAGAAGAAAATGAAAATTTTCAGAGGCGAAGCTATTGGATGCTTGAACAGTGAGTGTGATGAACTAGTATACATTTTATTAGGTTGCTGCTGTCTTTAAATTTGAAGTACTATATTTTTCATGGAAGTTGCTGTCTGAATTCCTTCCTAAGTACCGGATTATTACTTACCAGCATTAGTGTACTTATATTTGCATTTGGAGTCTGTTAATAGTATTTATAATAAGCATATGTTACTATACTGGGTACTTTTAGGGTTTCTCAGCAAATTTTTAAGTTCCAATATTCTACTGAAATTATTTATATATTTATTATTACCATTAATTAGAAAATGATTTTGTTTTGTTGCAGGGATATGATGCATATAGTATTTGTGCACTACTTGGATGTTAAGGTATTTTACTTGTTTTCTTTATTTCACGCATTTACTTGGGCATTCCGCATCCTTAATAGAGCAAGAAATGTATCATTGCATGATTTTGTTGTTGTTGAAGTTTTGACCGGAGTATGTATGACATCTAGTAGCTCAAGCATAGTCTGTTCTGAGTTTTTTTCTTATCATTAGGACTTTACTCTAGACTTGACGGAGGAAAACAGTACTTGGGTACTACTGTACAAGTACTATTTTCCTTACCTTAAATTTTGTATATAATGTGAATAAAAAATCTATCTTCAATCTGATTTCCTTAAGTTTTTGCCGTCATGCATTAGAGAAAGTGCTTCTTCAGCAATTATTAGCGTGGGTAGCTATATTTAAGCTTTACGATATCTACAAAATGGTAACATACTAACATTCAGTATTTACTCTTCCACTGCTAAAGTTTATGTTTTCTCTTTCTACCATTAGAAGAAATTGACTTTTAACCATTAGAAATCCCTATTGATAATACTGAGGAAGTTGCATAATCCTTTTGAAAAGATCCCGAACTCTATTTCTATAATATTCTATAAATCTGACAGAAAACTTTTGAATCTAATATTGACTCACTTTTTTATTCTTAATGATTTATTAATAGGTGTTTTGTGGGTTTGTGTCAGGTTAACAAAACCAATGTTGGTGGAAAAACATATTCTGGGGAGGCCACCTCAGATTCCCAGAAGGGAAGTTCTTTGTCATCGGGCTTTCCTAGAAATTATGGTAGTGTGCCTTCAGGAAGTACAGATTCCATGAGCCCAACCAGCACTCTGACGTCTTTATGTGAAGATGCCGATTCAGGTAAATCTGTCAGTTATGTTATGGTTGTTCCACTTAATTCTTTTAATTCACATGCCAAGACTTTACATTGGTTTACTGTTACGCCATATATTTACACAAGTGTTTGGTCCATTTGGTCTAAATGGTTTAATCAAACTTCTTCCTAGAGGATATTCATCAAGCCAGTTCAGGATCACAATCCTATCATGAATCAAAATGTTTGGGGAATGATTGCCCTATCGATAAGATTGATGCTCGTTCAAATAGTTCATATCTTATGCATCCATCTTCAGGTTATCTTCCTTTTCTTCTTATTTGTTCAGATGATCATTTTGTAACTTTTATTTTGTTCAAAGCGTTTTATGTATTGAGAGAAGAAAATAAATTCGGGAGACTGAATACACTGATACTACGATTCTATATGATATGATGTTTTACATTTGTTCTGAAGTAATACAAAAAGCAGAATACTAATCTCTACAAGGAAGCAAATTGTAAGGAAATATGGAAACTAGTCTTAAATTAAGATACAATCTAGATATTGAAAGTTTTTGGTATATTCTAACTTATTTAATGTTTTATATAAAGTCTAAATTTATCATCTTTTTCTGGGATTTCTTTGAATTTTTGTGGTTTGTTTTGAAATGTTTTCAGGTGATCATGGACAGTTTCCAGTTCCTGGATCAGAATATATTCCACTTATTCAGGGTCATAGAGCACACGACACTGCATCATGGGACAATGCCATGGAGCAGTCTTCAGGAAAGCATACTGCTCCTTCTTTTGTATCATCTACATCCATTCCACCAAGTACATCAGGAAACATCCTTGAAGAAAACAATGCTGTTCCAGGCAACCTTTTAGGGCGTAAAAATGTCCTCATTGAAGAGGACAGGGTCTCTCAGGCTCTCCATTCAAATTGGCAGGTACATACTGTTACTTCTGGCTATATTTTCTTGTAGTGTACTTTGTTGTATATCCATACACCTGATTTCTCAGCACAAAGATATGTTTTATTTGAGGTTCCATTTGGAGCAGTTGTGCTATCTTGTTGTACAGGATGATGTCTTGAATTTTCTGTCTGGTTCCAGAAATCAAAGCTATTGCAATTATGGTGGAGCAGTGCAGTTGACTACTATGCTTGAAACATTACTTTGATTCTTAAAGTTCTATTGTTCTATGTGGTTTCTAGTGGACATGATTGTTTCATGGGCTATATGGTTCATCTATTGTTTTATTTTTAAGAAGGGAAGAATATCTAGAGGACAGTGAAGCTAGGGAGGGTGGGGATTGGTGGTAGTTGTTGCTATTTATCAAAAGAATATTAAGAGATTCAAGAAGATAGACTTTGGGAAAAGTGACTGGGAAAATACAGTTTCTGTCTTTGGAGTTTGTCATCTAACCATGTGCTTTAGTAAGTTACAATGTCTAGAATGATGAATTGGGAGGGAATGTTTTCATAACTTCTTGTTACTGATCTACCAGTTTATCATGGAATGTTTTGAATTGCTTCTCAACTTGTAGAAATGCTAGAAAACAGTGTTTATCACATTTTTCTTACAAACATTGATTAGTTGATGCTTGTACTAATGTATTTAATTACTTTTCTTTAACATTTAGTTGTATATCTCTCATCAAAATCTTCAACCTGCACCAGTTTCTGAGATTTAGCAATGATGTATAACTATTTTTATTTTGTTATTTTAATTGTTTATTCAGATTCCTTTTGGGGACGATACTGGAGAATTACCTAAGTGGAGCCTTACCCAATCATTAGGTTTGGAATTTGGATCTGATTATGGCACTAGTTTACTGGGGGATGTAACTGATAATGCAGGCTCAGAAATTCTTGCTGAGATGTTCACTTTTAATGGTGAGTTAAAAGAGAAGTCTGTGCACCAAAACATCTCAAAGCAGTATACAAATACACAGTCTCAACCTGCAACAAAATCCAATTCTGATTATGAAGTGGCTGGTGAAGCAAGTATTAATTATACCTTGACCATGAAGCGTGGATTATTGGATGGAGAGGAAAGCTTAAAGAAGGTTGATAGTTTCTCTAGGTGGATTACTAAAGAATTTGCTGGTGTGGATGATCTGCATACGCAGTCCTCCCCTGGTATTTCATGGAACACAGATGATTGTGGGGATGTGATAGATGATACATCATTAAACCTGTCCCTTTCTCAAGACCAGCTGTTTAGCATAAATGATTTTTCACCTAAATGGGCTTATGCTGAATCAGAAATTGAGGTACTTTGATTGAGACTCACAAAATTATAATATATATAGTTTAGCAGAAATTTATGATTTTTCTATGTTTTTCTTGTGTGTGGTGGGGATAAGTAATTAAATATGTATGGGACTGCACTTAATTTACTTTAGATTAATATCTTTTCATATTTTGCCTCTCATGTTGACTTCTCTTTTTCAGGTCAGATGCTTATAGTTTTGTTCCTTATTTATTTGGATATTTCCAACTTGTGTCTATTTCTTTGTTACAGAATGTTTCTTGTATTTCATCGTGCACCCTGTTAATATTCTCTATCTGCTATTGAGTTTTGTACACGACTAATGGTTTAATAATTTTGCTATGGGTTCTGCCACAAAAAATGATGAGACTGGCTTTAATTGGACTGATATACTATTCAAAACCATACAGGTGTTGATTGTTGGAACATTTTTGAAGAGTCAACCTATGGTGACAGCATGTAACTGGTCCTGTATGTTTGGGGAAGTGGAGGTTCCTGCAGAGGTTTTAGCAAATGGAATTTTATGCTGTCAAGCTCCACCTCATAAGATTGGACGGGTTCCCTTCTATGTAACGTGTTCCAATAGGTTTGCCTGTAGTGAAGTTCGGGAATTCGAGTACAGAGAAGGTTTCGACAGAAATATAGATTTCACAGAATTTTTTACCAGTTCAACTGAAATGGTCCTTCATTTGCGACTGGTGGGGTTACTTTCTTTAAGTTCAGTGCACACTTCAAATCAAGTGCTTGAGGATGATATGGAGAAAAGAAACTTAATTTTCAAGCTTATTTCACTGAAAGAGGAAGAAGAATATTCAAGTAGAGAAGAGACAACTGTGGAGATGGATGCAACAAAACTCAAGTTGAAGGAGCATATGTTTCACAAGCAGGTTAAAGAGATGTTGTACTCTTGGCTTCTTCACAAAGTAACTGAAACTGGTAAAGGGCCTCTTGTATTAAGTGAGGAAGGGCAGGGCGTGTTACATTTAGTTGCTGCTCTCGGTTACGATTGGGCCATAAAACCAATCATAACTGCTGGAGTAAATATCAACTTCCGTGATGTGAGTGGATGGACAGCTCTACATTGGGCTGCATACTGTGGCCGGTAAGACTTTTATTTTTAATTGTTGGATTTTGATTTTGTGTATGTTACAACTACCTTATCTGGGTTAAAGCCTCTTTTGTTACCCTGACCATTTCCAATTATCCAGAATTTTGGATTTGATTGAATATGAAACCATTAGGTGATGTGAATATTTTACCTGCTTTCCTAATTTTTTTGGAAATCTGTTTTTTTTTTTCGTTACTAATATTTATTCACTTTTGATCCCAATTTTGGTGGATTGTTTATACATGTGAACTAGTTGAAAATTGTTTTGGCACAATTGCTTTGGTCAGTTAAAGGAAAGTTTGAAAGATATATGATGTCATACTTTCAACACTAGAGTACCCTTTTTCAAAAGTGTCGTCAGATACATGATCTTCACTCAGCATAATATGAGAAGGATCCTTATGTTATTATCCGTCTATCTGCTCAGGGAGCGAACAGTTGCGGTCCTTGTGTCCATGGGTGCAGCCACTGCAGCAGTGACAGATCCATGTCCAGAATTTCCTGAAGGTAGAACAGCTTCAGATCTTGCTTCTAGCAATGGCCACAAAGGAATTTCTGGTTTTCTTGCAGAGTCATTATTAACTAGCCATCTTGAATTACTCACAATGGAGGAAAGTAAAGATGGTAGGAAAGAAATTTCAGGAATGAAAGCAGTGCAAACAGTTTCAGAGCGAACTGCGACACCTGTGCTTTATGGGGATATACCAG
Organism: Vigna mungo; assembly: GCA_036885675.1. Lineage (NCBI taxonomy): Eukaryota > Viridiplantae > Streptophyta > Magnoliopsida > Fabales > Fabaceae > Vigna > Vigna mungo. Next base: position 14,027,551 of record CP144700.1, on the reverse strand, counting down.
ATGTTATCTGCCTTAAGGATTCTCTCAATGCTGTCCGGAATGCTACACAAGCTGCTGATCGAATACATCAAGTATACAGAATGCAGTCATTTCAGAGGAAACAGTTAGCTAAGCATGATCATGATGATGAATTTGGATTGTCAGATCAACAAGCTCTTTCCCTTTTAGCTTCTAGGATGAGCAAATCTGGACAAGGAGAGGGTTTAGCCAGTGCTGCTGCAATACAAATACAGAAAAAGTTTCGGGGTTGGAAGAAGAGAAAAGAATTCTTGATCATTCGTCAAAGAATTGTTAAAATCCAGGTTCACTGTTCTTCTCTCTTTATTTTCCTGTCTTCCTATTTTTAGTAAGTTAAACTAGTCGCTTTGCTTCTATTTTAGTTTCTACATGAAAACACTCTACTTTTTTCCCCAGCGTGAACAGTTGATTACAAATTAGTCCCTATAGTTTAATACAGTCCAAACAGTGTTAGATTATTTTTTTCATATGGGATCAAAACTAATAGGCATATGAGTGGGTGTAGGAACCAAAATGTGACAATTGATACCAAAATTAAGTATAAAATTTCCACTTATGACAAAAATGAAAACTCTTTTAAGTAGAGAGGGATTGGTGTGTTGGTTGTAGGAACCAAATGTAAATGTTGAGACCAAAGTAAAATATAAATTTTTTACTTGTGATTAAAGTGGAAAAACGGTGTTATTGTGTTAAGTAGAAAGGAACTAAATCTCTTATGGTTGTGACGTTATCCAATGGCAGGATCAAATCCATATTGTTATTTTCAAACAGGAGCAAAACTGTAGAATTTATGAATGTAGGGACTAAAATGAAATAATGTAAAGTGTAGAAACTATTTTTTTAATTTACTTTTTTAATATTATGGTTGTTCGATTTACCATATTGAACATCCTATCAACTATTGTACAATTTAGGTGAAAGTTTGACGGTATTGTGTATATTGTTTGTAAATTAAGTTGAAGAAAAAAAAAAACTCGTTACTTCAGACTCAACTAGAGTTTGAATTGAATTTTGTTTCTAACTGGATTTAGAAAAAAAGTGTCAAACTGGAAACTGAAAGTTGGTTTAAATGCTCAAACTGGAATCTAAACACTACTATTGTGATAAGGACTTGAGGATTATGTATGGGGTTCCTAAGACTCATGTTTGGTGAAGTATTTAAATATTTGATTATCTCTACGGGTTGATTCCCCAAGGGTTTGGGCGTTTTGTCAATTGGTTTTAGAGGTGGTTGTTGGTATCTTGGAAAAAGCTAGCTGCAAACGATTCTAGCCAACGAAGAAGTTGAATGAGGTGTTGTAGAGTGTGAGCTGTCAAGAAGTCATATCTTACGAAAGGTGTTATGATAGGAACTTTAGTATTATGTGGTGCCTTTATCTCATTAAGAGGTATGAAATATTTGGTAGGGTATTTAAGTATTTAGTTGTCCTGGGTGCTAAAACTTAGGGAGGAATGCTAAAATGCTTTAGATAAATACTTCCCGATCTCTTTTTGCGCTTTATATAGCTTGCATGCACATAGATATCACATAGGGTGTCAATGTTGGTAATGGTTTCCACTCTTGTTGTAAGGAAACCAGATTTGAGAAATCATGTTATCCTTCCCTTCATTTGTTGTTGATATCTTCTATCTCGTCTTCCTAAAGTATTTGCAATCTGGTTGCTGAAGAAGCATGGAGATTGAGCACCCATAGAACTCTCTTTTTTGTGTGTTTTTTGTTGTGTGCCCTTTCACATTGATACATTCTTCAACTGACTTGAATTCCATGGTGTTGAAGGCCCATGTAAGAGGTCACCAGGTCAGAAAGCAGTATAGAACAATCATATGGTCCGTGGGAATCCTGGAAAAGGTCATATTACGCTGGAGGCGCAAGGGCAGTGGTTTACGTGGATTTCGATCAGATACTGTGAACAAGGTCATCCCTGAGCAACCAATAGAATCTCCGAAAGAGGATGATTATGATTTTCTCAAGGAAGGAAGGAAACAAAGTGAAGCAAGGTTCCAAAAGGCCCTTTCACGGGTGAAGTCCATGGTTCAGTATCCAGAGGCACGGGCTCAATACCGGCGGGTGCTAAATGTAGTTGAGGACTTCCGTCAAACCAAGGTATTTTCTACTAGCTTGTCTTGTCCTACGTATAAACTCATGAATAATATTAGGTTTAATTTTATACTTCGTTTTTATATCTACCAGGGAGATAATTTAAATTCGATGAATTCTGAAGAGGCAGTTGATGGTGTGGAGGATTTGATTGATATTGACATGCTTTTAGATGATGAAAATTTCTTGCCTATAGCTTTCGATTGATTCTCTGCCGTGGCTCTACCTACTCACCCTCCCTCCCGGTAAATAGATGATGCCCAGTTGGTTTTATTCGGCATTGGAAATTTCCTAACATCGCGTGCTGCTGTATATATAATATATATTGAATCATAGGTCTTCCTGTTTTCTAGAAAAAAAATGAAACTAGTATCCAAGGTGGATTATAAATGGATTGTGAAACCTTGAATGCGTTAAGGTTCGACAGTTGAAATAATATAATAGACATGATTTAATTTTATATATGGTGATCTGTATATGACATGATGATTTTATTTATATTGAAATGTTTTTAATTCTTAAAATTGTATCAGTATATTTTAGAAATTTGCATTTTTGGATAACCATGTTATTGGTTTAGAGCATCACCGACTTATAATCTGTTTCAACAATTTTTGCATCCTCAAGTTTTGAATCCGAGATCTTACTTTTGGTTTACTTGTCATTTAAATTGTGTTCAAGTTCATATATTTTATTATAATAGATTATTATATCTAATTACCATGATAAAATATTTTGTTTAAAATGCTAATAAATAAGATTATTAGAAAGATAACCATTTTTTTGCTTAGCATTTTGATAAAGTAGTATCGAAGATTTTAGAGACTAACATAAATATTAGAAAATTTTTAATTTTCTTATTATAATTCTAGAGTTCTAAATAGAAAAGTGTAAATATACACGAGAGATTAAAATAAATCTTAGAAAAAAAAATCAGATTATTGTTATTGTAAAACAATAGTCCTAACTACAAAAATATAAATATCTCGTCAGAAGTAAGGTTGCTGATATGCTCTTTCATAGTCAGTTTTTTTTTTTTTTTTTTTTCTACAGCCTATCTTCATACGGTAACATGGGAAGATTTTAGAGTGAGTGAGTCAGCCTATCGGATTCTACGATGCAAAATGTTTGTTGGATGGAAATATTGTGATGAATACAATTATTTACAAAATTGTGGAAAGTGTTAATTTGGAAACTCTCCCCATGATCTCACTTGTGATCGATAAATGGATTTTTTTCTTCCAAATTCTTTTATATATTTATAAAAGATCTTGAAATAATATAAAAGATCTTGAAATTTAGTAGATTTACACTACCAACTTGAAACTATAAATCCTAAAATTATAATGTTATTGTAATCCTCCATGAATTTAAATGATACATTTTTTATAATATATAAAATTTGTTTTTTTTTTCCATAAAGAAGAATCTATAAATACAAAACTATATCCTTATGTTTGATCTATATTCTATTCGACTATCAAACAGTATTGTATTACTTCTCAAACCTTTAATTGGTACTATCTTCTATTTAAGTATAACATACGATTATAATCGTAGGTGAATATACCACTATGGACCAAAAAATCAAGAGTAAGTTTATGTATTTAAAATGGAAAAGAATTATAAACACTTTAAAATAATTAAAACAAGCCATCACTCAAAACAAATTTCATTCAATCATCCACATTATATAAGCAAAATTATGATAGTTACATTTAGAGGATTTGTGCTAAGATTATGACCAAGAGATATGCATTGTCATAAGGATATCGATAACATTTTGACTTATAAAGTCATAACTTTATCAACCTAAATCTTATATGACTCGATTAGTTCACTTGTATTTGTTGAAAAAGGTTTCCATCTGAACCAATTCCTTATTATAGGAACCTTTATTGACTCTCATGATTAAATATCTTATACCTTTTATGAGTTGAAGAACTTATCATTGGATAATCTCATTCCGAACCCTTACTCAATATGCTTAACACAAGAATGAATTGTTTTCACACCATTAACATTCTTTCATATATATATATATATGGGTCTAATAACTCATTCAACATTAAATGTTACAAACATTCATTTACATATATACATCTAATTCACAATAAACATTACTATGATAGTAAGCACAATCGTAAGAAAGTAGACAAAGAATAACTTATCAAAAATCTATCCATAAACTTTTAGTCAAAGATCTCAACAATCAAAGTAAATATTTATATTTTTATGATCAATTGTGAAAATTTCAGTTCGATTCAACGGTTAATGAAACTAAAATATCATTTTTCTCGAAATGACTAAGAATAGGGAACACAAACTCATCCAACTATAGGTTTGATCACCTAGGGGGGAAACCTTCCTTACTTCTCTACCAAACTCAATTTTGGTACTCACCTAATGGAGGGTGACTCACCCAACTGGTTTGCATAACAGATAACTCATGACAGACTAATGAATCTATTTCCTAAGCTTCAAAGGATGTTTTTCTCCATTCTCATAGATAAAAACCAAAATTACCAAGTCAAAAATACACCATCCGATACCAACTGAAATAAACTTACCAATCCCCAAAGCACTTACAATACCAAACCCCGAATCAAATAATTCAAATTTAATCAAAATATTAGTTTCACACCATACCAATTCACATTCTTAAACCAACCAATTAAAAATATCACGCATCATGGTTACATACTAATGATCCTAATTGAATGGAGTTTCATCAATGGCACGTAACCCCATATGGAATCTAATTCACCCCACATGCATACCAAAATCCAAATGACTCTAAAGGGAGAAAAAGAAAAACTTATTCTATTCAACAATTTAATCGAATAGAAAGATAGATCTCAACGTCAAAAGTTCTATAATGCTTTCAGATCTTCAAACAAATAGGTAAATCATCATATATCTTAGAGAGAAGATAAATATAATACAAATTTTTTGATTATATAAAGATAACAATATTTATATAAATAAACTTTGTTTAACTAATTTCTATTTATAATAAAGTCTTCTAATAATAAAATAATCGAATATATTTATAAAAGCTCTTTCTTATTTAAATATTTTTAAGTGTTTATGTAATGTTCCTTCATAATGACAAGATCATATTTTGTAGTGTTGATATAAATATTTATTATAGAATTAAATGGATACTTCATAAAATGATTCCAGAGTTCTTTTCGTAAGAAGACAATTTTTTTAATTGTAATATATAGTCCACACTTTCACAATTTTCATTTAGATTTCCTATCAAAATATATCAACGAAAAAAAATATATTTTTCTCGCTGAATAGATTTAAATTGAACTCACAGCAATGACTAAGAACCAGGCTAAGAAGGAAGATGTGAAGTTAGGAAACTTGGAGAGGGGAAGAAGAGACTTCTTCCTGCACTTCTATAATTTCAGTTTGTATCTTCACAAATTTTACAGTTTAACATATAATTTTTATTTTATATCATTTCAAATTATATAATTTAAATTATTTTATATTCTAATATGTATAATTCAAAATAAAAAAAATGTATTCTAAATTCTATATTACGGAAAAAAGCTGCCTAAAGAAGATGACAAAAAACAGCTTGAGACTGTGACGACAAACAGTCAAAGTGGACGGAGGGGAGGGTTGTCAAGTTTTCTAGAACTAAGTGAACCAATTTTTAATTTTATAAAATAATGAAAATAAAATTAAGTCCTACGTCCTAACATTTAATCATGAACTTAACTGGTTTAAATTTGTTAAGAGAAATTATAATTTGTACAAAATCTGTAGTGTTGGTGTAATAGATTTCTGTAGTCCTACAGTCTCAATTCAAGATGCTAAACAAAAATTGAATTAAACTCATGGTTTAACGCACAAAAGAAGATTAAAATTTTGCTTTTGATTTATTATAATTTATTGATGAACTGGATACACAAAAGATATCAAAAGCCTTTCCCAATAGGACAAAACAAAAATAAGAAAGGAAACACTGTTACACACTGAAAGCCAACTTTTAGATAAACAAGGAAACTCTAAGATAACGTTGGCAATAATCTAAGCATTGGCCAAAATGTAAGCCTCAATGACTTTGAAAAGAGAATCACTCTTGGCTTTACCAGCTTTGAGCTCATCTTCATTGGGTGAAGCATCTCCTTTGCTGTGATATTTTATGCTCAGCTTTACGACAGAGCCTCCGTTTGGGCCATCACTGAGTATGGTGTCGATGGTAATCTTTTCTGCAGTGTTTGGCAAAGCAGCACCTCCAACTATGCTGTAGCTGTATCCCAAGTTAGCCTCGTCTATTCCTTCTATTTTGTGCAACACAAACTTTGTCTCTCCATCTGCTCATTCGTTTACAACATTCACATTAATCACTTCATTTTATATGTAAACATAGAAAATGTAAAGAAAATGAAGAAAGACAGTACCCTCAAGGAAAGAGATCTTCTTGATGGTTCCGGGGCCACCGTTGCCCTCAACGATTTCAACACTCTTGAAGGAATCAACAGCCTTTGGGACGATGTTGTCGGCGTCTTTAACAAGAGCCTTGTAAAGGGTAGCAGGAGCCACGGGAGAAGTGGTTTCATCCTCGAATGTGAAAACAGCCATGATCAATATTCTAAATGAGATAACAAAACAGAAGAGAATATAAAATAGGAGAATAGAAGGAGATGTTTGCTGTGTGAGTTTAGCAGATGAGAAACCTCTATTTATAAGCACAATGATATCACTATGTTTGTTTCTATGAATAACTCATAACACACCAAAGTGTGAAATAAACAATCTTTATTAGACTATTCATTGGTCCTTTGTTTACCCATATTATTTTTTCTCTCTCAAAATAAACAATCTTCATAGAGATAGTATGTCATCAAGCATTATTCTTTCTTATTTTTATATTTTCTAGTGTTTGTCAAATATTGCGATTAGGAATCTTTCAAATTCAAAGAAGATAAGTTGTGTACACGTCAATCTTGAGTTCAACGATGGCGACTGTTTGCTGTAGATGTGGTAATAGATAATATGAGAGGGAACTACGTTAATTCTGTCTCGTGGCTTCCCACAATTACATATTCATAAACATTACATTGTTATTATAATTATTATTTTAGTTTATAACTTACATTCCAACCTTTCATTTAATACTATATAAAATTATTAAATAAAATATTATAAAATTGATAATTAAAAATATATATGATATTAATACAAAATATTAAATAACTAAAATAATATAATATATACACGTCAGTTGCGGATGTATTAAAGGTTTTTTAAAATAGAAAATAACTCCTATACCATTCATAAGATTAGTCTTCTTCTCCTCTAAGACCAAAACAATCCAATGGATGACACCTTCTGCCATTCTCTGCCCCCACCATTACTCTTTATGAGTTAAAACCGTTGGTAAAATATTAGGATACTTCCTTATTAATATCTCATGAATTTCTCGTTCAAATTCCTTCAAGAATCACCACCACACATATCCAAAAAATCATCATCTCAATAAAACACTTAATACTCACACATATTCACAATAAGTGTTAGACATTATTGTAGGTGTTAGATGGACTAAGTGTTAGACATTATTTTAGGAGTTAGACAGACGACAAAATAGTGTTGAACACTTAAAGATTTTTTTTAAGCGTTTAGAAAGTCTTTTAAAACGAAAGCAAAGAGAAAACACTTTGTTTTTTTCACTCCAAACTGAGTTACGTCCAATTTTCCTTAAGCACTCCAAGGAGAAGATAATGAGCATTTTTGCCTTTAAATCCTAGGCCTTTCTTGTCAGATGGATGTTTGCAACCTTTAACTAAGAGAGCTAAACACTCGTTTCCTTCGAACATTTTTTTAACACCTTAAGCAAGCTATCATTTTCAAGTCGAAAGGGTCAACACATTTAACATCTTCAGCAATGTTTAAGTTCTTCTCAAGCATTTCATTTTTTGAAAATAGATTTTCAACTTGTCTTTTGGACTCAATTATCTTCCTCTCTAGGTCACTGTTTTGTAGATTCAAAGAATTTACATCGTCCTTAGACGTCGTCAAGTCCATTATCAAAACTTCATTTTTTAAGAACGTTTTCTATATTGCTTTCTTAAACTTTTGAAAGTGTCTCACAGTTTTGAAAAGTTTGATAGCAACTAATTATAAGTCTGAATCGTAGAGTGTAGTTCAGAAAAGTCTACCCCTTCGTCAGAGTCGTCTGACAAATATTCAATGTTATCTATCATGAGGCACACATTTTGCTTATTCTTCTTCCTTTTCATCTGACTCAGACGAGTCTAAATCTTCCCAGGTACACATGAGTACCTTCTTTTTCTCCTTTTTTGGGGAAGACTGTTTCATTTTTTAATACACTCAGACTTGAAGTGTATGAGTTTCTTGTAATCATAACACACCACTAACCCTTCCTTTCATTTATCTTTCTGATGACTTTTAGATGTTGTCCAAACTGCATTCTGCAAACATTAGGCACAAACCCTAGAGAACATTTATTAGAATAAAAATAAAAACAAACATAAAATCAAGTCAAATTCAATCAATTCACATACTTGAAAAAGTTAAACCTCGAGTCCCCGACAACAACGCCAAAAACTTGTTGACTCACTGGCAAGCGTACCAGATCGTTCCAAGTAATATAATCGGTAAAACCCAATATCGTTCTTCCCAAGAGACTCGAAAGGCCTTCTCGTTCATGTGAATTAAAATTGTAAGACTTAGTAAAGAAAAAAAATTAATTGTGTGGAATGCAAAGACAGAAAATAAACATGCAATGCGTTGATTCAGTTGACGAAAAAGACTATGGATGAATGGAGTTGTTGGGGGTTTAATATTTCATCTTATCCACCCTCTCTTATATATTCTTCTTGTTTGGATTGCTTTGTTATCTAATTGTCATGAAAACTTTCTTGGCCTACCCTTAACCCGATCCCTCGGCGAAAAGAGCCTATTACTAATTACTGGCTTGCTATCCCTAGCCTTCCCTAGCAACTAGCAACGTATTACGAACAGAAGCAAAAACAAGTGATCGTCCTACCTCCCTATCCCTAGGTGGTATTTCATTAATCAAGGAATTTCTCACCAATTCATGACAGTACTGTACGTTCCCGTATCAATAGAGACAAACAACAGTTATCGAATGAGTTAAACGATAAAAGCCTTAAGCGCAGATGAGAACCCAACAATTGATAATCAAAGCATATGACAATCATATAAATAAACAAGAGTTTCAATAAAAAAGAGTTTCAAAAGATTACATTGTTTGCCCCAACAACAAAAGGGTTTAATTCACCATTGTCATGGTGAACCTAGATGAAAATAATGGAAGAATTGAAGAGCAAACCCTAGATAGGATGAAAAAGAGCCTAAGCATCCAAGAGATCTTCTCCAGAGAGTGAAAATTAGGTCTGGCCGCCCCCTTCTGTCGAAAGAATGAGAATGAAATCGCAACAGGGCTATTTATAGCTGAGGAGCGCAACAGACCTATAATCGCAAATCCGTCAGGCGTCCACGCCAGGTTGTCAACTCCTCGTATTTGACCGCCCAGCGGTGTATTTTTGCCGTTGGGCGGTTCCTTAACTCTTCTTTTCTTAGTTTTCTTCCTTTGTCTTGAGTCTATGACCTTCATCTTCAACTTCATTCTTCACTTTTATCAAAATTGCTGCAAAACAATGTAAAACAAGCATAATATCGCACAAAACAGCTTTTGACTCTCAACTGACTCATTTATTGCATTTTAGTTGATTCTAAGCTCATTCTAAGCCTTAATGAGTGTATTTTGATCTCAAATGAAGCATGAAAATAACGGTTTTTCAACCATTATCATATAGAAAAATAAAAATACAACACAACACAACAGACAATAAAGTACTATATCCTATGCATTAAAAGGCTTAGACGTTCTTAAGTATTTAGACATAGTCTGATTGAGTAAAGTTTAACATTTATGATAATGTTTACACATATAGCATTTATTGCGTTTATCATCAATGGTTCATTTGGTTACGCTATTTTGTTAAACAATTATGTTAAGTTTCAAAACAATGTTTGCTTAGACATTCAAACAACTTGAAGTTTTAAATTTTTTGGTAATTAAATATTTTAATATATAAATTATATATTAATTTTTATTGTGATTTTTGCTAGAGATAATATTAATTTCATTCTTATGCAATTGAAATAATAGTTTTCAGTTTTTATGTATTCTTAAATTGATAATTAGAGGAAAAAAACAATAACTTTAATTTGCAGGAAAAAAAATTAAAGATTATTTTACAAAGATCACATTAACAAGTTCTTATTCAAAAAATAAAAATTTATAATCATATATATATATATATATATATATATTTATATATTAAAAATCTATAGAAGATATTATTTTGAAGATAGAAAAAAAACAAATTCTCTCATTCAAGAAATAAATTAAATGATAAATGTTAGTAAATCTTTTAGGATATTGGTTAAAAATTAAAAAAAAAAAGTATGAAAATAAAACGTCTTCAATATTTTTTATTATGTTTCTATATGATCAGTAGTAGTTTTTTTTCTTTTTTAATTTCTTGACTAACATTGTAAGAATATAGAGTATTAATGTAGATAGGTGTATTAAAATTATGTGAGGAACATTTTATTTTAAGAATAATCTTATAATATAAATAGAACTTTCTAAAGCTCGGTTCATTATCTAAATCACCTTTATCTCCTTAGAACATTATTCTTCTTGGGTTCTCTGACTTCTCTATACTCTTTATCGCTCTCTGGTCCACTATTTGACGATCAGGAGGTACCTAGACGATCACGACGTCGAGGATTACCTATCTGTCCGATCAGTTTCTCAATTTGAGCAAGTAAATTTCGTTCCTCTTTTCTAGGTTTTCCCTAATTTTGTGATTTCACATAATTTTTGCTCTTGCATGTGTTTGGAGTTTCCTTCTCTTGATTCTTAGTTCCATTTAAGCTCTAAGAGTCGTTTTCTGTCACCAATTGGTGATTTGTAAGCTTTTTTAAAGTTTCCTTGCGGTGCAAGTTTCAATTGGGGTTATGTAGAGCTGTCCAAATTTCTCTAAGGTAAGGGGAGCTAGATTATTGCTTTAACTAGTAGTTGGCATGTAAGTGTGATGATTCTGTGTTTATGTCAATGATTGAACTAAATTTAGGTTTTTGAGTAAAATGGTGTTGTATGTAATTTGACTGCTTGATTGTGAAATTGATAAGTGGTGTTTATGAACTGAATTGGGTGATGCGTAATTTGTAATTGGTCATAAGAGATGTGAGGAATCTGATATGAAAGTGATTAGTTAGGAATTTAAGTGAGTTATACTTGTTTAAGTTAGTTTTAGAGGAAGTAGGGTAGTGAAATTTTGAATTGGGAGTTGGGTGCTGAATTGATATGTTGGAATGGGTTAGATAGGTCAATTAGGACTTGTTTGAGTCCTTAAGTTGCTGAAAATAGTGTCAAAAGTGGTAGAATGTGATTTGGGCCCCTAAGTTGATGAATAGGATGTTTTAAAGTAGAAATTGGTTAGTAAGCACTTTAGATTGATGTTAGTAAGGTTTATGAACACTTAGTTAAGTTTAATTAGGCATATAACACACAGGATGGTTATAAGTTGAGAAAAATAGTTAGAATTGGTAAATGGGGTTTGAGTTGCATAATTCTGCAGAATTTGTGCTACAGAATTATGCAGACTCGCTGAGCGAATTGATTCGCACAACGAGTGGTCATAGCGAGTTGCTCTCTGTCTGAGCAATTCACATAGCGAGAAGGTGCATTGTGTGAAAGGTTGAGTGGGTTTGCTCTTTGTTTGATGATTCACGCAACGAATCTATGCGCTGTGCCTAGTTGGGGTCTGAGATCACAACTAGATTTATTCGAATAGCGAAGGGGTGCGCACAACGAGTGCTTGGAGGGGGTTGGTCATTGTCTGGGCTTTCGCAAAGCAAATGTAGGACGCTATGCCAGGGGTGGGATCTGGTACCACTGGGAGTTTATTTGCACAACGAGTGGGGTCGCTGTGCGAGTGGTTTGAGAGCTGGGAGCACTGTCAGTGGATTTGCACAACGAGTTGGGTGGCTATGCGTATAGAGTCTGGGGTTGCTCAACAAGTGTGTACGCTGAGCGAATGTTTCAGGTTGCCATGCATTCTTTTCTCCTTGTTCTTTATTGGTTGAAGTAATGAATGGATTTATATGTGGATGATGTGTGATTATGTATGAGTATAATACGAATATCAAGGTAAGATATATTGTTTCAAATGGTGTGTAAGAGAATTCTAAGGAGGAATTTCTCACTGGTGGTTGTCAAAGTTTTAAGTATGAATATGGGAAGTTCATTCTTGGAATTCATCCTGACATTCTAATGGTCACCTATTCTCAAGTAGAGAGGGGTGAGACATGTCGTGAGAATAAGAAGAGGTTTTAGCCTAGGGGCTTTTCCTTGGCCTAAGGTGAGTGATAACGGACTAACCTTGTGTGATAGCTTGGGGTAGGTCAACTGTTTCACCACAACAAGTGCATGAACTGTCATAGTTACATATTCATACTAATTCGGATGGTCAAGTCAGTGGTATGTCAAGTATGAAGTTTAGTTTGTCATGATATGTGTATATGCAACTTCCATGAATGTTTAATTAAATTTATGTATATCGTTAATTGTTTTTATTTCTAGCTTATCCTTTTGTTGTTTTTTGTGTTGTATGTTTTCCTAGTCTTCTCTATTTTTGCTATGATAATCCTGTGAGTGTTTCTAGAGCAAGCACTCAATGGAAGTGATGTAACGGTATAGTTATTTTTAGAGTTTTAGATTGTGTATAATTTTGGCGTAGGAATTTTTGTATATAAAATTTAAATTTCTATGATTATTTTGGATAATTGTAAAATTAAAACTTTATAATCTAGTTAGATACTTGTCATATATATATATATATATATATATATATATATATATATATCTATTTGTGTGACTCTTTTATATAGTATTTGTACTATATTTTGGGATCTTACAAACATGATTAGGTATTGGGTAATAAGATCTGAATTAAAAACAAACCTGAATCAAATTTTTATAAACTTGTTTACTTTTAATTTCTACTTTTTGGTTGTTCACTAGGGTCAAACAAAATATGAAACTATTCACGTACAGAATGCAGACAGACTGGGGTGCTTTTTTTTTTAGACGCCTTCTAGACGTCTTTTGAAAACAATGTTTCGTATGTTGTGGGAGAAATTGGACTTTCAGTTTTTAATAACAGTTACTCATTACTTTTTGTAAACAAATATTGCTTTTCTAATTTTATACAATACATATTTTTACTAATTATTTTTTATTTTAAATTAATATTCTAAAAGAACCGTTTAAAAATTCAAAAATTCATTCATCATATGTTTTTTAATAAATATATTTTTTACTTATCAATTTTTCTATGGCTTTGTTAATCTAATTTTTAGTACGCATTTACAAATGATGTCATGATTTTTAATCAGCCATATATGATTTTGATGGTTCGATAGAAATTTCATTATTTAAAAAAAAAAATCATCATTAATATTTATAATTTCTTACGTAATTATTTCATTAAATATATAAATGATTAATTAATGTATCAAATTACAATAAAGCTTAAAATCATTATTTGAAAAATTTTTAAGATAAAAATCAATTTAGTTTTTTTATTTATAATTATTCCTAAATGAAATTTATGACTCAAAATTATTTATTATAAATTTAAACATTTGTTTATTTAAAGTGCAAACTAAAATAAGATATATTTAATATAACAAAATATTCATTTCTGCCTATACAGTACACATGCGTCGCCATGGTTGAACGTAATGTGTCTGCCATTTAACCTTTTTATTAATTTCTTTTTGGAGGAAACTTCTTCTTTGAATTTGAATGATTCAACGTCACAGCACTTGACAAACAAATAAAATCAATCTTATTTAATATTAAATAAAGAAAAATTGTTTGAAAAATATTTCACAGATTATAAAAGAGGAAAAAAATGTTAGAAAATACACAATTACTGAAATAGGGGAAAGACAGACAACATGAAAAATGGAAAAAAAAAATCATAATTTTTGATATTTCTGAAGTATTTAAAAACATAAAGATTTAGGTTGTTTAAAAGAAATATCATCACATGAGTTATGAGTTAAGATTAAAGTACTTCATACAGAAGTTGCTTAAAAGAAAGGATTTTGATTTAAGAGTGTAAAGAATGAAATGAGACAATAATTAAACTAATGAGTTGGTTCAAGCAGTGAGTGCTATAGCTTTCTTATAAATACATGTCATTCCTCTTCCTAAGAATCACACACAACACAACAGAACACAGTACAACAACAAACATCTTCTTCAATCTCATTTAGAATATTGATCATGGCTGTTTTCACATTCGAGGATCAAACCACTTCTCCCGTGGCTCCTTCTATCCTTTACAAGGCTCTTGTCAAAGACGCCGACAACATCGTCCCAAAGGCTGTTGATTCCTTCAAGAGTGTTGAAATTGTTGAGGGCAACGGTGGCCCCGGAACCATCAAGAAGATCTCTTTCCTTGAGGGTACTGTCTTTCTTCATTTTCTTTACATTTTCTATGTTTACATATAAAATGAAGTGATTAATGTGAATGTTGTAAACGAATGAGCAGATGGAGAGACAAAGTTTGTGTTGCACAAAATAGAAGGAATAGACGAGGCTAACTTGGGATACAGCTACAGCATAGTTGGAGGTGCTGCTTTGCCAAACACTGCAGAAAAGATTACCATCGACACCATACTCAGTGATGGCCCTAATGGAGGCTCAGTCGTAAAGCTGAGCATAAAATATCATAGCAAAGCAGATGCTTCACCCAATGAAGATGAACTCAAAGCTGGTAAAGCCAAGAGTGATGCTCTTTTCAAAGTCATTGAGGCTTACATTTTGGCCAATGCTTGAATTCATCTAAGTTATCATCAAGGACCTTATGATATTACGTACTGAGTTTTATTGTGTGAAGTGTGTGCTTTAAATTAAGTTGGTTTATAATGTAAGATTGTTTTTCATATTTGCTTTGGCATCTAGTGAGAGCTTTGTATATCTCTCTTCATCCATAAATTATAAGAATGCATATTTGCATATACGTTTGAACTTCTTGTTTCTCCTAAAGAACGATCGGATGAGAAGAAATGCATCTGACTGCTTTGTAAATGAAAATACAAATTTAACTAAATTTTGCCTTGGCAGCTAATGTCAAGCTTGCATTATCTTGTCTCCGGAGAAGGTGTCGCTCACTCCGAATAACATCACCTAACAACCAAACAACAATAAATGAATAAAGGTGGAGAGTAAAAAGAGAGAATAAGAAGAATATGATGCCTATGTTCACGATTGGAAAGAAGAAGATGACTTCACCGGCTCTCAGACGTTCGAAATCCCAGAGATGCCCCCACCAAGCTGTATCATAAATGAGAGAGAATGTTTTAAAGAAGATATCATAAATGAGATTAAATGTTAAAAATAAAAAATTACTTTTTATATAAGTTATAATTAAAATCAATATAAATTTTTTTATCTTTATTACAAAAATTTCACAATTACTTTGTATATGAGTTATAATTAGAACTGATATAGAAAAGTTTCCTTTTTAGTACAAAAATGTAAATACATCTACTTTCTATACAAGTTATAATTAGAACCAATATAATTTTCTTTTTAATTTATTACAAAAAGGCCACCACGCCCATTTTCTATATCGGTTATAATTACAACTTGTATAAAAAATGTTATCTTATTTACAGTTCCGTCATCATGTTACACTCATTATAGTGGATGGATTGTGTTAGCAAAATCATGAAGATAGAAGTTTTGATGATGTCCAAATCAAGTCTTAAGTGCTCAAGTTACAAGTAGATTCATGAAGATTTGCTTTATGTGTTAAAGCTTTTGTAATAAGTAGAGTTATGTATAGGTTTCTGTATCTTATTTGTTTTGGAATCAAAAAGCTCTGTAATAATCAATTAGTTACTTAAGATAATCGATTAGCTACTTAAGAGAATCGATTATCACACAAAGGTTTTCAAAGATTGCTAAAACTCATTCTGTCTCTGGAATAATCGATTACTAGTCCATGATAATCGACTGTCCATACCCATAATCGATTATGACTTATCATAATCGATTATCATGACTAGCTGTTGGAGTTTTTAGGCATTTTTTTTGTCGTTGTGCATTCATTAAATGCATAATCGATTACCATAAATGGATAATCGATCATCACGTGAGAAAAACCTGACAACAAATTTTTGAAGGTGTCCTTGAGTGAGATATTTATATATTGGTTTTAGACTTTCATTCTAGGACACGAAAATTTATCTAATTGCTTTTGAGTTGTGATAAATGTGATTTAGGGCTGGTATAACTCTTAAGCTATGACTTTGAGAACTTGGTGTTAGTATAGAGCGAGAACTTTTACTGGGACTATGATGTTGTTGTTGTTGAGTGAAGCCTGTCATCCTTTGTGAAGATTCAAAGGAAGTGTTCCTCCTTCCTGAAGCATTCAGATGAGGTGTTCATCCTTTGTGGCCTTCAAGGAAAATAAATTTCATCTCTTGTGGTAATAAGAAAGGTGTTTCTAAACCTTAAACTTGTTTTTTTTTTGTGATTGTACTAGTTTAATGGTTTTTCGATACTGGAACATTAATTTCCTTTTTAGTATTAGCAACTAGGCGTAGGATCCTTGTGATCTGAACCAGTATAAAATTATATGTGCAATTTTATGTCTTTCTTACTCTTATTATTGTTTTGATTATTCGCTTAGGATTTTAAATAAAGAGAAAATTATTAAAGGCACACATTTGCGATAACAAACTAATTCACCCCCTTCTTGGTTTGTTGTTCACGCTAATCATTATGCTACACCACTTTGATAATCGGTATCAAAGCAAGCTTTGATAGTAATTCAAATGATGGGGCAACATCAAACCTTTGTTGAGGGTGCCTCTATCAACAGACCTTCTTTGTTTACTAGTGAAATATATGTTTTCTGGAAAGTTAGAATGCAATTTTTGACGAAATCTGTTTATAGTGAGATTTGGGAAACCTTCACAAATGATCCTTTTGTTCCTATTGTTTTTATTAACAATTTGCAAGAACTAAAACCCCGTGACCAATGGAACGCTAACAATAGAAGGAGAAATCAACAAGATGTAAGGGCTCGAAATATCATATCATCTACCTTAACTGTTGACGAGTTTTACAAGATCTCTATGTGTAAGACTACTCAAGAGATGTGGGAGATACAAAGGATCACTCACGAAAGCACAAATGAAGTGAGAAAAGAAAGAAGGGATACCTTAATCCAAGAATACGAGATGTTCCACATGAAGCAGGGAGAAACAATCATTGATATTCAAAAGTGTTTCACTCATATTGTGAATCATCTCATTAGGTTAGGTAAGTTTTTTGAAAATAATGAGTTAAATACCAAAATTCTTAAATCTTTGGACATGACTTGTATCCCAAGTGACAACAATAAGCGAGTCACAAAATCTCAACACCATGTTTATGATGTCATTATTTGGTAAATTGAGAGAACATGAACTTGATGTCAGAAGATTAAATAAGGATGAAGAAAAAGGAAAGAAAAAGACGTTAGCCTTCAAATATGAGATTGATAAAGGAAAAAATGCTAAAAAAGATGAGAACTTTGATGAAGATGAAGAAAATACGGATCTCATCATCAAAAAGCTAAGTAAGTTCATGAAGTCCAAACAAAAGAGAAGATTCAAAAGCGAGAGGAAGGAAAATCAAGAATCCTCCTCAAACTGTTGTTGCTATAGTTGCAGAGTAAAAGAACATATGAAATCTGGTTGCCCAAATTCAAAGAAGGATGAAGAAAGAAATACAAACACTGAAATATTCGATTTACATACGGACTTCTATATATGGATTGTGTTAGCAAAATCATGAAGATAGAAATTTTGATGATGCCCAAATCAAGTCTTAAGTGCTCAAGTTACAAGGAGATTCATGAAGATTTGTTTTATGTGTTAAAGCTTTTGTAATAAGTAGAGTTATGTATAGGTCTCTATATCTTATTTGTTTTGGAATCAAAAAGCTCTGCAATAATCAATTAGTTACTTAAGATAATCGATTAGCTACTTAAGAGAATCGATTATCACACAAAGGTTTTCAAAGATTGCTAAAACTCATTCTGTCTCTGGAATAATCGATTACTAGTCCATGATAATCGACTGTCCATACCCATAATAGATTATGACTTATCATAATCGATTATCATGACTAGCTGTTGGAGTTTTTAGGCATTTTTTTGTCATTGTGCATTCATTAAATGCATAATCGATTACCATAAATGGATAATTGATCATCACGTGAGAAAAACCTGACAACAAATTTTTGAAGGTGTCCTTGAGTGAGATATTTATATATTGGTTTTAGACTTTCATTCTAGGACACGAAAATTTATCTGATTGCTTTTGAGTTGTGATAAATGTGATTTAGGGTTGGTATAACTCTTAAGCTATGACTTTGAGAACTTGGTGTTAGTATAGAGCGAGAACTTTTACTGGGATTATGATGTTGTTGTTGTTGTTGAGTGAAGCCTGTCATCCTTTGTGAAGATTCAAAGGAAGTGTTCCTCCTTCCTGAAGCATTCAGATGAGGTGTTCATCCTTTGTGGCCTTCAAGGAAATTGAATTTCATCTCTTGTGGTAATAAGAGAGGTGTTTCTAAACCTTAAACTTGTTTTTTTTTTGTGTGATTGTACTAGTTTAATGGTTTTGCGATACTGGAACGTTAATTTCCTTTTTAGTATTAGCAACTAGGCGTAGGATCCTTGTGATCTGAACCAGTATAAAATTATATGTGCAATTTTATGTCTTTCTTACTCTTATTATTGTTTTGATTATTCGCTTAGGATTTTAAATAAAGAGAAAATTATTAAAGGCACACATTTGCGATAAGAAACTAATTCACCCCCTTCTTGGTTTATTGTTCACGCTAATCATTATGCTACACCACTTTGATAATCGGTATCAAAGCTTGCTTTGATAGTAATTCAAATGATGGGGCAACATCAAACCTTTGTTGAGGGTGCCTCTATCAACAGACCTTCTTTGTTTACTAGTGAAATATATGTTTTCTGGAAAGTTAGAATGCAATTTTTGACGGAATCTGTTGATAGTGAGATTTGGGAAATTGTCACAAATGATCCTTTTGTTCCTATTGTTTTTATTAACAATTTGCAAGAACTAAAACCCCGTGACCAATGGAACGCTAACAATAGAAGGAGAAATCAACAAGATGTAAGGGCTCGAAATATCATATCATCTACCTTAACTGTTGACGAGTTTTACAAGATCTCTATGTGTAAGACTACTCAAGAGATGTGGGAGATACAAAGGATCACTCACGAAAGCACAAATGAAGTGAGAAAAGAAAGAAGGGATACCTTATTCCAAGAATACGAGATGTTCCGCATGAAGCAGGGAGAAACAATCATTGATATTCAAAAGTGTTTCACTCATATTGTGAATCATCTCATTGGGTTAGGTAAGTCTTTTTAAAATAATGAGTTAAATACCAAAATTCTTAAATCTTTGGACATGACTTGTATCCCAAGTGACAACAATAAGCGAGTCACAAAATCTCAACACCATGTTTATGATGTCATTATTTGGTAAGTTGAGAGAACATGAACTTGATGTCAGAAGATTAAATAAGGATGAAGAAAAAGGAAAGAAAAAGACGTTAGCCTTCAAATATGAGATTGATAAAGGAAAGAATGCTAAAAAAGATGAGAACTTTGATGAAGATGAAGAAAATACGGATCTCATCATCAAAAAGCTAAGTAAGTTCATGAAGTCCAAACAAAAGAGAAGATTCAAAAGCGAGAGGAAGGAAAATAAAGAATCCTCCTCAAACTGTCGTTGCTATGGTTGCAGAGTAAAAGAACATATGAAATCTGATTGCCCAAATTCAAAGAAGGATGAAGAAAGAAATACAAACACTGAAATATTCGATTTACATACGGACTTCTATATATGGATCCTGATCCGTATATAATGCAATTATTACACACGGATATTATATACGGATAGTAGAGATGACGTTACATATGGATGTTACATACGGATAATTCGTATGTAATAGTCCATATATAATATCTGCTTGTAATGTACGCATGTGATGGCAGGAAGGTTACCTAAGGAAAGTTTCCGTATATAATGTGTCGTATCCGTATATAATGTGAAACAATTGTTATCTGCTGATATTATATACGGATCTACAAAATAATTTTTAAAAGAAATTGAATTTTGGTTAATCCTCTTTTACTGCTGATTTTGTACAAATTATAATTTCTCTTAACAAATTTAAACCAGTTAAGTTCATGATTAAATGTTAGGACGTAGGACTTAATTTTATTTTCATTATTTTATAAAATTAAAAATTGGTTCACTTAGTTCTAGAAAACTTGACAACCCTCCCCTCCGTCCACTTTGACTGTTTGTCGTCACAGTCTCAAGCTGTTTTTTGTCATCTTCTTTAGGCAGCTTTTTTCCGTAATATAGAATTTAGAATACATTTTTTTTATTTTGAATTATACATATTAGAATATAAAATAATTTAAATTATATAATTTGAAATGATATAAAATAAAAATTATATGTTAAACTGTAAAATTTGTGAAGATACAAACTGAAATTATAGAAGTGCAGGAAGAAGTCTCTTCTTCCCCTCTCCAAGTTTCCTAACTTCACATCTTCCTTCTTAGCCTGGTTCTTAGTCATTGCTGTGAGTTCAATTTAAATCTATTCAGCGAGAAAAATATATTTTTTTTCGTTGATATATTTTGATAGGAAATCTAAATGAAAATTGTGAAAGTGTGGACTATATATTACAATTAAAAAAATTGTCTTCTTACGAAAAGAACTCTGGAATCATTTTATGAAGTATCCATTTAATTCTATAATAAATATTTATATCAACACTACAAAATATGATCTGTCCATTATGAAGGAACATGACATAAACATGAGTGACTTGTAAGACCTAAAATAATCTTTTTAAATAAGAAAGAGCTTTTATAAATATATTCTATTATTTTATTATTAGAAGACTTTAGTATAAATAGAAATTAGTTAAATAGAGTTTATTCATATAAATATCGTTATTTTACTATAAACAAAGAATTCTCCTTATTTTTATCTTTTTTTTATATATGATATTTTATCTATTTGTTTGAAGATCAGATATTATTGTAGGACTTATGACGTTGAAGTCTATTTTCTCTCTAATTGAATTGTTGAATAGAGTAGGTTTTTCTTTTGCTCCTTTTAGAGTGATTTGGGTTATGGTATACATGTGGGAGTGTTGCATATGGGATTTGGGAGCAATTGATAAACCTTTAGAGTCAAAGGACCTTGGTAGTGTTTTATAACAAGTAAAGGGAGTAAGTTATTTAAAAAATTTTGTGCCTTGATATATAACTATTGTAAAATTATGATTTCAATTTGTTGTATGATGTGAATTGGTTGGTTGAAACCTTGCTTGTTGTGTTTGGCTAAATTGATCGTGTTATTTGAGTTATGTGTGAACGCATGATTTGTTGGTGTTGGTTTCGGAGTGATTGGTAAATTAGACTTGATTGGTTTGAATTGGTGTGTATTTGACAAGTTGGGATATGTTGTGATTTGTGAAGAGAAAAGAAAACATCATTTGAAACATAAAAGAGTAGATTTGTCACTCATTTGAACTACCTTGTAACCTTGATGTGTGATATTTTTGAAATGGTTGGTTTAAGAATCTGAACTGGTAGTGTTGAATTGATATTTTCGTTAAATTTAATATGTGTGATTGGGGGTTTGGTATTATAAGTGCTTTATGGATTGCTAAGTTTAGTTCAATTGGTAATAGATAGTGCATTTTTAACTTGGTAATTTTAGTTTTTATCTATGAGAATGGAGAAAAACACCTATAAGCCTAGGAAACAAATTCACCAATGTGTCATGAGTTGTGTGTTATTCACTATCGTTGGGTGATTCACCTGCTCTTTAGGTGAGTACCAAAATTAAGTTTGGCAGAAGCAAGGGAAATTTTCTCTCTGTGTTATCAAACCTATCGTTGGACGAGTTTGTGATTCCTATTCTCAATTATTTCGAGAAAATTGATATTCCTAGTTCCTTAATTGTTGGATTGAGTTAAAAATTTTACAACTAATCCTAATCATATGAATCTTTAATTTAATTGTTGGAATATTTGATTCGAAGTATGTGAATAGAAAATATATATAACAATTTTGATGCATTTAATAAAAACATAATAATTGAATCTTATGTTAATGTAATAGAAATTGAATAATCAATTATTAACATGTAGTTTGAAATAACTAAATAAATTAATTATTAACACTGTATTATCTGAATTTTAGCATGATTCTGTACTAAAATTAGTATTAATTTGCAATTACAAGTTTCAACTGCTCAAAACTTAGTATTCTGATTCATACGAGAGGAATGGAGAAGAAATATTTGAACATGAAAATTTGCATAAAATGTGAATCCAAAAAAAAAACAGTTAAACTCTCAAAAATTTTGATTACACGAATGCATCGAACACTAGTACAAAATTTGCTTTTAAACTCGCACAATATACTTTAGTTTACACCAAACCGCTGCCTATCAAAACGTGGTTGCTGATTCGTAATTAAGGTGACCTTATCGGCCTCGGTTGCATGCAGAATCGAAGCAGAACCGAGCTACGACCTCTGTTGCATGCAGAACTGGTGCCTAAAACTCTCTTACCCGCCAGGCTTTTGCGCTGACAACTTTATGAAAAGGTTATACTGCTTCAGTTGCATGCAGAACCGAGGCATAAAGCCTCTGCCACACCTGCAACTCACTGAACACACTTCTGGCACACGTTAAGTCAGCCATACGACATCGGTTCCCTTTAGAACCGAGACATAAAGCCTCTACCACCTCTGCCCCTTATGACTTTTTGAACGTTCTATCCATTTTGTCCAAGAGCTACGACCTCGGTTTCTTTAGACCTGATGTCAAAAGGTGCTTAGGCCCCGGTTCCTTGTACAACCGAAGCATATAAGCTTCAGATTTTTTCACTTTAATCATCGGTTTCCTGAATAACCGATGTCGTAGGGCTCTATTGCCTCTGGTATTTTGGACAACTGAGGTAGTATCGTTTATTAAGTTCAAATTTTTTAGCTCTTTTCATTTCTTCTCGCGCTGCTGCTGCTTCTGCTTCTTCTTCTTTCCCTTTTTGTTGTTGCCTTTCTTCGCACCATAAGCTTCCTCAAGCGTCATTCTTCTCACCATTTCTCTTCATTGCTTCTTCGTCTTCGTCACTGCATTGTGTTCGCATTTTGCCTTACGCCTTTGTGCCACCACCGTTGTTCTCCCCAAGGGCTGCCTCCACCAGCGTCGTTGTTGCTCCGCCGTGAGTCCTTCGTTTTATTTGTGTCGCCTTCGTCATTTCCGCTTCGCTATGATTTGTTCAATTTTTGGTGCTGCATTCGTCCCTGCCATTCTCACCTTTGTAGTCGTTGCTGCCGTCGTCGCCCCCACTGTCATTGTTGTTGTTGGTGTTGCCCATCACGGTAAGTTGTTCAAACCCTTTTTATCCTTGTCTTTGATATTTGAGTTGTTATATTGGTTGAAACTTGGTGCATGAAGAGACATTAGACTCTAAGTAATTTAGATATAGATTCAATAAAATAATGTTAGGGTAATCTCTGTGTAATGGTGGCTGGATAATCCACATCAAGAAAATGGACTTGTGAAATTAATCAAGTTGTTAATAGTATGTAATTGGCAAAATCAATCCTCCACAGTTTAACCTTTGAACAAATTTAAGATGAGGTAAGTAAGATACTAAAATTACTTTTCAACAATATTGTTGAGATTGTTGACAACACAAACTCTATATCAAACTAGTTTTTGATGATGACAACACAATGCTTAATAACAGTAAACATGTTACAGTATTACATGTTCTTGTTCTGAATTGTTTGTCATATCTGCTGAACATGTTTTGTTGAACTGCAACGTATGTTCCTATGATTGATTATATGTTATATTTGTGGAACATGCTTGTATTGAAATGTGTAATAAAATGTTTTTTTTATCTCAACACATTTCTGGAAGAAAAAGATCACAAGCACCTTTATGAACTTATATTTGTTGTGACAAAGTTCTAGTCCAGTCGAATACATTCATGATGGATTCGACTATGCTAAAATCTTTGTACAGATTTTGTGAACCTGTGCTATGTGAGATTTTGAGTTGAAAAGAATTTCAAAGTGTTTTTACATGTGTCAGTCGACATTGTATATTGCATTCGACTGTGTTACTGATCTGTTTGGAATTTTGTTAAGCCCACACACTCCAACGACTATATTTTTCAAAAGTTAGTTGAGCTTGTGTGACTTGGTCAACTGTAATAAATGTGTGTTGATTTTTGTTGACTGAGGAGCCTATATGTTGACTGTCTATTATAACTGTTTTAATACAGTCGACTGAATTAGTAGGCTATTCGACTGAGAAGCAATCTAATCTAACCAAAAACTATATATAGATAGAACGCGAATTGTTCTGAGACTTTTGATGATCTGACATTTTCATTTTCCTGTTTCAGATTGAATTCTCTGTTTTAGAAGCTCCAAGAATTCTCCAAGAAGACGGTGGTGATCTTTCTTGAGAGAGATTCAAAGGGAGGAGTCAATTACACTGAATGCTTGATCATAATCTACACAAAGAAGGTGTTTCTTGTTTGATCTGGAAGGCTTGGCATCCTATGAAGACTGTTGCATTTGATTGAAGGATTGACAACCTGTGAAGTCTGCTGTGATAGGCTTGGCATCCTGTGAAGAGTGTTGGTTACACGTTGAGGATTGTTCGACATGGGTTCAGATTGCAGAAGAGGGGATTCTTGCTGCAATTCTGGTTTTTTTTTTGTGCAGCTATATTTTGGTTTTGGGTTAGAGAGGAGATTTATATTTTTGCATGTGCTTCTATAAATTCCTTGTTGTAAAAACCGCAACCATTATAGTGCATTTGCTTCCTGGGTTGGAAGAACACTGGATGTAGCCATTGTTGGCCGAACCAGTATAAAAATCAGTGTTTGATTTTCTCTATCCCTGCGCTTTTTATTTCCAGTCGACTTTATCTGTTTAGCAGTCAACTGCATTTTTCCGCTACATTGAATTTTCAATTACTTGCATTTCAAGAAAGATCAAAAAGCTTTGCACTTTTCTATGAAGATTGCGAAAAGATTTTGTTTTTGAACTAACACCAATTCATCCCCCCTCTTGGTTTAAAACGAAGTCAACCTGTTTACTAACAAATATAACCCTTTATTTAATCTAAATGAAATTACTATATATGTTGTGCGTCTAATAATAGATGCATTAAAGAAAAACAAATTGGTGAACATCTTATTTGTTCTAAACATCTACAGAGAATTAGCAAGGAATGAAGAAAAAAAAAAGATAATTCATAAACATGATTAACAAATAATGAAATGATAAAAAAAAAATCAAGTATGTTAATAAGTTCTTATAACTATCGGTGTATTATTCTCAATTGTTGTTTGCTTCAATAAATTGTTTGCTTGAATATATTGCATGGTGTATATGTAACTATTTGTTTGCTTGAATATATATTGTTTTTTACAATTAACCTTAGTTTTCCGTTTGAGATTCAATACAAAAATTATTTACTATCTCTAGATTTTTTTAACAAATGTACTTTTTACAAATGAAAAGAGAGAAGATGGTAATAATAATTTACAAGTATTGAATCTTGAATTGTCTGGTTGGATAATTTAAGAAGAGTAATAATGTTTTCATTGTTTATTAATGCATATAAATTTTAATATACATGTCTTAAATTTCATGAAATTTTGCAGTTGTGTTTTGTATTGATCTTCGGGTGCATATTTGATTATGATTTATATTGATTTTACTTTCGTGTAACCTGAAGACCAATGCGAAATGCTGGCAAAGTTTCGTGAAAATTTAGATATGTTGTTTAAAACTTATATGTTTAATAAACTAAAAAAAATGAATCTTCTTAAATGGGACATGGTTACACCTTGAATACAAAAACAATCAGAGTGATCATTCAAGATTATTGAAATTGTGTAAACAATTTTAGGAAACATGTGTACGGATCGAGGGTAGACTAATTTACCACGCATCAGCATTGAGTACGAGAAAGGGATAGAAGAATTTATAGAGTTCGAGCAACGTAATGCGAGTACAAGTGGTGATGATGAAATCAAGTTTAGATGTCCCTGTGTGAAATATTTGAATGGGAGAAAGTTGAACGCAACTGATATTAGGGAACACCTTATCTGTGATGGTTTCATACGAAGTTATACAACATGGATATGACACGACGAACTAATGGACTTTCCAACTGTTTCTCCAACTGAAATGTATATGATTTCACCATGGATATGGAAGATTGACCGGAAGAAGAAAATTTAGAGGACATTATCCGTGATGTTGGTACAGAAGCTTTTACCCAAGCGCATGTGTATGAAACGATGTCCATTGATGCGGAGACTCCTTTGTATGTCGGTTCAACTAAGTTCACACGGTTGTCAACGGTGTTAAGGCTCATGAATTTATAGGTGACCAATGGAAGGACTGATAAGAGTTTTACATAATTGTTGTCGTTGTTGAATGAAATGCTGCCAAATGGAAATACATTACCCACTCGTAATTATGATGCAAAAAAAAATTCTTTGTCCGATGAGTATGGAGTATAAACGGATACATCCATGTCTGAATGATTGCATTTTATATAGAAATGAGAATGAATTTTTGATAGTGTCCAAAATATGGGTTATCACGATACAAGTCAAGAAACAACACTAAAGATAGTGGTCACACATAAAAGAATGGTTCTGCTTTAAAAGTAGTTTGGTACCTTCCACTCGTAGCCAGACTTAAGCGTTTGTTCACGAATCCCAAAGACGCGAAAAACCTAAGATGGCATGCAGATGAGAGAATAACTGATGGGTTGCTTCGTCATCCAGCTGATTCAAAGCAATGGAAAAATATTGATCAAGAATTTCCTCATTTTGGTCAAGAATGTAGAAATCTTAGGTTTGACTTAACTACTGATGGAATGGACCCATTTGGTAATTTAAGTACCAATCACAGTTCTTGGCTCATTATACTGATAATTTACAACTTATCTCCTGGATTGTGATGAAAAGAAAGTACATAATGTTGTCAATGTTGATATATGGTCCAAAACAGCCTGGAAATGACATAAATGTTTATCTCAGACCACTAGTTGAAGACTTGAAGTTGTTGTGGGTTGATGGGGTTGAAATATTTGATGCCTTTGCTTCAAAAAATCTCATGATGCATGCCATGTTATTTTGCACCATTAATGACTTCCCAACTTACAATAATTTGTCATAAATTAAAGCATGTCCTATATGTGAAGAAAACATTGTAGCTCATCAATTAAAACATAGAAGGAAGAAAGTGTATATGTGTTATCGGCGATTTTTACAATATAATAATCCATATCGAAGGTTAAATAAAGCATTCAATGCAGAACAAGAGAAAATCAATACACTCATTCCATTTACTGGACTTGAAGTTCTTGAAAAAGTTAATAGAGTACATCATGTATTTGGGAAAACGTCCAAGAAGTCTTCTATAACGACCCCTTGGAAGAAGAAATCAATATTCTTTGATCTTCTGTATTGGTCAAAGTTAGATGTTAGACATTGCATAAATGTCATGCATGTAGAAAATAATGTTTGTGATAGCTTGATTGGTACACTACTAAACCTCCAGGGAAAAACGAAAGATGGAATGAATATGCGTTTGGATTTGGTTGACATGAAGATCATAGAAGAGTTGGCACCAAGAGAGATTAGTAAGCGTACTTATTTGCCCCCTGCATGTTACACAATGTCCAGACAAGAGAAGATAAGTTTTTGTCTTTATTTAAAGAGTATCAAGGTACCACAAGGATACTCTTCAAATATCAAAAGCTTAGTGGCGATGCAGTACTTAAAGCTTGTTGGACTCAAGTCTCGCGATTGACACGTTTTAATGCAACAATTGTTACCGGTGGCAATTCGTGGAATTTCGCCCAAAAAAGTTAGGCAGACCATAACTCGGTTGTGCTCATTTTTCTTGTCAATTTGTAGTAAAGTCATCTATCATACAAAGTTAGATGAACTTCAAAGTGACATTATCATCATCTTGTGTCAGCTAGAAATGTTTTTCCCCCATCCATTTTTGACATCATGGTGCATTTACTTGTTCATTTGGTCAGAGAAATAAAGTTGTGTGGACCAGTATACTTAAGATGGATGTATCCTATTGAGCGTTATATGAAGATTTTGAAGGGGTACGTCAATATCGTCCACAAGGTTCAATGATTGAAAGATATATTGTTGAAGAAAGTATCAAGTTTTTCTCTGATTATATGACTAAAGCAAATCTGATAGGAGTTCCTCAGACATCATGGTTGAATAGATGTTCTACAAGTAAAAGCATCTGAGGTGTGAATGTGGTGACAAAAAGTCGTGAAGAATTGATCCAAGCACATTTGCACATATTAAACAACACAGATGAAGTGATCCCATTTTTGGAAGCACACAAAGTCGTTGTAAAGGACAAGTATCCAAGACAATCATAGAAATGGCAGTTGATGGAGCATAATAGAACATTCTTGTCCTGGTTCAAATGTGAAGTTTTGAAAGAATCACGGTCTTCTGAGACATTGTTGTGGCTAGCAAATAGTTTGAAGTTTGAGGTTGTATGTTGTCTAGGCTATGAAATTAATAATTGCACATTCTATACAAAGACTTTGGATGATAAAAGCACAGTACAAAATAGTGGCGTCAGTCTAGAAGCTGAGTCGCTACAATTTTCCATATCCAAAGATCAAAATCCTGTAATTGGATCAATGAGATATTATGGTAGAATATAAGAGATATGGGAGGCAGATTACACTAAGTTTTCTTTTGCGCTCTTCAAAGGCAAGTGGGTCGACAATAGTGGTGTCAAAATAGATGAATCTAGTATGACACTAGTTGATTTTCGAAAGGTTGGTTATGGAGACAAACCGTTTATCAAGGCATATCAAGCAAGTTAGGTTTTTTATGTTAAAGATCCTTCGTCTGATCATTGGTATGTCGCTCTTCAAGGAAAAAGACAAACTGAAGATAAAGAAGAGAATCTAAGTAATCTTCATATTGCTGACAACCATCCATTTAAAATGACAATAAATATGGATGATGACCCTCTAATTGATGATATACAACAAATTCGGGAAGATCACAATGAGGGAATATACATATGACCAATCCATATGATTATGTATGAATTTCATGTTTGTGTAAATATTTATGGCTTTTGTTAAATAAAATGTTATTTTATAAGTGTTTTATTAATCTTTCATCTTATTTATTATGAGAGATATATGGCTGAGCCACCTCATTCGTCAGGGGATGAAGTCCCCACCACTTCTAGACGGACGAGAGGAGCGCCTAGGTTACGACAGCTTATACTTAGAAGAAATGCAGGTGAGAGGACACCTGTCATTATTGACGTGGTCATTGGAGTTCCATCTGGCCCAAATGCAGATGTATTTAGGTCTTACCTTGGAGTACTAACACGTGATTGTATCTCTATACTTACTTCATCCTTTGATCATGTATCTGAGGTTGATCAGAATCTCATCTGGCAAGATCTATTGGTAAGTTAAACAATATTGCTCCAAATTCTAGATTCATTATATTGATAAATTTATATTGATATAAGGTTATTACTTTCTTTGCTGTAGATGACATTTGATATGCCAAATGTCGAGAGCCTAAGGAGTAGGTGTTTATCTGCAATTGCAGAAAAATTTTGGGGGTTTAAGACAAAATTGATGTCCAGATATATATTTGGAGCAAAAATTAATGAAACTCCATGTTCTAAATATCTTGCAATTGACGAAGAAACATGGTGTCAATTTGTACAGCTTAGGACATCCGAGACGTGGCAGGTAAGTGTAGGTAAAATCATTAAATTCATCATTCATAATTTTATATCATAAAAATTGTTTCATTTTGTCACAGGAAACAAGGTCGAAAGCATAGAGTATAAGTGCTCAGAATAAAAAACCACACCTACTGTCTCGTGATGGATATAAGAAGCTTGAGAAGAAAATAATGAAGCAGAAGTCAGATAATAGACTTTAACTTTCTGAGGGTGGTCACCCTCCTCCTCCTCCTTCACCACCATCTCGGCACGAGAAGTGGAAGTTAGCCCGTTTAAGATCATCAGGCTCCTACACTTCGGACACTGCCAGACATATATCTAAAAGATTTGTAAGAGATCATTTCTCATATTTAAACAACATTTTTGTTATATATATTACATAGATCTTTCAAATAATTATGAAGTTTTGTTATGTTACAGGACTCCTTAGTTGAGCATAGCTCCCAAGGTCAACTCATACAAGAAGGTCGTCAGGATATTCTTGCCACAGTTATTGAACGACTTGAGCACCCACGACGGGTGCGTGCTGTTGGGACTGGCATAGGCATACGACAGTTCTTTGGGTCTTCCTCGCATCCATCTTCATCTGGATTAAGTAAAGAGTATGAACAAAAGTTGAAGGAGGAAATAAGAAAAGAGATGACGTAGGGGATCACAAAGAAGGTTCAGGCAGAGTTGTATGAAGAAGTTGTTGAAATGGTTGCGCGCCAGTTCTAGAACCGTTATGAGGATTATGGCAATCGTCCTCCGCCGTCTCCTGTAGCGAAACATGTTGTGCCCCCTACATGTAAACTTAATGATCATTTTTGTTTATTAATTTACTTTTTTGTATAACCTAACATTTAATTTGACAGGTAGAAGCGCCAAAGGAAGTTGCTCAGCTGCCGGTGCCCCAGGGGATAACATGGATCACACTTGTCCATGTCAGTTATATATTCTCTCTGATACCGGGACCATGCTAGTGGCTCGTGGCATACTCTATGAGACAGCCACTGTAGTGCATGGTGTATAGCTAGCAGAAGATAAGGTCAAGGTTATGGTGGATGAAGTTGTCGTACCAGATGTCGTTCTTCTTGTGCCTACAGATGAGTTTTTGACTGTGCTAGAGGCATTTAAGTCCTTCATCGCCTGGCTAGACATTTGGTTGGTGATGTATCTGATCCCCCGGTAAACACTCCTACTTTATACTTCTCAATTTTAATATTTACTTCTTATTGATGTCATAACATGACCATTTTTTCATGTAACAACAGACAGGTCAAGAACGAGGTCATACACCAAAGAAGACTCATTTATCTGAGGACGACCCTCTTGGTGCGTTAGACGAGCTTGCTAACATCATTTTAGATGCATTGATGATTATACAATGTGATTCTACTACATTTGGAAGAGAAGCTCAGATCCCATTGTATGTCTATGAGAAGAAATTAATATTACACTCATTCAGTTGTGGATGATGAAGTTTATGAGAACCTTTTTATATAATTCTTTTTTTTCAAGTTACTTATATCAGATTATTTCTTCATTTTAGGTATATGTTTGATTTCAGTAACAAGAAGAGGTTCAATGACGTATATGGGTTCATTGACCCCTCTATGACTCATGAAAGAAATAAATTTGATGATGTCCAAAGATACATTACCACCTGTTTTGCAATGGGGGGAAGAGATAAATTTCTTCCCTTATATACTTGGGTAAGTGAAGTTTGTTAACTTTAAGGTTTCATTTATTGATTTTGGTATATGACAATTAAGTTATTATCAATTTTAGGCGTCATTGGCAGCTAGTGATCTTCATACCAGAGAACATTGTTGTCTTGCTTTATTCATTGCACAAGTGTCCTCTCAGCCCTTTTAGACATGTAGTAGATTGGTAAGAACCTCAATGTTTTAACTTTCTTTGTTATATAAATGTATGCTAAAGCAATTTTTTTAATAGTTCCCTTGCAACACATATGATGTTATCTGGGAGATTTACTGCTACAGCTAAAAAGCTTGCATGGGTTCCCCTTAAGGTTTGGTATTTTAGTCCATACTTTGTTACATTTTGTACAATTCAAATGATGTTACTTAACATTTTATAATTATGATGATATATTGTAGTGTAATAGACAAACGGGGTCATATGAATGTGGTTATTACGTCATGTTTTGGATGATAACCACTATTTGTGCACACTACACCAGTGGATGGGAAACGGTAATATTTAGGTTTGAATTTTATTTTCTCTTTAGTTTAGATTTCATATACACTAATTGAGATAATTGTGTTTTATGCAGATATTCAATGTGACTGCTCCAATTCCAGAGAAGACACTTAAACTCGTGAGGAAAGCATTGGCTAAATATATAGTTCAATTATATAATAGTACATAGTAGATATTAGGATATAGTAAGTTCTAAGTTTATGCTTCTAAGTTGTTTTATGCTTTTGTACATTATTATTAGTTTAACTTTGTACATTGGATTGATTTATGTTTCAAAGTTGATTTATGATTACATTGGATTGATTTATGCTTCTAAGAAGTTGATTTTTTATTACATTGAATGTATTTATGTTTTAATATGATTTTCATTCAAAATATACGCTTCTGGATTATTCTGGACTGTTATGGTTGTAAAATTATATGCAGGTCTGTTTCTGCAGTTGGGAATGTTGCAGAAACAGACATGTTCTTAAAAAAGCAGGGAAATATACCTCAGTTGTGACCATAACGGAAGCAGAAAACACCCATATGGCATCGGTTCAGTCCTCAATCGAGGCATAAAGGCTGGCGAAAGAAGCAAAAAAAGGACCATACTGCCTCGGTTTAAGTGCCAACCGAGGCAGTAGAAGGGGACAAACTGCCTCGGTTCAAAGGGAACCAGGGATAAAGTCTTGTGAAAAAAATTAAAACATTTTAAAACCTTATTGCTTCAGTTAACTTTGAACCGAGGTCAAAAGTCTGTCACTTTTGTTCTCGCTTCAGGAACTGTTGCCTATGGATGAAAATAACTATTCCCCTAAGTGCACTAGTAGAATATCAAATGCTAGCCAAGCTTATTGTAGTCATGGCAGTAAAGAGAAAAATCCAAGAACAATCCTATATAAGAAAGTTGTGAAAATGCAAAATGTTAAATGTGTAATCGTGTGGTATCTAAGACTGATAATATAAACTAGAATAAACTCTTGATAAATATGGTATATATCATATCAAGAGAGGAAAATAAAAGAATTCATAAGTGTATATTTACATAAAGAAAAATCATAATATAATAGCAAATATATACCAACGAAATAAAATAAAGAAACAAAATATCTGATTATAAAATTTTATAATATCTAATATTTATCCTTTGTTTTATTAGAAATTAAAATCATTGTTGTCTTTCCTATGTCATTTAGTCATATACTTAAGAACACTTAAAATTCATTTAGTAGATAAAGTAATTTTTTTTTAAAAGTCTTAATTAGTAGTTTTCAATATTCTTTTGTTTGATTCAGTATCCATTTTATTTAAAACGATGTACTGTGATCTAAATTGGTCTTGACACAGAAGGTTATGATGTCAATTTCTAATATTTTTTTTCTAGTTTTGCTTCATTCTCTTTCCATAACCATTTTTCCCTTTCTCTATCTCTTTTTCACCACCATTTTCTCATTTCCCGCTTCTTTCTCTTTTAGGATTTCTTTAACACTTCGTACTCCCACTCAAATAACATTAATTACATGATATTTAGTAGTTTTTAGTATGACAAATCATATTCTTCTTTCAAATAATTTCAACTTTTTTTTGATAAATTTAGAGTCATGATACTAATAAGGAATATTTGTGAGATACCAACAAACAAACACGATTTTCATTGCCTTCTTTGTCTTGCTTTTCTTGTACATTTTGATTTGAATTATGGTGAAATTTTTAGACAACATATAATTATCTTGCTCCATAATTTTTCATAAATCTAGCCTTTCTTGATTAAGTTTTCATTCTTATCGTCCATAAATCATAGTTTTATCCATCAAAGAGTGAAATAAATGAGAAATTTTTTTCCATACTACAGGTTCCATAAGAACCACATATATGAATCACAAGCACGAAACCAAATGAGAGCACAGGTAGCAAGAACGAAATCAAAATTGCATTAGTGAAACAGAAAAAAGGTAGGGAGGTGGTGTCCCTAGTGAAAAAACATATAATGTCCAGCCACTAAATATTCAACCGTAAATAAAATATACGGATTTATAAAAATAGTGACAAATAGTTTATAGTCGAAAAATTGTTAAAATAAATTATTAATATATCATGGTCCTGTTAGAACAATTTTCCAAGAATTTAGGAAAACAAGATGAACAACAATGTAGACTTAATATATTTTTCTAGGTGTGAATACACACTTTCTTAAAAGCAATATTTCCTTTCTTATAAGAGTGAAGAGGATCACGAAATCTGCTTTTGAGATACAAAGAAGAAATGCAACGATAATACTCACTCTTAGTATTAACGTTAAACAAGAATATGATTATCAGGAATTGATTTGTGTGTTAATATTAACGTTAAATAAGAATGTGATTATCAGGAATTGATTTGTGTATTAAGAGAATGACCGAATATAGAGAAAAAGTCTCTGAAGTCTCACACTCTCACACTTTCAATAGAGAACAAATCCCTTTATATAGATGTTGATCAGGCATCTTTTAAATCCAATGAATGATTCTAAGTTTTCATGGATGGTAACTCTTCATGTGTAACTCTTCAAGAATGGTTGTAACTCTTCATGAATAATTGTAACTCTTTATGAATCTGAAAATTGTCTCTAATACTCTTAAATTCCAACGGTCCCAGTCAACAAAAACAAATTTAAAACACATCAGCAAAAAGAAGCTTACAAGGTCCAAAAATTGTCAACTACACCAATTAGCATATATGAAAATCACAAAACATCACCACATTCAAACGATTTTAAAATCTCTAAGAAAATCTCTCTAATCAATTGAGAATTAACACTACACAGAATTTATTTTCCAAACAAGTTAAAACATAAACTAATTTTACCACTCAAAACCTCCATTGCACCAAGGCTAATAACTGAAAACAGCCGTACTGACTTATATTCCAACGTAAATTCTCCTTTAACCAAAAATTTCAAGAAACTTAACATCACAAACCACATAGAATATGCAAAGTTTTGAAAAAGAAAACGTGATTATATAGCTTAATGATTTGCACCAATTAAACATATACATAATTTCTTAATGTAACCTAAATTTACATAACTGATATTGCTTCCACTGCACCAAAAGAAAATAAACACTTGACACACAAGATTTATTCCAAACCATGTTTCAAACATTCAAAAACCAAGACCAAATAATGAGATGTAGTTAACTTAAGAATTTCCACCTATAATTAAAGTAAAAGGCAATGTAACTCACCCGTTTGAAAGTAAAACTAAAATATATTTAAGTTATAAGAATAAATAAAGAAATAAAGAAATAGAGGAGAGATAGACAAGTTATAACAAACAAAAACTCACGTCCTTACAATTTAAGTCTGAAAACTTACTGTGCATGTCGAAGCCAAACACGAGAACCTGCTTCATTAATTAAATCTATTGCTTTGTCACCAAAAATGCAGAATGTGAAGCCTGTTACACTCCAAACACAAAAGATCTTACTAATAATATCCATGGCGTCACACTTTAAATCAACACCTAATTTCATTTGGATAAATCAATAAAAAAACTAATAAGAAAATAAAAGAATAATAATTAATGGTGAAAAAAAAAAAATAAATTTCCTTAAATTATATATAATTTTCAAACTTTAATTTAGGCAGAACATGAGTTTTATGCATATCTTCACCCCTTCTTTACTTTTCATACACTTCACTAGAAAATATTTTTGAAATATTAATTTTTAGATAAAGGTATGTTTTTAATATGGTAATAATTTGAATCAATATTATATCAATAATTATAAGCAATATTTCTGATGATAATTAGAAATAATATTTTGGTATTATATTATAATTTGTTGCATCAGTTTCTTTCTAGAAGAAAAAAATATGATCCTAAAAATTAACAAAGTTTCTGACCATAATTATAATCAATATCTTAGATATTATCTTATTTTCTTTTTTTTTGTGTGAAATATATTACACTCAAGACCATTTATTTCCCTATTTTCTTCATTCTCAATTAATTCACAATTAAAGTAAGATTACTATAATATTACAATATGTATATATAAATAGACATCCTATCAAAGAAAAAGGGAGACAAAAAAAAATAGGAAGAGTCACCCAGAAATAAATAATAGGGAGGGAAGGAAAGTATAGAAGAGAACTGACAACAACAATTACTAAGGAAGAAATAGTTGGAATACCGAAAGCTGGGAAGTTATGCCAACTCTACTTATTTTTCTTTTGATTTGGGTATTATATTATATTGTACGCATTTTTCTTTTACACTTAACTTTCACATTGTTTTTAAGGGCATTATTTTTACTACTCATAAATATCTTGTTTTAAATCATAAAAAGAAGGTCTTTTCTTGTTTTTTTGATATTGCTTTGATCTATGCTATTGTTGTCAAAATGGATTGTAACTTACGGGTCAACCCCACCACAGGTTTGAGCTGAGTTGAGTTTGAAAAAAATGTAATATTTTTATGCGGGCTGGTTTTCAATCCGGCTCACTTAGAACCTGGTTCATTGGATTGAACCCGTGACGAGCTGGGTTGGCTTACCAATCCACCGAATTTAATTTAATTATTTATTATTTTGTGTTTCAATATTATTAGTTGTCATTTTTTTATTATATTGTAGATGGTGATAAATAAGAAGATGTTTCAAGAGAGAAAAATATTTTAGATTTATCTATTCAAGACTTTAATATTATAAATGGACAAGTGATATAAAAATTATCAATATAAAAAAATTATTTGTTCGCCTTTTGTACATGTTTTTGGATTATTCTTCATGAATTGTATGACACTTTTTTTTTTATTTTGAATTTTCTTTAGAGTTTAACATCATTTTAGTGTGATGCTTATTTAAATTTCAATTATAAATTGTAATTTTTTATTTAAAAAAAATTATAATTAAACGAGTCAGTGAGCCAACCTTTAACCCACCAATCTGTGGTTGGTGGGGTCAGGTTCAAATTTTTTCAACTCATTAATAAGTGAGCCGAGTTAGGTTGGCTCACTAAGTGACCAATCCATGGTGAGCCGAACTGAGTCGAGTTGGGTTACCCATTTTGATAGCTCTATTGTTTCACGTGATATCTATTTTCAAATTTCCTTTAAAAAAAATTAAATAAACAATTCTAAAAAAGAAAAAATATTTTCTTATTACGTATTTTCTTATTTTAAAAAATAATAAATCATAGAATAAAAGATAAAAATGCTTCCACATTTATAAATGTACGAGCACTCATATGATCGTCCACATTGTCCTACTCCCTTTCTAAATAATTAAATATTGTTTTAAAAGAGGTATAAGTACTCATGTAACTGTGCGCATCGGGCCTAGTACTTGTTTCTTTTCTTTTTCCTCCATTTCTAAAATACCAAAAAATTAATTACAAAATCTTCAAAACCAAAACATCAACATTGATAAACAAATTTTCTTTAAAAGAACTATGTAACCCTGATTTCTCATTTTGAATAAGAATAAGAGCAAGGTCATTTTTTGTTGAGCCCATAAAACAAAAAAATATTTTTGTTTCTTTATAGTATTATTTATGGGAAAAATCAAATATTTAGGAAAACCACATCAACTTTGTAAAAATTATTTAAAGGTATTGCTTTTGGGCAAGCATGGTAGGTGGTAATATCTTCCCTATACATAACCGATTCTCGAACCTGAAATCCAGTTTTCGTAGACCGTGTCTTATTTTATGATTTTTCATAGTTTTTTCATAATAAATTATGGTAGTGACTTCCAAATCCTTTTTTCTTAAACTCGTTTATTTTCGGTTTGTTGTCCCGTGATAATCCTGATTGTGATACTATTATATTCAAAATCTATTTTAAAGGTACATTTTTTATGATGTTTCATCCAAAAGTTACTTGAAATGGATTATTAACAATATTTATCGTAACCCATCAAGTATCAACAAAAGATGAGATATCAGTTTAATAAGAAACAACATATGCAAACAAAAGAAAATAAGTTTAACTTCATGCAACTGATATTAAAAGAGCATTACATACAACTTGGAAAACATTTCTAGAAAAATAAATCTATTCTCGTCTACACTTGAAAACTCCATTTATAAATCAACGTAAATAAATAATATGTAAGAAAACAATGAAAATCTATTTTACATTAGATGATCAATCACCAACTAACATATATAAAATAAACAAGAATTAACAAAGAATATAGATTTATTTTCACTGATAACAACTGAATCCGATTTGTTAAGCACTAAAATATTTAAACCCATTAAAGCATACAATTTTTTTTTTTTACTGATAACTTACAAGGCATCAAGTTCGAGTGCCTGACCTTTTCTGTTTCAATGATATCATCAATGTTAATCAATTACTTATCTACTTCTATAAAATGATATTAAGAGGTAGGATTATTTAAATAACATGAAACATAGAATCCAATGCAAAACAATAATAAACTAAAGGAAAGCAATAGCCACCACGAAAAATTAGAAACTCAAAGGCCGACAATTAATTTAAAAAAAAAGTGAAATCAACCTAAGTCTATAAATTTCTTTACTCAATAGTTCACAAATGCACAGCTGGACCAGTAATCCTTGGTGGCAAAAAGGTTGAAAAACATCCCCTGTAGCACACATTTTAATCCTGAACATTAAATTGGAGATATGATTATCCTGATACATATAAATTATAGTGATAATTAATATTGCATAATCTACACATACACGTATATATAATAATATATGTTTACATACTATAAAATTATTGGTACTTTTGTATGATGAGGTAGCAATATAGGAATTGGTAGATGCACTTACCTTGAAAGCACTATTTGTAACAAGCATAAGGTTAAGGAGGGGAACCATCTCTCAAAAGTCGACCTATGAGGTTGGAGAACCTCCCGTCTTATAAGGCCCCCCGGTAAGGAGACCTCCCCGATATGGGACTTGTTACATTGCTACCATCTTCGAAAGCCAGCGTTCTCGATGGCTGCACTCCACGACACTTTACTCGGTCTTTTTACCGGTCAGAACCTTCCAGTGGTCAGAACCCTCCGTGGGTAGCCCTTCTCGATTTGGCTGGCTCTCAATGAAAGCACCATTTGTAACAAGCATAAGGCTAAGGAGGGGAACCATCCCTCAAAAGTCGACCTATGAGGTTGGAGAACCTCCCGCCTTATAAGGTCCCTCGGTAAGGAGACCTCCCCGATGTGGGACTTGTTACATTGCCACCATTTTCGAAAGCCAGCGTCCTCGATGGCTGCACTCCACGGCACTTTAGTCGACCTTTTTACCGGTCAGAACCCTCCGGTGGTCAGAACCCTCCGTGGGTAGCCCTTCTTGATGTGGCTGGCTCTCAATGAAAGCACCATTTGTAACAAGCATAAGGCTAAGGAGGGGAACCATCCCTCAAAAGTCGACCTATGAGGTTGGAGAACCTCCCGCCTTATAAGGCCTCCTGGTAAGGATACCTCCCCGATGTGGGACTTGTTACACATCCTAATGTAAAAAAAGGCTTGTTAAAACAAGGAAGGTTCACAAAATGTGATTTTATTCTACTAAAACAAGGTACACACAAAACTCAACAATAACTAGAAAAAACTTTCATAAAAGGTTTGAAGTGAACTAAAAACCCCTTCATCAATGCATCAGATACTCTTTCATACAAAGATGAAGGAACACAAGATAGCGGAATAACACGAGTTAGTAGAAAATCGCGGAAAAGAAGCACAAGACCCTAGGGAAGCACAATAGAGGAGCTTTGCTGGAAGCACTGAGTGTGGTTGGAAGCTCGAGGATATAACAACCAAATTATTAGGAAGTGGATGAGCCTTTCAACCTTCTTAAGCCCTCCAACAAGCAACTACTTCTTGTTAATAAGTGTCTCAGGATCCTTCAGAAAATAGTGCAAGGCCATAATTTTATAGAAGTCTTCAATGTTAGGAAACAGGTTGGCTTCGTTTTACACCAACAGGGGGGTGAAATGGTGTAAGTTCAAA
Source organism: Vigna mungo (assembly GCA_036885675.1). Taxonomy (NCBI): domain Eukaryota; kingdom Viridiplantae; phylum Streptophyta; class Magnoliopsida; order Fabales; family Fabaceae; genus Vigna; species Vigna mungo. Next base: position 13,987,235 of record CP144700.1, on the reverse strand, counting down.
AACAAAATCTTTACGCAATCTTGGTATGAAAATTTAAAGCTTTTGATATTTCCTTGAAATGCAAGTAATGAAAATTCAATAAAGCGAAAAAACGCAGTTGACGGCTAAACAATTAAAGTCGACTGGAAATAAAGAGTGCAGGGATAGAGAAAATCAAACATTGGTTTTTATACTAGTTCAGCCAACAATGCCTACATCCAGTGTCCTCTCAATCCATGAAGCAAATGCGCTATAATGATTGCGGCTTTTACAACAAGGAATTTATAGAAGCACCACGCAAAAATATAAATCTCCTCTCTAACCCAAAACCAAATATAGCTGCACACACAAAAACCAGAATTACAGCAAGAATCCCCTCTTTTGCAATCTGTACCCACGTCGAACAATCTTCAACGTGTAACCAGAACTCTTCACAGAATGCCAAGTCTATCACAGCACACTTCACAGGTTGCGAAACCTATCAGAGCAGACTTCACAGGTTGCCAAGCCTTCAGTCTAATGCAGCAATCTTCACAAGATGTTAAGCCTATCAAGATCAAACCAAAAGCACCTTCTTTGTGTAGATGTTGATCAAACAGTATGCGCAAAAGACTCCTCCCTTTGAATCTCTCTCAAGAAAGATCACCACCGTCTTCTTGAGAATTCTTGGAGCTTCTAAGACAGAGAATTCAATCTAAAACAGGACAATGAAAATGTTAGCTCAGAAAAGTCTCTCAGAACAATTCGTCTTTTGACTATTTATAGTTTTCTGTAATTTCAGATTACATCTGAGTCGAATAGCCTACTAATTTAGTCGACTGTATTAGACAGTTATAACAGACAATCAACACAAAGGCTCCTCAGTCAACCAAATCAATACTCATTTAAGACAGTTGACCAAGTAAGTCAATCTTAACTAACTTTCGAAAAATATAGCTGTTGGAGCGTGTAGGCTTAACAGAATTCCAAATATAACAGTAATATAGTCGAATGTATGATCCACACTGTCGACTGACACATGAGAAAACACTTTGAAATTCTTTTCAACTCAAAATATCACACAACACAGTTTCACAAAGTCTGTACAAAGGTTTTAGCATAGTCGAATCCATTATGAGTGTATTCGACTAAACTAGAACTTTGTCACAACAAGTATAAGTTCATAAAGGTGCTTGTGATCTTTTTCTTTCTGAAATGTGCAGTAATCAAAAACATTTTATCTCACATTTCAAGACAAGCATGTTCCACAATAATATCACATGGTCAAGCATAGGAACATACATTGCAATTCATCAAAACATGTTCAGCAGATATGTCAAACAATAAAACACGAACATGTAATACTGGAACGTTCAATAGAATGAATGAAAAGATATGCAATTATACATTTATTTGTAACGGTTATTCTCTTAATTAGGATAATTAAATGTAATAAATGTATATGATATTTTAGCTTATTTAGTGGGCTGAAAATCCGCTTGACAGATTGTAATTATTTGTATATATATGAAAGTTCTCCAGCAAGAGGGCACACAATTTTCTGGCTAAATCTTCTCTAAATTTAACATGGTATCAGTCTTGGTTACGATTCCCAAACCTAGTTTGCGTTTTTTTTTCAGTCTCGTTCTCGACTGTCGACTCTCGACTCTCGACTCTCGACTCTCGACTTTCAAACTTTTGATTCTCGATTCTTCTTGTCTCTGTTTTTCCTAGCTTCATGGCTTCCGAAAAATATGATGTCTTGTTCGTTCGCCTTAACGAAAAAAACTACTCAGCTTGGGCATTCCAATTCCATATTTTTGTCACCGGAAAAGATTTATGGGCTCATGTTGATGGCAGCACTCCCGCTCCTGACAAAGACAAAGATAAGGTCGCTCATGCTAAGTGGGCCGTCAAAGATGCTCAAGTCATGGCCTGGATCCTAAGTTCCGTGGATTCGAACATTGTCCTGAATCTTCGTCCTTACAAGACTGCAAGCACAATGTGGTCTTATCTGCAGAAAATTTATAGTCAAAATAATGCAGCTCGTCGATTCCAACTTGAGCACAACATCGCTAATTTTAAACAGGCTAGTCTCTCCATCTCTGATTTTTACTCTCAATTCATGAATCTTTGGGCTAAATACACTGATATAGTTTATGCAAACTTGCCTTCCGAAGGTCTCAGTTCCGTAGAAACAATTCGTGATATTACTAAATGTGACCAATTTCTTATGAAATTGCGATATGACTTTGAAGGTATCCGGTCCAATGTCATGCATAGAGATCCTATCCCATCGTTGGATGCATGTCTTAATGAGTTGTTACGTGAAGAACAACGTCTTCTTACCCAGTCCATCATTGAAGAGCAAAGATTGTCTACTGTTTCAGTCGCATACGTGGCACAAGGGAAGTCACGACGCCATGACATGAGTATTATTCAATGCTTTAGTTGCAAGCGATTTGGCCATTATGCTTCAACCTGTCCGAAAATATTTTGCAACTACTGTAAAAAGGATGGTCATATTATTAAGGAATGCCCAATAAGGCCACATGACGACCTACAACAGCTTTTACAACCACGACTGTTTCTTCTATTCCCAACAGTTCTGCCAATCCAGCACTTGTCCATCCAAATGCTACTACTGATGCTCCAACTTTGACCCTTGAAATGGTTCAACAAATGGTAATTTCAGTTTTTTCTGCTTTGGGATTATCAGATAACTCCTCTTCCCCATGGTACTTTGATTCTGGGGCTTCCAACCACATGACCAACAATGCTCGATTCCTTACTAATATAAAAAACTATTCGGGGAATCTGACAATACATACTGCTGGTGGAAATCAATTGCCTATAACAGAAACTGGTGATATTTCTCCATTTCTAACAAATGTCTTTGTTACTTCTGGTCTCACCAGTAATCTTATTTCTGTCGGTCAATTAGTCGACAATGATTGCCGAGTTCAATTCTCACAGTCTGGTTGTTTTGTGCAGGATCAACACTTCGGGAAGATGATCGCGAGGGGGCCTAAAGTTGGACGCCTTTTTCCCATCCATTTCTCGTTGTCTCCAAATCTGTCTTTTCCTTTAGTCTCTTGTAATTCTGCTGTGGTTGATCACCAAGTGTGGCATATGCGCCTTGGGCATCCCAACTCAAATGTTCTCCATGACATGTTCAAATCTGGTTTTCTTGGAAATAAACACATTTCATCTCTTAATAATATTCATTTTGATTGCATTCCTTGTAAGCTTGGCAAAAGTAAAATTCTACCTTTTCCAACACATCAATCGACTGAAACATGACCATTTGATATTATCCATAGTGATGTTTGGGGAGTGGCACCAGTCACGTCTCATGCTAATTACAAGTATTTTGTAACTTTTATTGATGATTATAGTCATTTCACTTGGGTCTATTTTTTGCGCTCAAAAGATGAAGTCTTTTCCACTTTCAAATTCTTTAATGTTTATGTCCAGGTCCAATTCTCCTCCAAAATCAAGATTCTTTGCTTTGACAATGGGGGGAATACATATCACACTTATTTCAAGAATTCTTACAATCCAATGGCATTTTATCTCAAAGATCATGTCCATAAACCCCTCAACAAAACGGGGTGGCTGAACGAAAAAATCGCCATTTGCTAGATGTTGTCCGCACTCTTTTACTGGAGTCACATGTGTCATCACGATTTTGGTGTGAAGCCCTTTCCACTGTTGTTCATCTTATAAACAGATTGCCATCTCCTTCCATAAGTAATGAATCTCCTTTCACTCGATTATTTGGTCACCCACCCGATTACTCCACTCTTCGTATCTTCGGTTGTGCATGTTATGTCCATCTTCCTCCACATGAACGCACCAAGCTCACTGCACAATCTGTTGAATGTGTTTTTCTTGGCTATTCTCCTCATCAAAAGGGCTTTCTATGTTATGATCCTAATCTTCATCGAATTCGGGTCTCTAGAAATGTCATTTTTCTAGAAAATGTATATTTTTTTGCAAACCATCATGACTCGTTCTCTTCCCCAATTTCTGTTTGTCATTGTTTTCTAATTCTTCTGCAGGTCAATCCCATGGGCCCCTTCAAGATACTTCCTTGGATGCTGATCTAGTACAAGCTCCAGAACCAGAACCATCTCCTTTACAACGCTGTTCACGCATTGATAAGCCCCTAGAAAGGTATATCTGTTCCATGAAAGCAACATTATCATCTATTCCTATTCCTTCTTCTTATAAACAGGCAATGCAGAATGAATGTTGGAAAAAAGCTATTTAAAGTGAACTTCTCGCCTTGGAAGAAAATCAGACATGGGATATAGTGCCATGTCCTCCATCTGTTAAACCTTTAGGCAGCAAGTTTGTGTTCTCCATAAAGCTGCGTTCGGATGGCTCCATAGACCGGTACAAGGCGCGACTGGTTGTGCTTGGAAATAAGCAAGATTATGGCCTTGACTATGATGAGACTTTTGCTCCAGTTGCCAAGATGACCACTGTGTGAACTATCCTTGCTCTTGCTGCATCCAAATTTTGGCCATTACATCAAATGGATGTCAAAAATGCATTCCTCCATGGTGACCTTAAGGAGGAAGTTTACATCACACTTCTTGGTGGTATGTCGACTCTCTCCAAATTGAAACGATATTTATATGGCTTGAAGCAGGCCCCAAAAGTATGGTTTGAAAAGTTTTGCTCCACTCTTCTTGGTTTTTCTTTCAATCAAAGTCAGTATGATCCATCACTCTTCCTTCAACGGACTCCTAAAGGGATCGTCGTACTTCTTGTTTATGTGGATGACATTGTGGTCAGTGGTTTTGATCAAGATGTTATTTCTAGAATCAAACAAATGTTGAATTCAACTTTTCACTTGAAAGAGTTAGGCCATCTCAATTATTTGTTGGGTTTAGAGGTGCATTACCATCGTAAAGGTATTTTTGTAAATCAGCATAAATATATTCAAGATTTTGTCCAGCTAGCGAGACTCACCAATGCTACCCCTGTTGACACTCCAATGGAAGTTAATGTTAAATATAGGCGACATGAAGGAGAGCTTCTTGACGATCCCACTCAATATTGGAAACTAGTTGGTAGTCTCATCTATGTGACTATCACTCGCCCTGATATTTCTTATGATGTACACACTGTTAGTAAGTTCATGCAATCTCCTAGGCACTTCCATTTTTCAGCAGTACAACGTATCATTAAATATCTCCTTGGCACCTCAAGTCGTGGTTTATTCTTTCCTGGTAATTCATCTCTTCAACTCCAAGCTTATAGTGATGCTGATTGGGCTGGTTGTCCAGACACTAGGAGATCAACTACTGGATGGTGTATGTTCCTAGGGAATGCTCCTATTTCATGGAAATGTAAGAAACAAGACTCAGTCTCCAACTCGTCCATTGAAGCAGAATATCGTGCAATGTCTGCTGCTTGTTCTGAAATAACATGGCTACGTGGTCTTCTTACAGAGCTTGGAGTTTCTCAAGCACAACCCACTCACTACATGCTGATAACACCAGTGCCTTACAGATTGCAGCAAATCTAGTTTACCATGAACAGACGAAACACATTGAGGTCGACTGTCATTCTATCCGAGAAGCATATGATTGTAGGGTCATCACTCTGTTCAAATAGCTGACATTTTCACTAAATCATTGCCACGCCAGCGTCACAATTTTCTACTTGGCAAATTGATGCTTGTAGATTCACCCGCATCAATTTGAGGGGGGATGTCAGTAGAATGAATGAAAAGATATGCAATTATACATTTATTTGTAACGGTTATTCTCTTAATTAGGATAATTAAATGTAATAAATGTATATGATATTTTAGCTTATTTTCTCTTAATTAGGATAATTAAATGTAATAAATGTATATGATATTTTAGCTTATTTAATGGGCTGAAAATCCGCTTGACAGATTGTAATTATTTGTATATATATGAAAGTTCTCCAGCAAGAGGGAACACAGTTTTCTGGCTCAATCTTCTCTAAATTTAACAGGAACATATGTATTGTTATTAAGCATTGTGTTGTCATCATCAAAAACAAGTTTGATATAGAGTTTGTGTTGTCAACAATCTCAACATTCAATGCCCTGAGATAGCATAACAGCGTCCTCATGTAACTGAATCTTGGCCACTATTGTCCAGATATTTTCATCCAAAACAATATATACTCCCTTGATTCTTGTGAGTAGACCTCGTCGTGTACCTTCAAATTGAAATAAAACACACTAACTAGATCAGGAAAGAATTTACCTTGCATTTCCAAAATAGACTAGATACCCTGGTGTGGAAGATCTGTGGTAGAAACTGAAACCCATAAATGTGGAATTAGTTGAGATCAATATACTTCGGAGAAATCAATTTCCGCTCCTTCCAAAAAGTAATGAACTCTCTTTGCTTCTCCTCATCAGAGATCCAACCACTTAGGTTGTTACCATATACCATGGGTTGGGTGAAGGACGAAGTACATGAACTTCTTCTTGTTTGAAGCTTTCTTCTAGCAGAATCAACCATTGCAGAATGTAGGATCAAGGAAAAGGTATGGGTGGAGTGGAAAGATGCACACAAAAACACAAAATAGAGCAGAAATGCACAGAAATGGTTAGGAATGCATACAAAGCACAAAGATGGTATAATCAATTATAAATCCCTATTTCTACTAACCAGATCCTAAAAGCACATTTCATTATAGCATTTGGATTGTTTACACTGTTTGACACATCTTTGCTTCAATGTTAACTGACAAACGCGTTTGAAACAACAAATAAAGTTAAAAAAATTTGGTAAAAAGGACTAAAACCAGAGTTTTCTAAAGTTGAAGGACTAAATTGTACCTTAGTTTGAAAGAGGGACTAAAACCAAAATCGCCCCAAAGTATAGGGACTAAAAACATATTTAACCCTATAAAATATTACCAAAAGCAATGTAAAAAAAATATGTATACGAAGAGCATAATATATATATATATATATATATATATATATATATATATATATATATATATATATATATACATATAATATCTGCACTCCATTGTTACTTGTAAATCAGACCACTATATACATTTTTTATAGCTAAAACACATGTAGAAAGGTCATGATGGAGTGTGAGCCCGACTTCAATGTGAAAGTGGTAAGGACGCCTTAATTATTTATGACCAATCTTTAGTGCTGGAAAGCAGGATTGAATTGCAATTGTTTCCAGTGTTTCCAATCGTGCCATGTTCTTTATACTTCTTCCTCTTTGCCAGATGGAAGTTCTTGGTCTTGGTAATTGCCTCTGCTCCTTTTCTTTTGATAGAAAGGTAGTGTTTACTAATTACTAGTGTTGATGGAGGTATGATTTTATCATTAGCAGTTTTTATAGTTGGAAGAGTATTAAGAAAAGATAAAATAGTCTAACTAAAGCACATGTTTTTATCATTAGCGGTTTTTTTTTCTTTTTTCTTTTTTTTCCTATGTAATTATTACGAAGTATTTACAGGTTTTGTTAATGATTTATTTGGTGAGAGAATTTAGTTTATATCTTTAGGGAGATCTTTTCTTCTAACTATTTTCTTTATCTTCAAGCGATTGAACTTGAAATCTTGACTATGAAGATCAATTTTGGTATTATTCAAACCAAAGCTTGTACCTCAGAAAGGCATATTTTATTTTCTGAACATTAGATGCCCAGAATTGTTAACACTTAAAGAATGTAGTAGAAGGGCTACAAACATACCTCTAAATCATATTGTCAATAGCTACAGTCAAAGCATGACAAGAAAGACCACAAACACATCCTTTACAAAGGAAGTCTATAGTAGTCATAGAATCAGAGTAAAATTTGATTCCCATAAGAGTATTTGTTTCTTATTGTTATAGATTTTAAATTTCAAATTGATTGATACTTATAGTTTGTTTCTCTTACCATTGGTTACCTAAGTTAGTTGGTTCTATTTTTCCAAAGTATAAAAGCTCCAGAGCATTCACATAATAGCTTCCTAAATGAACATAAACAAAAATTCTTACAACTAAGAAAATGCTTGCTGCTTATGTAATTATGCATACAAAAATGTTGCTTTTTGTATTGCTTCTCTTTTAACAAACAATTCGGGTTTCCTCTACAAAGGAAGGAAAGCATGCCAGTTTTGATAGGTTCTAATCACTCCACGTTCATATACAACACCAAGGGTGTTGATTTCAACCTCAACAGGGACAATGTTCATAACCCACACAGGATCATCAACCTAAAAAAACAAGTTAAGGGCTCAGGCATCTCTTATCATTTTCCTAAAAAAATAAAGATGGCATTTGATTGGATGGGGTGAATACTCACTATATCAAAGTGAAGATTTTTACCAACCAATTCAACAGAGGTGGAAAAGTGTTGACAGTCAGTAAGTAATGCCAAAGTCTTAAAGGAATCAACCTGATATGATAAATGCATTACAATTATAATGGGAAAAAGGAATAAGGAAAAGGATATAAGACCAATACCATAAAAAAGATGAAATTAAAAACACATTTTTCTCTGGCTCCTTCACTTAGGGCCTTCGCACCACCAAGTGTAAACTACCTCACCTTAACCGCAACACACACGCGTCAATCGATGCCTGGTCACAATTTGACACGTCTTGCCAGCCGAAGCAAAAATGGCCTAATTAAAATATAAATAACACACATTAGGGTTCACGTGTTTCACCCACACACATTACAACGAAAATGAAGGAAGATAGGTATCACTTACCACATCAAGGTCTCAACGTCAACCTAACCAACAGCACAACGAAGACCTGCACAGAAGCACGGAGGCCGAACAAAACTGTTTGGTGACTGAGATTGTTTCGTCAATGAGATTCTTTGTTGTTGGAGAAACCTTCGAACAGGGACGAGGGTTCAAAAGAAGAGAGGTCGAGTGATGGTTCCACACAACAGCGCTGAAGCTAGGGCTCGGGAGAGATGGAGTGACGGTTCGACAGAAGAAAGGCTCGACAGAGAAGAACTGAACCGAAGGATGGACGGCACAGAGGTAGAGTTTGGGTGCGAAGTGAAGCTTCGAGAGACTCCAGTGAGGGTTCGAGTCAAGTGAATTCGGGCTGTGAGAGAGTAGAGCTCGAGAGAGGGTTCGACTGAGGTGAATTAGGGCCAAGAGCTCAAGTAAGGGTTTCAGTAAAAGGGGATTAACCAAAATTCAATTTCTTTAAAAATGATTTTGTAGATCCGTATATAATATCAGCAGATAACAATTGTTTCACATTATATACGGATACGACACATTATATACGGAAACTTTCCTTAGGTAACCTTCCTGCCATCACATGCGTACATTACAAGCAGATATTATATATGGACTATTACGTACGAATTATCCGTATGTAACATCCATATGTAACGTCATCTCTACTATCCGTATATAATATCCGTGTGTAATAATTGCATTATATACGGATCAGGATCCATATATAGAAGTTCGTATGTAAATCGAATATTTCAGTGTTTATATTTCTTTCTTCATCCTTCTTTGAATTTGGGCAACCAGATTTCATATGTTCTTTTACTCTGCAACTATAGCAACAACAGTTTGAGGAGGATTCTTGATTTTCCTTCCTCTCGCTTTTGAATCTTCTCTTTTGTTTGGACTTCATGAACTTACTTAGCTTTTTGATGATGAGATCCGTATTTTCTTCATCTTCATCAAAGTTCTCATCTTTTTTAGCATTTTTTCCTTTATCAATCTCATATTTGAAGGCTAACGTCTTTTTCTTTCCTTTTTCTTCATCCTTATTTAATCTTCTGACATCAAGTTCATGTTCTCTCAATTTACCAAATAATGACATCATAAACATGGTGTTGAGATTTTGTGACTCGCTTATTGTTGTCACTTGGGATACAAGTCATGTCCAAAGATTTAAGAATTTTGGTATTTAACTCATTATTTTCAAAAAACTTACCTAACCTAATGAGATGATTCACAATATGAGTGAAACACTTTTGAATATCAATGATTGTTTCTCCCTGCTTCATGTGGAACATCTCGTATTCTTGGATTAAGGTATCCCTTCTTTCTTTTCTCACTTCATTTGTGCTTTCGTGAGTGATCCTTTGTATCTCCCACATCTCTTGAGTAGTCTTACACATAGAGATCTTGTAAAACTCGTCAACAGTTAAGGTAGATGATATGATATTTCGAGCCCTTACATCTTGTTGATTTCTCCTTCTATTGTTAGCGTTCCATTGGTCACGGGGTTTTAGTTCTTGCAAATTGTTAATAAAAACAATAGGAACAAAAGGATCATTTGTGAAGGTTTCCCAAATCTCACTATAAACAGATTCCGTCAAAAATTGCATTCTAACTTTCCAGAAAACATATATTTCATTAGTAAACAAAGAAGGTCTGTTGATAGAGGCACCCTCAACAAAGGTTTGATGTTGCCCCATCATTTGAATTACTATCAAAGCTTGCTTTGATACCGATTATCAAAGTGGTGTAGCATAATGATTAGCGTGAACAACAAACCAAGAAGGGGGTGAATTAGTTTGTTATCGCAAATGTGTGCCTTTAATAATTTTCTCTTTATTTAAAATCCTAAGCGAATAATCAAAACAATAATAAGAGTAAGAAAGACATAAAATTGCACATATAATTTTATACTGGTTCAGATCACAAGGATCCTACGCCTAGTTGCTAATACTAAAAAGGAAATTAATGTTCCAGTATCGAAAAACCATTAAACTAGTACAATCACAAAAAAAAAACAAGTTTAAGGTTTAGAAGCACCTTTCTTATTACCACAAGAGATGAAATTTATTTTCCTTGAAGGCCACAAAGGATGAACACCTCATCTGAATGCTTCAGGAAGGAGGAACACTTCCTTTGAATCTTCACAAAGGATGACAGGCTTCACTCAACAACAACAACATCATAGTCCCAGTAAAAGTTCTCGCTCTATACTAACACCAAGTTCTCAAAGTCATAGCTTAAGAGTTATACCAGCCCTAAATCACATTTATCACAACTCAAAAGCAATTAGATAAATTTTCGTGTCCTAGAATGAAAGTCTAAAACCAATATATAAATATCTCACTCAAGGACACCTTCAAAAATTTGTTGTCAGGTTTTTCTCACGTGATGATCGATTATCCATTTATGGTAATCGATTATGCATTTAATGAATGCACAACGACAAAAAAAATGCCTAAAAACTCCAACAGCTAGTCATGATAATCGATTATGATAAGTCATAATCGATTATGGGTATGGACAGTCGATTATCATGGACTAGTAATCGATTATTCCAGAGACAGAATGAGTTTTAGCAATCTTTGAAAACCTTTGTGTGATAATCGATTCTCTTAAGTAGCTAATCGATTATCTTAAGTAACTAATTGATTATTACAGAGCTTTTTGATTCCAAAACAAATAAGATACAGAAACCTATACATAACTCTACTTATTACAAAAGCTTTAACACATAAAGCAAATCTTCATGAATCTACTTGTAACTTGAGCACTTAAGACTTGATTTGGACATCATCAAAACTTCTATCTTCATGATTTTGCTAACACAATCCATCCACTATAATGAGTGTAACATGATGACGGAACTGTAAATAAGATAACATTTTTTATACAAGTTGTAATTATAACCGATATAGAAAATGGGCGTGGTGGCCTTTTTGTAATAAATTAAAAAGAAAATTATATTGGTTCTAATTATAACTTGTATAGAAAGTAGATGTATTTACATTTTTGTACTAAAAAGGAAACTTTTCTATATCAGTTCTAATTATAACTCATATACAAAGTAATTGTGAAATTTTTGTAATAAAGATAAAAAAATTTATATTGATTTTAATTATAACTTATATAAAAAGTAATTTTTTATTTTTAACATTTAATCTCATTTATGATATCTTCTTTAAAACATTCTCTCTCATTTATGATACAGCTTGGTGGGGGCATCTCTGGGATTTCGAACGTCTGAGAGCCGGTGAAGTCATCTTCTTCTTTCCAATCGTGAACATAGGCATCATATTCTTCTTATTCTCTCTTTTTACTCTCCACCTTTATTCATTTATTGTTGTTTGGTTGTTAGGTGATGTTATTCGGAGTGAGCGACACCTTCTCCGGAGACAAGATAATGCAAGCTTGACATTAGCTGCCAAGGCAAAATTTAGTTAAATTTGTATTTTCATTTACAAAGCAGTCAGATGCATTTCTTCTCATCCGATCGTTCTTTAGGAGAAACAAGAAGTTCAAACGTATATGCAAATATGCATTCTTATAATTTATGGATGAAGAGAGATATACAAAGCTCTCACTAGATGCCAAAGCAAATATGAAAAACAATCTTACATTATAAACCAACTTAATTTAAAGCACACACTTCACACAATAAAACTCAGTACGTAATATCATAAGGTCCTTGATGATAACTTAGATGAATTCAAGCATTGGCCAAAATGTAAGCCTCAATGACTTTGAAAAGAGCATCACTCTTGGCTTTACCAGCTTTGAGTTCATCTTCATTGGGTGAAGCATCTGCTTTGCTATGATATTTTATGCTCAGCTTTACGACTGAGCCTCCATTAGGGCCATCACTGAGTATGGTGTCGATGGTAATCTTTTCTGCAGTGTTTGGCAAAGCAGCACCTCCAACTATGCTGTAGCTGTATCCCAAGTTAGCCTCGTCTATTCCTTCTATTTTGTGCAACACAAACTTTGTCTCTCCATCTGCTCATTCGTTTACAACATTCACATTAATCACTTCATTTTATATGTAAACATAGAAAATGTAAAGAAAATGAAGAAAGACAGTACCCTCAAGGAAAGAGATCTTCTTGATGGTTCCGGGGCCACCGTTGCCCTCAACAATTTCAACACTCTTGAAGGAATCAACAGCCTTTGGGACGATGTTGTCGGCGTCTTTGACAAGAGCCTTGTAAAGGATAGAAGGAGCCACGGGAGAAGTGGTTTGATCCTCGAATGTGAAAACAGCCATGATCAATATTCTAAATGAGATTGAAGAAGATGTTTGTTGTTGTACTGTGTTCTGTTGTGTTGTGTGTGATTCTTAGGAAGAGGAATGACATGTATTTATAAGAAAGCTATAGCACTCACTGCTTGAACCAACTCATTAGTTTAATTATTGTCTCATTTCATTCTTTACACTCTTAAATCAAAATCCTTTCTTTTAAGCAACTTCTGTATGAAGTACTTTAATCTTAACTCATAACTCATGTGATGATATTTCTTTTAAACAACCTAAATCTTTATGTTTTTAAATACTTCAGAAATATCAAAAATTATGATTTTTTTTTTCCATTTTTCATGTTGTCTGTCTTTCCCCTATTTCAGTAATTGTGTATTTTCTAACATTTTTTTCCTCTTTTATAATCTGTGAAATATTTTTCAAACAATTTTTCTTTATTTAATATTAAATAAGATTGATTTTATTTGTTTGTCAAGTGCTGTGACGTTGAATCATTCAAATTCAAAGAAGAAGTTTCCTCCAAAAAGAAATTAATAAAAAGGTTAAATGGCAGACACATTACGTTCAACCATGGCGACGCATGTGTACTGTATAGGCAGAAATGAATATTTTGTTATATTAAATATATCTTATTTTAGTTTGCACTTTAAATAAACAAATGTTTAAATTTATAATAAATAATTTTGAGTCATAAATTTCATTTAGGAATAATTATAAATAAAAAAACTAAATTGATTTTTATCTTAAAAATTTTTCAAATAATGATTTTAAGCTTTATTGTAATTTGATACATTAATTAATCATTTATATATTTAATGAAATAATTACGTAAGAAATTATAAATATTAATGATGATTTTTTTTTTTAAATAATGAAATTTCTATCGAACCATCAAAATCATATATGGCTGATTAAAAATCATGACATCATTTGTAAATGCGTACTAAAAATTAGATTAACAAAGCCATAGAAAAATTGATAAGTAAAAAATATATTTATTAAAAAACATATGATGAATGAATTTTTGAATTTTTAAACGGTTCTTTTAGAATATTAATTTAAAATAAAAAATAATTAGTAAAAATATGTATTGTATAAAATTAGAAAAGCAATATTTGTTTACAAAAAGTAATGAGTAACTGTTATTAAAAACTGAAAGTCCAATTTCTCCCACAACATACGAAACATTGTTTTCAAAAGACGTCTAGAAGGCGTCTAAAAAAAAAAGCACCCCAGTCTGTCTGCATTCTGTACGTGAATAGTTTCATATTTTGTTTGACCCTAGTGAACAACCAAAAAGTAGAAATTAAAAGTAAACAAGTTTATAAAAATTTGATTCAGGTTTGTTTTTAATTCAGATCTTATTACCCAATACCTAATCATGTTTGTAAGATCCCAAAATATAGTACAAATACTATATAAAAGAGTCACACAAATAGATATATATATATATATATATATATATATATATATATATATATATATATATATATATATGACAAGTATCTAACTAGATTATAAAGTTTTAATTTTACAATTATCCAAAATAATCATAGAAATTTAAATTTTATATACAAAAATTCCTACGCCAAAATTATACACAATCTAAAACTCTAAAAATAACTATACCGTTACATCACTTCCATTGAGTGCTTGCTCTAGAAACACTCACAGGATTATCATAGCAAAAATAGAGAAGACTAGGAAAACATACAACACAAAAAACAACAAAAGGATAAGCTAGAAATAAAAACAATTAACGATATACATAAATTTAATTAAACATTCATGGAAGTTGCATATACACATATCATGACAAACTAAACTTCATACTTGACATACCACTGACTTGACCATCCGAATTAGTATGAATATGTAACTATGACAGTTCATGCACTTGTTGTGGTGAAACAGTTGACCTACCCCAAGCTATCACACAAGGTTAGTCCGTTATCACTCACCTTAGGCCAAGGAAAAGCCCCTAGGCTAAAACCTCTTCTTATTCTCACGACATGTCTCACCCCTCTCTACTTGAGAATAGGTGACCATTAGAATGTCAGGATGAATTCCAAGAATGAACTTCCCATATTCATACTTAAAACTTTGACAACCACCAGTGAGAAATTCCTCCTTAGAATTCTCTTACACACCATTTGAAACAATATATCTTACCTTGATATTCGTATTATACTCATACATAATCACACATCATCCACATATAAATCCATTCATTACTTCAACCAATAAAGAACAAGGAGAAAAGAATGCATGGCAACCTGAAACATTCGCTCAGCGTACACACTTGTTGAGCAACCCCAGACTCTATACGCATAGCCACCCAACTCGTTGTGCAAATCCACTGACAGTGCTCCCAGCTCTCAAACCACTCGCACAGCGACCCCACTCGTTGTGCAAATAAACTCCCAGTGGTACCAGATCCCAACCCCTGGCATAGCGTCCTACATTTGCTTTGCGAAAGCCCAGACAATGACCAACCCCCTCCAAGCACTCGTTGTGCGCACCCCTTCGCTATTCGAATAAATCTAGTTGTGATCTCAGACCCCAACTAGGCACAGCGCATAGATTCGTTGCGTGAATCATCAAACAAAGAGCAAACCCACTCAACCTTTCACACAATGCACCTTCTCGCTATGTGAATTGCTCAGACAGAGAGCAACTCGCTATGACCACTCGTTGTGCGAATCAATTCGCTCAGCGAGTCTGCATAATTCTGTAGCACAAATTCTGCAGAATTATGCAACTCAAACCCCATTTACCAATTCTAACTATTTTTCTCAACTTATAACCATCCTGTGTGTTATATGCCTAATTAAACTTAACTAAGTGTTCATAAACCTTACTAACATCAATCTAAAGTGCTTACTAACCAATTTCTACTTTAAAACATCCTATTCATCAACTTAGGGGCCCAAATCACATTCTACCACTTTTGACACTATTTTCAGCAACTTAAGGACTCAAACAAGTCCTAATTGACCTATCTAACCCATTCCAACATATCAATTCAGCACCCAACTCCCAATTCAAAATTTCACTACCCTACTTCCTCTAAAACTAACTTAAACAAGTATAACTCACTTAAATTCCTAACTAATCACTTTCATATCAGATTCCTCACATCTCTTATGACCAATTACAAATTACGCATCACCCAATTCAGTTCATAAACACCACTTATCAATTTCACAATCAAGCAGTCAAATTACATACAACACCATTTTACTCAAAAACCTAAATTTAGTTCAATCATTGACATAAACACAGAATCATCACACTTACATGCCAACTACTAGTTAAAGCAATAATCTAGCTCCCCTTACCTTAGAGAAATTTGGACAGCTCTACATAACCCCAATTGAAACTTGCACCGCAAGGAAACTTTAAAAAAGCTTACAAATCACCAATTGGTGACAGAAAACGACTCTTAGAGCTTAAATGGAACTAAGAATCAAGAGAAGGAAACTCCAAACACATGCAAGAGCAAAAATTATGTGAAATCACAAAATTAGGGAAAACCTAGAAAAGAGGAACGAAATTTACTTGCTCAAATTGAGAAACTGATCGGACAGATAGGTAATCCTCGACGTCGTGATCGTCTAGGTACCTCCTGATCGTCAAATAGTGGACCAGAGAGCGATAAAGAGTATAGAGAAGTCAGAGAACCCAAGAAGAATAATGTTCTAAGGAGATAAAGGTGATTTAGATAATGAACCGAGCTTTAGAAAGTTCTATTTATATTATAAGATTATTCTTAAAATAAAATGTTCCTCACATAATTTTAATACACCTATCTACATTAATACTCTATATTCTTACAATGTTAGTCAAGAAATTAAAAAAGAAAAAAAACTACTACTGATCATATAGAAACATAATAAAAAATATTGAAGACGTTTTATTTTCATACTTTTTTTTTTTAATTTTTAACCAATATCCTAAAAGATTTACTAACATTTATCATTTAATTTATTTCTTGAATGAGAGAATTTGTTTTTTTTCTATCTTCAAAATAATATCTTCTATAGATTTTTAATATATAAATATATATATATATATATGATTATAAATTTTTATTTTTTGAATAAGAACTTGTTAATGTGATCTTTGTAAAATAATCTTTAATTTTTTTTCCTGCAAATTAAAGTTATTGTTTTTTTCCTCTAATTATCAATTTAAGAATACATAAAAACTGAAAACTATTATTTCAATTGCATAAGAATGAAATTAATATTATCTCTAGCAAAAATCACAATAAAAATTAATATATAATTTATATATTAAAATATTTAATTACCAAAAAATTTAAAACTTCAAGTTGTTTGAATGTCTAAGCAAACATTGTTTTGAAACTTAACATAATTGTTTAACAAAATAGCGTAACCAAATGAACCATTGATGATAAACGCAATAAATGCTATATGTGTAAACATTATCATAAATGTTAAACTTTACTCAATCAGACTATGTCTAAATACTTAAGAACGTCTAAGCCTTTTAATGCATAGGATATAGTACTTTATTGTCTGTTGTGTTGTGTTGTATTTTTATTTTTCTATATGATAATGGTTGAAAAACCGTTATTTTCATGCTTCATTTGAGATCAAAATACACTCATTAAGGCTTAGAATGAGCTTAGAATCAACTAAAATGCAATAAATGAGTCAGTTGAGAGTCAAAAGCTGTTTTGTGCGATATTATGCTTGTTTTACATTGTTTTGCAGCAATTTTGATAAAAGTGAAGAATGAAGTTGAAGATGAAGGTCATAGACTCAAGACAAAGGAAGAAAACTAAGAAAAGAAGAGTTAAGGAACCGCCCAACGGCAAAAATACACCGCTGGGCGGTCAAATACGAGGAGTTGACAACCTGGCGTGGACGCCTGACGGATTTGCGATTATAGGTCTGTTGCGCTCCTCAGCTATAAATAGCCCTGTTGCGATTTCATTCTCATTCTTTCGACAGAAGGGGGCGGCCAGACCTAATTTTCACTCTCTGGAGAAGATCTCTTGGATGCTTAGGCTCTTTTTCATCCTATCTAGGGTTTGCTCTTCAATTCTTCCATTATTTTCATCTAGGTTCACCATGACAATGGTGAATTAAACCCTTTTGTTGTTGGGGCAAACAATGTAATCTTTTGAAACTCTTTTTTATTGAAACTCTTGTTTATTTATATGATTGTCATATGCTTTGATTATCAATTGTTGGGTTCTCATCTGCGCTTAAGGCTTTTATCGTTTAACTCATTCGATAACTGTTGTTTGTCTCTATTGATACGGGAACGTACAGTACTGTCATGAATTGGTGAGAAATTCCTTGATTAATGAAATACCACCTAGGGATAGGGAGGTAGGACGATCACTTGTTTTTGCTTCTGTTCGTAATACGTTGCTAGTTGCTAGGGAAGGCTAGGGATAGCAAGCCAGTAATTAGTAATAGGCTCTTTTCGCCGAGGGATCGGGTTAAGGGTAGGCCAAGAAAGTTTTCATGACAATTAGATAACAAAGCAATCCAAACAAGAAGAATATATAAGAGAGGTGGATAAGATGAAATATTAAACCCCCAACAACTCCATTCATCCATAGTCTTTTTCGTCAACTGAATCAACGCATTGCATGTTTATTTTCTGTCTTTGCATTCCACACAATTAATTTTTTTTCTTTACAAGTCTTACAATTTTAATTCACATGAACGAGAAGGCCTTTCGAGTCTCTTGGGAAGAACGATATTGGGTTTTACCGATTATATTACTTGGAACGATCTGGTACGCTTGCCAGTGAGTCAACAAGTTTTTGGCGTTGTTGTCGGGGACTCGAGGTTTAACTTTTTCAAGTATGTGAATTGATTGAATTTGACTTGATTTTATGTTTGTTTTTATTTTTATTCTAATAAATGTTCTCTAGGGTTTGTGCCTAATGTTTGCAGAATGCAGTTTGGACAAGAATTTGATTATATGGGCACTCAATCCTACCAAAGTAATTTCAACCACTGGTGGGAACCTCACTCATACATGGATCAAAGTCGATATGCACAAGCTGCTGAGCCACAAATTATGCCAATTAAGAAAAATACAGAGTCTGATGAACTTCTTCAGAGGATTATGAATTTGGAAGTATACCATGTCAAGGGCGTAGAGGAGAATATTAAGAATGATGAATTTTTGCCACAAGACATGTATACAAGATTTTCTTCTCATAGAAGCATGGAGGAGAGGCAACAATATCAGTGGCAGCAACAATGCTCTTCACCAATAGAAACGTGGGAGTATGATCAACAACTTTGTCAACAAATAGCTGATGTGACGAAACAAGTCAAAAGCTTGAATGAAAAGTTTGACAAATTTCTGGAGAGGTGTGATCCCAAGAGCTATGAAATTACCTCCAGGGATTTAGAGACACAAATTGATGAGGTTGTTGGTAAGGAGAAGATTGCGATAGAGGTGAAAAAGATAGAAGAAATAGAAATAGAAAAAGTTGTTGCTGAGGAAAAGATAGATGAAGAAAAGGTAGAGATTTTTTAGGAGAAAATAGAGAAAGGAGAAGAGAAAAGATTGAGTGAGGGAGAGAAAGTTGAGAAGAAAAAAAAAAGGTGGTTGAGAGAAAAGAAAAAAAGAAAAAAATTATAAAGAAAGAAAGAAAAGAGAAAAAGAGGAAGAGAGGAAAGAAGAAAAGATCATATGAAAAGCCCATTCCTCATCAAAAGAAAAATCGTAGGAAGGAAAAGAAGTTTAAGTGTTTTATGGAGATCTTCAAGAAATTGGAGATTAAAGTTCCTATAATTGAAATATGGAAACATGTGCTTGGTTTTCTCAACTTTATGAAGAGATTCAATAGGAAGAAGAAAAAGAAAAGAATATTAAGCGAGAAGGATTGCAGCATCTACTGATGGATGTCCATATTATAGACATGGTTTTCTTTTTTTTTCTGTGTCGCTTTTACATTTTAAATTCTTAGAATAGGTTGAATTTTATTTTTCGTGTGTATGCTTGGCTTGAATACTTTTCTGAAGATGTTTGACTGAATAATTTGCGTGATGAGCCTATTTGATGATGATTTGATGTAGATGATTCTCGAGTTGTGTTGTATGTTGATATCCTGTGAAACAGATGTATGATGAATTATGATTGTGATTATAATGCTAAGCAGGGTGTACGAATGAATATTGTGTGAGAAAGCATGTTGTGTGAGGTATTGAGCTCCAGAGTTTTTATAGTTGAATGTATTGTTCACAGGAAAGCATGAATGATATTGCCTAAATCTTGATAATTGATTGATTTGCATGTTTATGTTATATGATCAAGGCCATGTTTGGAAGCCCTTATTTAGCCAAATTTTCACCCGAAAAAAGTTTAATCTTATACCCCTTTTGAACCTTGGCCTTAAACAGGATGAAAACCCTTGATTTGAAATTATTTATCTTGAGTTGGGTTGAGAATAATTGTATGGAATGAAAAGGTTCAAGTTTGGGATTGCATGGGGAAAATGGAAAGGCAAAAGAAAAGCATTGAGCTCAAGTGTTGAAAAGAAAAATACACGAGTAAAGAAAAAGAAAAAGTAAAAAGAAAAAGCATGAAAGATGAGCTCAATGTAAAATCAATGAAAATGGAAGAAGTTGGGAATGAGTGAAATTGGTGACAAAGAGAGAGTTTAAACTTGAACCTTTTCAATGATGAAATAGTTCTTTTAACTCAAGAATTTTGTGATCTAGAAAAACCAATTTTTCTTGATAGTTCAGCCTCATTCCAAGCCTTGGAAAAGTCCTTTTGATGGCATTTGCATGTGATGATTTTGATTGTTTGAGATGAACGACAATTTTATTTCATGTGATTTGTGAATGATAAAGAGTTGGAGTGCCACCCTAAACACTTGAGTGATTGAGTGAAATACTTGCTTGGTGAGAATATTTAAATTTCACGCTTGCATCTTTGCTTAGTGGATTGGTCATTCATAGTATGCAACATCTGTTGAGGAATGGGTGAAATAACTGAATTGAAAGCATGTATGCATCTTGATTGATTTTCACTGATGATCTGAAATTGAGTAGTTCTCATCATGTACTTTAGGAATGTTGAACCATTGGAGGAAATTGTAGAAAGCCAAGTTTTGTTTTGTCTGCTTGAGGACATGCAAAGTTCTAAGTTTGGGGTTGTGATAACGGTTGAAAAACCGTTACTTTCATGCTTCATTTGAGATCAAAATACACCCATTGAGGCTTAGAATGAGCTTAGAATCAAGTAAAACGCAATAAATGAGTAAGCTAAGAGTCAAAAGTTGTTTTGTGCGATATTATGGTTGTTTTACATTGTTTTGCAGCAATTTTGATTAAAGTAAAGAATGGAGTTGAAGATGAAGGTCATAGACTTAAGACAGAGGAAGAAAACTAAGAAAAGAGGAGTCTAGGAACCGCCCAGCGGCAAAAATACACCTAGGCGGCCAAATACAACGAGTTGACACCCTGGCGTGGATGCCTAGCGGATTTGCTATTAGAGGCAAACCGCCGGGCAGTGGACCCTTGCGCGATTAGAGGCAAACCGCCGGGCGACACAAGTGTGACGCCGGGCGGTTGTCAGCTGGGCTTGGGCCTGTTTTCTGTTGCGCTCCTCAGCTATAAATAGCCCTGTTGCGATTTCATTCTCATTCTTTTGACAGAAGGGGGCGGCCAAACCTAAATTTCACTCTCTGGAGAAGATCTCTTGGATGCTTAGGCTCCTTTTCATCTTATCTAGGGTTTGCTCTTCCATTATTTTCATCTAGGTTCACCATGACAATTGTGAACTAAACCCTTTTGTTGTTGGGGCAAACAATGTAATCTTTTGAAACTCTGTTTTATTGAAACTCTTGTTTATTTATATGATTGTCACATGCTTTGATTATCAATTGTTGGGTTCTCATCTGCGCTTAAGGCTTTTATCGTTTAACTCATTCGATAACTGTTGTTTGTCTCTATTGATACGGGAACGTACAGTACTGTCATGAACTGGTGAGAAATTCCTTGATTAATGAAATACCACCTAGGGATAGGGAGGTAGGACGATCAATTGTTTTTGCTTCTGTTCAATAATACATTGCTAGTTGCTAGGGGAGGCTAGGGATAACAAGCCAGTAATTAGTAGGCTCTTTTCACCGAGGGATCGGGTTAAGGGTAGGCCAAGAAAGTTTGCATGACAATTAGATAACAAAGCAATCCAAACAAGAAGAGTATATAAGAGAGGGCGGATAAGATGAAATTTTAAACCCCCAACAACTTCATTCATCCATAGTCTTTTTCGTCAACTGAATCAACGCATTGCATGTTTATTTTCTGTCTTTGCATTCCACACAATTAATTTTTTTTTCTTTACAAGTCTTACGATTTTAATTCACACGAACGATAAGGCCTTTCGAGTCTCTTGGGAAGAACGATATTGGGTTTTACCGATTATATTACTTGGAACGATCTGGTACGCTTGCCAGTGAGTCAACACTATGCAAATCATTAAAGTACATAGCTTTATTCAAAAGTTTTCCATCATATCAGAATATTGTTAAGAAATAGAAAGATATTCTGGGAATGCCTTCTATCTAGCACTTCCGTACAAGCAGCACAATTATCTCTACAAGAAGCAACATAGCATTTGACCTCGTACCAAAAGTGATGGAAACCTATTTAGGGAACTAAATGGATATCCATTAAAAGGAGCATCAACTTAAGTTAAGGCTAAGAGAGGGAAGTAGAAGAAGGACTTCCAAAAGCTCTTTCTTGATTTTCTCTAAGCCTTAAAAGGACCTTAACTACTAAATAATTGTATATTCTTGATTTTGTAGGACTCAATAAAGCTAAGATACCATGGACCATCAAACCAAAATCTTCTTTGGACAAAGGAAACAAGATAGCAAAGGCATATGAGTCTTTTTCATGGCTTCCAGATTAGAGTTGCAAAGGAAAATAACTTTCAGAATTGGAATTCGCCCAGCCAAAAACCTCTGAAGCTCAATGCCTACGATTGGTCTTTTTCCCATTTGAACTTGGTTGTCCATGTGAGAAAGCACGGGCCATATGAATCGCCAGTTGGCCTATCGAGCTGGATTTATTCGAATTTTAGAGGGAATTTGGTTCGTAATAGAGGCCCTTCTTCACCTATAAATAAGAGAGCCTGTGCATTGCAATTTCTCACTTTGGAATATAATGAAATGTTGCTTAATTACATTTTCAGCTTTGGGTACTGTTTGGTCAGACCTGGTTTTCACATTCTCTCACTCTCCTCTAGCTTCCTTCCTTGGTAAGAAGACTATCTCAACTTAGAGGTTCCAAACACTATCCATTCACTCACTCAAACCTTCACCAAACACTTTCCACATTAATTTTGATGCATCCAATGTTCAAGCCCCTGCTTCTCTGTTGGGTTAGCTTCTGTCATGCTACAAAGTTTAGAGGAGCTTACATCAAAAAGTATACACATTTACGAGAAATTCAATGCTCTAAATAACAGATATTCTTCGAAGAACTCTACATAAAGAGGATTGTGTGAAGAGAAGAAAAAAAAAGAACTAAGATTTATTATTGCTCTTATGCTTTCAACATTCTCTCTCGCTTACATCGTTTACACTATATCTTTGAAAAAGAAAAATTTTATTACAAGTTTTCATATTTTTTGTATTGATAAATATATCTTTTCTAAGTAAGTAATCATATGTTCTTTTATTTCAAAAAGCATTATGTTATTTTATATATTCATGAGTGAATTAAAATACTTATTAGTTTAACTTAATAGAGTTAAATGATATAGTCAATTGGACTAGAGTAAACCAGAAGTAATGAAACTCGCTTAACCAGTTATGTTAGTTTGTAAAACCAAGAGTGGTCAAACTCGTTTGTAATCTTTTAAAGATTAATTTAATTTGTTAATAGCGCTTAAGGGAACTAGATGTAGCTTAGTTTATAGTGAACCAATATAAAAAAAAAATTATCCTTGCTTTCTCTTTAAAAAGCTTCCTAAACGCTTACAAAAATCTTTAAGTGTTCAACACTACTTGTAGAATGTCTAACCCCTGCAATAGTGTATAACACTTATTTCTGTAAATTTTTTAAGCTATACTCAACCACTCATTATGTAAGTCATATGACAATTTTGATTATATTAATAAAATCTTATGCACGAGCTAGAATTACAACAACACAAAATGTTGAGGAAGGAGAAAAACATTACCTTGAAAGCCCAAAAATTGTTAAGAAGAACTCCTACCAAGGCCTTCAAAGTAGAAGAACCTTTTGAGGAGTCAAATGTTGAAGAGGAATCCATGGAAGAAGAAAAAGAAGATGAACTATTGTTCATCTATAGGAATATCCACTCAATTTAGAGGAAAAAGAAGAATACTCCTTTCAAAGGTAGATGTGTTGGGTCAACATCTAAAAGTCATCAGAAAGATAAATGAAAGGAAGGGTTAGTGGTGTGTTATGATTACAAGAAACTCATACACTTCAAGTCTGAGTGTATTAAAAAAAGAAAATTGTCTTCCCAAAAAAAGGAGAAAAAGAAGGTACTCATGTGTACCTGGGAAGATTTAGACTCATCTGAGTCAGATGAAAAGGAAGAAGAATAAGCAAAATGTGTGCCTCATGGTAGATAACATTGAATATTTGTCAGACGACTCTGACAAAGGGGTAGACTTTTCTGAACTACACTCTACGATTCAGACTTATAATTAGTTGCTATCAAACTTTTCAAAACTGTGAGACACTTTCAAAAGTTTAAGAAAGCAATATAGAAAACGTTCTTAAAAAATGAAGTTTTGAAAATGGACTTGACGACGTCTAAGGACGATGTAAATTCTTTGAATCTACAAAACAGTGACCTAGAGAGGAAGATAATTAAGTCCAAAAGACAAGTTGAAAATCTATTTTCAAAAAATGAAATGCTTGAGAAGAACTTAAACATTGCTGAAGATGTTAAATGTGTTGAACCCTTTCGACTTGAAAATGACAGCTTGCTTAAGGTGTTAACAAAATGTTCGAAGGAAACTAGTGTTTAGCTCTCTTAGTTAAAGGTTGCAAACATCCATCTGACAAGAAAGGCCTAGGATTTAAAGGCAAAAATGCTCATTATCTTCTCCTTGGAGTGCTTAAGGAAAACTGGACGTAACTCAGTTTGCGGTGAACAAAAAAAAGTGTTTTCTCTTTGCTTTCGTTTTAAAAAACTTTCTAAACGCTTAAAAAAAATCTTTAAGTGTTCAACACTATTTTGTCGTCTGTCTAACTCCTAAAATAATGTCTAACACTTAGTCCATCTAACACCTACAATAATGTCTAACACTTATTGTTATGTGTGAGTATTAAGTGTTTTATTGAGATGATGATTTTGTGGATATGTGTGGTGGTGATTCTTGAAGGAATTTGAACGAGAAATTCATGAGATATCAATAAGAAAGTATCCTAATATTTTACCAACAGTTTTAACTCATAAAGAGTAATGGTGGGGGCAGAGAATGGCAGAAGGTGTCATCCATTGGATTGTTTTTGGTCTTAGAGGGGAAGAAGACTAATCTTATGAATGGTATAGGAGTTATTTCTATTTTAAAAAACCTTTAATACATCCGCAACTGACGTGTATATATTATATTATTTTAGTTATTTAATATTTTGTAGGTTTAATAGGTTTGGAAGTCCCTATATTTGGGAGTTTGTTTCAATTGGGTCCTCCAATTTTGGAAGCGATCAATTAGGTCCCTAATTTTGTCAATTTGAATCAATAAAAGCCTTCCCGTTAAATGCAGTTAACGCCGTGAAGTTTTTGAACATGTGGCACGCTGATGTTTCCAGTGGCACCATTTCAAGTGCATAGGTGGATTATAAAAGGGTGAAATCCCTAAATTAAAAGGGTGTATTTGAAGGTGAAATCCCTAAATTAAAAGGGATTTCACCCTTTTATAATCCACCTATGTACTTGAAATGGTGCCACCGGAAAGCGTCAGCGTGCCCCATGTTCAAAAACTTCACGTCGTTAACTGAAAAGCTTTTATTGATTCAAATTTACAAAATTAGGAACCTGACCCAATTGAAACAAACCCCCAAATATAGGGGGGTTTGTATTAATATCATATATATTTTTAATTATCAATTTTATAATATTTTATTTAATAGTTTTATATAGTATTAAATGAAAGGTTGGAATGTAAGTTATAAACTAAAATAATAATTATAATAACAATGTAATGTTTTTAAATATAAAATTGTGGGAAACCGAAGAGAGAATTAACGTAGTTCCCTCTCAAATTATCTATTACCACATTTACCACAAACAGTCGCCATCGTTGAACTCAAGATTGACGTGTACACAACTTATCTTCTTTGAATTTGAAAGATTCCTAATCGCAATATTTGACAAACACTAGAAAATATAAAAATAAGAAAGAATAATGCTTGATGACATACTATCTCTAAGAAGATTGTTTATTTTGAGAGAGAAAAAATAATATGGGTAAACAAAGGACCAATGAATAGTCTAATAAAGATTGTTTATTTCACACTTTGGTGTGTAATGAGTTATTCATAGAAACAAACAAACATAGTGATATCATTGTGCTTATAAATAGAGGTTTCTCATCTGCTAAACTCACACAGCAAACATCTCCTTCTATTCTCCTATTTTATATTCTCTTCTGTTTCGTTATCTCATTTAGAATCAATGGCTGTTTTCACATTCGAGGATGAAACCACTTCTCCCGTGGCTCCTGCTACCCTTTACAAGGCTCTTGTCAAAGATGCCGACAACATCGTCCCAAAGGCTGTTGATTCCTTCAAGAGTGTTGAAATCGTTGAGGGCAACGGTGGCCCCGGAACCATCAAGAAGATCTCTTTCCTTGAGGGTACTGTCTTTCTTCATTTTCTTTACATTTTCTATGTTTACATATAAAATGAAGTGATTAATGTGAATGTTGTAAACGAATGAGCAGATGGAGAGACAAAGTTTGTGTTGCACAAAATAGAAGGAATAGACGAGGCTAACTTGGGATACAGCTACAGCATAGTTGGAGGTGCTGCTTTGCCAAACACTGCAGAAAAGATTACCATCGACACCATACTCAGTGATGGCCCTAATGGAGGCTCAGTCGTAAAGCTGAGCCTAAAATATCACAGCAAAGGAGATGCTTCACCCAATGAAGATGAACTCAAAGCTGGTAAAGCCAAGAGTGATACTCTTTTCAAAGTCATTGAGGCTTACATTTTGGCCAATGCTTGAATTCATCTAAGTTATCAGCAAGGACCTTATGATATTACGTACTGAGTTTGTGTGGAGTGTGTGCTTTAAGTTCAGTTGGTTTATAATGTAAGATTGTTTTTCATATTTGCTGTGGTCTCTGACAGTGAGAGCTGATATCTTTGTATCTCGCTTCATTCATAAATTATAATAAAGGAATGCAAATTTGCATAAGTTTGAACTTCTTGTCTATCTTAGACAGTCAAGAGGTACTGCAGGTAATGAGTAGTGGATAATTTAATACTCGTTCGTTAACAAGTCGGATTCGAATATCACACTATCTAATATCTGAATATTCGTTACCCGTTTAAAAAATAAAATTACAATTTTACTTTTTTATTAAATTAAAAAATAAGTTAGAAAAGTTATTTTTAATTTTTATGGTTTATGGTGCAGAAAAAGTAATGAGAAGTAATCAAATCAAATTAAAATATATTTTCCTTGGAACTCGCTTCTTCTTTCTTCTTTCATCTTCTTTTTTTCATTCTTATTTCTTCTTCTTATCTTCTTTCCTCTTCTTCTTTCTTCTTTTTATTCTTTCATCTTCTTTTTTCTTTCTTATTTCTTCTTTCTTTTTCTTTCTTCTTCTTATTATTTCATCTTCTTCTTTTTTCTTCTTCTCTTTCAAACAACAAGGATCACCGTCCCCCGCTTTGCCTACCAACAACAAGGATCACCGTCTCCAGCGACGTCACATAGACTTCACATTGTCGTTGTGCAGTGTTACACTAATTTGGCGGTGCCACTTCCTCTTCTGCTATTCCAGGCACCGTCCATGGCTAGTGACGAAGCCAACCAGCTGTAGTAGGTGGTCCCGTTCGCGGAGCTTGAGAAACTGAATCGCATCGGGAGTGGTCGACGACGTGAGGAGATGGTGGCGAGAGGCAGATCTAAGATGTTTGGTGCAAATCTGAGATGGTTTTTTGCATATTTGAGATGCTTTGGTGTAGATATGAGCTTTGGTGCAGATTTGGACAAAATGAACTCAACAGTTTTTGGAGTCCCAGTGTTTCAGGGTTAGAGAAAACTGATCCAACGCGTATCTGTGGGTTGAAGAAAATCCGCGAATTTTTTTATGCAGATACCCGACGGATAACGGGATGGATAATGGATACAATTTTTTACATCGGGTCGGGTTCAGGTATCACATTATCCATGTCCGACCTGACCCATTGTCATCCTAGTCTTAAAGAATGAATTGAATGAGAAGAAAGTTTATACATTTGATTGCTTAATAAATAAAAAATGTTTTAATAACTATTATATTTAAGACTTAATTAATAATTTGATTTTTATATATAATTCATTTTTTTAAAATTTTTATTTAATTGAGTTGTAAAAAATTCAATGACTCTTTATTAAATTGATGGTAATACTCATGTCAAAATTTATCATATGTTAAAGTGTTATCAACGTTAATGTAACATCCCAAAATATGTGTATAATTCATATCAAGTGGAATGCAACATATTATAATAATAGAAAGCAGTTAAGAGTAGTACCAGATGAAGTGTATATAATACAGTCATCCAAAATATGATATAAGCTCTACATATCAACATAGAGTCTTTCAAAAGGGAAAAGAGTAAAGAAGACTAAGTTATACACAACGAAAGAACTGAGCTATACTACTCTGCAGCATCAGCAGTATCAGGAACATCTGGATCCTCTAATATCTGCAACAAAGATGTCTTTCCTACCTCTGCTCACATCCATAATTGGATGATCATTGCAAAAGAAAACAAGCACAAACAAAAGCAAACAACAAACAAGCAAGGGTAAGCTAGAGGTGACGCTTGAATCATTGAATCAACTTATATACATATACCATCCTTTCTTTACTGATTTTATGTTATTAATCATTCACAGTTCATCATATCATACTAATTAAAGTCATACAAGATAAATCAAAAATCATACATGGATCAGCACACAAGAAAAAGAAAAGAAAACACAATTATCTTTATAATATTGAATTACCAATACTTAAGTAATTCAAATAGGTTGAAGACTCTCACCAATGGCTCCGGAAGGGTCAAAAACCCTTAGAACGACTAAAGAACATTCAAAACGGACGTCCGGAACTCCCAGAACGTCAAAAACATCAAAAATACACATCCTGTCGCAGAAAATTCGCTCAGCGCACACCCTGTGGTGCGCTGTGCGAATTTTTCCTGCCAAAACTCATTCGCAGAGCGCACAGAGTGCGCTGTGCGACTCTGCATAATCTGCAGGGCGAATTTCTGCATAATTTTGGCAACTCACATACCCATATTTTGATTTTGACCATTTTATGAACTTCTAACCTTTCTAACACGAATTAGGGATGATTTTGGACTTGTTTGAGGTTTAACACAGGTTCATAACACCAATTCCTAATAGTTATGCATGAAATTTGGATCTAAAACTCTATTATGAGGAACTTAAGAACCAAATCTTAATTGTACTACCTAGACACCATTTTAGACCATTTATGCACTGTCTATAAGTCACAAGTGACTTAACTAAACTGTCCCAAATACCCATTTCATACCTGAACACCTAAATTAAAATTTCACTACCCAAGTTCCCTACTTTTAACTCAAATGCTGAAACTAACTTAACCATTTTTCATAAAAATTTGTAGAACTAAATTCTCCTCCTAAGACT
This sequence comes from Vigna mungo, assembly GCA_036885675.1. Taxonomy (NCBI): domain Eukaryota; kingdom Viridiplantae; phylum Streptophyta; class Magnoliopsida; order Fabales; family Fabaceae; genus Vigna; species Vigna mungo. Next base: position 13,957,400 of record CP144700.1, on the reverse strand, counting down.
TTAAATTTGCAACTCGCACGCAATTATACAACTCAGAATTTATCTATTATCAGTTCTCATCAATCACAGACCAATAATATAAATTTCAATACACATTTTCATTGATACAAGCAAGACTACAAAATGTCATACAAACTCACACATACATTTCAATTCAACAAATTTTCCCATAACTAGAGATAATAATCTATCACTCAACAACTGAACTTAGAAGAATCAAGCTTCCCTTACCTGGCTTTGTACAGAACAACTCAAAGCTTGCTACCAAGGTTCCCCAATTTTTCAGAATTATGCCCCAACCCTAAGGATCACAATTTTGTGATCAGAACAGTTTTAAAAAAAATTGGAATTGAAGGGGAAATTGAAGAAAAATGGTGTCAAGAAAACATGCAATCTGAAATTGATGCATGAGTCCCCAATTTAAGAAGCATAGAGGAAGAAGATGAACTTACCGGTCAAAGAACAAGATGATGAATTGATGGTGTTGAAGCTTGAAACACTCGAACTCCTAGTTGTTTTCTGTTGTTGGAACAGATTGGATCAGTGGAGGAAATTGGTGACAGTAAAATGGATGGAAGCTAAGAAGAAGGAAGTTAGCTTTTGAGAGAGTTTTCATGCTTCTGAAAATGAATTTGAAAGTGACTTGTTTTATGTTTTAAAATTTTTGGTTTTATTATTATCCTCTCACTCACAAGCTGACACCTATATCTCTCCCTCATGGTCAATTTTCTCAATCCTTACAGTTAAAATCTAAATTTATCACGTATGAAAAATTATGTTATCTTCTATTTTAAAATAAATCTAATTTATCACGTATGAAAATTTTTGTTATCTTCTATTTTAAAATCTTCTTGATTTTTATACGTGAATATTTAGATTTTGACATTTTTAAATTAACAATAAAAGATCCTTTTTTTTTTTGGGAAAAATGACTTTTTTTTTTTTTACATAAATCTAATAAAAGAGTTCACAAGTAACAAGCAAATTTATGTACCAAAATATTGAATATATACCCCCATCTAATCACGATTTGAAATTATTTGAGTTGGTATATTATTTTAACGATGATTTTCTAAATATAAGAACTACTATTTGCTAATTTCAAATATTCTCATCATAGATAGATAGACGTATGCATTTAATTTTGACCTTTAGATCTGTTGAAAAAGATAGCACATGTGACTAACCACCGACTAAATTTTGTTAATAATGTATATGTGGTACAACATAAAATTATTAAGAAAATATATCTTTAACAACTTTTTTTTTATAAATTTTTTACAACCGTTTATATAACAATTTATGATTGATCTGTTTCAAATATACGAACTAATAAAATAATTATCAAAATATTATTAAAAAAATTATTAAAATATCATAATTCCTCGTTATCCCTCGAAAAATAATTATAATATTGGTAAATATAGAGGCCAAAGAACAAGACCAATCAATATCTTTGAACGCTTTAATCTTAATTTGCTAAAACACTTTTAATCACGTGATTCTTTAGAAACTCTACCAATCAGCTACCTATGTATTAAGTACCTACTATAGTGTTGTTTATATGATAAATTCTTAACGATTATTTATAAAGATCAATATTTTTTTGCGAAGAAACTCTTCCAAGAATTTAAATTTAGATTTTAAAGATTAAATTGAAGTCTTGCAAACACCTAAAATGTTGATAGTAAACACATTTTATGAAAAGTCTTATAAAATAAGAAAATATGAAAAAGAAATGTTGATAGTAAACACATTCTATATTGCTTTCTTAAACTTTTGAAAGCATCTGACAGTTTTGAAAAGTTTGACAACAACTCATTATATGTTTGAATCATTGAGTGCAGTTCAGAAAAGTCTATCCCTTCGTCAGTGTCGTCTGACATATATTCAATGTTGTTTGCCATGAGGCACAATTTGCTTCTTCTTCTTCCTTTTACTCAGACGAGTTTAAGTCTTCTTAGGTACTTAAGAGTATGTTCTTGGCACTCGGACCTGAAATGTCTTGTTTCTTGTAATCATAACATACCATTGACCATTCCTTTCGATTATCTTTCTGATTAGTTTTAGAGGTTCACCTGACGCATCTGCCTCTAAAAGGAGCATTCTTCTTTTTCCTCCAAATTGAGTGGATTTTCCAAGAGATGAACGATAATTCTTCTTCTTCCATGGAGTCCTCTTCAACATTTGACTCCTTTGAAGGTTCTTCTACTTTGAAGGATTTAATAGGAGTTCTTCCAAAGAGGTTGCGTAAGATTTTATTAATATGATCAAAATTGTCGCATGACTTACCTAATGAGGAGTTTGAATAGAGTTTAAAATTTTTTCACAAATAAGTGTTAGACCCTATTGTAGGGGTTAGACATTCTACAAATAATGTTGAACACTTAAAAGATTTTTGTAAGCATTGATAAAACGTTTTAAAGAGAAAGCAAGGAGAAGACAAATTTTTATCGGTTCACTCCAAACTAAACTACATCCAGTTCACTTAAGCACTCTTAAGGGGTTCCTAATCTTTAAAAGATTACAAACGAGTTTGACCACTCTTGGTTTTACAAACTAATCTAGTTGGTTAGGCAAGTTTCAGTACTCCTGATTTACACTAGTCCAATTGACTAAATCATTTAACTCCATTGTATTAAACCAACAAGTATTTTAATTCACTTATGAATATACAAAACAACATAATACTTTTTTAATAAAAGAATAGATTATTACTCTCTTAGAAGGAGTATATTTTTCAATACAAACATATATGAACCCTTGTAATAAAAATTTTCTTTTTTAAAGATAAATTCCAAACGATTTAAGCAAGGGAGAATGTTGAAAGTGTAAGAATAATAAATCTTAGTTCTTTTCTTTTTCTTCTCTTCATGCAATTTTCTTTATGTAAAATTATTCGAAAAAGATTCGATATTTAGATCTTTGAATTTCTTTATGTAAAGATGTTTGTTGCTTCTTCTAGAAATAATTGTGTTTCTTAATGTGTCAAATAGAAGAAATTAGAAAAACATTATTAGAATATCTTTGTATTTCTTAAAGTTCTTCTACTTTAATGATCTGCTCAAAATAACAGAATACAACACAAAAGACAATAGAATACTATATGGTACATGCATTAAAAGTGTTAAATATTCTTAAACGTTTAGACATGTTACGTATACTAATATTTAGAAATAGTTTGATTGAGTAAGATTTAACATTTATGATAACTTTTATACATACAAGTTCTTATTCAAAACGATAAAAATTTATAATCTTTTATATATATATTAAAAATCTATAGAAGATATTATTTTGAAGAGAGAAAAAACAAATTCTCTCATTCAAGAAATTAAAAGATAAATGTTAATAAATCTTTTAGGATATTGGTTAAAATTAAAAAAAAATAGTATGAAAATAAAACGTGTTCAATATTTTTTATTATGTTTCTATATGATTAGTAGTAGTTTTGTTTTTAATTTCTTGATCAGCATCATTAGGCATTGGTTAATAAGATCTGAAATAAAAATATACTTGAATCAAATTTTTATAAACTTGTTTACTTTTAATTTCTACTTTTTTGGTTCTTCACTAGGGTCAAACAAATGGTTAATATGAAACTATTCATGCACAGATAGACTGGGGTGCTTTTCTTAAACTCCTAGACGCTTTTTTTCTTTTGAAAAAAATGTTTCGTAGATGTTGTCGGATAAATTGGACTTTCAGTTTTTAATAACAAGTTACTCGTTACAGAAAGTGTTCAATATTTATACTAAATATTTTATTTTTTTGTAAACAAATATTGTTTTTCTAATTTTATACAATACATATTTTTACTAATTATTTTTTATTTTAAATTAATATTCTAAAAGAACTGTTTAATACTTCTAAAATTCATTTCTCATATTTTTTTTGATAAATATAGATTTTACTATCAATTATTTAAAGCACAAACTAAAATAAGATTTATTTAATATAACAAAGTTATTCATTTCTGCATATACAGTACACATGCGTCGCCATGGTTGAACGTATTGTGTCTGCCATTTAACCTTTTTATTAATTTCTTTTTGGAGGAAACTTCTTCTTTGAATTTGAATGATTCAACGTCACAGCACTTGACAAACAAATAAAATCAATCTTATTTAATATTAAATAAAGAAAAATTGTTTGAAAAATATTTCACAGATTATAAAAGAGGAAAAAAATGTTAGAAAATACACAATTACTGAAATAGGGGAAAGACAGACAACATGAAAAATGGAAAAAAAAAATCATAATTTTTGATATTTCTGAAGTATTTAAAAACATAAAGATTTAGGTTGTTTAAAAGAAATATCATCACATGAGTTATGAGTTAAGATTAAAGTACTTCATACAGAAGTTGCTTAAAAGAAAGGATTTTGATTTAAGAGTGTAAAGAATGAAATGAGACAATAATTAAACTAATGAGTTGGTTCAAGCAGTGAGTGCTATAGCTTTCTTATAAATACATGTCATTCCTCTTCCTAAGAATCACACACAACACAACAGAACACAGTACAACAACAAACATCTTCTTCAATCTCATTTAGAATATTGATCATGGCTGTTTTCACATTCGAGGATCAAACCACTTCTCCCGTGGCTCCTTCTATCCTTTACAAGGCTCTTGTCAAAGACGCCGACAACATCGTCCCAAAGGCTGTTGATTCCTTCAAGAGTGTTGAAATTGTTGAGGGCAACGGTGGCCCCGGAACCATCAAGAAGATCTCTTTCCTTGAGGGTACTGTCTTTCTTCATTTTCTTTACATTTTCTATGTTTACATATAAAATGAAGTGATTAATGTGAATGTTGTAAACGAATGAGCAGATGGAGAGACAAAGTTTGTGTTGCACAAAATAGAAGGAATAGACGAGGCTAACTTGGGATACAGCTACAGCATAGTTGGAGGTGCTGCTTTGCCAAACACTGCAGAAAAGATTACCATCGACACCATACTCAGTGATGGCCCAAACGGAGGCTCTGTCGTAAAGCTGAGCATAAAATATCACAGCAAAGGAGATGTTTCACCCAATGAAGATGAGCTCAAAGCTGGTAAAGCCAAGAGTGATGCTCTTTTTAAGGTCATTGAGGCTTACATTTTGGCCAATGCTTAGATTATTGCCAACGTTATCTTAGAGTTTCCTTGTTTATCTAAAAGTTGGCTTTCAGTGTGTAACAGTGTTTCCTTTCTTATTTTTGTTTTGTCCTATTGGGAAAGGCTTTTGATATCTTTTGTGTATCCAGTTCATCAATAAATTATAATAAATCAAAAGCAAAATTCTAATCTTCTTTTGTGCGTTATGTAACATCCTAATAGGACAAAAGATATAATTTATTGTAGGAGTTAACATAAATAATAACAAAGAACAGTGATGAATAAGCAAGTAAGGAGGAAGGAATATGAAATTTCATATAGAATTAAAACCGTACAATCAAGAGTCTGACACAATTCTACAAGCTAAGACCGAACGGTCATGATAATAGCTCAAGACCGAACGAAAATACAAAAGAGGTATTAATACCGACCAGACGGTCCTACACTGCCTTCAGGCCGAACGGCTGGTGAGACTTCTTCCAAGACTTCTTCAAGATCACCCTCTGCTCACATCCATTGGATGATCATTGCAGTGAAGAGAACAACCGAACGGTTAAGACCGAACGACACATGGACAAGACAGGAAATATAAGGGTAAGCTTATGCAATTTAATTAATCCAACTCACATATAATTTTATCATCAAAGTAATATAATCACCATAATATCTCAATCATGTAATCATCATATAAGAATAACAATCAAACCGAACGTATACATCATTCAAATCATCTCATACAATAAACCGAACGTATAAATCATTATGACCGACCACTATGACTCTGTCCGGACTGTAAGAATATGTAGCTATGGTCGTCCTTGCACCCGTGGGTGGTAACCTGGAATTCAACCATCAGAGTTACCGCGGCATGGAAAACCCTTGAGCCTGCCACACGAGGTTAGCCCGTTAAAACACCTTAGGTCAAGGCTGTACACACCGCCCAGGCTAGAGCCTCCTGCCATTCTCACCACATGGTCACTAGCGCCAGTGAGCATTAGAATATCAGGATGAACACCAATACAAAGCTGGCCATATTCTTACTCTACCAACCAATCAAACATATTGTATGAACCATGTATGCTCGCTGCTCTCTGCACCCGGGTGGATCTGGCTGGGTACACTCAACAGACCGCCACCCGAGGTTAGTCCTACAACGATCATCTGGTCTTATGACCACGGACCTCCTGCCATTCCCACGCATGAATAACCCTCCTTTACTTGAGAAGGCGTAATCACGGAATATCAGGATAGAGCAGAACCTGAGCCTTAGCCACGGTCATACTTTACCAATACAATTCCACTCATGAGTTATTCCTCCCTGGAATACTCTTAAATCAACACAAACTCACTCATCCTTTACATCTTTTATTATAGACGACACGAATACAAAATGATCCAACAGTAATGAGGAAACCGAGTATCAAAGTAATTCAACAAGTTATCGGACGGTCAGAGACAGAATAAGAACTGAAATAAACAAGAAGTTCTAACGAGTGACCGAACGGTCTGGTAGAGAAGAAAAGGATTAATGAGCAACTCAACAATGAAAAGCTAAGTCAGACTAGCTGATGGGAACCGGACGGAAAATCCATAGAACTCCATAATGGAAACAAATAGGATTTAATCATTGAAACCGGACGTTTAACAATAAAAGAGTTCTCTTCAATACCACGAGTGTCAGTACAAGACCGGACACTCTGTGAGGAATTAAATGTCAGTGTAAGACCGAACACTTTTCAGATAAATGATATTATTATAAAACGGACGTTTTAAGAATTCAAGTACGGGTATAAGACCTAATATTTATCAAATAAGAAATCTTCCTTACAAGTCGAACATTCAGTGGAAGACCGAATGTTCCGAATGGTTAATATGAGGCTAAACACTCAGTCTATGACCAAGTAATTCCAGAACGGACGTTCCGTATAATAAAGGCAATTAATATGAAACCGAGTATTCAGTTTATGACCGAGTACTTCTCAGGTCGAGCACTCGATTTATGACCGAGTACTTTCAATAAACATTATCAATATAAAACGTCCAATGTGTGAACGAACGCTACTATAATAAACATAGTTAACATGAGACTAGGTAATCAGTCTATGACCGAATACGTTAAAGTCGAACACTCAGTATAAGACCGAGCGTTCTGTAATGGATAGATCATTACGACTGACCAAGCAAGGCATTTAAGTTTTGATACAATAGTACAAGAACGATCGTTTTAGGGAAAACCGAACGGTCCTAATGACCCTTCGATTGCAGATTTATATTTTACTAAGTTTTATAACTTTATGACATATTTCATACCAAAATCAATCATGCATTTCTCAACAACAATATCACACATTCAGCAAGCATAAACTCACCAAATCATGCATACACAATAATCATAATTAAATTTATAAGCTTCCCTTACCTTATGATCCAAGCTAAGCTTCTAAGCACTACTTCTATGGTTTCCTTCCAAAATCCAAAGTCGTCCAACAAAGATTTTGATCGGTGCAAATGAAAGCTTTTGTCACCGGGAGTGTTTAATCTGAAAGAAGGTTGATGATCGGAGGGGAGGAAGTGGTTGGAATCTTAGAGAGAATGTGTAGGGTTTTTTAGAGAGAAGGAGGAGAAAATGGTGGGTTTTCTGGAGATGGAAGATGAAGAGTTTGCATTCAGAAGAAAAATGGCGCCAGCTTCTAAAATCCTTCTTTAAATACTGCCTCCCACAAAAACCGAACGGTCCAATCCCTGCCGGCCACCTGTCTTCCACTTTCCGAACTCTATAATCCCTGAGCTGCCACTTGGATTCCATTTTTTTTTGCAAACTCCCTCCTTCCCTGCTGTCGCACGGTTTCCAATGGATGAGGAATTTAATGCACTGATCAAATTGTCCCCCACTAACTCAGGGAGAGAAACAGGGTGTGACACCTGTCTCCCACTAAAGAGGGGAAAATTAATGGGTGTGACACGTTAAACCATGAGTTTAATTCAATTTTTGTTTAGTATCTTGAATTGAGACTGTAGGACTACATAAATCTATTACACCAACACTACAAATTTTGTACAAATTATAATTTCTCTTAACAAATTTAAACCAGTTAAGTTCATGATTAAATGTTAGGACGTAGGACTTAATTTTATTTTCATTATTTTATAAAATTAAAAATTGGTTCACTTAGTTCTAGAAAACTTGACAACCCTCCCCTCCGTCCACTTTGACTGTTTGTCGTCACAGTCTCAAGTTTAGTTTTTCCGTCTTAAAATATAGAATTTAGAATGTAATTTTTTATTTATTTTGAATTATACATATTAGAATATAAAATAATATTTTAAACTATACAATTTGAAATGATATAAAATACAAATTATATATTAAATTGTAAAATGAATTTGAAGATACAAATTGAAATCATTACAAAAAATTAAAACCGATTTTATCAGCGTTTATTTTTGTTATTATTGGCAGTTTTAATTTTTGGAAAGTACACTTTTCATAATTACAAAAAACGTTGAGAAAAACATAATTGAAAAGTGATTTTTAGAGGTTTTGATCAAAACTGTGCCAATTTCTAAGAGTTTTTGTCAATTTAGAGGTTACAAAAAACTACCTGTACTTACACAAAATTATCGGAACTAACAGCATCGTCACAACTTATAGAGGTTTTGTAAACCGTCAAAACTTGCAAGGGTTCTGAACCATCGAAACTTGCAGGATTCCTGGAATTTGCAGGGGTTTCAAAACCGCCAAGAATGCATATCAAATTAGATTTTTTTGGTGTTGTATTTAGTTGATTATGATAGAAACTGCTCTAATAAACAAAAACACACATTAAAATAATTTCAAAATAAAATTGAATATTATATAAAATAAACATGTTTTAATTCAAGAAATTATTCAATATAAAATAATAACATTATTCAAAAAATTATTCAACATAAAATAATAAAATTATTCAAGTACATATTAAAAAAACATATTCATTATCAATTATTAATTTTAATTTTTTCATTGAATATAAGAAGGAGAAGCCGAAAATGATGCAATATGATATCTAATATTGATTCTATAAAGAGTTTACATTGTGAAGACTAGAATGTTCTCTGCTTTTAAGTAGATGTTCATCCACATATTCGAAAAATTTTCTTTGGTGTTATTGAGATATCATCTTCAAAAGGATTTTCTTCTTGACCTTGCAATTGTCTGATCAACTGTACGCAGTAAAGTAACATATGTCACACCCCATAAATTCTTCACCTTAGTGGAAGTTGTGTCACGCCCCTCTAGCTTCCTTAGGATAGTGGGAGACAAGGTTGTCAACACCATTTAATTCCCCGTCATCGTGAACCATGTGGCTACAGGGAGAGGGTGAGTTTCTAGAAAGTGGAAGACAAGTGGCAGACAGGGAGAGGACCAAGCAGTTGGAGTGGAGGACGTATTTAAAGTTGATTTTTGAAATCTAGTGCCATTTTCTGCATACAACCCTTCTTCTTCCTCACGCCCATTTCCTGAAACACCATTTTCTCCTTCACTCTAAATTCTCCAACTTCTTTCTAGATTTCTAACCTTGCTCCTCCTCCGATCATCAAACTTCTCTCAGATTAAATACTCCCGGTGACAAGGCCTTCGTTTACACTGATCAAATTTTCTTTTGGACAACTTTGGATTTTTGAAGAAGCCATAGAAGTAGTGCTTAGAAGCTAATGGGATTTAGAGGTAAGGGAAACTTATAAGATTTAATTATAATTTCTTTGTATGGTTGGATGCATGATTTAATGTATGTTGGTTGATTTAATTGGTATGTTGGAATATTGTATGTTGCTGCATCAATTGTTTGAGAATAGTTAGGAACTTAGTTAAATATATTGAACTTAGAGAAAATCTAAATCTGTGATCGAAGGTCATTAGGACCGTTCGGTCCTCCCCCTAAACCGTTCGGTCTTGACTGAAGTCAAATGACGACCGATCGGCTTTGCGATGTTTATATTGTTTCATTTCCTACTTTGCTTAATCTAGTCTTTTAATAATTCAAGGGAGTCTTTCCCTCTCGGTTTTAGTATTATAGTATGTCTAAGAACGTTCGGTCATAAACCAAGCGTTCGGTCATACAAGTGTTCGGTATTAGACTGACACTTAATTTATGAAGCATTCGGTTTCATACTAATATTATTATTCCCTTTAAGAATGTTCGGTCATAAACGAAGTGTTCGGTCACACAAGTGTTCGGTATTAAACTGGCACTAAACTTATGAAGCGTTAGTTTTCACATTACTATTAATTATTCATCCAGAAAACGTTCGGTCATGTGAAGCACTCGGTCTTATGAAATGCTTAGTCATAAACTAGTATTGCTAAAATTGTAAAGTATTCGGTCTTACACCAAGTACTCGGTCTTGAAGTGCTCGGTCATAGACTAGCCTTCGGTTATTTTAGTGCTCGGTCTTATACCAGCACCTGATCATTTAAGTACTCAGTTTGTAAAGTCATTTTATTTGGAAGAGTGCTCGGTCTCAAGAGTGCTCGGTCTTAAGAGTGCTCGGTCTTGAAGAGTGCTTGGTCTTGTTAGTGCCCGGTCATAGACTAGCACTCTGATTTCTGAAGTTATCGGTCTTATATTAATACTATGTCCTTGAAAAAGTGTTTGGTCTTATACTGACACTTGATCCCAAAGAGTGTTCGGTCTTGTACTGATACTCGGCCTACTGAAGAGAACTCTTTTTACTCCAAAAACGTTTCGGTCTGATTGATATGGTACTTGTCTTACTAAAGTTTCATTCGATTGTGAGCGTTCGATCATGTACTAGAGTTTTCCTTGAAAATCAATCTTCTTTTCAGTGTTAGACCGTTCGGTCAGTATTTTGATAATCAGTTTCTCTCAGTGTTAGACCGTTCGGTCACCTATTGAAGTTTTCATTGGTACTCTATTTCCTTCCGGTATTAGACCGTTCAGTCATGTATTACAGTTTTCTTTGAAAACTTAATCTTCCTTTCAGTGTTAGACCATTCGGTCATTTTCTTGACAGTGATCTATTGTGTTGGAAGTGATAGGGGGTATTTGGTTGAGATTGGTAAAGTAAGAGAATTCCAAGGAAGGAATGTCTCATGATTGATGATGGTTGGTAAAGTATGAACATGGTCAGACTTTGCTGTCGTCCTGATCCTAATATTCCGTGATGGCGCTTTCTCATGTAGAGAAAGGTTATTCATGCGTGGGAATGGTAGGAGGTTCGCGGTCATAAGACCAAATGATCGTTGTAGGACTAACCTCGGGTGGCAGCTGATGAGTTATGCCAGCTACTACACCACACCGGGTGCTATGAACGTTGAGCTACATGGTTCATACAGTCCGGACAGTGTCTAAGTGGTCGGTTATGATGGTTGAACATTCAGTTTTAGATAATTATGAATGTATAAGGATTTTATGAATGTAATGATGTTGTCTTGATCGGTTTGCATGTTTATATGTATGTTGGAAATGATTAATTAAATTTACATAAGCTTACCCTTATCTGTTATGTCTTTCTCTATATTGCCGTTAGGTATTTGGCCGTTTGGTTTCTGTTCTCTTCACTACGATGATCATCCTTTGGATGTGAGCAGAAGGCGTTATTGAAGACTCCTTGGAGGATGCCCTGCGGACTGTACAACCTGAAGAGAGTGTGCCTGAAGATCATGTAAGACTGTCCGGTCCATAGATTAGGTTTTTATATTGTGTAGATAACTGTTCGGTGCAACTTGTTTTGTAAAACCGTTCGGTATAGATTTCTTTTGTTGCACCGTTCGGTCACCAACTTATCCCTTGACCGTTCGGATTAATCTTGTAAATATTGCATCAGACTTGTATTCCCTGTCCAGTTTTAAACTTTTAATGAATTTCATGTTCCTTTCTCTTCTTTGCTTATTCTCCACTGTTCTTCACTATTATTTTTATTAACTCCTTAAAATAAATCATAGTTTTCAAGGCTATATTTATTGGGATGTTACAACATACACTGAATAAATTCTACTATTTTTTTACTAAAAATATAAGCAGCAAATAGCGTTGTGTGGCAGATAGCAATTGTCATTTGCATTGAAGATAAAACAGGAACACGAAACATCAACAAGAAAGCACGAAGTAAAATATAAGCAAGTCTTGTCATTTTGGCTTCGATCTCTAGTACTATCAGTTCATCATAGTATCAATGATATGTGATTTAGTACACAATAATTGTTAGATAAATTAAGCCTTGAACTCATAAAATAAACATTAACTCCTACCATGCACTAGTAAAAAAGGCGTTTTTAACTCGCCATATATGCTTCGGTTTCGCAAAACCTGAAGCGTATGAGGATACGGTAACATACTTGTAATTTTTGAGACACTATATACCTCGACTCAAAGGGAACCGATGTCTAAAGGGATATATGGTCTCGGTTGGTCAACGAACCGAGGCATAAAACCGTATTGATTCTTCAAAAATCAAACGTTTGAGCTGACAACTATATGGAGACAGGAGATACTACCTCGGTTGGTCAGAGAACCGAGGCAGAGAGCCCTGTCACTGACAACTTTTCACCTCCAGATGAGACTTTTCAACTGCTCTCAAGGGATACTGTCTTTGTTGGTCAGAGAACCGAGACATAAACCCTTGCCACTAACAACTTTTCACTTGTAGATGACACTTTTTGAATTGCTTACCTATTTCAGAGGGGGATACTGCGTCGGTTCTGTAACCAACTGAGGCAGTATCTCTTGTTAGATTATGACATTCTTCGATTTTGAACGTTCCAACTGCATTTTGTCGACCTATGTTGCCTCGGTTCCCTTAGGACCGATGCCATATTGGGTTTATGCCTCGGTTCTATCTGTAACCGAAGCAGTAGGGGACTTAATCGAGGTAATAGAGTCTTCGTAGGTTATTGTTTTTAACCCAAAACAGTAGGCACCATTCGTTGTTCTTATTCCCCACTCCTCCCACTCTCACCACTGCTTTTCTTGTGCTCATTACTTCTTTCCTCCTCGTCGCATGCTGCACCATGGTCGTCTTCTCTCCGTTGCCACTACTAGGTGCGCCACTACTGCCGCTAGAATTGTTTATAGTCGCGCCTCCTTCTCTCTGTGTAGGCGCGCCTCGTCGTCATTCTAGCATCGTCGGTCATTGCGGCTACCACCGTTCATTATCACCACTGTCATTGGTTGTATCTCACCGCCACTGTCATTCACCATTGCTCTCGCCTTTCAGTTTCCACCACCACCCTCCCAAGTTCGTTATTCTAAAAAGATGAACTAAATACTTGTTAAAATTAATTATAATTATGAAAAGTTTATTGTTTGTTGATTGCTTAAGATTGTAAATAGTTTGAATTAATGATTATTGTGTATAATATGTTGGATTTGTGAATTGTGATTAAAGACTATGAAATAAGGATTAATTAGCATAAATTAGTTTATGTATTGATTATATTAGTTTAAGGATTGATTAAATCATTTTAATATTATGATAAAAAAACACATTTCGGAATAATTTCCTAATAAAACTTACTAGCATGGATCACAAAACATAAATAGAAGACATTGTAAAGATAAAATCAAGCCTCAACATTTGAAAATTTAAGGTTAAGAATCATGAGACTAACTAATGTGTTGTTTGCTTTTGTCTAGATATTGTAGCTTGTAATAGGCGAACAATTTCAATTATTTTCTGGTTTTCACGCTCCCAGGTTTGTATTCTTAAAAATTTCCTATTGTATATGAACTTATAATTATTTGTTTGCTTGAATATATTGTAGGTTGCATATGTAATTATTTGTTTGGTTAAATATATTGTTGTTTTGAATTAGCCTTAGTTTCCCGTTTGAGATTCAATACAAAAGTTTATGGCTTTTGTTAATCTTATATTAATATGTTTGTTATTTTAAAAGTCTATTATTAATCTTTCATCTTATTTTTTGTGACAGATATATGGTTGAGGCACCACATTCGTCTGGGGATGAAGTCCCTAATTCTAGACCCACTAGAGGAGCGACGAGGTGTAGAAAACTTCAACTTAGAAGAAATGCAGGTGAGAGGACACCTATCATTATTGGTGTGGTCACTAGAGTAGCATCTGGACCAAATGTAGATGAATTTAGGTCTTACCTTGGAGTACTAGTATGTGATCGTATCTCTATACTTACTCCATCCTTTGACCATGTATTTGAGGTTGATCAGAATCTTATCTGGCAAGATCTATCGGTAAGTTAATCAATATTGTTCCAAATTCTAGTTTAATTATATTGATAAATTTGTATTAATATAAGGTTATTACTTTCTTTATTGCAGATGACATTTGATATCCTAAATTATATCCTAGATGACATTTCATACGAAAAGCTAAAGGAGGACATCAGAAAAGAGATGACGTAAGAGATCACAAAGAAGGTTCGGGCAGAGTTTTATGATGAAGTTGCTGAAATGGTTGCACACCAGTTCCAACAGCGTTATGAGGATTATGGCAATTGTCCTCTGCCATCTCCTGCAGCGGAACATGTTGTTAATTAATTTACTTTTTGTATTACCTAACATTTAATTTGACATGTAGAAGCGGAAAAGGAAATTGCTCAGTTGTCGATGCCCCAAGGGACGACGTCCATGTCAGTTGTATATTCTCTCTCCTATTGGGACCATGCTAGTGGCTCGTGGCACAGTGTATGAGATAGCTACTATAGTGCATGGTGTACAACTAGCAGAATATGAGGTCAGGGTCACGGTGGATGAAGTTTTCGTATCAAATGCCCTTGTTCTTGTGCCTATAGAGGAGTGTTTCACTGTGCAAGAGGCATTTAAGTCCTTCTTCCCCTGGCCTAGACATTTGGTTGGTGATGTATTTGACTCCACGATAAACACTCCTACTATATACTTCTCAATTTTAATATTTACTTCTTATGACGTCATAACATAACCATTTTTTCATGTAACAACAGACACGTCAAGAGGGAAGTCCTACACTGAAGAAAACTCATTTATCTGAGGACGACCCTCTTGGTGTGTTAAATGAGCTTGTTAACATCATTTCATATGCGCCGATGATTGTACCATGGGATTCTACTATATTTGGAAGAGAAGCTTAAATCCCATTGTACTTGCATCAACAAGATGTTAGGGAGCTTGCATCGGGGAGAGAAGAAATTAATATTACATTCATTCAGCTGTGGATGATGTAAATTTATGAGAACTTTTTTATATAATTTTTTTTATCAAGTTACTTATATCAGATCATTTCTTCATTTCAGGCATATATTTGGTGTCAATAATAAAATGGGATTCAATGATGTATATATGGTTTCATTGACCCCTATATGACTCTTGAAAGAAATAAATTTGAAGATATCCAAGCATACATCACCATATACTTTGTAATGGGGAAGGACATATATTTTCTCCCTTAAATAATTGGGTAAGTGAAGTTTGTTAACTTTAAAGTTTTATTTATTAATTTTGGTTTATGACAATTAAGTTATTACTAATTTCTGACGTCATTGGCAGCTACTTGTGATCTCCATATCGGAGAACACTGTTGTCTGGTTTTGTTCATTGCACAAGTCTCCTTCCAACCCTCTTAGACATGTAGTAGATTGGTAAGAACCTCAATGTTTCAACTTTCTTTATTATATAAATGTATGCTAAAGCAATTTTTTTAATAGTTCCCTTGCAACACATATGATGTTGTTTGGGAGATCTACTGCTACAACTAAAAAACTTGCATGGGTGAACCTTAAGGTTTGTTATTTTAGTCTATACTTTGTTACATTTTGTACCATTCCAATGATGTTACTTAACATTTTATAATTATGATGATATATTGTAGTGTAATAGACAAACCAGGTCATATGAGTGTGGTTACTACATCATGTATTGGATGATGATCACTATTCGTGCACATTACACCAATGGATGAGAAACAATAATATTTAGGTTTGAATTTTATTTTCTTTATAGTTTAGATTTCATATACACTAATTGAAATCATTGTGTTTTATGCAGACATTCAATATGACTACTCCAATTCCAGAGAAGTCACTTAAACTTGTGAGGAAAAGACTAGCTAAATATGTAGTTCAACTATATAATAGTATGTAGTAGATATTAGGATATAGTAAGTTCTAAGTTTATGCTTCTAAGTTGTTTTATGATTTTGTACATTATTATTAGTTTAACTTTGTACATTTGATTGATTGATGCTTCTAAGAAGTTGATTTATCATTACATTGAATGAATTTATGTTTTAATATAATTTTTATTCAAAATATACACTTCTGGATTGTTCTGGCTGTAAAATTATATGCAGGTCTGTTTCTACAGTTAGGAATATTGCAGAAACAGACCTGTTCTTAAAAACAAAACAGGGGAATACGCCTCGGTTGTAACCATAATCGAGGCAGAAAACCCTCTACGACATCGGTTCAGGCCACAACCGAGGCATAAAGTCTGACAAAAAAGCAAAAAAAAAAAAACACTCTACTGCCTCGGTTCTGGTTCCAACCTTGACAATAGAGGACAACATATTGCTTCTGTTCAAAAGAAACCCAGGCGTAAAGTCCTTCCAAATAAAAATAAAAAACAAAAAACCTACTGCATCAGTTTCCTTTGAACCGAGGCGAAATCCTACACCTTTTTGTCTTGCCTTTATATGCCTTAGTTCAAGAACCGCTACCTATGAACAAAAATAACCGCTGTCATTTTCCTTGACTGCATTAGTGGGGTTCAACTATGTAGTCACACGAAAAATATCTATCAAACAATATTATGCTCATATTAGAAGGAAAACATGTTTTAGACTTGTAAGTGCCTATATGGAGTTAGTGTTTTATCAATATATTCAATTTATTTATACCTTTTTTATAAATACTTTTAGATAAACATAACTAAAAGATAAAAAATACATTGAATTTTCATAAGTCAAAAAAAAGTTTATACATCTATTCTATACTAATAAACTAGAAAATCTTACATTACTAAGGAGTTTATAATTAGTGTTTTTTCTTATGTATTAAGCCGTCATCAGAACAAAAATGTGAGTTCTAAGAGAGTTCTAAGACAGAAAATACTTTCAAATGTTTACATCAATATGTCTAACGTGGATTTGGAGTCAGAACAAAACTTACTTTTCATATTTAATGGAGTACATGAATTAAAATGATAAAAGTTCAGTTTAGTGTTTTTTGCAAATATTTATTTTTAATATTTACTTGGGTAATATTCATGTGCAGCTTGAATATGATAAGTACTTTTAAGTAAAAAGTGGAGCCGCCTAAAATTACTAACTGGAGTTTGAAAGCTAAAATTTCTAGCAGAAAAACAAGTACAAAAAAATTTATGATCATCAGAACCCAGGAATATCAGTATTTAACCTTTAACATTTCTTATATTGATTCAATAATCATATTTGAAAACACTCGTTTTATTTTTATCGTGATTGGATTTATATGAACTAGAAATGGATCTAGAAAATAAAAAATTAATTAATGTAGAAAATATTTTTTTAATAGTGTAATGAATTCGAGAACCCTTGATATAAACTTAAGCCAAGTAAGAATCTTAAAATCCAACAAGATACAAACATTGTCTAATAAGACGATTAATATCATTATTTTAAAAAGAAAAATAATTTATATGACTATTACATTACATACTTTACTGCTGTAGCTTCTCCTGGAAGAATTAGAAAAAAGTCAAGGTAAACGAAAAAGAAGAAAGAGTTAAAAAATAGGGTGTTCACTTATGTTTTTCAATTTTATCCTTTAAATAATTTTTTAAAATTAAAATAATTATGTTATCAATATATTATTTTTTAGTAATCGTTTATCTAAATTTACTTATTTTTTAATTTCCTTTTTTAAAGTTTAATATTTTTAATTAATAAATTACCTATAAATACATAAAATTTATATATTTAATTTTATAACTATAATAATAACAGCACAAAAAAATTAATCACACATCTGTTTTCATCCGTAAATATAGAATAAATACATAAATATAAATAATAAAAACTAACAATAATAAAATTATATCTATAAAAATATTGTTTTGCAGGTAGTTTTTATTTTTTTTTGTTAGTAGTTTATTTACTGAACGAATAGGTCAACTAAGACATATATATATATATATATATATATATATATATATATATATTTGCACTGATTGATCCGAGGAAAATGATAAATCCTTTTAGGTCAAACCAAAGGTTGTTGTTATCGCATCAAATCAATCATAAGTTATCTTAATCCCTTCTCAGAAACCAAAGCAAAGCATGTCTCCTGCATAATAAAGGAATATGCCACTACGCTACACGTGTAACACACCGGCTTACGTGTGTAATTAGGACCTAGCCACGTGACATTCTATTAACTTTCCGTCGAGTGCACAGAAAACAACTTCCTTTTGCTTCCCCTTTCTTCTTCTTCCGTGTTATTAACTCCTTCGTCATTCCCAATCCTATTATGGCATTTGGACTGAGAACGAAGAGCTTTGGGTTCTTAGAAGGAGAGCCTGAGTTTTTCAATGCATTCCAATGGTGGAATCAGATTGATGACTCGGATCAATGGCAGACAGGCACTTATTATGCCCTTTGTGTCGCTTATACCTTGGTCTCCTTTATTGCCCTGGTTAGTCATTTTCTTTCTTTTATTTCATGGGGAAATCGTGAACCCAGAAGAAAAAGGCTCAAGTTTTTTCAATTATTGTTTTTTAATTTTGAATCACTTTTTCGTTTTTCTTTTTGGCTTCGGTCTGAACTTATTATTTACTACACAACTGACACCCCGTCTCTCGTCAAATCTCAAAAAGGTTTAAACTTTAACACCTGATCAGATTTATATGATCCAACATTGATGTTTCTTTATATGGGGGTCATTGTTTTGCAACCCCTGTGAACTCTGAGTAGGTTTTCTTCATGCAGAATGTGAATGGTTGTCTTTTGCTGCTTGAGATGTGAATTGTGTGGGAATTTGGTAAAATATGGGCTTGTAGCTGTTTGTGCCCAAGCCAGATTTTTGCAAAGGAAGCCATAATCGTAATCTGTTTATTTCTCAGGTACAACTGGTGCGAATTCAGATGAGGGTACCTGAATATGGGTGGACAACGCAGAAGGTTTTCCACTTGATGAACTTTGTCGTCAATGGATGTATGTGAGTTGTGAATAGTCTATAAACAGCTCTGTTAGCTTATTTGTTTTGATTTTTATGCTTGATGAATCCATTTTACGCTTGCAGTGAGGGCTGTCCTTTTCGGCTTATACAAAAGTGTTTTTGCAATAAGACCAAAGGTATCTGTTCTTAAATCTCAACTACTGTAATTTAAGCATTAATCCCACTTCTTCATTTATTGCTTTTTTGGTTGGTAGGTTAGGGAAGTAGGATCAAAGTAGAGCACATCGTGTCTTTCTAAGCTTGGATTTTGAATGATTGAGTTTATAATGGAAGATGGATTATGAAAGTAGTTAGTTTCATCAAGATTTTTTTATTTTGTCTGTTGATAAATATCATGACCAAATAGTTTTCAGTAAATTGTAATTTCTTGCCCCGATTTAAGAAGTCCATTACACATTTTTAGTTTCTACTATAACTTATAAAACAAGTTCCGAACACCCCCAAATTAGTGTAGTCCAAGATCATTATAAGCTATGGTAATGTCGAATTGTAGCCTGCTTTTATTTACTCTTCATTGAAAATTGAAAAACTTAGTTACTAGTTACATGGAGGTTGGCCTTAAACACATGATGATCCATGACGTAGGACCATGCAATAATTTCCCCCTCTCCCTAAGAATAAATAACAAATCAGTTTCTTCTGCTAGGCTTTCATCTATCTGTCTTTTATTTCAACCTTTATTTGTCCTTTGTCCATTCAGCTTATCCTCCTTAGTTGTTTCTGTTCATGTTCTGACCTATTATCACAATACGTTTATAGGCACTAGAGCAGGTGTTAATGGAGCTTCCTGGTCTTCTGTTTTTTTCTACGTATACATTGCTTGTCTTGTTCTGGGCTGAGATATATCACCAGGTATGTTTACTTTCTTTTGGGAGAACTACATTAACAGTCATTATTTTATGGTAAATTATATTACCTTTATCTGTCTCGAATGTATTCAGGCAAGAAGTGAACCCGCACAGAAACTTAGGCCTGCTTATTTTATTATCAATGGTTTTATTTACTTGGTACAGGCAAGTGCACGATCTTGATTTCCTTGTCCACCATTCTAGTCCTTAAAATAAGTATTCTTACTCGTTAATATAATGATTTTAGTTTAATCATGTCGCTTGATAATAATAGATCTGCCTCTGGATTTACATGAGTGCAAGCAAAACTGCTACAGGCTTGGAAGCTGCAGAACTCTTTCTTTCAGGTTATTTCTATCAACATGACCTTAGTTGATGACTTTTTTGTGTCAATATTTAATTTTCATCTTGCCCTCAAATAATGTTGTTGGAATTCCTCTTCGATAAAACATTTCTCATAAGAATCACAACTTTATATGAATGATGAAGGGTTTTTTCTTGAATAGCGTTTTTTCATCTCCTATAGGGAGAGTATTTCATTCTATTCAATCCTTTCAATATTCTTAAAAGAAGAAAGACAAATCTTTTACTCAAATACTTTTACGTAGTGCCCCTATTTTGCCCTCATCCAGGAGGGAATTTCCTGGAGTTTTAATTGCGGAGTTCTTGGAATATGGGGATACGATAGAAGGGCTACTAATCTGATCAACATCTCACCTTCAAATAATGGAGTGATGGAGAAGATATACCGATAAAGTATGATATAGAAAGAAAACCTCTTGAGTATCTTTGAGTGTAAAAATTATCTTCATATTCTCATAGAGATGAACTTTTTTTTCAAGTTATGGGTCTCTTCAGAGAAGTGAATTGTTCGAAGCAAATTTATGGTATGTTTGAGGATCAAACAGTTCAACATATCTGGGAAGCCAAATTTTAAGGTAGTTCGAGACAAAATCCTACTAATTCTGAGAGAGAAAATTTTCATACGGAATAATAGAAAGAAAAACATAATCAAACAGAGAAACTTAATCAGATGCTAGAAACTTGAAGAAACAAATTACACTCTTGATTAGGTAAATGAAGATCAAGAGGTAGATAACTTTCAAACAGGACAAGATCAAAGCTTTTGATTAGATAAACAACCATAGAGAAGATATTTCTCAAAAGAATGTCAGATGAAGGGAAACTTCACAGCTTTGAAGAAGCCATTAAGATCAATGACAAATGGTCGCATGCACATGAATGAAGAATTCAATCCTTGAAGGAGAACTAGTGCCATGATTTGCGGTATTTCCAAAAGAGAACGACATGGACTTGCCAAAAGAAAGAAAACATTGACATTACAAATTGTTGTGAATATAGAGCACAACTTGTTGTGAAGGGTTACGAAGACAGATTTTGAAGAGATTTTTAGTGCTAAACTAAACTTGGAGATTGAAGAACTTGATGTTAAAACTAATTCCCCACAGGGAAACTTGGAAGAAGAAATACACATGGAGCAAGTTAACCATCTATTAGTGCTAAACTAAACGTGGTGGAAATATATCATATATTGCTTATGTTCTTAGAGAATAGATTCTTATCAAATCCTAGAAGCTATGAATGGACACAATCAATATGATTATGAGGTGAATTGTGATAATTGAAGTAGCGTCTATCTAGCCAAGAACATATTCCATTCACACTCTAAACACATCATATCATTGGATATGAGAAGCTTTGAAGATAGAAAGGATCAATACAAACGTTAATTCGTTTGAGATAATGACCGAGACAATGCCAATCTAGAAGGATTGGATATTGGATATAAGAAGCTATGGGTGCGAAGAAAGGTGGTGGTTCCTTTTTAACATATTTGGTGAGAATTGAGAGATGCTCATGGGGAGATTCTTCAAGAGATTCTTTGAGAAAGAGAAAATATTTGTATTCTTATTCTTACTCTTAAGTTTTGCTTCTGCATGGTGCTTATTTTGCATTCACAAACAGGGGAATTTGTTCTGTACTAACACTCATAAAATAGAAATTGAGAATATAAATCGATTATTGCTACAAAGAAACTTCATGTTTAGTTGTTTGGTATTGTGACCTTTACTTTAATGTTCTTTTGCAGTTATATCATTCTTTGCTGCGCTTGGATTTTTGTTGTACGGTGGAAGGTAAGCTAACTAAGATGTTGTCTTTCAGATAGCACAATGCTTGGTTGGCCATTGCACACTAACCTTTTCATAATGGCGTAGGTTGTTTTTCTTGTTGAGGCGTTTCCCCATTGAATCTAGAGGCCGTCAAAAGAAACTTTACGAGGTTTGTTTCTAAAGTATTTGTTGCTTCAGGCTTTTCAACCTTAGACAGAAATATATCCTTAAAAGCTCTTGCTGTTTGTAACTAACGTTTGACCATGGCAGGTTGGGTCTGTTACTAGTATTTGTTGCACTTGTTTTCTGATAAGATGTGCTTTGGTGAGTTCCTTCCCATTTAAAGCTACTGTATCATTTGATATTATTGTTTTCTGACATGGTTGTTTTCACCTTTGATGTAGCTTGCATTTTCTGTATTTGGCAAGAATACAGATCTTGACGTCTTGAACCATCCCATTCTTAATCTGGTTTACTATTTGGTAAGTCAACTTCTTGTATTTCTTAACCAGGACAGAAAAAAAAGGGAATCCTAACCGGTAGGCACCAGTTAAGGAGTAAAAGTAGAAACTTTTCACACATCGTAAAATGCAAATACTAACCAGTGGCCAACTTGTTAAAGGACTAAAAATCTTAAACTAGTGAGCACTTGTTGAGTTGTAAACAATGGAAACTTTTCATTAGTATCATTAATGCTCCTCAACTGTGATTTTCAATTCATTCCTTATATGAATTTTAATAAAAAAGAAATGAACTTTAAATAGTTCACTAACTGTTAGCATAACCCAACAAAAAAGGACAAAAGTGCTAGCCAGTGGGCACCTATTATGGTGTAAACAAAGGATTCTTTCATTAGAAAGTATCATTAATTCCCCTCTTTTCAATGCATTTCTAATATAAATTTTAGCAAAATCTTTTTATTTTGAATTTTCTGACTGCTAGCAAGACCAAAAAAGTGTTTCTTGACCACCTTATGATTTAAGATTATTATTCTATTATTATAATTATTATCAGTTACTATTTAAATGTTTAAGTGCATACTTTCTATTATATGATTTGAGATCATGTAAAACCTAACAATGAATTTAATTTAGTAGCATCATATCAAAGTGTCATGTGACATCCTCCAAGAACATAATATTTTTGACAGCCTAAACAGGCCAGAAGGATTTCATATGATAAATACAAATATAAACATTTGCTTAAAATTCCTTTGTATTCTGATTCTGAACCTGAATGGTTCTTTCTCCCTGGATTGTTCTGTACTGCAGATGGTAGAGATTGTTCCCTCAGCGTTGGTACTCTTCATACTGCGAAAGCTGCCCCCAAGACGAGTTTCTGATCAGTACCACCCCATTAGATGAGTTGTGCATTCAACACAATATATGTTCCTTTACTCTCTTTTTCTTTTCTACATATCTTCAGTCTGAGATGGTCCATAACTGTTTTTTTTTTCTTTTCTACATATCTTCGGTCTGAGATGGTCCATACCTGTTCTGTATATTCATAATTTCATTTTATTCAATTAATGTCGTTTATTCTCTAAACTACATCTCTTTTCTATTTCTGTTTTTCTAAAGTGAAAACTAGCATTAAAAAACAGTGTCCACTATCTAGCCTATTTTTTACTATTACTATTAATTATGATACTTGGAAACTGTAAAATTTTTCAGTAAAAGTGAAATTAAGGTTCATGTTAATAATAATAGGGATGGTAATGGGTCAGTTAGTATTATAATATTTGCCTCAATATCATAACTCTTGCGTTCTTGGATGGAGATATAATATACTAGTGTATTTACTCTCTCCTAAAAATTACATGCAGAGGTCTAATTTTATTATGATGAAACTAATTTAATATTGAGATAAAATTTAAATTGATGTTAAAATACAATTAAAAGTAAAATAAAAGTAAAATAAAAGTATAAAATATGTAACCCCAAATAAGAACGCCTTTTATCATTATCATAATTTTTTTATCTTTCTTTAATTAAAATAAAATAATATAGAATCTCCTTTAATTAAAAAAATAAATAGAAATATAATATACATACCAAATATAGAATCTTTCTTCATATAACTATTTTCTTTAACGTTTATATAAAAATACATTTGATTATTTATGTCACATCTCAATATATACAATATAATGGATTCAGCTATTATAGTATAAAAAGCAGTCAGAATAACATAAGACAATGTATAAGGATACAATCATCCTAAAATATGGGTACAAGGGTCTTCCAATGTTTGCTTCATAGAAGCCTTCTCTTCTTTTGCTCACATTCACATTCAAATGGATGATCGCAAAGAGAAAAGCACAACACACAAGAGTAAGGGTGAGCAACTAGACTCGTCTGGACTTAGAAATATCGATCTGGGGCGGGTTGTACACTTGTGGTGGCCTCTACTGCTTTACAAAGCCATTGTCAACGGGTTTTACCCTACCAGTCCGTTACCGTACAATAGGCCTTTAGTGATAGCGCCTACACTAGGACTTCCCACTACTCTCACCACATGCGTCAACCCTCTCTAAGTGAGAATGAAGACCATTAGAGTATTGGGATAACCCCCCATATGGAAGCCTCATATATTCATTCTAAAACACTACAATGATCTCACCTAGAGATCTTACTTCAATACTATTCAAATCACCTTAATCAAATCACAAGTCTCTTTAAATCATCAACATACCATAATTGTTACATTCAACACCAATCATAACCTTTATATGGACATACTTTCAAACTATAATTCACACACAATACAACATGTCCTCAATCATGTTGCAAAATCAAGCCATATATATAAACATACAATACACTCTTTCAATCAAACAACATCAATCAATCCATGGCATAAGGACACTCATATTTTGGTAAGAAAAACAGCTCTGAAACCATCACTAACAGCTCCAGAAGGGTCCAAAACCCCAAAACAAAGGAACGTCCAAAACGGACATCTGGAACCTCAAAAACTATCAAAAACAAAAATAAGAGCATGTTGGTATGCCCAAGGGCACTGGGGGCGCTCAACGTGAATTATTTCGGCATCCAGGGGCGCCAGGGCTCCACCAAGGGCGTTGGGGCACCATATCAGCTGACAACAACTATAAAAATTAGCTTTTGATGCACTTGGGACCTGTTCTAATGACTAAAGGGGTTCTTTACACATTTGTATTAATGGAAAATCATGTTTATACGTTAAAACAAACATATATTTGATAACTAGATCCAAGACTAGGTGTATAAACCACTTTTGACACTTTAAAAACCCAATTTCATCAACCTAGAGGTCTAAAATTGAATTTACTACTTGGCAAATTTAGCACTCCTAACAAGTCTCAAATGATTCAATCAAATTGTCCCCATTGTCCACTTACACCCTAGACCTCAGTTACTCAAAAACACTCTCTCACTTCCTCTAAACTCACTCAAAACATTAGTTTTCCTCAACCTAAGGACTCAACTCCACTTCTACCATTTAGAACCTCATTTTTTAACCAATTTTATAGTCATAACAAGTTATAATTAACTTGCCTAAGCTGCCTCAACAGTTCAAATATGCCCCAAGACCCCTATCTCTAAAATTTCTTATCTCACTTCCTCAAGATACCCTAAAGCACTACCAAACCATCATGCTTTCTATCTAAACTATGTTATAACAGATTTCACGCCCCAATTACCCCCAACCCGGCCAATTACAGCAAACTAAACTCACCCCACTCAGTTTATAACATCATGGCACAATTTCATAGATTTCACATCTCAACTTTCAAAGGATACATGTCTTAAATCCATACAAACATCAGATTTTCAATTCCAATAGCTATACGCATGCAGAATACAACATACTTTCAATCATCTAATTAAAATACAACTAGCTCCCCTTACCTGGATTCCAAGCACAACTTGAATGGAGACCCTCAAAAGTGCCTTAAATAGCGAAGAGCTCAACAAACCTACATATCACCATTTCGGCAATGGAGAACATTTCTTAAAAAATCAAGTTTGAGCTAGAAAGTCAAGGAAAAGGGGATGTCACGTGCGTGCCAAATGAGCTGGAGAAAAACAGAAAATTTGTTAGAGCAAGGGGACACGTGGAGCATCAAAGAAAAAGCATGAGGTAGAAGAAGGAAAACGTCACATTAAAGGACTACGTGCTGTAAAGGAGAGGAGGCTTTTTGGTACCTTCTGCTCTGTCACTCCTTCCCTCTTTTCTATGGTGACCTTATTCTTCTCTGTTATGATATATCAACATTCTCTGTTATAGGTGCTTACTGCAGAATGGATGCACGAGTTTTCTTTTCTTGAATTTATAGTTGTCATCTTTTTCAATATAACAGTGTTTGACTTTTTAACACGTAAATAAAATTACATCCGTTCCATTGGTGCTTTCATTGACGCTATGGCTGAGAATACACGTTTAAAGGATTTGCAAGCCGAGATTAAAGGACAAGTTGATGCTCTAAAAAAGATGATGGAGTTGATAGAGCTTCGTGATCGTGAATAACAGGCTCATACCCAGTCAGTCCAAACTGAAGCTCAAAATCGGATGGATCAAATACAAAAATCCTTGGAGCTCTTGCTCAATTCTCAAGCGCAATCTCACTCCATAGTGGTTCAACATCGAACTTGGCCTTTTGCGGGGCTATTCCGTTGTCTACAGCTCTTCCGATTAAGGACATTTCCCTTGGTTTTCCTCATTTTGATGGGCAAGCTTCAGTGCTCGAATGGATTTTTAAGGCTGAAAAGTTCTTTACCTACCATCGTACACCGGATATTGATAGGGTCGAAATTGCCACGATGCATTTTGAGAAGGAGGTTTTTCCTTGGTTTCAAGTGCTACAGAGGATGTCAGCGATTCATTCTTGGACAGATTTGACAAAAGCATTGGAATCCCAATTCGGCCCATCTCCCTTCGATTGTCCGATGACGGACCTCTTCAAATTACAACAAACTGGTACAGTTTATGATTACTATCTCAAATTTATGTCCCTCGTCAATCGATCTACTGGTCTTCAAGATGATGCTCTATTAAATTGTTTCTTGAGTGGTCTGCATACTGAAATTAGAAGAGACGTCGTTGTTCAAGCTCCTACTTCTTTATTGAGGGTTGTTGCTTTGGCTAAGTTGTATGAAGAAAGATATTTTCCTGTGATTAAAACCAGTACTGGACCTGTTAGGCGTTATTCTCCAATTTCGTCATCATCATTGGCCGTTAATCAGAATCAAAATAGGAGCATTGCCATACATTCTTTACCACCATTATTACCTACCCCGCACGTGCAGCCATTGAAAGAGGTAAATGTCAAGAAAATTAGTCCAGCGGGGATGCAAATTCGTAGAGAAAAAGGTTTATGTTACTTCTGTGATGATAAATTTACTTTTAATCATCGTTGTCCTAATAGACAATATCTATTCTTGCAATTGGAGGAGACATTAATTGACCTAGCTGTCGATCCACCTCCTGAACCAGATCCACCAGTGTGTTGTGATGAACCAATTATCGATGATCACCATTTACCCTTAAATGCTTTAAAAGGGGGAACAGGAATAGGAACTATACGATTTACAGCTTATGTTGATAAGTTACCTGTGACTGTTTTGGTTGATGGAGGTAGCTCCGATAATTTTTTACAGCAGCGTATTGCAAAGTTTTTGAAACTTCCAGTGGAACCAGCTCCATTGTTTAATGTAATGGTGGGAAACGAAAATTATATGGCAGCAGAAGGACTGGTGCAAAATCTGGTGGTGCAGGCCCAAGGAAATATATTTCAATTACCCGTGTATCTTCTTCCGATTTCTGGGGCAGATTTGATTCTAGGGGCTTAGTGGTTGAAAACAATTGGACCGCATGTGGCAGATTATGAATCCTTGAATTTGAAATTTTTGCTTGCTGGAAAATTTGTTACATTGCAGGGTGATGTCGATCAGGTTCCTTCACAAGCTCATCTCCACCATATTCGCATAATGGTTCATACACACTCCATAGCTGAAATATACAGTATGGAATTGGTTGATTCCCATTTACCAAAATCTATATTACCCGAAGTATCTGTTGAGATGGAACCAGAGTTGGCCCTGTTATTGCGCTCATATGTTGCTATGTTTGATACACCCACTTCATTGCCACCTACTAGAGCACAAGATCATTATATTCCACTTAAAGAAGGATCAGAACCAGTGAAAGTTAAACCATATCGCTATCCTCATAGTCAAAAGGAGGAAATTGAAAAATTAGTTGTGGGTATGTTGAAAGAAGGAATTATTCAACCTGGCAAAAGCCCTTTCTCATCCCCAATAATCCTTGTGAAGAAAAAAGATGGTTTGTGGCGAGTGTGTACGGATTATAGAGCTCTTAATGCAATAACTATCAAGGATAGTTTCCCAATTCCAACAGTGGATGAGTTGTTGGATGAATTATTTGGGGCTTGTTTCTTCTCTAAAATGGATTTGCGGTCCGGTTATCACCAAGTCTTAGTCGCACCAGAGGATAGATATAAAACAGCTTTTCGTACACATCATGGTCACTTTGAGTTGTTGATTATGCCCTTTGGTCTTACAAATGCTCCAGCTACATTTCAGAGTTTAATGAACAATATTTTCAAGGAAATTTTGCGCAAATTTTTTCTTGTATTTTTCGATGACATTCTGATTTATAGCACCTTCATCATTTGGAGGTAGTCCTGCAAATTCTCCAACAACATCAATTGTATGCTCGTTATTCTAAATGCTCTTTTGGAGTTAGAGAAATAAAATACTTGGGTCACACCATATCGGGATGCTGAGTAGTAATGGATACAACCAAGTTACAAGCTGTTACAACATGGCCTCAACCGGGTAATTTGAAGCAATTAAGAGGATTTCTCGGCTTGACTGGTTATTATCATCGTTTTGTGAAGAATTATGCTCAAATTGCTGCCCCTTTGACTGATCTTTTGAAGAAAAATGCTTTTAATTAGAATGATTCAACAACAAGAGCTTTTGAGATATTGAAGCAAGCTTTGATGACAGCTCCGGTACTAGCTATTGCAAATTTTTCTGAGCCTTTTGTGCTTGAACCAGATGCTTCAGGGTCCGGGGTAGGAGCTGTTTTAAGTCAGAAGAACCATCCTATTGCTTATTTCTTGAAGAAGTTGTCAAGCCGCATGCAAAAACAATCATCTTATATGCGTGAGTTCTATGCTATTACAGAGGCTTTAGCAAAATTTCGACATTATTTGCTTGGCCATCACTTTGTGATTAAAACTGATCAAAAAAGTCTCAAAGAATTGTTAGAGCAAAGGCTGCAATCCCCAGAACAGCAACAATGGTTGCCTAAATTTATGGGTTTTGATTTCACGATACAATACAAGCCGGGAAAGGAAATATTCCAGCAGATGCTTTGTCAAGGAGTTTTATGCTGGCATGGTCAGAAACTTGTAATCAATGGTTGCGAAAGGTAGCTGTTTGTATTCAAACAGATGAGAAGCTTAAAGCATTGTATGATAAATGTGTGAGTAATAAAGGGAAATATCAGGAATATGTGGTTAAAGATGGTCTTTTGTTTTGGAAAGGGCGTGTCTGTTTATCAGTCCAGGACGTCCTTATCAATGAAATGCTAAATGAATTTCATTCCTCCAAAGTAGGTGGGCATGCAGGAATAGCAAAGACTATAGCTCGAATAGCTTCTCAATTTTTCTGGTCAGGTATGCGACAAAGCATTCGACGATTTGTACGTGCATGTCAAATTTGTCAACAAGCAAAGGTGGAACAAGCTTTACCACCATGTTTACTTCAGCCATTACCCATACTGCAACATGCGTGGGATGATATTTCCATGGATTTTATCACAAACTTGCCACCTTCACATGGTTATACTACTATCATGGTAGTAGTGGACAAATTATCCAAATTTGGACACTTTATTCCCTTAAAAGTCGAGTATACCAGCAAGATTGTGCCTGAGTCTTTTATTCATAATATTGTAAAGTTGTATGGTCTTCCTCGATCCATTGTTTCTGATCATGACAAAGTTTTTATTAGTTCTTTTTGGTAGCATTTGTTCAAAGCTCAAGGAACAACTCTTGCCATGAGCTCTTCATATCACCCACAATCGGATGGCCAACAAAGGCCTTGAACAAGACCTTGGAGATGTATCTACGTTGTTTTGTGTTTGAAAACCCAAAAGGGTGGTTTGCCATATTGCCATGGGCTCAATATTGGTATAATTCATCTTTTCATCACAGCATTGGAATGTCTCCATTTAAAGCTTTGTATGGCAAGGATGCACCTGCTGTCATGCCTTATGAAAGCAGTTCTGCAGATCTGGTTTCGGTTCAAGAAATTCTCCGAGAACGTGATGCAACTTTGCAGCAATTGAAATTGAATTTGATGAAGGCCCAACAATATATGAAAACACAAGCTGACAAAAGAAGACGGGATATACAATTAGAAGTTGGAGATTTGGTGTTGGTCAAACTCCAACCTCATAGACAACACTCGGTGGCTTTAAGGAAAACACAAAAGTTGAGCATGCGTTATTTTGGACCTTTTGCGGTTTTGGGCAGAATTGGAACAGTGGCTTATAAATTGAAATTGCCAGATACTGCTAGGATTCATCCAGTTTTCCATATTTCATTACTTAAGAAAAAATTTATAGGGAGTCCTTCACAACAATTTATTCCTTTACCATTGACAACTACTGAAGTCGGCCCTTCGGTTCAACCCTTCAAGATTTTGGATTATCGTACCATTATGCGAAATGGAAACTTACTTCAACAAGTATTGGTGCAATGGACTAATTTGGATGTGTCAGCAGCCATTTGGGAAGATGCTGCAGAGATAAAGGAGACTTTTCCAGATTTTCACCTTGAGGACAAGGTGGATTTTTATGGAGGGAGTATTGTCACGTGCGTGCCAAATGAGCTGGAGAAAAACAAAAAATTTGTTAGAGCAAGGGGACACATGGAGCATCAAAGAAAAAGCGTGAGACAGAAGAAGGAAAACATCACATTAAAGGACTACGTGCTGTAAAGGAGAGGAGGCTTTTTGGTACCTTCTGCTCTGTCACTCCTTCCCTCTTTTCTATTGTGACCTTATTCTTCTCTGTTCTGATATATCAACATTCTCTATTATAGGTGCTTACTGCAGAATGGATGCACGAGTTTTCTTTTCTTGAATTTATAGTTGTCATCTTTTTCAATATAACAGTGTTTGATTTTTTAACACGTAAATAAAATTACATCCGTTCCAGGGGACTATTAATCACATGCAAAGCAAAATCTTTGCATGGCCAAAACCCTAGGTCCCAAAACAGCGGAGACAAAACAGAATCACTTACCCGTTGAAAACGCGAAACCAATCGGTTCAAGTCGAAGCTGTCGACTCCTGGAATGCAGGGACGCCACCTAAACAACAATGCATCGGGTGTATCAGTGAGAAGGGTAAAAAAAAGGCAAAGAGAATGGGAAGTAATTTTCTAGAGAGAGGAACATCCTTTAGGAAATGAACTTAGATTTTTAAAATACTCATCAGCAATATTAGAACCTATTTCCATTTTTACAAAATGGCCCTTTGCCTTTATCCAAAAATACAGGTTTTCATCCATTCCTTTTAAGTAGGGATATATATATATATATATATATATATATATATATATATATATATATATATATATATATATATATATATATATATATATATATATATATATATATATATATATTTTAAATTTAGGCCCTTACAATTTAAATATGTGAATAGAAATATCTATAATTTAAATTTAAAACATAATTAAATTTAGAATTTTATTTAATTGTAACATAACGATATAATGTGATATTTAATTATCTTTTATATTTAAATGTTTTTTATTTTTAATGTTATTTTTGTGTAATTTAAGGATTAAAATTTAGTCTTTGTATAAGAAATTAGATCTATAAATATGTACAAAGACACATTTCTTTTTCATATTTTCTTATTTTATAAGATTTTTCATAAAATGTGTTTACTATCAACATTTTAGGTGTTTGCAAGACTTCAATTTAATCTTTAAAATCTAAATTTAAATTCTTGGAAGAGTTTCTTCGCAAAAAAATATTGATCTTTATAAATAATCGTTAAGAATTTATCATATAAACAACACTATAGTAGGTACTTAATACTTAGGTAGCTGATTGGTAGAGTTTCTAAAGAATCACGTGATTAAAAGTGTGTTTAGCAAATTAAGATTAAAGCGTTTAAAGATATTGATTGGTCTTGTTCTTTGGCCTCTATATTTACCAATATTATAATTATTTTTCGAGAAATAACGAGGAATTATGATATTTTAATAATTTTTTTTAATAATATTTTGACAATTATTTTATTAATTCGTATATTTGAAACAGAAAAATCATAAATTGTTATATAAACGGTTGTAAAAAATTTATAAAAAAAAAAGTTGTTAAAGATGCATTTTCTTAATAATTTTACGTTGTACCACATAGACATTATTAACAAAATTTAGTTGGTGGTTAGTCACATGTGCTATCTTTTTCAACAGGTCTAAAGGTGAAAATTAAATGCATACGTCTATCTATCTATGATGAGAATATTTAAAATTAGCAAATAGTAGTTCTTATATTTAGAAAATCATCGTTAAAATAATATACCAACTCAAATAATTTCAAATCGTGATTAGATGGGGTATATATTCAATATTTTGGTACATAAATTTGCTTGTTACTTGTGAACTCTTTTATTAGATTTATGTAAAAAAAAAAGTCATTTTTCCCAAAAAAAAAAAGGATCTTTTATTGTTAATTTAAAAATGTGTCAAAATCTAAATATTCACATATAAAAATCAAGAAGATTTTAAAATAGAAGATAACAAAAATTTCCATACGTGATAAATTAGATTTATTTTAAAATAGAAGATAACATAATTTTTCATACGTGATAAATTTAGATTTTAACTGTAAGGATTGAGAAAATTGACCATGAGGGAGAGACATATGTGTCAGCTTGTGAGTGAGAGGATAATAATAAAACCAAAAATTTTAAAACATAAAACAAGTCACTTTCAAATTCATTTTCAGAAGCATGAAAACTCTCTCAAAAGCTAACTTCCTTCTTCTTAGCTTCCATCCATTTTACTGTCACCAATTTCCTCCACTGATCCAATCTGTTCCAACAACAGAAAACAACTAGGAGCTCGAGTTTTTCAAGCTTCAACACCATCAATTCATCATCTTGTTCTTTGACCGGTAAGTTCATCTTCTTCCTCTATGCTTCTTAAATTGGGGACTCATGCATCAATTTCAGATTGCATGTTTTCTTGACACCATTTTTCTTCAATTTCCCTTCAATTCCAGTTTTTTTTAAAACTGTTCTGATCACAAAATTGTGATCCTTAGGGTTGGGGCATAATTCTGAAAAATTAGGGAACCTTGGTAGCAAGCTTTGAGTTGTTCTGTACAAAGCCAGGTAAGGGAAGCTTGATTCTTCTAAGTTCAGTTGTTGAGTGATAGATTATTATCTCTAGTTATAGGAAAATTTGTTGAATTGAAATGCATGTGTGAGTTTGTATGACATTTTGTAGTCTTGCTTGTATCAATGAAAATGTGTATTGAAATTTATATTATTGGTCTGTGATTGATGAGAATTGATAATAGATAAATTCTGAGTTGTATAATTGCGTGCGAGTTGCAAATTTAAAGTCTTAGGAGGAGAATTTAGTTCTACAGATTTTTATGAAAAATGGTTAAGTTAGTTTCAGCATTTGAGTTAAAACTAGGGAACTTGGGTAGTGAAATTTTAATTTAGGTGTTCAGGTATGAAATGGGTATTTGGGACAGTTTAGCTAAGTCACTTGTGACTTATAGACAGTGCATAAATGGTCTAAAATGGTGTCTAGGTAGTACAATTAAGATTTGGTTCTTAAGTTCCTCATAATAGAGTTTTAGATCCAAATTTCATGCATAACTATTAGGAATTGGTGTTATGAACCTGTGTAAACCTCAAACAAGTCCAAAATCATCCCTAGTTCGTGTTAGAAAGGTTAGAAGTTCATAAAATGGTCAAACTCAAAATATGGGTATGTGAGTTGCCAAAATTCTGCAGAAATTCGCCCTGCAGATTATGCAGAGTCGCACAGCGCACTCTGTGCACTCTGTGAATGAGTTTTGGCAGGAAAAATTCGCACAGCGCACCACAGGGTGTGTGCTGAGCGAATTTTCTGCGACAGGATGTGTATTTTTGATGTTTTTCACGTTCTGGGAGTTCCGGACGTCCGTTTTGAATGTTCTTTAGTCGTTTTGGGGGATTTTGACCCTTCCGGAGCCATTGGTGAGGGTCTTCAACCTATTTGAATTACTTAAGTATTGGTAATTCAATATTATAAAGATAATTGTGTTTTCTTTTCTTTTTCTTGTGTGCTGATCCATGTATGATTTTTGATTTATCTTGTATGACTTTAATTAGTATGATATGATGAACTGTGAATGATTAATAACATAAAATCAGTAAAGAAAGGATGGTATATGTATATAAGTTGATTCAAGATTCAAGCGTCATCTCTAGGAGAGATTTAAGTTAAGTTCTGGAATGAATATAGGTAGCTCAGTCTTGGGGGTTTCCCTTAGAGGTCTAATGACTATTCAATCTCACTTAGAGAAGATTAGTTCATGTGGTGAAGAGCAATAGGGGGTCCTAGTCTTGGTTGTCTCCATCGTATATGGGTCAAGGTGACTGATAACAGACTAACCTTGTGTGTGGTAGGGTGAAAACCATTGGCAATGGCTTTGCAAAGCAGTAGAGGCCACCACAAGTGCATAACCCGCCATAGCTCGATATTATTTCCGGATCCGGACGAGTCTAAGTCTTACATCACTTAATAAAACTAAAACTTACCACTTAATAACCGTATTCTTTTATGATTATCATGCTTGTATGTCCATCCTCTTATGGTTAGATTTTAATTGACTTGTATTCTCTTTTGAGTTCTAGCTTACCCTTGCTTGTTTGTTGTTTTCTCTTGTTTGTGCTTGTTTTCTTTTGCAATGATCATCCAATTATGGATGTGAGCAGAGGTAGGAAAGACACCTTTGTTGCAGATATTAGAGGATCCAGATGTTCCTGATACTGCTGATGCTGCAAAGTAGTGTAGCTCAGTTCTTTCGTTGTGTATAACTTAGTCTTCTTTACTCTTTTCCCTTTTGAAAGACTCTATGCTGATTTGTAGAGCTTATATCATATTTTGGATGACTTTATTATATACACTTCATCTGCTACTACTCTTAACTGCTTTCTATTATTATAATATGTTGCATTCCACTTGATATGAATTATACACATATTTTGGGATGTTACATTAACGTTGATAACACTTTAACATATGATAAATTTTGACATGAGTATTACCATCAATTTAATAAAGAGACATTGAATTGTTTACAACTCAATTAAATATAAATTTAAAAAAAGAATTATATATAAAAATCAAATTATTAATTAAGTCTTAAATATAATAGTTATTAAAACATTTTTTATTTATTAAGCAATCAAATGTATAAACTTTCTTCTCATTCAATTCATTCTTTAAGACTAGGATAACAATGGGTCGGGTCGGACATGGATAATGTGATACCTGAACCCGACCCGATGTAAAAAATTGTATCCATTATCCATCCCGTTATCCGTCGGGTATCCGCATAAAAACATTCGCGGATTTTCTTCAACCCACAGATACGCGTTGGATCAGTTTTCTCCAACCCTGAAACACTGGGACTCCAAAAATTGTCGAGTTCATTTTGTCCAAATCTGCACCAAAGCTCATATCTACACCAAAGCATCTCAAATCTGCAAAAAACCATCTCAGATTTGCACCAAACATCTTAGATCTGCCTCTCGCCACCATCTCCTCACGTCGTCGACCACTCCCGATGCGATTCAGTTTCTCAAGCTCCGCGAACGGGACCACCTACTACAGCTGGTTGGCTTCGTCACTAGTCATGGACGGTGCCTGGAATAGCAGAAGAGGAAGTGGCACCGCCAAATTAGTGTAACACTGCACAACGGCAACGTGAAGTCTATGTGATGTCGCTGGAGACGGTGATCCTTGTTGTTGGTAGGCAAAGCGGGGGACGGTGATCCTTGTTGTTTGAAAGAGAAGAAGAAGAAAGAAGAAGATGAAATAATAAGAAGAAGAAAGAAAAAGAAAGAAGAAATAAGAAAGAAAAAAGAAGATGAAAGAATAAAAAGAAGAAAGAAGAAGAGGAAAGAAGATAAAAAGAAGAAATAAGAATGAAAAAAAGAAGATGAAAGAAGAAAGAAGAAGCGAGTCCCAAGGAAAATATATTTTAATATGATTTGATTACTTCTCATTACTTTTTCTGCACCATAAACCATAAAAATTAAAAATAACTTTTCTAACTTATTTTTTAATTTAATAAAAAAATAAAATTGTAATTTTATTTTTTAAACGGGTAACGAATATTCAGATATTAGTTAGTGTGATATTCGAACCCGACTCGTTAACGAACGAGTATTAAATTATCCACTACTCGTTACCTACGGTACCTCTTGACTGTCTAAGATAGACAAGAAGTTCAAACTTATGCAAATTTGCATTCCTTTATTATAATTTATGAATGAAGCGAGATACAAAGATATCAGCTCTCACTGTCAGAGACCACAGCAAATATGAAAAACAATCTTACATTATAAACCAACTGAACTTAAAGCACACACTCCACACAAACTCAGTACGTAATATCATAAGGTCCTTGCTGATAACTTAGATGAATTCAAGCATTGGCCAAAATGTAAGCCTCAATGACTTTGAAAAGAGTATCACTCTTGGCTTTACCAGCTTTGAGTTCATCTTCATTGGGTGAAGCATCTCCTTTGCTGTGATATTTTAGGCTCAGCTTTACGACTGAGCCTCCGTTTGGGCCATCACTGAGTATGGTGTCGATGGTAATCTTTTCTGCAGTGTTTGGCAAAGCAGCACCTCCAACTATGCTGTAGCTGTATCCCAAGTTAGCCTCGTCTATTCCTTCTATTTTGTGCAACACAAACTTTGTCTCTCCATCTGCTCATTCGTTTACAACATTCACATTAATCACTTCATTTTATATGTAAACATAGAAAATGTAAAGAAAATGAAGAAAGACAGTACCCTCAAGGAAAGAGATCTTCTTGATGGTTCCGGGGCCACCGTTGCCCTCAACGATTTCAACACTCTTGAAGGAATCAACAGCCTTTGGGACGATGTTGTCGGCGTCTTTAACAAGAGCCTTGTAAAGGGTAGCAGGAGCCACGGGAGAAGTGGTTTCATCCTCGAATGTGAAAACAGCCATGATCAATATTCTAAATGAGATAACAAAACAGAAGAGAATATAAAATAGGAGAATAGAAGGAGATGTTTGCTGTGTGAGTTTAGCAGATGAGAAACCTCTATTTATAAGCACAATGATATCACTATGTTTGTTTCTATGAATAACTCATAACACACCAAAGTGTGAAATAAACAATCTTTATTAGACTATTCATTGGTCCTTTGTTTACCCATATTATTTTCTCTCTCTCAAAATAAACAATCTTCATAGAGATAGTATGTCATCAAGCATTATTCTTTCTTATTTTTATATTTTCTAGTGTTTGTCAAATATTGCGATTAGAAATCTTTCAAATTCAAAGAAGATAAGTTGTGTACACGTCAATCTTGAGTTCAACGATGGCGACTGTTTGTGGTAAATGTGGTAATAGATAATTTGAGAGGGAACTACGTTAATTCTCTCTTCGGTTTCCCACAATTTTATATTTAAAAACATTACATTGTTATTATAATTAGTATTTTAGTTTATAACTTACATTCCAACCTTTCATTTAATACTATATAAAACTATTAAATAAAATATTATAAAATTGATAATTAAAAATATATATGATATTAATACAAAATATTAAATAACTAAAATAATATAATATATACACGTCATTGCAGATGTATTAAAGGTTTTTCAAAATACAAATAACTCCTATACCACTCATAACATTGTTGGTAAAGTATTAGGATACTTCCTTATTGATATCTCATATGAATTTCTCGTTCAAATTCCTTCAACAATCACCACTACACATATCCACAAAATCATCATCTCAATAAAACACTTAATACTCACATATATTCACAATAAGTGTTAGACATTATTGTAGGTGTTAGATGGACTAAGTGTTAGTTATACATTATTTTAAGAGTTAGACATACGACAAAATAGTGTTGAACACTTAAAGATTTTTTTTAAGCATTTAGAAATTTTTTTAAAACGAAAGCAAAGAGAAAACACTTTTTTTTTTGTTCACTCCAAACTGAGTTACGTCCAGTTTTCGTTAAGTACTCCAAGGAGAAGATAATGAGCAATTTTGCCTTTAAATCCTAGGCCTTTCTTGTCAGATGGATGTTTGCAACCTTTAACTAAGAGACCTAAACACTCGTTTCCTTTGAACATTCTGTTAACACCTTAAGCAAGCTGTCATTTTCAAGTCAAAAGGGTTCAACACATTTAACATCTTCAGCAATATTTAAGTTCTTCTCAAGCATTTCATTTTTTGAAAATAGATTTTCAACTTGTCTTTTGGACTCAATTATCTTCCTCTCTAGGTAACTATTTTGTAGATTCAAAGAATTTACATCGTCCTTAGACGTCGTCAAGTCCATTTTCTAAACTTCATTTTTTAAGAACGTTTTCTATATTGCTTTCTTAAACTTTTGAAAGTGTCTCACAATTTTGAAAAGTTTGATAGCAACTAATTATAAGTCTGAATCGTAGAGTGTAGTTCAGAAAAGTCTACCCCTTCGTCAGAGTCGTCTGACAAATATTCAATGTTATCTACCATGAGGCACACATTTTGCTTATTCTTCTTCCTCTTCATCAGACTCAAACGAGTCTAAATCTTCCCAGGTACACATGAGTGCCTTCTTTTTCTCCTTTTTTGGGGAAAACTGTTTTCTTTTTTTAATACACTCAGACTTGAAGTGTATGAGTTTCTTGTAATCATAACACACCACTAGCCCTTCCTTTCATTTATCTTTCTGATGACTTTTAGATGTTGACCCAACACATCTACCTTTGAAAGGAGTATTCTTCTTTTTCCTCCAAATTGAGTGGATATTCCTAGAGATGAACAATAGTTCATCTTCTTTTTTTTCTTCCATGGAGTCCTCTTCAACATTTGACTCCTCAAAAGGTTATTCTACTTTGAAGGCCTTGGTAGGAGTTCTTCTTAACGATTTTTGGGCTTTCAGGGTAATGTTTTTCTCCTTCCTCAACATTTTGTGTTGTTGTAATTCTAGCTCGAGCATTTTTAGAATTCCAATGAGCTCTTCGAGGCTTAAGCCATCAAGATTCTTAGAGGTTCTTAGGTTTGTCACCAATGGTCTCCACTGTCTAAATAGGTTGCATAAGATTTTATTAATATAATCAAAATTGTCATATGACTTACATAACGAGTGGTTGAATATAGCTTAAAGAATTTACACAAATAAGTGTTATACATTATTGCAGGGCTTAGACATTCTACAAGTAGTGTTGAACACTTAAAGATTTTTGTAAGCTTTTAGGAAGCTTTTTAAAGAGAAAGCAAGGATAAAACAAATTTTTATATTGGTTCACTATAAACTAAGCTACATCTAGTTCCCTTAAGCACTATTAACAGATTAAATTAATCTTTAAAAGATTACAAACGAGTTTGACCACTCTTGGTTTTACAATCTTATTTGGACCAAAATCATGCAAATACACCTTAACAATCCCTCTATTTCATAATACACCATATTTTTACTGGTTTAAAGTCTCAACATGTCCTAAATGACCTCAAAACAATCTTCGTACTTCTACTTTTCTCAAACCACCATTTCCTCAAATACCCACATATTAAAACCCCTAATTTTACTCTAAAACAACTAGAAAATGAACTCAATTGCTCTTTCTCAATCTAACTTCATAATATAACTATTTTCGGACTGAAACCAGTTATACTAGGCCCTATAACTTTTACTAAACTCTAGATTTCACTTTAAAGTCATTATTTCAAAACTTGACATACTAACACTCATCAATTTAAACCACCAAGTAGTAACTCAACCATTTCTCTTCGTTAATATCATTTTCAACACAGTTTTGCATTTACTACCATACTAAGTTCAATGTACATGCACTCACACAACACTTATACATACATATAAAAGCAGGCATACATCATGAAGCATAACAATCACTTATTCACCTAAATTAGAATATTTAAGTTATCATAAACCATATAAACATATCAATAACAAATTGCAAACTTCCTATTACACATATGAAAGACGAAATTAGCTTCACTTACCTTAGGGGAACTACGACAGCTCTAAAAACACTCGCTCGAAGCTTCCATCACAAAGAATTCTAGGAAAAATCCTAAAATTGACAGAATGATGATCGAAATGAAATCTTAGGACTCAAAATTAACCAAGAACTAAAGAAGAAACTCAATTGATACATGCGAGATAGATTTATACGCATGATCATAGACCGTAGATTGATAGAGAAAAATGGTGGAAACTTATTTGCTCTTTTGTAGAAATTGATCAGTAGATATTGAAGACAACTAAGTAATGATCTCCTAGGAATTTCCTGGTCATCAAATAGATGATTGAGGCGTAAGAAAACGTAGAGAGAAGGTTGAGAGAGTTTAGAGAATGAATTTGAGAGAGATAAATTGGGTTTTAAGTAATGAGAGAAATTCTATTTATATTATCCACCTATTTTAAAATAAAATAGTCGGTCTCATTATTTTAAAACACTTATCTACCCTAATACTCTATTTTCTAGGTTCTTACAATTAAAAATTAAAAAAAAAAAATAGTATGAAAACATATGGTCTTTCTATATTCTTTTTATTATGTTTTTATATGATTAATCTTTTCGAATGTATGGTTAAGGTCAGTGCTCAAAGTCCAGAAGGTCGTCTAAAGAGTCCAAAAGCTATCTTTTACTTTAAATCTTCTTATAGTCGTTCATCGAAACTATTTGGAGGGTATCTGCAAATGATACTACAATGTTAAAGTTAGCTCAACGTTTGACAATTCGAGTAATAATGGTACAGTATATACAATCACCTATGTCATATATATATATATATATATATATATATATATATATATTTATAAATTTTCAAATAAAGTTTTTGATTAACAATTATCTAATGACAACATAATTGTTGATAATCATGGTTGCTCAACATTCGAGTTAATTGTCTTCAAAATTAATCAATAATTGAGGTTTTGTGACTATCTGATCATGATGATGATTTATTCAGAGTGTCTTACAAATGTCACTAGTGCAGAAAGGGCTTTAGACGTCAGTTATTTTGTACTTTTAACGTCACCTCCAGAACAAACGTCTTTAAGGGTGACATTAGTGGGACATCAGTTTTTTGCAGGTGCGACGTCGATATAGACGTCGGTTCAGTTCAAAGAACGACGTCTACAAAGACATCAGACATTGCACTAACCGACGTCTAAGGTGACCTTAGACATCGGTCTGTAACACTTTGGACGACTATAAAGTCGTCAAACATTGCATTAACCAACGTCGGTTTGTACATTAACCGACGTCTATGGGTACTATAGTCGTCGGTTAAAACATTAGCCTACGTTTATGAAGTGATCGTTGTGTTTTGGTGTGGTTTTTGTCGTGTCTTGGGATAGCTAGTAGCACCTCCTTCCTTTGCTAGTTTCTTCGTAAGAAAAATTTGCGTCTTTTTGATTTCTCATGGCATTTCAACCCAAAGACAAACCTGGGTCGTTGCTTAGGTTCATTCCGACCGCCAAGGAAAAAGAATATGGTGTATTCTCACCGTATACTTTTTCGTTGGTGGTCGAAATGGACATAGGCAACAACCCAAGTTCGTCCTTGGGTTGATATGCCATGAGAAATCTAAAAAATGCAAGTTTTTCTTACGAGAAAAATAGAAAAGGGAGAAGGTGCACTACGCTACACAAAGACACAACAAAAAAACCGCACCAAAACACAATGAAAACTCATTTTAATCGGTTCAAATGAGAGATAATACATCAAAGATTTCTTTAATCGAAGTAAAAACAACTTTAAATAGTTAAAAGGAGAGGAAACTTACCTGGAAATGCAGAGCAGCGGAGAGAAAAGGCAAAAACGATCAAAGTGTTGGTTCGCAGGATTATTTAACAAGAAATTAGACGTCTGTTGTACACAGGACCGACGTCTATAATCGCAAGCACGTCGGACGCCTGACTAATATGATTCCATTCAATTTAAAAAATAATATTTGTGTTATATATAAACGTCGACTTGATGGGATGAGACGTCTCGTGGGCGGAAACAAATGACTTTTCACATACTTGGTAGGATTATAGACGTCGGTACCTGAGGCAACTGACGTATAGAATTGTATATAGACGTCAATGTGGCGGGATCCGACGTCTATTGCGCTGAAAATAGTGACTATTCACCTGCCTGACAGACATATAGACGTCAGTTAGCAGGAGTCCGACGTCTATATGTCTGACAAGTAGGTGAGTAGCATTAATTTCCATCATATAGACGTCGGGGCCCTGTCGAACCGACCTCTATAAGGCTGAAAGAAATGACTTTTCACCTAACTGTCAGAAATATAGACGTCAGGTTGGAAAGCCCGACGTCTAAAATACTATAGACGTCAGGGATCCACCTAACTAACGCCTATATTGTCAATTTATTTACGGAAATGTCACCAGCCTATATTGCCAACTTATTTACGGAAATGTCACCAGTCGTCAATATACGTCATATTTACCCTTAACCGGCATCTAACGTGTGACGTTAAACGACGTTTTTGTACTAGTGGGCTAATCATCCAATCTCACCATACATTCATATAATAAAATTAGTTATAGTTTTGTTTTTAATTTCTTGACCATGAGGTAATGGTTCATAAGATGTGAAATAAAAACATACCTGAATCATATTTTTATAAACTTGTTTACTTTTAATTTCTGCTTTTTGGTCTTCTCTGCTATCAAACAAAAGGCTAATATGAAACTATTCATATGACTGAATGCAGATAGGTTCTGGTGCTTTTTTTAGACGCCTTCTAGACGCTTCTTTTCTTTTGAAAAAAATGTTTTGTAGATATTGTTGGATAAATTGGACTTTAATAATAACCAGTTTCAGTTTTTAATAATAACCAGTTTAGTGAAAGTAATTCAATACTAAATATTTTAATTGTTTGTAAACAAATATCGCTTTGTATTTTTATAAATATATATATTTTTATTTTGAATCAACATTCTAAAAGAACTGTTTAATATTTCTAAAATCTAATCCTCGTTCTTCTTTAATAAATATAGTTTTTACTATCAATTTTTCTATGACTTTGTTAATCTAATTTTTAGTACGCATTTACAAATGATGCCATGATTTTTTAATCAGTCATATATGATTTTGATGGTTTAATTTGAAATTTTATTATTTAAAATTAACTGCATCATTAATATTTATTTTACTAATGACCACTTGATATTTCTTTAAAAACATAAATATTTAATAAATGTATCAAATTATAATAGAGCTTAAAATCATTATTTCAATCATTTTAACGA
Organism: Vigna mungo; assembly: GCA_036885675.1. NCBI lineage: Eukaryota > Viridiplantae > Streptophyta > Magnoliopsida > Fabales > Fabaceae > Vigna > Vigna mungo. The sequence goes on along the minus strand of CP144700.1, from coordinate 13,913,527 downwards.
TAAAAAAATATGATTCAAAATTATGACAGAAAATTATAATTATTCCTAAATCAAATTTATGATTCAAAATTATTTATTATGAATCGAAACATTTGTTTATTTAAAGCGCAGACTAAAATCAGATTTATTTAATATAAAAAATTATTCATTCCTGAATATACAATGTACATGCAGTCGCCAGGGTTGAACGTAATGTGTCTGCCATTTAACCTGTTTATTAATTTCTTTTTGGAGGAAACTTCTTCTTTGAATTTGAATGATTCTACATCACTTCACAAACAAATAAAATAAATCCTATTTAATATTAAATAAAGAAAAATAGATTGAAAAATATTACACAGATTACACAAGAGCAAAAAATATTAAAAAAATTCAAAACTGAAATAGGGGAAAGACAGACATAAAGATTATTTTTGTTATTTTTTGCAGTGTTTGCAAACATAAAGATTTAGGTTGTTTAAAAGAAATATCATCTCATGAGTTATGAGTTATGATTAAAGTACTTCATACAAAAGTTGCTTAAAAGAAAGGATTTTGATTTAAGAGTGTAAAGAATGAAATGAGACAATAATTAAACTAATGAGTTGGTTCAAGCAGTGAGTGCTATTGCTTTCTTATAAATACATGTCATTCCTCTTCCTAAGAATCACACACAACACAACAGAACACAGTGTACAACAACAAACATCTTCTTCAATCTCATTTAGAATATTGATCATGGCTGTTTTCACATTCGAGGATCAAACCACTTCTCCCGTGGCTCCTTCTATCCTTTACAAGGCTCTTGTCAAAGACGCCGACAACATCGTCCCAAAGGCTGTTGATTCCTTCAAGAGTGTTGAAATTGTTGAGGGCAACGGTGGCCCCGGAACCATCAAGAAGATCTCTTTCCTTGAGGGTACTGTCTTTCTTCATTTTCTTTACATTTTCTATGTTTATATATAAAATGAAGTGATTAATGTGAATGTTGTAAACGAATGAGCAGATGGAGAGACAAAGTTTGTGTTGCACAAAATAGAAGGAATAGACGAGGCTAACTTGGGATACAGCTACAGCATAGTTGGAGGTGCTGCTTTGCCAAACACTGCAGAAAAGATTACCATCGACACCATACTCAGTGATGGCCCAAACGGAGGCTCAGTCGTAAAGCTGAGCATAAAATATCACAGCAAAGCAGATGCTTCACCCAATGAAGATGAGCTTAAAGCTGGTAAAGCCAAGAGTGATGCTCTTTTTAAGGTCATTGAGGCTTACCTTTTGGCCAATGCTTGAATTCATCTAAGTTATCAGCAAGGACCTTATGATATTACATACTGAGTTTTCTTGTGTGGAGTGTATGCTTTAAGTTAAGTTGATTTATAATGTAAGATTGTTTTTTCTTATTTGCTTTGGCCTCTGACAGCGAGAGCTGATATCTTTGTATATCTCTCTTCATCTATGAATTATAATAAAGGAATGCATATTTGCATATAAGTTTGAACTTGTTGTTTGTCTTAAAGAATGAATTGGATGAGAAGAAAGTTGATACATTTGATTGCTTTGTAAATGAAAAAACAAATTTAACTAAATTATGCCTTGGCTGCAAAGCAATGCATGTAGCTTCCAGGCAATCTAACTTTGCAATTCGTTTTGAACAGAACTTCTTTGCGTCCTAGAAGGCTGGGGAATGGCAGGGGAACCATCCATTTTTTCCTCGAACCCGAATGTTTTTAGATATCAACAATTTTTTACTACAATTACATCTTGAATTGGTTTTCCTTTGTTTTTCTACTTCAGTAATATTGTTTTTGTTTAACAACACATGTTCTGTGAAAAATAAACTCTCATATATATATATATATATATATATATATATATATATATATATATATAAAGGCGTTTTTATTTGGGGTACATATTTTATACTTTTATTTTACTTTTAATTATATTTTAACATCAATTTAAATTTAATCTTAATATATTAGATTAATTTCATCGTAATAAAATTAGAATTGTTCATGTAGTTTTAAGGAAAGAAAGGAAAACCAGTAAATATACTAGTATATTATATCTCCATCCAAGAATGTGTAACAGTTGGAACATTGTTTTTGTATTCATAGAAAAGGAATGTATACTGTCTATAACAATAATCAACAAAAGATTGAGGCAGAGAAGAATTTATGAATGAAAAAAATGTGATTGCAATGGCCATAACTTTTATAAACCAATTTGGGATGAAATCATTCTTAAAAATGGAATTTGCGATAAAACAGATAAGGTCGGAGAGGCGGTTATAGAAGACAAAAATAATAACAGAGAAGAATCATACCATACATAGGGTTCAATTCTACCAATAAAGAGAATCAAAGGAAACGTTTGTTTTATTTATATTTTTTTATCAGGGATAAAATAACCTTTTATCTTTGTTTAGTTGCTAAAGAAATTAAATAAGGAGATGTAGAAGTAAAAGTATGTAAATAAAATAAAATAAAATAAAAGATAGATAGTAGACGTGAGATAGAAGGAGAATAAAGATTTAGATAGCTTTAGTTTTTAAAATATATTATTATAAGTGAGGAGATATTAAAGATAGAATTGGGTTGTTTTATAAATATTAAGATATAGAGAGAGTGATGACATTTAAGTTTTAGAAATCCTAGAAACTCTAAATCAAAGAGAGAAGCAAAGGAGAGAGACATTGGGAGAGAAGAGAATAATAACAATAAAAACCCTTAGAGTAAAGGGAAAATTGATGGTGTTTTGGGGTTGTAAATAAAACTCTAGTATTGGTCAAGGTATAGAAAAGCTTACCTATGTTTGTTGTTTATTGTATGTCATGTATTCTTTTTATTATCTTGATTGGTTAATTCTGGATTTGATGCATGTGTGCATAATTATGAATATGAGTATGTATGGTTATGGTTTGGAAAGGGTTTGTTTATGCATGGGGATAAGGTTTATGTTATATTGTGTTAGGTTTCCCTATGAATGTATGATTTTATTAGATATTGGGGTTTTACCATGCATACTCATGATGTAAAGATAGCATGATAAACATGTGTAATGTTTTTAGGTTTTGTTGATTATATAATATTTGTAATCATGGCATTGGATGAATCAAGGGGTGTAAAGTACGGTTTGAGTGTGTTTATAATATGTGTGCATGTATGATGTTTTAAACAAGTTTTCACGTGATTTGGGATTGATACATGGGGGTTGGACCTTAGGTTTTAGTCTAGGAATGTAAATATTCGCGGGAATAATCGATTATTTGGGATGATAATCGATTATCCCTTCACGAGTGACGAATTCTAGTGATTTGTGTTAGGATACAAACAAAGTCGCACATAGAATAAAACAATAGATGGACATGGATTTATATACACATAAGATAGTAAAAGGCCTTTTAGAGTGGTACCAAAAGCAAATCCGTGAGGGCTTAGCCTAGAGCGAACAATATCTTACAATTGTGGAGATCTATGTGTGTGTCAAACCTCCCTACAATTTGCTGTGTAGAACCACTAAGATAATTGAGTATTTTAAGTGATAATCGATTATCATGGCGCATTTTATGTATATGTGTATGTTTCGAGAATAATCGATTAACACTTATTATCATTGATTATCCTAGAGTAGTTTTACTAGAAACAATGCGTTTTGATGAAGAATGAACGTAGACATTGGAATGGTTGTTCGGGTATTGAGCCTTCCTTGTGTGGGGGTGAAGGTGTGTTCCTTGGCCTTATGTGGAAAGACTACATATTTCTTAGCTAGATTGAGGGACTACTCAAATGTATCTGTAAGGGAGGCTATAGATGATCTGTAAGAGAGACTACAAATGTCTTGTAGGGGAGGCTACAGGTGGGTTGTAGGAGTGGCTACAATCGGTGAGGTTGAGTACAAGAGTGAGACAGACTCTTTCCACTGTGGTGTTTATGGAATGGTGATGCTCATGGTGTTGTTTATGATTGGGATGGTCATGATGCTAGTGTATCTATGATGATGATCATGATGTTTCAGATGCTCTAAGTGATGTTATGTTGATAGCGGTGTTACTATAATGGTTATAGTAAGTAGTTAGCTTAGGCAATAATGAGTGGATAGACCAAGGGTCTATGTGTGAGATGTTAGTGATGACATCAAGGGTTAGAGATCAAGGATCGAGGATCAGAGATCGAAAATCGAGTAATTCCTTATGATTGAATTGTTTATGTTAAAGGATTAGGAATCCTATTGTTATTACTACTATGTATGAGTTGTTTGATTTGTTGATATAATCAGTATGCTTATATCTTGTTATTATTATTGTTTTCTCGGTAACTTACCCCATATGTGTTTGTGTGTTTGTAAATTATATTATTGGCAATGATCGTATAATGTGTTATACTTGAGCAAATGATGTTGCTGATATTTCAGAGGCATGATAGATTCGTGAGATGATGGGGGAAATGTTTGGGTTTCTTTCAAAGGTTCTTTTGGTATAGACTTTTTAAACAATGTAATTCTAGTTGTTTTGTTTCCTTTGTTATTTTAATTATTTTTGGAATAATGTAATTGGACAAGGCTTTTTGAACTATTACATGTTTTGAATAAATTATGCATGTTTAAAAGATAAGGTTTTTGAAAAATACGTTTCTGCACTAAAAGAAAAGTTTAAAAATATTTAGTTTTTGTAAACCCGTGACACCCTGGAATTCAGAATGTTACATCAATTAATTGATCTTTTGTGTTTACATATTGTAAATTCATGGTATCCTTGTTAACATGGTCGTGTATGAAATGATGTTTGACCTCAATATGTTTTGCGCGTGAAAGAAATGTAGGATTTTAAGATAAACTAATAGTTTTATTATTATCATAGTAGATAGCTATAGGGATCTTATTCTCGAAGTAGTTATAGTCTTCTACTTGTTTTCTGATCCATAGCAGTTATCAGCACACACACACACACACTTATTGTTTCTGCGTAATTGTATTTTTCTTCTTACTCAACCACGAGAAAAACGCTTCCTTCGATGAAGTGGCAGTCTCCACTTGTGCTTTTGCTTTCAACTTTGTCTTCGGCGTAGTCGACATCGCAATAGCCTTCAATTTGAAGCTTTCGCTTCCTTTGTAGCATAGGCCGAGATTGGTTTCTCTTATCAAATAACGAAAGATTCACTTAATAATGAGATGACTTTCTCTAGGATTTTATTGGAATCTCACACATAGACAAACATTGCACATTATGTCAAGTCTAGACGCAATGAAATACAAAAGTGGACCTATCATTTGACGATAAGTAATGTTGTCCCCTTTTTTTGAGCTTTCATCTAGCCCTAGGCTAGTTGTTGGATGCATTGGAGTCTTCATCTGATACGCGGGGCCCAAGCCCAATAAATAAAGTCCAACAACCCAAACCAAGGAGAAGGATAAAAGTGTCATTTCCACAAAGGGAGGGGGTGAGATTAGTAATAAAGGGGTTGCATCATGAAAGAAGATGGATTGCACCGTAGCTTAGCTTGTTTAAGCACGTGTATGTAATGCCTATTCTAGAACTTCAGCATACACCTCATGCTTGTACATGTGGCACTTGATCCACCTTTGTAGGAGTTAATTGGCACCGTAGATTCAAAGAGTAGGAGTTGAATTCATTCTATAAATTCACTCCTAGCTCTCCTTTGTAAACACTTTTGTTGATATATGAGTTTTTCTCTGCTGATGAATTTCCAGCCCCTAAAACTCTGTCCAAAAGTCACTTCAATGAGCTTTCCTTCTCCATCTAGCTTCCTTCCAGTGAAGGTTGCCTGAGCTAGTTCTCACCACCACCAAATAGCTCTTCAATCCATCACCGATACCCTTAAAATCCACCTCTGCACGCTGCTGCCAAACCACAAGCATTACCTCCGCTGCATCTAATTCTGATCTCGTCTCTGGATCACCATCTAACATCTTCCACTGCCTTCAATATTCACCCTTGGCTGGAGCATCTCTGGCTCTGATACCACTTGATACATCCAGGGGGATGTATAGATGAAGATTCGTGAGATTGGAGTGGAGCAACAACTCTGAAAAGCTTGAAATCCAATGGAACAGTGACTGTGAGGATTCCAGCGCTAGTTTTGAGCAAAGGAGAGTTGCTCTCGGGTTGACGAGTTGGAGAGGATGGTTGTAGCGGAATGAAGGTGTATATGGTAAGGTGAAGTGAAGGCTAGCTTGAGTGAATGGTTAACTACTTCAGAAGGCTTCCACAACGGAAGAAAGTAGCAATGGAGTTGCGAGCAAGGAGAGTGACTTTCGAATGAGAGAATTGTGCTGTCATGTGAGCAGAATTTCTTTTCAATATTTCCAAAAGTGATTTACAAGCTTTGGCAATGAGATTTTATAGCACAATCTCAAGGCCATGTATGGGATGTGATGAGATCCACAAAATATGGATCAAATGCCACCTCATCCACATGTGCAAAGTGTGAATGGTTTCTAGAAAGCCTTATGATTCACGTGGTCTAATAGCTATGCATAAGTGGAAATAACTATGCTAATGCTACCCCTATGATACTATGCGCACCCCATCTTCATATAGCCAAAGTCCATTTTACCCTTCTCCATGTTTTGGCACCTTGATAGCATCTCCTTGGTCTCCAATCTTCCATCCAAAAATAGCAAAGAGTACTTGACCTTTGGGAGAGTGCTCATCTTGAAGCTTCTTGATCATCCCTCTTGTGATAGGTCCTATGGTGCTAGGCCTTCTTGTATCATCCCCTCCCTCTTGAGAGGGATTTGTCCTCAAATCCATAGGGTCTTCATCTTCACTTTCATAACCTGCAAAAGGTTTAAGGTCAGATACATTGAAGGTAGCATGAACACCATATTCAGGAGGAAGATCAAGTTGATATGCATTGTTATTAATCCTCCTTATCACTCTAAAAGGTCCATCTCCTCTAGGATTGAGTTTGGATTTTCTTAGTTGAGGAAATCTTTCCTTTCTAAGATGAACCCAAACTAAATCTCCTTCATTGAAGATTAACTCTTTCTTGCCCTTATTATGTTGCTTGGCATATTTCTCATTTTGTTGTTGAATTTGGTTTCTAACCCTTTGATGTAATTCTTTGATAAACTTAGATTTAGATACCCCATCTTGATGAACAAAATCAATAGAATTTGGAAGGGGTATTAAATCCATGGGTGTCAAAGGGTTAAAACCATAAACAACCTCAAAAGGAGACAATTTAGTAGTTCCATGAACTACTCTATTGTATGCAAACTCAACATGAGGTAGGTACTCATCCCAAGATTTGTGATTTCCTTTAAGAACTACCCTTAGTAAAGTGGAAAGAGATCTATTGACTACTTCTGTTTGACCATCTGTTTGAGGATGGCAAGTAGTAGAAAAAGATAACTTAGTTCCTAATCTAGACCATAAGGTCCTCCAAAAGTGACTAAGAAATTTTGTATCTCTATCCGAAACTATTACCTTAGGTAGCCCATGAAGTTTGACCACATCTCTAAAGAATAACTTTGCAATGTTGCTTGCATCATCTACTTTGTGGCAAGGTATAAAATGAGCCATTTTACTAAATCTATCCACCACCACAAAGATAGAATCAAAACCCCTAGAAGTCTTAGGAAGTCCTAGCACAAAATCCATACTTATCTCTTCCCAAGGGGTTGATGCAACATGCATAGGAGTGTAAAGTCCATGAGGCATTGTTTTAGACTTTGATTCTAAACAAGTAATGCACTTAAAACAATGTCTTTGGACATCCCTTCTCATGTGAGGCCAAAAGAACTTCTCTTTCAACATGTCAAGGGTTTTGTCTACCCCAAAATGCCCCATTAATCCTCCCTCATGTGTCTCTTTGACAAGGAGTTTTCTATGTGAGCCTTGGGGAATGCAAATTTTTCCTTCTTTAAAAAGATACCCTTCCCTCACATAGAATCCCCCTTGTGATTTATTGAGACATTCCTCATAGATATGAGCAAAATCAGGATCTTGTGAATACAACTCAAGAATGTTATTAAATCCAAGAATTTGAGCTCTCAATGTGCCTAAAAGATTAATTTTCCTTGATAAAGCATCAGCCACCACATTGGATTTTCCTTTCTTGTATTTAATAACATAAGTGAATTGCTCAATAAATTCCAACCACTTAGCATGCCTCTTTTGTAACTTGTGTTGGCTCTTCAAATACTTAAGTGATTCATGATCACTATGAATGATAAACTCCTTAGCAACAAGGTAATGTTCCCAAGTTTGAAGAGCCCTCACAAGTGCATAGAGTTCTTTGTCATAGGTGGGGTAATTACAAGAGGCACCATGAAGTTTTTCACTAAAATATGCAATTGGGTGTCCTTCTTGTAATAATATTGCACCTATGCCAAATCCAGAAGCATCATATCCTAGCTCAAAAGTTTTGGAAAAATTTGGTAGAGCTAGAATGGGTGCTTGTGTAAGCTTCTCTTTGAGTAGCTCAAAAGCTTTTTGTTGTTTTTCCCCCAATGGAATGTAACATCTTTTTTCACCAACTCATTGAGGGGTGAAACAAGATTAGAGAAGTTAGGAACAAATCTTGGAGGAGGTCAATCTTGTATGGCCATGGAAGCTTCTTACTTCTCCTACATTCTTTGGAGGAGGTCAATCTTGTATGGCCTTTATTTTTTCTGGGTCCACATGAACCCCATTTTTGGTAACCACAAATCCAAGAAATATGACACTATCAACACAAAAGGTACACTTGTCAATATTTGCAAAAAATTTGTGTTTTCTAAGAATTGTGAAAACAATTCTCAAATGATTTTCATGTGCTTGCAAATTTTGACTATATACCAAGATGTCATCAAAGTAAACAACTACAAACCTCCCAATGCAATCCCTAAGGACATGATTCATAAGTCTCATGAATGTGCTTGGAGCATTTGTAAGACCAAAAGGCATAACTAGCCATTCATATAATCCAAACTTGGTCTTAAAGGCAGTTTTCCATTCATCACCCTTTTTAATTCTTATTTGGTGATATCCACTTTTTAAATCTACCTTTGAAAATATTTTTGCTCCATGCAATTCATCCAACATATCATCAAGCCTAGGAATGGGATGTCTATACTTGATTGTGATGTTGTTGATAGCCCTACAATCACAACACATGCGCCACTTCCCATCCTTTTTTGGTACAAGCAATACTGGTACAGCACATGGACTTAGACTCTTTTGAACTAAGCCTTTATCTAGCAACTCTTGGACTTGGGTCTCAATCTCCTTAGTTTCTTGGGGGTTTGTCCTATAGGCAGGCCTATTAGGAAGAATTGCCCCTGGAATGAAATCAATTTGATGTTCTATTCCTCTTATGGGTGGAAGCCCTTTTGGAATTTCTTTTGGAAATAGATAATCAAATTCCTTCAAAAGTTTTTGAATGGGTGGAGAAAGAGTTGAAGTCTTGGAATCACTAGATATGCATGTAAGTGTTCCTTGACATAGAAAGAGTTGTTTAAAAGGACTTCATGTTGAGTGACCTTGGGTGGCACACTTGTCTCACCACTCTCTTTTGATTTTCTATTTTGAGCCCTTTCTTGCTTCCTTAAAGACTTCATTTGTGCTTGATCCTTGGCCACTTGAGTAGGACTCAAAGGATGAAGCACAAATTTCTTGTCTTTTTGTTGAATGGTGATGGTATTGGTTAGACCATGGTGAATAGTATTATGATCAAATTGTCATGGTCTCCCCAATAGGACATGACATGCTTCCATGGGAACTATATCACATAAAACTTCATCTTTGAAGTTCCCAAAGGAAAATGCCACTTTTACTTAACTCTTGACTATTATATCCCCATCTTCATTTAGCCAATGAAGTTTGTAAGGTTTTGGATAGGGTATAATGTTAAGCTTCAACTTCTCAACCAACCTTGTACTACAGCAATTGCAACAAGAACCACTATCAACAATGAGAGAACAATGATTTTCTTGGATTTTACATCTTGTATGAAAGATGTTCTCCCTTTGTGATAGGTGTTCATGACTTGGTTGGTTGCTAAGTATCCTTCTCACCATGAGAAGTTGTCCTTCATCAGCATAGACTTCCTCTTCTCTTTCCTCTCCCTCACTTTCACTTTCACTAGTTGGGGTATCACTTTCACTACTATAAATGTCCTTGCCTTTCAAAATGATGTTTCTTTTTGTAGGACATTGAGTAGCCACAGGACCCCTTCCTAGACATTTAAAACACTTGATCTCACTTGTTCTTGTGTGTGAGGGTGTTTCTTTCTTGGGTCTCTCTTCTATTTTGGCTAAAGGTTTAAATGACTCTTTTTCTTTAAAAACTTTCTTTTCAAAAGTAGGTTGAACTTGAATTTTTTTAGAAGAAGATTTTCTCAAGTTTTGTTGTTCTACCTACACATTTGAACAAGATCATTCAAATCTCTATAAGGCAGAAGTTCAACCCTATCTCTTATTTCAAAATTGAGCCCACTTAAAAATCTAGCTAAAGTAATTTTTGGACCCTCTACTATGCTTGCCCTCATCATATATAACTTCATCTTTTGTCTATATTCCTCAACTGTCATAGACCTTTGTTGTAACCTTTGGAGTTTATCCATGAGTTCCCTATTGTAGTAGGAGGGAATGTGCCTCCTTCTAAGGGCAGACTTAAGATCATTCCAATAATGGATGGGAGGAGCTTGATGACTAAGCCTCTCTTGGACTAAGGCAGTCCACCAATACAATGCATACCCTTGAAAGCTTAGGGTAGCTAGAGAGACCTTCCTCTCTTCACTCACTTGGTGGCATTCAAACAATTGTTCCACCTTCATCTCCCAATCAAGATAAGCCTCTACATTGTCCTTCCCATGGAAGTGAGGCAACACCACATTGACTTCTTTTGGTGGTGGGGGTGCATGAGAATTTCTTCTATGCCTTCTTGAAAAAGAAGACTGATGAGGGTAATAATCACCCACATTCAAAGGTATCCCTCCCTCTTGAGAATAATCACTATGACTCCCCCTTGACTTTTCCCTCAACAATCTTAATTCATTTTGAATGACAGCATTTTGAAGCTCCCTATTGACCTTTTCCTCATTTATTTCCCTTCTCATTTCCTTGAATTCATTAACTAAAGCTTGAAGAGAAAAATTTTCTTTTTCACTATCACTAATCCTAGGAGAATGCCTTCTAGACATTATGATGGACTTAAACACAAAACAAAGAAAAACAACAAGGATTGGGACTCTAAGATTCGGACTCTAGGCGCGCTCCTAGTCCTTGAATGAAAACAATGAAACTTGAAAGTAAAGATGGAAAAATAAAGGTGAGGTCTCCTATGGTGAGGCTTAGACTTTGGATCTAAGACACACTCACCGACTACTCAATTTTAGGTGATGAGACTTCTTGAGTCTAGTTAACAAATGAGGGAAGAGGACTTATGAACTCTACCACCTCACTTGCTTGAATTGGCCCTTTACAACCAATGAAAATTACAAAGGAAACTTGGTAGTATGGAGAAGAAATTAAAAATAGGCTAAGGAAATAATGTATGCAGCTTTAGTTGCTCTCAAAGAAGCTTGAATATAATGGATTCACACACAAATCTCTCAGCTGCAAGTGATCACTCAATCTGGAAAACTCTGCTGAAATGGATGTTGCTGCTGACTGCAGTGTTGCTGTCACGCAACCTGCAACAAGTCTGATGCAGAAACGATCACAATTTTCCTCAGCCAAAGGCCACCTTCTTGCACTTGTCTTTCCTAATTGAACCTTCTTTGATGCTTCCACTTGTGATAAACCTTCTGAGGTATAAACCACCTATCCAACAAGCCCACTAGTCACTGAAAATGTCACCACATTTGCTATAATTTTCGCAACCAATGGACAGCAACACCAGGAATTTCTTCAAACAGTTGGTGTGCAGAGTATTTTAAGTTCGAAAAACAAGCAATTAAAGGGTGATCAAACACGGTGGCACCTCAAATGGATCCTTAGAAGGGCTCTAGAACAGATTTAAAACACAAGAAAAGACTATAAACCAGAATCCAATACGAAATGGCTATGCAACGAATTTGGACTAAACTGTTTGATGAAAGGTCTGAATGAACTTGCACTAGTTTTTGACAGCAAAGTTCAATGCAACCAGAATTTCGAAACTGATGATGCAATGGTCCTATTTGCCTTTTAAATGTTTTTAATAACTCTTTTGAACTGTTATCTTGCTTTTCTATGGACCATAGGCTTTTGTTGCATCCAATGGTGTGAAATCAAACAGCAAACAATGCAGTATTTTAACACTCACAGCATAGCTCTCGGTACAATGAATTTTAGTGCAGAATTTTTGACCAAATGAACAGTACTGCATATAGGCTCAATCCAATGATTCAAACATATTTTAATGATGATTTAAGACTTGTTGAAGCTAATTTGATGGATCAAAACAGCATATATCAGATTTTCACTACTGCAGTACCAAATTTCCACTAAAATTCACAACTAGCATGGTCAAAATTCAATTGGATTGTAATTCTGGTTTGAAAACAGCAAAGAGAGTTTGGAAATGGTATTTGAACGTCGCAAATGAAAAAAGAATTTGAATGGCTTCTAACCTTTCTACTAGAGCATAGATTTCAGTGAAGTCAATGCCTTTTTGTTGTGAGTAGCCTTTTGCAATTAATTTTGCTTTGTTTCGAATCACTTTTTTGTCCTCATCGAGCTTGTTGTGATATACCCATTTAGCTCCAACAACATATTTTCCCTAGGGTAACTCTACAAGTTCCCATATATCAATTTTCTTGAATTGATCGAGCTCTTCCTTCATATCTTTTACCCATGAATTATCTTTCGGAGCTTTATGGACATTTGATGGCTCTATTTGAGAGATAATGGTAGTGTATGTATCGGAGGGGGTAATTTTTAAAAGAGTATTGCGCAGTAGAAATAATACTCAGAGAGCGTAAAGCGTATTAAGTCACAGTTGAAACGATTTTAGCCTTTTTTATAAAAAACAATTTTCTTTCAGAAAATTAACCAAGCAGTTGATGTGCGTTAAAGTAAAATGAGTATAGGGCATAAGAAAAGCACACAAGGATTTTTATACTGGTTCAATTCAACAAAATCTACGTCCAGTCGTTAATCACTACAAATAGTGATTAACAGTTCCACTAAAAAGGATTTAACAGATTACAATGAAAAGTACAGAAATAGAATGAAAAGAACCACTCTACCAACTTGAAGAGAACTGCTCCGGCAATCGACAAACGATTCACGAGCTTCTCCTTTCACAAGACCAGGCAGAGAACCTTGCCAACTTGAAGAGAGTTCACTTCGACTACCGACACACGATACGTAAGCCTCTCCTTTCACAAGACCAGGCAAGGGAACAAAGTAAACAAAAGCTCTTAAGAACGTTCCTCTGACTACTCAGTGTTCTAAGCTTTCTCAATTTACACAAAAGTTAAGTTCTGAAGCTTTCAAAAACCAATTATATAGCCAAGCACACTGAATGCCAAAGGTCAGCTCCCAACTGCCATGAATAATCGATTATTGTAAGTGATAATCGATTATTCAAGTCCGTTATAGAAATTTCAAAAAGTGATAATCGATTATTTGAAGTGATAATCGATTATTCAAGTGTGACTTGTGATAATCGATTATTGCTTCATGATAATCGATTATTTTAGTTCAAAAGCATATGATAATCGATTATACCTTAATCATAATCGATTATACAAGTAGAAATTACAATGTTTATCATTTTCCTACTACATTCAAAATCTACAAGTTGCTTTTTAAGTATTCTCCTATTACAATCAAAAATTACAATTTGCAGCATCATCAAAACTTGTCTTCAGGTTTTACCAATACTCCCTTATTGGTAACAATCTCCCCCTTTTTGATGATGATAAAAAAATCCTCTTTTAAAAGCAACTCAGTTTTACCTGCAATACATACAAACTAAAAGAACAGCCACAGAGTTAGCAGTACCTGTACAATTGAAAAATATTTTTGCCCTAAATATTTCTTCTCCCCTATAATATTTCTAATCTCCCCCTTTTTTATCATAAGCAAAAAATAAAAATCTCCCCCTTAATATGAGCTCCCCCTCAAAAAGATAATATATGCATAAAAGTTCATTATATTAAAAACAGAAATGAATTACAGGAAATTTATAAAGATTTTAACGACAAAATGCCACAAAGAAAGCAATCAATCTTAGGAACCTAAAAACTAAAAGTCAGGACTAGGGGATCTTTCAGTAGGTGGGATATTGAGATGATTCTCAATGTTATGTAGTCGAACATCAATCTCAAGAAATTGATCAATTAAGTACTCATCAAGAGATTGTTGTCACTCATGTACTTCATCAAAATGTGTCTTCTGTGCTAGACTCATATCCTCCAATTGTTTAGATAATCGTGCAAAGTGTTCTTCCATAGAAGTTGAGGAAGAAGAGGGTATGTGAGAGGGTCCAACATCAGATGGAGCAGCATCATTTACTGGGTCAGCCATATGAGTGTCCATATCATCATCTTCATCATCATCAGGATGGTCATCATCTTTGTGAATAAGGACTCGTCCCCTGGTAATGAATCCCATCTGACGAAAGGTAGTATCTCTAATTTCTGATCCCACAGCTTCAATGGTTTGAACAAGTTCTCCTTCAACAGGTACTCCTTTATATTCTAAAATCCTAGAAATGAGAAGAGCATAAGGAAATTGATAAGAATGGGATTTCTTTGCTTTTACCATGGTGTCAGCAATGAGAGCAGGTCAGTCGATGTATATGTGATTTAAAATCCCATACAAGATAAGTAAATCCTGCTCAGAGCATTGAGCATGGTTGGTTGCTCTAGGACAGAGAATCCAAACAATCAAGTAGTGAATCATCCTCTCTTCAACTTTGAAACCTCCAACCAGTAGTTGCCTTCTATTTGTTTGCCTCTCGGGATGTCGCAAAAAGGATTGGAAAGTTAGCAACCTGTTGAAGTTTTCAAGTCCTAAATGGACTTTGACAGCATCATCCCAGATAGGAAGTTGAGCAACATTTGTCCAAACGTCATCATCATCTAAAATGATGCGTACGCCATTGACCTTGGTAGATATTATCCCATCTCGATAGCGCAAGTTGAAGTAGAAAACTCTTATGAGATCGGGATAAATATTTCCTTTTTGTTCTACTAGATGTGCTAACCCCTGCTCAGCAAAAGTATTTGGAAATTGAAACCAATAAAAGCGAAAAAAATCAAGACGGATATACTTTACCGCCATGATTTTCCTTTCTTGCCAGGAGTTTACGAAATCTGCATGTTTCTCTGGATCGGAGATCCATCCATCTATGTTGGCGAGTCGTGGTTGAGAGGAGGAAGAGGCTCCAGCTGTTTTGCGATGATACCTTCTTGGTTCAGCCATGGATGAAGATGGAAAAGATGAAGGTTTATGAAGTGAAAGAGAAATGAAGAGATTTTGAGCTCTGGATTTGATTTTAGCAGTATTTGGTTGCAAAGAAGTGACTAACAATCGATTATGGGGGGCTATTTATAAGAAAAATGGAAAAACTAGCTGTTTATGGCCGTTTATAGCCGTTATGGGACGCTCCAACGACTCTATTTTTGAAACTGTTAGCGTGACAATCGATTATGGCTCGTGATAATCGATTATCAGTTCATTAATCTCTGCCCAGAATTGCATGATAATCGATTATGCCCGATGATAATCGATTATCTGCTCAAAGTTTTCCAGAATTGACTTTTATGACTAAATAATCGATTATGACTTAGTGACAATCGATTATGACGTGTTAAGGTCACAAAAAATGCAAGATTTTGCATAGACTTTGATTCTAGGACATGTCTAATACTCCTAATTCTCTTCTAAGCTCAAAGAATTTATCTTTAGGTAGAGCTTTGTTAAAAATATCAGCTAACTGATGCAAGGTATCAACATATTCAATTTGACAATCCCCCTTTTGAATATGGTCTCTTAGAAAATGGTGTCTAATTTCTATGTGTTTAGATCTTGAATGCATTATGGGGTTCTTGGTCAAGTTTATAGCACTAGTGTTATCACATTTTAGAGGAATATTGTCAAGGAAGCTATCAAAGTCTTCCAGTTGTTGTTTCATCCATAGAATTTGAGCACAACAGTTTCTAACTGCAATATATTCAGCTTCAGTGGTAGACAAGGCTACACATGCTTGTTTCTTTGAGTGCCAAGACACTAAAGAACATCCTAAGAAATGACAGGTTCCACTAGTATTTTTTCTATCAATTTTACAGCCACCATAATCTGCATCAGAATATCCTATTAAACCAGGTGAAGCATCAGAGGGATACCAAAGTCCAAATGAAGTAGTTCCCTTAAGATATTTTAGGATTCTTTTAACTGCAGTTAAATGTGATTCTTTAGGATTAGCTTGGTATCTAGCACATACACATACACTCTGCATAATGTCTGGTCTACTAGCAGTCAAGTATAGCAAAGATCCTATCATGCCTCTAAACATGGTTTCATTCACTCCTTTTCCAGTTTCATCCTTATCTAAATAACATGAGGTACCCATGGGTGTACTAGCTTCCTTGCAGCTATCCATTCCAAATTTTCTAAGAATTTCTCTACAGTATTTAGTTTGAGATATGAATGTTCCATTATTCATTTGTTTTATTTGTAGTCCTAAGAAAAAATTTAATTCACCTATCATAGACATTTCAAATTCTCTTTGCATTATTTTTGCAAACTCTTCACACAAAGAGTCATCAGTTGAACCAAAAATGATGTCATCTACATAAACTTGCACAAGCAAAATATGTTTCCCTACTTTCTTAATGAACAAGGTTGAATCAACCTTTCCTCTAGAAAATTTATTTTCAATCAAAAAGGTACTAAGTCTTTCATACCAAGACCTAGGTGCCTGTTTAAGACCATAAAGGGCCTTTTTCAACTTGTAAACATGATCAGGAAATTTAAAATCTTCAAAACCAGGAGGTTGACTAACATAAACTTCTTCTTTTATAAAACCATTTAAAAATGCACTTTTAACATCCATTTGATACAGTTTAAATTTCATCAAAGATGCATATGCAAGTAATAATCTAATTGCTTCTAACCTGGCTACTGGTGCATAAATTTCATCGTAATCAATACCTTCCCTTGACAGTAGCCCTTCGCAACTAGTCTTGCTTTATTCTTTATGATGTTTCCATCCTCATCATGCTTGTTCCTGAATACCCATTTGGTTCCTATGACTTGGAATTCTTCTTGTTTTGGAATGAGTTCCCAAACATCATTTCTTTCAAATTGATTTAGCTCTTCTTGCATGGCAATGCACCATTTGTCATCTTGAAGAGCTTCCTTTATATTCTTAGGTTCTATCTGAGATACAAAAGCAACAGTTAGACAAAAATTATTATAATTATGTCTAGTGGTTACCCCTTTTGATATATCTCCTATGATGTTGTCCAAAGATAGTCCTCTTGGTTGTTGATAGCTTTTGGAATCAACAACTTGGGGTGATTCTCGAAGTTCCGGAGGATAATTTTCATTTAGATACATCTCTTCAAGAGCTTCTCTTAAGTAATCCCCATCACCTGCAATGGGTTTATTTGACTCAAGAGGATTTTCCTCAAGGTCTACAATCTCATCAAAGACAACATGCATAGATTCTTCAATAATTAGTGTTCTTCTATTGAACACACTATAAGCTTTGCTAGTTAACGAATATCCTAGAAAGATTGCTTCATCAGATTTTGCATCAAACTTTCCAAGATTATCTTTTCCTTTATTTAAGACAAAGCATTTGCATCCAAAAATTTTCAAATGAGATATATTTGGTTTTCTACCATTCAACAATTCATAAGGAGTTAATTTCAAAATTGGCCTTATAAGCATTCTATTTAACACATAACAAGCAGTGCTTACTGCATCAGCCCAAAAGTATTTTGGAACATTAGATTCACTCATAAGTGATCTAGCTAATTCTTCTAATGATCTATTTTTCCTTTCAACAACACCATTTTGTTGGGGAGTTCTAGGTGCAGAAAAATTATGTGTAATGCCATGTTCTTCACAAAACTTTTCAAAAGATTCATTTTCAAATTCACCACCATGATCACTTTTCAAAGTTTTGATTTTCAAATCTTTCTCATTTTGAATACGTTTAGCAAAAATTTTAAATGCTTTGAAAGCTTCACTTTTCAACGTTAAAAAGAAAGTCCAAGTAAATCTAGAATATTCATCAACAATTACAAGAGCATAGTAATTTCCACCAAAAATTTTAATTCTAGATGGTCCAAACAAATCCATATGCAAAAGTTCTAAGCGTTTTGATGTTGAAATCATGCTTTTAGAAGAAAATGAAGATTTAATTTGTTTACCTTTTTGACATGCAGTGCATAATTTGTCCTTTTCAAATTTTAATTTAGGCAAACCAATTACAAGATCTTTTGAAATTAGTCTATTTAAATGTTGCATATGAATATGTGCAGCTCGTTTATGCCATAACCAAGGATTTTCCTCTTTAGCAACTAAACATGTTATGCTATGACTAGATGCACTATCAATATCAATCAAATATATGTTATTGTGCCTAACACCTTGCAAAGCAATATCAGCAGAATTTTTAAAATATACAGTGCATTTATCACTTTCAAAAGTTACCTTGAGACCTTTGTCACATTGTTGACTTATGCTTAGAAGGTTATGCTTGAGACCTTCAACATATAAGACGCCTTTTATGGTTAAGGTGTCTCCTCCTCCAATGTCTCCGGTACCCATGATTCTACCTTTGTTGTTATCCCCGTAAGTCACAAATCCCTGCTTTTTCTTCTCGAAAGAAATAAATTTGTTTTTGTCATCGGTCATATGTCTTGAGCATCCACTATCAAGATACCATAATGACCCTTTTGACTTTGATTGTTCCTACAAAACAAGTTAGCAAGAATTTTAGGTCCCCAATCTTAATATGGGTCCTTGGGGTTAGTTTTTGCAAGATTGCATCATTTCACAGCTTTAACCCATGCATATTTTCCACTTGGCACACCAACATGTTTGATATTACACTTGTTTGATGTGTGACCATGTTTCATACAGTAAAAACAACATACATCACTAACTTTGTTTTTAACAAAAGTTCCTTTAACAACCCAGATTTTTCGAGTTCTTTTTTACCTTGGATTTATAATTTTGATGCATGTTTCTATTTTTAATTTTGCTTTTATTAAAATTTGTTTTAGCATGTGAATTTGTTTTAGTTGCCTTAGCAAGCAAATTTTCAAGTATATCAATATCAAACATATAGCTCTTGCATGATAACCATTCAACAGGTTCAACAATAGCATTTGAGTCAGACAATTTTATTTCTAAAGTACTGACTCTGTTTCTTAACACAACTTCATCATCAAGCAGTTTATCATATTTCAATTTTAAATCACTGTGCTCTTTTTGAAGTTTTTTATGTGCAGCATCAAGTTTTTCAGATTCATTCATTAATTCAAAGAAAGCTTTTTGTAAATCTAGTTCACTTGATTCAAAGCTGGAATTACTTACTTGACTTCCAGTATCTTCAGAATCTGCCATCAGACAAATGTTGGCTTCTTCATCTGAATCGCTTGAGCTTGTTGAACTTGAGGCATTTTCCTCCCAAGCTATGTATGCCTTCTTTTTCTTTTGAAATTTTCTTTCCTTCTTGTCATCACTTTTCTTAATCTTTGGACACTCAGATTTTACATGCCCTCTCTCTCCACAACTAAAACATTTTACGTTTGAAGGAGATTCTTGACTTTCTCTCCTTTCTTTATGAAATTTTTCCTTTCCCTTTGCCTTCATGAATTTGGCAAACTTCTTTATCATGAGACTCATGTTTTCCTCATCATCGGAATCATCTTCTTCAGTTCTCTTAGAACTTTTTCCTTTAGAGATTTCAGATTTGAAGGCTAATGTCTTTCTCTTGCCTTGATCCTCTTCAGCACTAAGTCTTCTCAAGTCAAGCTCGTGCTCACGAAGTTTTCCAAACAGGATTGGCTTTGTCATCTGAGTAAGATTTTGAGACTCCGAGATGGCAGTCACCTTTGGTTGCCAAGACCTGTCCAATGATTTTAGAATTTTAACATTTAATTCATCAGTATCAAATATCTTACCCAACCCTGTCAAGTGGTTCACTATGTGAGTGAAACGCTTTTGGACATCAGAAATTGTTTCTCCAGGTTGCATTCTGAACATCTCATATTCTTGAATGAGAGTGTTCTTCCTTGCCCGTTTCACGTCCTCAGTACCCTCATGTGTGATTCTCATAACTTCCCACATTTCCTGTGCTGTGTTACACACTGAAATTCTATAAAATTCATCAAGCACAACAGCAGATGAAATAATATTGCGAGCTTTAATATCAAACTGAGCTCGTCTATTTTCCTCAGCAGTCCAATTAAAATAAGGTTTTTCTGTTTCTACACCATTTACTGTACTCATAGGAATATAAGGACCATTTTGTACAGCTTCCCAGATGCCTCTATCAACAGACCCCATAAAAATTCCCATTCTTACTTTCCAAAAAGCATAGTTATCTCCAGTAAACAACAGAGGTCTGTTAATGGACGCACCCTCAGCATAAACAACGTTTTAAATGTGATCGGACATTTTCGCAAAGATTTTGAAAGAATATCAAAGCAAGCTCTGATACCAATTGTCGGTATCGGAGGGGGTAATTTTTAAAAGAGTATTGCGCAGCGGAAATAATACTCAGAGAGCGTAAAGGGTATTAAGTCACAGTTGAAACGATTTTAGCCTTTTTTTATAAAAAACAATTTTCTTTCAGAAAATTAACCAAGCAGTTGATGTGCGTTAAAGTAAAATGAGTATAGGGCATAAGAAAAGCACACAAGGATTTTTATACTGGTTCGATTCAACAGAATCTATGTCCAGTCGTTAATCACTACAAAGAGTGATTAACAGTTTCACTAAAAAGGATTTAACAGATTACAATGAAAAGTACAGAAATAGAATGAAAAGAACCACTCTACCAACTTGAAGAGAACTGCTCCGGCAATCGACAAACGATTCACGAGCTTCTCCTTTTACAAGACCAGGCAGAGAACCTTGCCAACTTGAAGAGAGTTCACTTCGACTATCGACACACGATACGTAAGCCTCTCCTTTCACAAGACCAGGCAAGGGAACAAAGTAAACAAAAGCTCTTAAGAACGTTCCTCTGACTACTCAGTGTTCTAAGCTTTCTCAGTTTACACAAAAGTTAAGTTCTGAAGCTTTCAAAAACCAATTATTTAGCCAAGCACAATGAATGCCAAAGGTCAGCTCCCAACTGCCATGAATAATCGATTATTTTAAGTGATAATCGATTATTCAAGTCCGTTATAGAAATTTCAAAAAGTGATAATCGATTATTTGAAGTGATAATCGATTATTCAAGTGTGACTTGTGATAATCGATTATTGCTTCATGATAATCGATTATTTTAGTTCAAAAGCATCTGATAATCGATTATACCTTAAGCATAATCGATTATACAAGTAGAAATTACAATGTTTGTCATTTTCCTACTACATTCAAAATTTACAAGTTGCTTTTTAAGTATTCTCCTATTACAATAAAAAATTACAATGTGCAACATCATCAAAACTTGTCTTCACGTTTTACCAATACTCCCTTATTGGTAACAGGTAGTATAAGGTTGTTTGTGATACGACCTTGTTCTTACATTCTCGTTTAGATTTCTTATGATTTTCTCTGAAGGATGGTTCTTGAGTATTAGATGATGTAGACTGTTGGGTTCCCTCCTTTCTTCAAGTTTATGCTTGGATAATTTCTCTTATTGAGGCTTTTTTGAACCGTTGAGTATTTCCAATGATGTAGACGTGTTTTCCTCTTTAGATGATATATCGTTTATCTGAAGTTTTTAGAAGGAATCATCTAACTCTGACTTGTTTAGGTCAGGTTAATGGTTAAACTTTATATGAATGACTTCCTCTACTTTTAAGGTTCTAGAGTTGTAGGCTGACGTCCTCTACTTTTAAGGTTCTAGAGTTGTAGACTCTAAACGCTCTTGAGGTTTCTAAATAGTCAAGCATGTTCCTTCATTACTCCTAGAGTCAAATTTCCCTAAACTATCTTTGATGTTTAGTATGAAGCAATGACATCCAAAAGGATGAAAGTAGGAGATGTTAGGTCTTTTATCCTTCCACAATACATATGGCGTTTTATTAACAGTTTGCTTGATATAAACTCTGTTTTGAAAGTAGCATACGATGTTAACTGCTTATGCCCAGAAGTGCTTGGAAAAGTTAAAATCGTTCAAAATAGTTCTAGCCATTTCTTGTAAAGACTTATTTAACCTCTTAACAACTTCATTTTGCTGTGGAGTCCTTGGAGTTGAGAAATTAAGCTTAATGTTAGAGTTTTCACAAAAGTTTTGAAAATGCTCATTTTCAAATTCTCCTCCATAGTCACTTCGGATAAAGATAATTTTCAAACTCTTTTCGTTTTTTATCCTTTTACAGAGTTTACAAAAGGAATCAAACATCTCATCCTTGTGAATAAAAAATAGTACCCATATCCATCTAGAGAAATCGTCTACTACTACAAGTTCATAGCGCTCACCACTCATAAACGGTTCTTTTAGGTCAAAACAAATTTATATGAAGCAATTCAAGAGGTTGTTTAGTTGAAACTTTTTTTTTGCTCTTGAAAGATTCCTTTTCTTGTTTGTCTTTCATGCAAGCTTTACATAAGATTGTATCATTGAATGATACTTCTAGCAATCCTCTTACGAGGTCATGATGTTGTAGCTTTGAGAGTAATCTCATACTTGCATGTAAACTCTTATTATATCATGATATTGTCTCGTCTTTCATAGATACCAGACAAGAAACACTTTGAGATTGCAGTTCATTTAGATTTATTTTGTACAATTGCATATTAAATACTAATAAACTACTATTATCTAAGACTTTATAATGGCCTTTTTCAAATACAACATTGTATCCACTATTACACAATTGACTTATGCTCAACAGATTATGTTTTAGGCTATGTTGTAATAAAATGTTATCAATGGAGGGAAGAGGTTTGTACCTATCTTTCGAATTTCGATAATTTTTCCCTTTTGGTTTTCTCCGAAGGTGATTGATCCTCATTTCTTGCTCCTCAAGCTTAGGAACATACACCCTTCTTTCGTCATGTGTCATGAGCAGCCACTATCCAGGTACCATGACAGATTTTTCCTTTTTATCATCAAGCAGATCTTGTCATTAGAATCATCTAATGTGCTTTCAAAATTTTCTACCACAAGGCATACTTTTGCTTCTTTGTCTTTGTTGGACGTGTCTAGATTCTCTCAAGTGCTCCTCAAAACTTTTTTCTTATCATAGTTGGACCGCGTTCAACCGATTACTTTACTTGATTCCTTATTGATAGAGCTGTTGACTTTGTGTACATAATTACATTATACCTTTGTTTCATGTTGACTCTGTGTACATAATTACATTATACCTTTGTTTCTTTTATTAGATTGTGGCTTCTCCTTGATTAGGATGGAACCTTAAATCTCAGTGAGCAAAAGAAGGATTCCATCACCACCCTACACCTAAAACCATAACATCAAACTATCCATAACTAACAACAACCTCGTTCGACCAACTATCCTTTTCTTCATCTTTTCAAGCACGAGACACTCAGATTTGATGTGTCCAGGTTTGTTACACTCATAATAGAGAAATGAATCTTCTAGTCGTATGTCCTTTTGTTTGTTCTTTGAGCTAGAACTGGTGTGTCTAACCTTAAACATTGTGCCTCTTTTTCTCTTCCATATTGAGTGAAACTTTCTTGATATGAATGAAAGCTCTTGTTCCTCGTTTTCGTCCATGGAGTCTTGTTCATTATCAGACTCTTTAAAAGATTAACCAGTTTTGAGAGCTTTGGTGGGTGTCCTTTTAATGGCTTTAAGAGCAACTTTTTTCTCCTTCTTAATTAAGCCATCTTGTTGAAGTTCGAGCTTATGTACCTTTAGAATTTTGACCAGCTCCTTCAGACTCATACCATCGAGATTTTTCACTGTTCTAAGAGCTATAACTTATGCTCTCTATTGTCTAAGAAGATTGTGCATGATTTTATCAATATGGTCGAAGTTGTCATAGGACTTCCTTAGGCTCTATTCACTTCTAGGTAATTACTGTTTAAACTAATTTGTGCAAATGGATTGAAGAATGAAATTATGTTCATTTTGAGGGAATTACACGCAACGAAATGCCATGATTTGCAAGATAAAAGCTTTTTCTATTACCCGATGATGTGCAAAGATTTCAAAGAATTTAATATGAAATTCCATCTTTGCCCTCTTGTAATTTGATAATTTCCAATTTTGCATATGTATGAAAATATAATTTGTTGGATCAATTCCAAGTAAAAGTATTTGATTCCAAAACAGTGTTTGAATTTTAAGAATCTAATAAACCAAAAATTCAGAAAACAGACCTGCATGCATTAAATAATATAAATATTATAAATAATAATAACAATAATAATAATAATAATAATAATAATAATAATAATGAAATTTTAAAAATTATTTTTTATTTTTTCCTTTCTTTATAATAATTTTTACAATTATATATAACATTAATAATTATCATTTTATATTACTTTTACTACTATGGATATTTTGGTAATCTTCAATTTCTACCAATTAAATCATTTTTTATATGTCACATCGGTCAAATCCTACACTAATTCTCACAAATTTTACTTCCAAATCTCACTCACCTCTAAATCCATTCAAATAAACAACAATTAATTCACCCTCAAATCCATCCACTCACTCTCCCCCAAATCTTTCCTTCAAAGTAAACACAATCTTTGGGCATGCTCTGGATATGTTCATTTTCCAGCATAGTGAATAACTCTTATTGTCTGGTCAGTAGACTAAGCTTGTTTCTTTTGACCTCGTTGGATCCTTCGTACATGACGACCAATGTGTCCCATATTTCTTTTGCTCCTTGGTAGGCATGGACTTTTCGATATTTTTCTTTTGAAAGAGCACACATCAGTGAGTTGCAAGTTTTAGAGTTTAACAAGTATTGTTGTTTCTGCTCATCTGTCCACTTGCTTCTTGCAAGCGACTATTTCCTTCATCAATGGGTATGTAGTTGCCTTCTTCAATGATGTCACACATGTCAATGTGGCATGATTCAAAGAATATGATCATTCTTTATTTCTAATAATCGAACTTATCTCCTATGAATAGAGGATGGCGGTTGACGGTGTAGCCTTCGTTTTCTATGTCTTAGGATCGTTTCCTCAAATACTGTTAAGAACTAACATCGCGAAGTTAGCTCTGATACCAATTGAAGTACTTGGAAAAACAATAGAAGGAGAGTTGAACAGTGTTATTGAAAAACTTTTCACAAAGGAGATAACATAACACTTTAGTAAATGTTTTTCAATCATTGAAAAAGATTTGTTTTATTGTTTTGATAAAGTTTGCTCTTTAATAAAAAGTCATTTAATATTGGGAGCTTTTATATCAGTTAAAATAAAATGAAACTGTAATATTTGTAAGAGAGTCATTTGAAGAGGATAAAGTAATATACACACAGTCGTTTTTATACTAGTTTGCTCCACCAAGCCACGTCTAGTCTCCTCTAACACCTTAGAAGGTTGCACTATAATCTTCAATAAGATTACAACTAAATATTCTCATCACTCCTTGATATGATCATAAATAGGGCTACAATGAAAAGTTTTAAGAGTGACAATAAGCATAAAAAGAAATAGGATAGGTTTTCTTAGGCTTGTATTTTGCCTGTTCTAGTTTCTAGTTTCTTTCTCTTTGTTTGGTTGTAGAGAAGCTTATATACTCTTCTTTTCTTTAAAATGCAAGCAATGTGGGACTTCACATAGTTTGGACATAAAAGAAATAAAAATAAATAATTCTTCTTCTCATAAAAGTTGCTTGTAATGCAAGTTAATCATGCATAGTTTATAGTTTTGATTTCTAAGAAGCTTATAAACCCTCAAGAAGTGAAAGAATTAATAGATGTGAGACTTAATCACCCTTGGGATGCTTTTGTCCAGACTTGGAAGTTTTCTAAGTCCCACATCCTTTAATTCTCTTCAATTACTTCATCCTTAAGGCTATATAAGCAACCTAATGGTCTCCTTTTGTACAAACCTTTGAATTGAATGAATTTTAAGAGTGATTTGCATTATTGCTTATCTTCTTTGAGATAGAAATTTGTCTCATAGTCATATTTTGGATAAGATATATTTTGGATCTTATCTTGTGAGAAGCAAGTGGTGATCCAACCTTGGCATTCATCTTTGATCATTTCAAGTGGCGTGTCCTCAAGTTCATAAGTTCTCTCTTCCTTATCTCTTCCATTTGAAATCTTTTCAATTTCCATTTCTTAATTGTCATTAGGATAGTTCTATCTAAGCATGCTATTCCATATCATGTGGTATCTAGAGTGATTGGTTTGATCATTTTAGCAATGCATGATAGCTAGGAAAAAGACTTTTTATTTTCTGTCAACGCTCAATGCTATTTTTTCTGCCCAGCAAAAACCCTGATATTATGTCCATCTTGTGTGTGCTTTATCTTGCTCATTTTAAATACGAAATGAGTGAATGTTTTTTTAAAAGTATCATTTACATGTCTAAAGAATATTCATCGTTATTTCATTTTAATTCCATCTTTTACTATGTGCAATTGGTGTTTTTTCGTTCACTGCTCCATCTAGTGCTTGTTGTTCAGTGCTTCTAATCTTTTCCACTTGTTTGCTTCATATCTTGTTCATTTCAAATCCAAATTGTGTAAAAAAAAATTCCAAGTTTAGTTTACATGTTAGGAAAAATATCTAGTCATTCTTTTGCTTTAATTCAACTGTTTACTATGCGTATTTATCGTTAATTCATTCAGTCATTCTAGTGCTTTTTGTTTGGCTTAGTTCTAACCTTGTTGCTATATGTGCTTGCTGTTTTGGTGGTTGGTTCTTCTCCCTTGGATATTGTACACCATCAAGCAACTCTTAAGGATGATCAAAAGGCTTCAATCTAGTGCTTACAAGTGGTTAAACGTTGTTGTCCAGAGGCTTCCACCAACACCTTCCATCACAAGCAACAAACATCTTCTTGGAAATCTTCAACAAGTAGGCTTCTTCTTTCCTTTTGTTTGCCTTTCCAACTATTAATTATTGTCTTGGCTGGTCTGTTTAGAGTCATTCTTGGTTGTGTACCTTTGCTTTAAGTCATATGTGTTTCCTCTTTAAGATTTTTCTGGAAATTTCTTCTTGAATTTGCACTTGCTAGAGTCTTTTGCATCATTGCTCTTGTATGTTGAATTGAGATGGATCACCTTGGGATTTAAGTGTGTAGGCTTTGCTTGTATGTTCTACAATAGTACAGGTCTTAAACACGTCAAATTTTTACTTTGATCAAACACACATAATCAATCAACCATGCTTGGTCGAGACTACTAAAATCAAATCTGCATGCTCCAACAAAATCAAATTAAAAACCAAATATGTTTTTCTTGCATGTGTTGGTCCGGCCTAGCCTTTTTCCTTGCTGTTTTGTGTGTTTCGTGGCTTCATTTTGAACCTCTTTTATCATAAATTTATAGAACATATAGGGTTGAAGCTTGCCAAATTATTTCCACTCATTTTGAGGTCTTTCTCTTCATGTATGCATAGAGTTTTTGGTGTGCATTGCCTCTTGTTTGTGTCAATTTTTTGCTGCAGTGTTTTGTTCACATGTACCTTTGTTTTGACTCCATATTTCCTTGTTGTTTTGTCTCTCATTAGTCTCTAACTTGCTGCCAATTTCTTTTGTGCCAATTTTATTGTTTTCTTAGGTTCCTTTTGCATCACTTGTCTAGTAGTTTTCCATTAAATTTTTGGCCTCTTGAAGTGCATGTATCTTGGTTTGTACCTTGTGTTTGTTGAGGTTGGATTGTACATCCTTTCACTTGTCTTTGCCACTGATTTTGTGCTCTAAAATTCTAACATGGAGACATCTTGCTATCTTGAGTGAAGAGTGCAAGTGAACGGAGTGATCCTTCCTTTGATTTTACCAAAATCGTGAGCTTTGAGCCAAGCAAGTGTTGTTGTTTTTTGAGTGAATTTTTGTTGCGGTTCTAATTATTTTCTTGTGAGTTTTTGCTGTTGTTTGTTGTTACTTAAGTTCAACGACTTTAGCAAGGTAGATGAAGTGTGGAGGAGTATGCACGTGAGCTCAAAGTGAACACTAAAGAAAATGATCATGCAAAAATAGTTAGATTTATTAATGTACTTAATAGCAACATCCAAGATATAATTGAATTCCATGATGATGAGAATTTAGATGTTGTGATTCATAGAGCTATGAAAGTAGAGAAGCAACTCTTGCAAAAAGAAGCATATCACCATAAATTTTCAAAATCTTCAAAAGATATTTCCTACAACTCATCACCATCAAAGGATAAATCCAAGGATGCTTCTAAGGAGCCCACTAACAAATCTTGTCCTCATTCTTCTTCTAACCATTCCTCCTCCCCATCTAAATCTCTTTCTAGACCAAGTCATCTCAAATGTTTTAAATGCTTAAGACATGGTCATATCCCTTCTTCCTACCCCAACAAAAAGGCAACATGCATTTTGGGTGAAGCATTTATCACTAATGAGTCTAAATCTTCCTTACCTTCACCAACCTATAACTCTTCTTCCTCATCAAGTGATGCAAAAGAGAAGGTCATGCTTAATTGTTTAAATGAGGACCTACAGGATAGAAAAGAGGAAAGAGTAACAAAAGAATATGAGAGAAAAGAAAGAGAGGAGAGAGCAAAGAAAGAAAAAGAAGAACTTGTGAGAGGAAAGGAGAAGACACAGGTTTTAGACAAAGTGCTACTGAAGGAACCTTCTCCTCCCATCATTTAAATGGATCCAAGTCGTGACAGGAGAGTTTTTCAATCCTTCTACTTTTCTCCTTTTACTAAGTTTTCTTTCTTTGTTCCAAAAGTATTTTGTACAAATCTTTCACCCTCTCTTTCCTTATTTCCAACTCTTCAATACATATTTTTGAACCACATCTTGAGTTAGTGTTACCACTTTGGTTACATTCAACTTAAGACAAAAATAATTTTGTTTCTAAAAATGGTCTCCTCATTTTCCCCAATAAATACAATAAAAATATATGGAGACTTTCTTCTACTATTACTTGTTTATATACATTGATTGGACAACAAAAATTCATTCACAAAATGTTTGCTGATTTTTGCAGGTTGACATTTTATCCAGGAGGAGCTCCTTTGGATTATAAAAGAAATAAGTCACTTTTCTCTCTATTTTGCAGCTTTTTGAGATTCGAGGTCGAATAATCTCCAACCTGGGGGGATGATATGATCATAGATGAGGCAACAATGAAGAGTTTAAAGAGTGACAATAAGCATAAAAAGAAATAACACATGTTTTCTTAGGCTTGTATTTTGCCTATTCTAGTTCCTAGTTTCTTTCTCTTTGTTTGGTTGTAAAGGAGCTTATATAATCTTTTTTTCTTTAAAGTGAAAGCAATGTGGGACTTCACATAGTTTGGACTTAAAAGAAAGAAGAATAAATAAGCCTTCTTCTCATAAAAGTTGCTTGTAATGCAAGTTAATCATGCATAGTTTGTAGTTTTGATTTCTAGAGTTGTTAGGAAGCTTATAAACCCTTAAGAAGTGAAAGAATTAAGAGATGTGGGACTTAATCACCCTTGCGACGCTGTTGTCCAGACTTGGAAGCTTTCTAAGTCTCATATTCTTTAATTCTCTTCACTTACTTCATCCTTAAGGCTATATAAGCAACCTAATGGTCTCATTTTGTACACACCTTTGATTTAAATGAATTTTAAGAGTGATTTGCATTATTGTTTATCTTCTTTGAGATAGAAATCTATCTCATAGTCATATTTTAGATAAGATATATTTTGGATTTTATCTTGTGAGAAGCAAGTGGGGATCCAACCTTCGCACTCATCTTGGATCATTTCAAGTGGCGTGTCCTCAAGTTCATAAGTTCTCTCTTCCTTATCTCTTCCATTTTAAATCTTTAATATTTCCATTTATTAATTGTCATTAGGCTAGTTCTATCTAAGCATGTTATTCCCTATCATTCCTGGTATCCATAATCACTCCAGGTAACCATCGTTTCATTAACTAGTATCGAGTTTCACCCACTCTTGGTTGTGCAATATTTTTCGCCACTCCTGGTATCCTCTAGATACACTTGTCTAGTTGAGTTTCACTCGCTCATGGTTTCCACTATAACACCCATCTAGCTACCATTTAACTTCACTAGGTTAAATGTAAGAGTTTCATCCACTCCTAGTTTCCACTAGATACAACTGTCTAGCTATCTTTTAAGTCCTCAAAGTTAAATGTAAACTGCTTTAATTCTCTTCAGAATTTAAAATCAAATTGTCAGAGCGGTGCAGCGGAATGGTTAACGCGTTCAACAAACCAAGAGGGGGTGAATTGGTTTCTTATCGCAAATCATTTTTTTAATAATTTTCTCAATAAAAATAATTTCCTTAAAACAATTTAAATAAATTAAAAGAGTAAGGAAGAGAGAAAATTGCACAAGTAATTTTTATACTGGTTCAGATCACAGAGATCTTACATCCAGTTGTTAATCTCAACCGAGAATTAACACTTCACTACCACAAACCAACAAATTGTTACAATCACAAAGAAAATAAAACAGTTTAAGGTTAGAACATCTCTCTTGTTACCCCAAGAGATGAAACTCAATTCCCCTGTAACCCACAAGGGATGAACACCTCCTCTGCATCTTCACAAAGGATGAACACCTCCTCCGAATGCTTCACGAAGGATGATAGGCTTTCAACTCAGCAACAGCAACAGCACTCAATCACACTCCCTGTGAAAGTTCTCGCTCTATGCCAACAGCAACAGCACTCAATCACACCACCTGTGAAAGTTCTCGCTCTATGCCAACACGCCAAGTTCTCAAAGCCACAGCACAGGGGTTCAGCAAACCCCAGAACACTTATCACCGCACACTGCAGATAATAATATAGAAAAATACACTATATTTCGTATTTTTCGTATTTTAGAATGAGAGTCCCAATCTAATTTATAAAGATCTCACTCAAGGATACCTCCAAAAAATCCGTTCTCAACTAATTAATTGTGATAATCAATTTTCCACTTATGGTAATTGATTATGCATTTAATGAATGCACAACGGTAAAAAACTTGCTTAAAAATTCTCATAATTGCTCATGATAATTAATTATCGAAAGTCATAATTAATTATTGATATTGATTATTATAATTTAATAATCAATTATCTAGAGTATAAAATGAGGTTTTCTGATTTAAAAATTAATTTTAACGCGACCTAAGGCAATCAATACATAGAATCAAAGATAAACCACATCCTATACATCAATCTACTAAATTAAAAAAAAGCTTTAATATAAAAACAAGTCTTCATGAAGATCTTCTTGCAATAAGAGCACTTGAGACTTGACTTTGAGACATCATCAAAATTTCTTCTCTTTAGCTTTATGCTAACAATCTCCCTCTTTTTGATGATGATCAGAAATATTTTGATTTAAAGCTTTTTGTAACCTGTAGTGATATGTTACTCGTACATAACTTAAAGAAGAAGGATTAGTAGACAAAAGATAAATATAATTAAGCCTTTAAACATATTTTTCCCCCTTTTTGATCATTATTAAAACAAGGGCTATGTATGAAAAATCTGCCCCTAAGATAATACTCCCCCTTAAAAAAAAAAGCATGTATGCATAAAATATATTTCAAATTTAAAGATACATTCAAACATACATAATAGGAGATTTAAAACATGTAATTTTGAGATAAAGAACTTTTTAAAAAATCATTTTTTTTAAACATACATTGAATCATACTAGATAGGAATTTTAAAGAATAAAAAAATATGGTTATTTTTCAAAAACGCACAAAAATGCACAAAATGGATCAAAATGCAATCCTAAGAGATTTCTAAAAATTCCTATATCTCTTCTAATGTTTACCCCTTTAGATATGACTCCAATTTCGTTGAGATATTTTGTTTAGATCTTCATCTTGAGGATTGTCATCATTCTTCTCTTCATTTGTTGTCTTTGTAAAATCTTTAAAATTACCTGCATTAGATTCATTTGGCTCAAGAGGTTTTGCCTCAACGTATACAATTTTATCAAAGACAACATGCTTGGAATAATTTTTTTTTTTATTTTGTTTAAAAAATTAAAACATTCGTTAAAGTTAAACATTGTCCATTGGGTTAAAAAAAATGAGATCATTTTACAACCCAAATATATCTACCACTTGGAACACCTAAATGCTTAATTTTACATTTATTTGAAGTATGACCCTTTTTCATGCAATAAAAGCAAGTAACAACATTTGGGTTCCTATAATTATAATCATAATAGTTTTGATTATATTTGAAAATATTTGATTTTATTTTTATAATTATAATCATTATAATTATTTTTAGGAACATTTTCAATTTTATAATTATAATCGTAGTGATTATAATTATTTTTGGGAACATCATTAACAACCTTTTTCATTTTCAAATTATTGCTACATTCAACGTTGGTTGTCTTATCAAGAGGTATCTTTTTCTTTAAACAAGAAGCACATTCTTCAATTTTGGTATATTTACCTTTTTCATAATATAAAATTTTATTTTTCAAATCTTTTTTTCTTCAAGAATAGTTTCAAAATTTGATTTTAAATTTTTATTTTCCTCAGAAATATTTTCAAAATCTGATTTTAAATTTTTATTTTCTTTTGACATATTTTCAAAATTTAATTTTAAATTTTTGAAATCCTTTTTTAATTTTATATGATCATTATTTAATTTCTCCGATTCACATAATAATTCTTTATACGTATCAAGTAATTCACTTTCACTATAATCTGAATTTTCAGAATCACTAGAGATACTTACTTGACTTTCAGAGATGTCATCATCAGCCATCAGACATATGTTGGCTTGTTCATCAGAGTCGCTTGAGCTTGTTGTAGAATCATTGTCTTCCTCCCAAGCAATATATGTCTTCTTTTTCTTGAAGAACTTCTTTTGACCTCTTTCATCATCCTTCTTTGGATTTGGACAATCTGCCTTCATGTGTCCTTTCTCACCACAATCATAACAACGATAATTTGACGAAGATTCTTTGTTTTCCTTTTTCCCATTTTTAAATATTCTTTTACCCTTGGACTTCATGAACTTGTTAAATTTCTTAATGAAGAGATCCATATTTTGTTCATCTTCTTCTTCTTCATTAAGATGTTTGCTTTTATTAATCTCAGATTTGAACGCTAAAGTCTTTTTCTTTGCTTTTTCTTCATCCTCGTTCAATCTCCCGAGATCTAGTTCATGTTCTCTCAACTTACCAAACAATGCAGCCATAGACATGGTGTTGAGGTTTTGTGACTCACTGATGGCAGTCACCTTTGGTTGCCAAGTCCTGTCTAAAGATTTAAGAATTTTTATATTCAATTCATCATTATCAAAGGACTTACCTAACCCGATGAGATGATTCACAATATGCGTGAAGCGCTTTTGAACATCTACAATAGTTTCTCCTTGCTTCATGCGAAACATCTCATACTCTTGGATTAGAGTATTTCTTCTAGCTCTCCTAACATCATCAGTTCCTTCATGGGTGACTCTCAGTGTTTCCCACATCTCTTGAGCAGTCTTACAGGTTGAGATCCAGTAAAATTCATCAATAGTTAAAGCAGATGATATTATGTTACGAGCCCTACATCTTGTTGAGATCTTCTTCTATCATCAGCATTCCATTTTTCTTGCGGTTTGGATTCCTGCAAATTGTTAATAACCACAATAGGAAGAAAAGGACCATTTGTGACAGTTTCCCAAATCTCACTATCAATAAATTCCATGAAAAATTGCATTCTCACTTTCCAAAAAGCATAGTTTTCTCCAGTAAACAATGGAGGTCTATTGATAGAGGCACCCTCAGCAAAGGTTTGATGTTGCCCCGTCATTTTGAATTACTATCAAAGCAAGCTCTGATGCCAATTGTCAGAGCGGTGCAGCGGAATGGTTAACGCGTTCAACAAACCAAGAGAGGGTGAATTGGTTTCTTATCGCAAATCGTTTTTTTAATAATTTTCTCAATAAAAATAATTTCCTTAAAACAATTTAAATAAATTAAAAGAGTAAGGAAGAGAGAAAATTGCACAAGTAATTTTTATACTGGTTCAGATCACAGAGATCTTACATCCAGTTGTTAATCTCAACCGAGAATTAACACTTCACTACCACAAACCAACAAATTGTTACAATCACAAAGAAAATAAAACAGTTTAAGGTTAGAACACCTCTCTTGTTACCCCAAGAGATGAAACTCACTTCCCCTGTAACCCACAAAGGATGAACACCTCCTCCGAATACTTCACGAAGGATGATAGGCTTTCAACTCAGCAACAACAACAGCACTCAATCACACTCCCTGTGAAAGTTCTCGCTCTATGCCAACAGCAACAGCACTCAATCACACCACCTTTGAAAGTTCTCGCTCTATGCCAATACGCCAAGTTCTCAAAGCCACAGCACAGGGGTTCAGCAAACCCTAGAACACTTATCACCGCACACTGCAGATAAGAATATAGAAAAATACACTATATTTCGTATTTTAGAATGAGAGTCCCAATCTAATTTATAGAGATCTCACTCAAGGATACCTCCAAAAAATCCGTTGTCAACTAATTAATTGTGATAATCAATTTTTCACTTATGGTAATTGATTATACATTTAATGAATGCACAACGGTAAAAAACTTGCTTAAAAATTCTCATAATTGCTCATGATAATTAATTATGGCAAGTCATAATTAATTATTGATAATTGATTATTATAATTTAATAATCAATTATCTTGAGTATAAAATGAGGTTTTCTGATTTAAAAATTAATTTTAACGCGACCTAAGGCAATCAATACATAGAATCAAAGATAAATCACATCCTATACATCAATCTACTAAATTAAAACAATACTTTAATATAAAAACAAGTATTCATGAATATCTTCTTGCAATAAGAGCACTTGAGACTTGACTTTGAGATATCATCAAAATTTCTTCTCTTTAGCTTTATGCTAACACAAACGATTCGTTACAATTCTTTAGATGATAACTCTCACAGAGAGGATATATGTTCAATACAAATCAATTTAATAGACTCATTGAGTGTGTTTCTTTCTTCTCTCTTTTTACAACAGTAAGCTTATATATCGATGAAGCTTGAAAGTGTTTCTTTTATGGAGTTTTTCTCTCAGATATTCTCTTTTGAGTACTGAGCTTTTTAAGCTTTTCTCTCGATGTTGCTTTCCTTGAGGTCTTTCTTTATATGTGTTATTCTCTTAATTCTCTTTTTGAATCATCTTCTATTTAAAGGCTTCCACAAAAGATATATGTTAGACAGAACTTTTGCCTTGATCCTTGAGTCTTCTCAGTCTTGTTGTATGAAGCAGTCGTTGGTTAAAGTCAAGTTGTATGAGCAAACTTGCTTTTTCAATACTTTGACAAAAGTAGGTGGTACTATTTTCTTGTTACGACTTTTGATGTAGAGAATACTCTGTGAATGTTTTCTTTGTTCCTAATGTCCACTTCTAATTTATATAGGATGAAGCAGATAGATGCATGTAATAGGCAATCTGCATAAAGTAGGATAGATACATGCAGTAGATATGTCTTTTATCTTATCACTTTCTTTATTGGCATTTAATGCCTGTTCAAAACAACAAAATATTTTTTGCGTATTATACCGTTCAAGTAGGATTTGATCATTTAAGTTTTGTACTAAGATACCAAATAAATTTCATTGTTGGACGAAATCGTATGGCACATGGTATCGTCTAGCCTATGTAAACATTTTAATTTTTTCTACTTTCTATTCAACAAGTGCGTTTAGCAAGGTGTCTTTTAACATAAGTTTTTGGACTATGAATTAAGACTTTTCAGCAAGCTTTCCAAAAACATATTTTGACACTTTTATCTACTAAGACATATTGAGAGTTTTGGTTATTTTTTAGCGATGTATAACGTTTGCATTAAGCAAGACTCTCATTGACGCATTGATTTGGGAATCGTTTAGTGTTGCATCTTGTTTATACCTAGGTGTTTCACTAAGGCTTTGCCTAAAGTATTTGGGTTTCTCAACATTTTCATAAATCACTTATGTTTTACTTATGTTGTTATTCTTAGCTTATCATACCTAGTTTATTTCATTTAATGTTGTTTATTAAACTTCAAAACACATGAGAGTATTTAGACAATATAGTCTTATAGATGATCTTGTCTTAACAAATGTTTGCTTTGTTGTATCACTCAATTTAAAAGCATTTTTCTTCAATAAATTTGTCAATGAGCAGCAATATTGGCATAACCCTTTACAAAGTGCCTATAATAGCCCGTTAATTCCAAAAACCCTCTTAACTTTTTCAGATTTGAAAGTCTGGCCCAGCTCTTTACAGCTTTTAACTTTTCCAAATCCATAGCCACACACCATCACCCCGATAAGTTGACCTAAATAGTTTACCTGTTGGACTCCAAAAGTTCATTTAGAAAATTTGGCAAACAGATGATTATCCTTAAGAATGCTAAGCACCATTTCCAAGTGTTGCCAATGATCTTTCTCGTTTATGTTGTACAGTAGTACGTCATCAAAAAATACTAATACAAATCTCCTCAACAAACCCGTAAAATTTTGATTCATAAGACTTTAGAAGGTTGTCAGTGCATTAGATAACCCAAAAGGCTTGACCAACCACTCATATAAACCCTGATATGTTCTGAAAGTAGTCTTGTGCCTATCCTCTACCTAGGTTCAATAGAATTTGATGGTAACCAAATCTTGGATCTAGCTTAGAGAAATAACAAGCTCCATAAAACTCATCAATTAAATCATCTACTATTGGGATTAAGAAACTATCCTTTATAGTAATAGCATTTAAAGCTTTGTGGTCAGTATATACCTTCCAAGATCCATCTTTCTTCTTGAGTAAAATGATTGGAGAAGAGAAATTATTGTTGCTCGGTTGAATGATACCTTCTCTTAACATGTTTTCCACTAACTTTTCATTTTTTTTCCTTATGGCTATGAGGGTACCTTTAAGGTCTGAATTTAACAGGATTTGAGCCTTTTAAGAGTGGTATGTTATGGACATGAGACCTAGGTGGAGGTAGATCAGAAAGGGTGTTGAATATCAATATGTAGGTGTGTAACAAAAGAGTCAATTATGCTTCCATGTCATCAGGAGTTTCAAGCAAAGGAAAAGGAGTAGCGTCCTCTTGAACTATTTGCATGTTGTACACTTTTGCTTCTGCACTTGAGTTAACCATTCTCCTGATGTAATGTAATTGTGCTGTATCCAGGAGATTAGCATTGTCACCCTGTAATGTACTGAATTTCCCATCAAGGAAAAACTTAATTTGAAGTGTGTCATAATCAGCCAAGTGAGGTCCTATGGTTTTGAGCCAACTTGCACCAAGTATAAAATCTGTACTCGAAATTGGTAACAAATACGTTGATAATTGAAATACATTACCCTAAGCTTGTATGTTTAAGTCTTAAATCAATCCCTCTAACTCTATGTAATTGTCATTGCCTACCATAACTCTGAACCTTGGAGCTTGAATAATTAGAAGTTTCAGGAATTTTTCCACCCTAGGTTGCAAAAAAATAT
Source organism: Vigna mungo (assembly GCA_036885675.1). Classification (NCBI taxonomy): domain Eukaryota; kingdom Viridiplantae; phylum Streptophyta; class Magnoliopsida; order Fabales; family Fabaceae; genus Vigna; species Vigna mungo. The sequence continues at coordinate 13,875,860 of CP144700.1, read as the reverse complement.
CTGAACTCCCTCCATCAATCAACATTATTATTGAAAGGGTGCCTATATAAGCCTTGAATTTAAGTGTCCTTACTCCCAAGCCTCGTTTTAACACATTCAAGGATAGGTGATAGTCCTTGTTTGATAGCTCTTGTTCTTTTATACCATCCGATGTTTCTTTCTCACTATCTTATTCCTCTTCACCAAGTTGCAACACAAAACATTATTTTTTTGGATACTTATGGTTGAAAGAAATGTTTCATCACAGAAATAACATAAGCCTTTATCACGTCTTAATTTGGATTTCAGAAGGGCTTATCATTTTAACTTAGGGTTTTTAAGTTGTGGACCCTATAGTGTGGGTAATAAGGGTGTATAGTATATTTGACCTATGATAAAGGTTGTTTGAATGTGTTCCTCGATGATAAATTGTAGGGAGTGGAGTAGGATGATGAGGTTGTGAATCTGGTAAAGTATAAAGGTGATGATTTGGGTGTAGATGTATATTTTTCGTCATAGAATTTGGCTAAAGCTACCACTCTCAACAAATTTGTTGGTATGATGGCCACAACATCACGTTTAATATCAACACTTGTGCCACTGATGAAACAATTTAAAACAACTTCTTTTGTCAAACCTTCCGATCTATTAAACAATGCCATGAATTTTTTGTCAAACCTTTTGATCTATTAAACAATGCCATGAATTTAAGTAATAATCTTATACTAATCCATATTTCTATAACTTGAAAAGATCTGTCGTTGGACAATTGAATGGCGAAGGTCTAAATTGAGACTCCAAAGCACGAGTTAACATTGTCGAAGTGGTGACGGTTTCGATCTTCTATAACATCTGAAACCATGGTACCACCTCCTTCTCGAAATGCATTGACAAAATTTCATCCCTATCTAAATCAGGCATATGATGATAGTTAAAGAAGTTGTTTACTTTAAATATCCACTCTAAGGTCGGAGCCGAACCATTAAAATGAGGAAAACCCAGTGATATATCCTTTGCCATGGAAACCATGACAAACAGAGTAACCTCCGCTACTAATCCTGAGTTCGATAAACTTCCCACAGATTGAGATGCATTTTCTAACAGTTTTTCTAATGCTATTTGGATGTTTCCATCTTCTTGTCCTATGATTTGGATTACAATACAAGAGCTGCTTCAAGTTGCTCCACTGTTGATGATAAATGACGCAGATCCTCAGTAATGTTTTTTACCTCAATTTTGCAATTCTTTCATACGTGGGTTCTCAGTCATGGAGTCAGTAAAAGTATCAATGTAATAGTTTTTGAATTTGAGAGAACAAAAAATTGCTTTTGTATTAATAGAAAAGGAATGTATACTATTTGTAACAACAATCAACAAAAAAATTGAGGCAGCAAAAAATTTATGAATGAAGAAAATGTGACTGTAGTGACCATAACTTCTTTAAAACCAATTTGGGATGAATCATTCCTGAAATAGAATTAGGGAACAGAGAGGTAAGGAGGTTACAGAAAATATAAGAGGGAGAATAATAAGAGAAAAGAATCATACCACACATGTTCTCAATGGGTGAATCCACGCATTTTTATACTCTCTCTCTCCTCATACGTGAGCTTTTAGCACCTCTGCCTTCTCTTCCTTGCTTGCCACGTGGCTCTCACTCTCCACCAATTTTCCATTCTCTTTGCATCCTTCTTCACGTGTTACAGAATCCAAGAGTTATGATTATTGAGACAAATATTATAATACTATCCCGACCAATCACCATCCCTGTTATTATTAACATGAACCTTATTTTCACTTTTACTGAAAAATTTGACAGTTTCCAAGTATCATAATTAACAGTAATAGTAAAACATAGGCTAGATAGTGGACACGGTTTTTTTAATGCTAGTTTTCACTTTAGAAAAACAGAAATAGAAAAGAGATGTAGTTTAGAGAATAAACTACATTAATTGAATAAAATGAAATTATGAATATACAGAACAGGTATGGACCATCTCAGACCGAAGATATGCAGAAAAGAAAAACAAAACAGTTATGGACCATCTCAGACTGAAGATATGTAGAAAAACAAAAAGGAACAGATATTGAGTTAAATGCACAACTCATCTAATGGGGTGGTACTGATAAGAAACTCGTCTTCTGGGCAGCTTTCGCAGTATGAAGAGCACCAACGCTGAGGGAACAATCTCTACCATCTGCAGTACAGAACAATCCAGGGAGAAAGAACCATTCAGGTTCAGAATCATAATATAAGGGAATTTTAAGCAAATGCTTATATTTGTATTGATCATATGAAATCCTTCTGGTCTGTTTAGGCTGTCAAAAATATTATGTTCTTGGAGGATGTCACGTGACACTTTGATTTGATGCTACTAAATTAAATGCATTGTTAGGTGTATATGATCTCAAATCATATCATAGAAAGTATGCACTTAAACATTTAAATAATTATAATAATAGAATAATAATCTTAAATCATAAGGTGGTCAAGAAACACTTTTTTGGTCTTGCTAGCAGTCAGAAAATTCAAAATAAAAAGATTTTGTTAAAATTTATATTAGAAATGCATTGAAAAGAGGGGAACTAATCATACTTTCAAATGAGAGAATCCTTTGTTTACACCATAATAGGTGCCCTCTGGCTAGGACTTTTGTCCTTTTCTGTTGGGTTATGCTAACAGTTAGTGAACTATTTAAAGTTCACCTTTTTCTTTTATTAAAATTCATATAAGGAATGAATTGAAAATCACAGTTAAGGAGCATTAATGACACTAATGAAAAGTTTCCTTTGTTTACAACTCAACAAGTGCTCACTAGTTAAGATTTTTAGTTCTTTTAACAAGTTTCCAACTGGTTAGCATTTGCATTTTACGATGTGTGAAAAGTTTCTATTTTTCCTCCTTAACTGGTGCCCACCGGTTAGGATTTACCCTTTTTTCTATAGTAATTGGTTTAGTAGAGAAATTTAATGCAACAATTAAACATGATTCTCTGGCTAAGAAATACAAGAAGTTGACTTACCAAATAGTAAACCAGGTTAAGAATGGGATGGTTCAAGACATCAAGATCTGTATTCTTACCAAATCCAGAAAATGCAAGCTACATCAAAGGTGAAAACAAACATCATGCTAGAAAACAATAACATCAAATAAATACAGTAGCTTTAAATGGGAAGGAACTCACCAAAGTACTTCTTATCAGAAAACAAGTGCAACAAATAATAGTAACAGACCCAACCTGCCATTGTGAAACGTTAGTCACAAACAACAAGAACTTTAAAGCATACAGTTTTTACCTCACGCAATTTAGGTATATATTTCTTTCTAAGGTTGAAAAGCCTGAAGCAACAAATACTTTAGGAAAACAAACCTCGTAAAGTTTCTTTTGACGGCCTCTAGATTCAATAGGGAAACCCCTAAACATGAAAAACAACCTACGCCATCCTAAAAAGTTTAGTGTACAATGGCCAACAAAGGATTGTGTCATCTGAAAGACAACATCTTAGTTAGCTTACCTTCCACCGTACAACAAAAATCCAAGAAGAGCAAAGAATGATATAACTGCAAAAAAACATTAAAGCAAAGGTCACAATACCAAACAACTATACATGAAGTTTCTTAGTAGCGATAATCGATTTACATATTCTCGAGTTTCTATTTTAAGAGTGTTAATTGTGATTTGCATAATCAATTCCTCTGTTTGCGAATGCAAAATAAGCACTATGCAGAAGTAAAAATTAAGAATAAGAGTAAGCATACAAATATTTTCTCTTTCTTAAAGAATCTCTTGAAGAATCTCCCATCTTGTATGAGCATTTCTCAATTCTCACCAAATATGTGAAAAAGGAACCACCTTCCTTCGCACCAATAGCTTCTCATATCCAATATCTAATACTTTAGATTGGCATTTTCTTGGTCCTTATCTCAAACGAATTAACGTTTGTATTGATCTTTTCTATCTTCAAACCTTCTCATATCCAATAATATGATGTGCTTAGAGCGTGAATGGAATATGGCTAGATAGACTGTACTTCAATTATCACAATTCACCTCATAATCATATTGATTGTGTCCATTTAGCTTAGGAAATTCTTCATCCATGGCATTTCTTAGCACACTTCTATTGTAGAAATGCATTTTTCTTCAAAAGTAATAAAATAACCTAATATAGATTTTCTGGAATAAACATCTTTGGCCATATTTAAATCTTAATATCCAATGAGCGTGGAATTTCCATTACCAAAATACAAACTCCTTTTGGTAGTTCCTCTTAGATACCTTGGTATCCATTGCCATATCTAACTAAATCTTAAGCGTGGAATTTCCATTGCCAAAATACAAACTCCTTTTAGTAGTTCCTCTTATCTTAGATAACCTTGTGTCCATTCATAGCTTCTAGGATTTGATGAGAATCTATTCTCTAAGAACATAAGCAATATATGGTATATTTCATAGCTTCTAGGAATTGATAAGAATTTATTATCTTAGAACATAAGCAATATATGGCTTTGTACCAATCTTTCATGGCAAAAGAGTTGCTCAAATCCTTCTTGAGATGTAATCTTCCAAGTTTAGTTTAGCACTAATAGATGGTTAACTTGCTCCTGTGTATTTCTTCTTCCATGTTTCCGTGTGGGAAATTAGTTTTAACATCAAGTTCTTCAATCTCCAAGTTTAGTTTAGCACTAAAAGATGTCATCCTCACTACTGGTAAAAAAAGTCTCTTCAAAATCTGTCTTCGTAACCCTTCACAACAATTTGTGCTCTATATTCACAACAATTTGTAATGTCAATGTTTTCTTTCTTTTGGCAATCCAATGTCCATGTCGTTCTCTTTTGGAAATACCGCAAATCATGGGACTAGTTCTCCTTCAAGGATTGAATCTCTTCATTCATGTGCATGCAACCATTTCTCATTGATCTTAATGGCTTCTTCAAAGCTGTGAAGTTTCCCTTCATCTGACATATTTTGTCACGAACTACCTTAAAATTTGGCTTCCCAGATACTTGAACTGTTTGATCCTCAAACATAGCATATATTTGCTTCGAAGAATTCTCTTCTCTGAAGAGACTCATAACTTGAAACCAAAGTTCATCTCTATGACTATATGAAGAAAACTTTTACACTCAAAGATACTCACAAAAGGTTCTCTTTCTATATCATACTTTATCGGTATCTCTTCTCAATCATTATTTGAAGGTGAGATGTTCATCAGATTAGTAGCCCTTCTCATCGTATCCCCATATTTCGAGAAGTCCGGAATTAAAACTTCAGGAAATTCCCTCCTGGATGAGGGCAAAATAGGGGCACTATGTAAAAGTATTTGAGTAAAAGATTTGTCTTTCTTCTTTTAAGAAGATTGAAAGGATTGAATAGAATGAAATACTCTCCCTATAGGAGATGAAAAAACCCTTCATCATTCATATAAAGTTGTGATTCTTCACTCTTTATGTAAAAAGATGGATAAAAAGATGGATAAAGAGATATGTGATTCTTAGGAGAAATGTTTCATCGAAGAGGAATTCCAACAACATATTTTGAGGGCAAGATGAAAATTAAATAGACACAAAAAAGTCATCAACTAAAGTCATGTTGATAGAAATAACCTGAAAGGAAGAATTCTGCAGCTTCCAAGCCTGTAGCAGTTTTGCTTGCAATCATGTAAATCCACATGTAAATCCAGAGGCAGATCTATTATTATCAGGCGAGATGATTAAAATAAAATCATTACATTAACTAGTAAGAATTCTAATTTTAAGGACTAGAATGGTGGACAAGGAAATCAAGATTGTGCACTTGCCTGTACCAAGTAAATAAAACCATTGATAATAGCATAAGCAGGCCTAAGTTTCTGTGAGGGTTCACCTCTTGCCTGAATACATTCGAGACAGATAAAGGTAATATAATTTACCATAAAATAATGACTGTTAATGTAGTTCTTCCAACAGAAAGTAAACATACCTCTTTATATATCTCAGCCCAGAACAAGACAAGCAATGTATTCGTAGAAAAAAACAGAAGACCAGGAAGCTCCATTAACATCTGCTCTAGTAACTATAAACGTAATGTGATAATAGGTCAGAACATGAACAGAAACAATTAAGGGGATAAGCTGAATGGACAAAAGAAAAATAAAGGTTGAAAAACACGACAGATAGATGAAAGCCTAGCAGAAAGGCAGTAAATTTGTAATTCAGGAAATTTTCTTATAAACTGGTTTTTTATTTATTCTTAGGGGTAGGGGAAAATTATTGCACGGTCCTACGCCATGGATCATCGTGTGTTAAGACCAAACTCCATGTAACTAGTAACTAACTTTTTCAATTTACAATGAAGAATAAAAAAAAGCATGCCACAACTGGACCTGACAATGGCTGATTATGATCTTGGACTACACACTAATTGAACTTGTTTTATAAGTCATAGTAGAAACTGAAAACATGTAATGGACTTCTTAAAACGGGGCAAGAAAATACAATTGACTGAAAACTCTTTGGTCATGATATTTATCAACAGACAAAATTAAAAAATCTTGATGAAACTAACTATTTTCATAATCCACCTTCCATGGTAGACTCAATCATTCAAAATCCAAGCTTAGCAAAAGACACGATGTGCTCTACTTTAATCCTACTTCCCTAACCTACCAACAAAAGCAATAAATGAAGAAGTGTTGAGATTTAAGATTAGAATAATACCTTTGCTCTTATTGCAAAATCACTTTTGTATAAACCGAAAAGAACAGCCCTCGCTGCAAGTGTAATATGCACTCATCAAGCATAAAAATAAAAACAAATAAGCTAACAGAGCTGTTTATATACTATTCACAACTGACATACATCCATTGACAGCAAAGTTCAACAAGTGGAAAACCTTCTGCATTGTCAACCCATCTCCAGGTACCCTCATTTGAATTCGCACCAGTTGTACCTGAGAAATAAACAGGTTACGATTATGGCTTCCTTTGCAAAAATCTGGCTTGGGCACAAACAGCTACAAGCTCATATTTTACCAAGTTCCCACACAATTCACATCTCAAGCAGCAAAAGACAATCATTCACATTCTGCATGAAGATAACCTACGCATTCAGAGTTAACTGGTTCATAGGGGTTGTAAAACAATGACCCTCATAGAGAAACATCAGTGTTGGATCATAAAAATCTGCTCAGGGGTTAAAGTTTAAATCTTATTGAGATTTGACGAAACGGGGTGTCAGTTGTGTAGTAAAAAATAAGTTCAGACAGAAGCCAAAAAAAAAAGGGAAAAAGTGATTAAAAATTAAAAAACTGAAAAAAGTTGAGCCTTTTTCTAACCAGGGCAATAAAGGAGACCAAGGTATAAGCGACACAAAGGGCATAATAAGTGCCTGTCTGCCATTGATCCGAGTCATCAATCTGATTCCACCATTGGAATGCATTGAAAAACTCAGGCTCTCCTTCTAAGAACCCAAAGCTCTTCGTTCTCAGTCCAAATGCCATAATAGGATTGGGAATGACGAAGGAGTTAATAACACGGAAAGTTTTTTTCGGTACACTCAACGAAAAGCTAATAGAATGCCACGTGGCAAGGTCCGAACTGCACACGTAAGTGGGTGGTGTTACTGTAGTGTGGTGGCATATTCGTTTATTATGCAGGAGACATGCTTTGGTTTGGTTTCTGAGAAGGGATTAAACGAAGATGACACATGATTGATTTGATGTGAGATTGGTAACAACAACTTTTGGCTTGTCACGTAAAAGGATTTATCCTTTTACTTGACTTTATCATTTTCCTCGGATCAACCAGTACAAAGATACGTGTCTCGTTTGACTTATTCCTTCAGTAAATAAACTACTGAGAGAAGAAATAAAAACTACCTACAGAATAAATATTTTTATAAATTAATTTTATTATTGTTCGTTTTTACTATTTATAATTATGTATTTATTTTATATTTACATATGAAAACACATCCGTTATGTGTGTTTTATGTGTGATTAATATTTTTTAAATAATAAAAAATTATAGAATAATTATTGTTATTATAATTATAAAATTAAATATATATATATATATATATATATTATTTTTATTTATTTTGCAGAAAAAATCATTTAAAGGATAAAAATGAAAAATATATGTGAACATCAAATTAAAATACATGTATTGTGTCATTCGCTCCAAATTTTAGGATATCATTGATTTATAAAAATTGGTAAATTTTAAACTTTCTTATAATGTGTAATTTTCAAAAGTCCTTAACATTTAAATATTCATAACTTATTTAAAACGTAATAGCTCTAAAAATTTTGTCTAATTACATTATTTCAAAAGTAATTAAAATAATTAAGGAAATAAACTAACTACATTTGTATTGTTTCAAAAGTCTATAACATGAGAAATTTTTAAAGAAATTCAAATTTTTCTTCCGTCATCTCATGAATCTAACATATCTATGGAACATCTACAGTATTATCTGCTCATGTATAAAACATTATACAATCACCAATAATTTCATTCACAAACACAAATACAAATATGTATGGGGTAGGCTACAGATAAAATAATCATAATAACAAGACATAAACATACTGATTACATCAACAATAATCAAACACCCCATACAAAATAGTAATGACCATAGGAATTCCTAATCCTCTAACATAACTTGATCCCCGATCCTCGACCCTAACATCTCAAACATAGGTCATTGGTTTATCCACTCATTAGCACCTATGTTAACTACTTACTATAACCATTATAATAACATCATTATCAACATAGCATAACTTGAAGCATCTTCAATACCATGATCATCATCATAGATACACCACCATCATGGTTATCCAAATCATGAACAACATCATGAGCATCAATGTCCATGAACACCATAATGAAAAAAGTCGATCACACTCTTGTACCCTACCTCACTAACTGTAGTCGCTCCTACAGCCCACCTGTAGCATCTTCTACAAGACATTTGTAGCTTCCCCTACATATATGCTTGAGTTGTCCTACAATTCAGCTAAGGAACATGTAATCTTGTCACACAAAAACAAAGAAAAAATCGTCACCCCTACACAAGGAAGGTTTAATACTTGAACAACATTCTCTTTTTCACAACTATTTGCCAAAGATAATATCCTTCCCTTTTCAACAACCAATGTCAAAGGGAGCACATATCTGCAGATAGAACCAAAATTTACAAGGTAAAGCAAGTAGACTTATCCTCCACTCTTATGTTTATCAACCACATACTCAGGTACACCCCAACACTCACTCATGTTCCAATCTTAACCACAAGTCAAAACTAACCCTAAACATAAACACTAATCTCATTCTTTGATTATTACAATCACATCCTACAGTTCCTCAAGTTTGGTCCACGTTCATTCTTCATCAAAACGCATTGTTTCTAGTAAAAATACTTTGGGATAATCGATTATCATAAGTGAGAATCAATTATTGTGCTTAGTTAGTTTGGTTGATTGAAAATACCATTTTGCGTTTTTATTAGAGACTCTTTTGTGCCTTATTATTGATCATAGTGGTTTTTTCTTTGTTCTGGACGACTCATGGTTTTTACCCTTATTTTGAGGCGTTTTCCACATTAAAAATTATTGGTGTCTCTTTGTGTTTTGGATTTTGTTTTGTGCTATTTATTTGATGCTCCTCGCAGATTCTCGCAAGAAGGGGAATTAATTTCTCGTTGCATCATTACTCTTTGTTAAGTTGTTAATAATTTTTGCCCTTTTTTTATCATAGTCATAGTACACAATTTATTATTAACTAGAGATATTATATGCAAATTATTTTGTCTTTTGAGAATCATTTAAATCCTTTTAAACTTAGTAAATAATGTGTCTAACCATTAATAAATCATACTTTAAAATAATACTTTCAATATCACTTCAAGAAGTTAAAGATAAAGAATTTGAGAAAAAAAAAAGAATGTTTGCTATATCCACATGTCTTTCTTCTTTTTGACATACGTATATAATATAATTAAAGTATTCAAAATATTGTAATAAAATATAATTAAGTGTAAGTATGAATATCATTATATTCCATTTAAAAAAGTAATGTTAATTTTTTATTTTAATAATTAATTATTTTTTTGAAAGTATATGTTTTTCTTTTCTTTTGCATAACATCTATGGAATATTGGTATATTAAGTTAATTTTTATTTACTGTTTCGGTGTAAATTTTAGGACCGAAAGGTCAAACCTTGATGACGTCGTCTGCTGTCTTTCTATCTGCTTCTTCTGTTTTGGACCGTACGCTTTATGCTTGCCTCAACCGTTCAGTTCTCTTCAAGCCTTGACCGGAGGAGGGAGGTACCTGAAAAGGCGCTCCGACGCTCAAGTTAGGCGTGTATGTGGAATTCCCGGTAATAGGGAATTTGATCCTCTGTGGAAGAGGAGTGATAGAGTATGATGGCAAAGAATATGCTAGATGAATTATGAGTGAAGTGTATTTGGAACGTACCTCGTTTGGAGTCCTCCAACCTTTATTTATAGGCTTTGGATAGATATAAGATAAACAAAATATAAGCAGAATAAATATAAACGGTCTTACTTGACACATCTTCTGTTAGGATATATCTGGTTGATATTTTCTTGTTTAAAATATATCTGGTTGATAAATTTTTGTAGACATCATTTACGCTTTGGCATTGGGCCTTGAGCCCAATAAGGATGTGATACTGTGATGGGCTGTTGGCCCATTAGAGCCGTTCGGTTTTACCGGCCATTCGAAGCATATTATCGTACATCATCCCCCCCAAGTCCGAGGGAAAGGAAGGAGTTTATCCTTGTTTGACCGAAGGGCTTAGTTGTGTGCGTCGTTCGGTGTAATTTTGCTTCACTGCGCGTAGGCCGAGTAATTGTATAGTTGTGTGAGTGGCTTGAAAACGACGTGGTGAGCCTGTCGTTTAAGCTTAAAAAAGGCGAACATTTCCTGCGCTAGCAGTAGTGGCAGAGTCGCAAAAAAGGAGCCGTTGGATCAAGCATATCTAACGGTGTAGAAGACGCGGGCAGTTTCGTAACCTCCACGCTTTTATCTGTGTGAGAAAGTGAATCGTTTTCATTTCTGGCTTTGGCATTTTTTCCTCCCCAGGCTTTCTCCTTTCTTCCTCTGAGTTTCGAGTTTTTCCTCCTGTGTCGCGCACCCATTTCCAGGTAACAATGGCTTCCTCCTCTGTCATTTACGATTTTTCTGATAATGTCGAGGGGGATCATAGTGATCCACGGGTTGCCCAACCGGTGGTTACGGGTTGTGTCACTTCTTTACTTAGCAGGGATGGGGTTTTTGTTCACGGGGGAGTTGTTGTTGACGGCCCTGAAGAGGGCTGTTCTTCTTCCCCGAGAGAATATTCATGGGCCTCCCGTGAAGTTGGGGAACAAGAAAGTTCATTTTCCTCTCGTCAAGTTCTGTTACGCTGGGTAGAGGATAACTGTGTTTTGAGGAATCTAGGATACCAGCGTGCCTTGAAGTTAATAGCCTGTAGGAACGATGAAAGGGTTTTTCATGGGGAAGATGTGGCTGGAAAAAATTGCTTCTTTATGTATATGCATTTTCTTTATGATATGTATGTTAGACTCCCTCTGACTAGGTTTCAAATGGAAGTCTTACGGTGCTTGAACGTAGCCCCTTCTCAGTTACACCCGAACGGTTGGGGCTACATTCAAGCGTTCGGTATTTTATGTCAAGCCTTGAATGTAGAACCGACGGCCAAAATATTTTTGTTTTTCTTTAAGACTCGCCCTAATGCTAAGAGGGGGTGGGTATCCCTGACATCTATGGCCAAAAATTCCATTTTTAGCCTGTTTGCCGAGTCATACAAAGACTTTAAAAACCACTTTTTTAAAGTGTCGGTTACCGAAATGGGTCGGCCATTTTTCTTTGATGATGACGGGAGCTCTAGATTTCCCTTATACTGGACCAAAAAACCTCGTACTTTAACCTCTTGGCCGATAGAGGATATGTCTGATGTCGAACGGAGGGACCTGGATAGGTTGGTCAAATTACCCCGTCCATTTTCTTCGAGGAAGCTGATTAATTGCCTGAAATTCAATGATCTGAAATCAAGAGTGTCTGGTAGGTTTCTTTATCAGCTGTTTTTCCTTTGCGTTCTGTGAATTGTAAATTCGTGTGTGGGTTATTATTTTGCAGAAGTTATGGCCAAAAAAGGGGGTCGGGATTGGTTCAGGGAGTCCCAAATGACTGGACAAGGAACCGGCTCACAAACTGCTCGTTCTAGTGAGATATCGTCCAGACCATCTACTGTGGTGCATATAGAGGATACTCCTCCTTCTCCGGTTTAGGCTCTAACCCGTAAGAGGAAAACAACTGAAGCTGGTGGAGCCTCAAAGGGGAAAAAGGCAGTGACCGTGTCGGACGATTCAGTTCCCGAACGGTCCTTACCGCTAGGCATGGATGATCCAGGATTCGATCTAAGACATAAGATCGAATTTCACTTTGACGCTGCTGAAGAAAGGGCGATGACGACCATGTCTGAACAACAAATGGACGAATACTTGCTGCATCATATTTTGAATTGCAGTGCTGCGGCTTACAAGATGGCTTATGCCTCTAACCGTGGAGATGTCCAAAGTGAGGTATGTCAGCTGAAGAAGGAGTTAGAAGAGGCACGCACTGCTCACGCTAACTGTGAGAAGACTGCTGCAGAAGCCGCTAAAGTGATAGCGGAAGGTCGTATCCTGAATGAACAACTGAGGAATCTGAGCACCCGAATGCAAACCGAGCGGGATGATTTGCGGAAAGAATTGGAGTCTGCTCGAAAGACCATATCGCAACTGGACGTCATCCAGCAAGAAAGGGATGAGCTTAGGGCGGCCTCGAAAGAGTGGAAGAACACCGAGGCCGAGATGTTTGCTTCCATTCGCCAGGAGCATACCAAAGGGTTTAAGAAGGCGCTAAGGCAGATGGTTTGCTTAGCCAATGTTCCCACTAATAGCTTTGAATTTGATATGTTCAAGGATGTCTATCTCGGGCAAATGACAACGATCGGAGATATCCCAGACGGTACCTTTACCGAGGATGGGGATCTTGTCGAGATAGAGGAAGAGGTCGTTGCCGAAGAGCCGGCAGAAGAGGCTGTTGCGGAAGAAGTAGAGGAAGAAACCAATGTAGAAACTTAGGACTTTATAAATAAATTCTATATTTCTGCGTCCTAAGTTTGTAATAACTCGTACTTTGCTTTTATGATTTATTTGCTTGTTGCTGATACTTTGAATGGAAGGCTTTTTGCTCGTTTTGCTAAAAACTTGGTCGAATCTTTGCTTGTGCGTCTTGACGTCTCGTAATTTTTCTGAATTGATGCTTTTGAAGGACATGGCGTCCTATAGAGTTTCTAGATTTGGAAAATCTAGGGGACATGGCGTCCGATAGCGTTTCTAGATTGAGAAATCTAGGGGACATGGCGTCCGATAGCGTTTCTAGATTGAAAAATCTAGGGGACATGGCGTCCGGTAATGTTTCTAGATTGAAAAATCTAGGGGACATGGCGTCCGGTAATGTTTCTAGATTGAAAAATCTAGGGGACATGGCGTCCGGTAATGTTTCTAGATTGAAAAATCTAGGGGACATGGCGTCCGGTAATGTTTCTAGATTGAAAAATCTAGGAGACATGGCGTCCGGTAATGTTTCTAGATTGAAAAATCTAGGGGACATGGCGTCCGGTAATGTTTCTAGATTGAAAAATCTAGAGGACATGGCGTCCGGTAATGTAAATGTGGATTATATACTGAAACTGAAATACTTCATTGAAAAAGTGCCGGGAGAAATAAACAACATTGTTTGTAAAGTTCAACAAATAAAATAGTAATTGCCATCATTTAACTATAGTAAAATTTGAGATGAGTCGCGTTCCATGTGTTGGGAATGACTTTTCCGTCAAGCTGTTCTAGGCGATACGCTCCATTTTTCAGGTCGTCTTGGATGCGAAAGGGCCCTTCCCATTTGTCAGCGAGCTTCCCGTGCGTCTTGTCCCTCCGAGCGTCTCCTCGTTTTCGCCAAACTAGGTCTCCTTCCGCGAAGTTGCGTGGTTTAACTTTGGTGTTATAGCGCCGAGAGATGAGTCTTTTCTGAGCTGCATTCTTGATTAAGGCTGTTTCGCGTCGTTCGGGCAATACGTCCAAGTTTATCCTCAACTGTTGATCATTTAGGGCCATATCCTGTATATTTCGCCGTAAAGAGGGTTCTCCTACTTCAACCGGTAGCATGGCGTCCGTTCCATAGGTGAGGTTAAAAGGAGTCTCGCCAGTAGCACCGTGCGGTGTGCAACGGTAAGCCCATAATATTTCAGGTAGTTCTTCAACCCATAAACCCTTGGCTTGCCCTAGGAGTTTCTTCAGTTCAGTAATTATGGCCTTATTGGCCGCTTCTGCTTGACCATTGGTTTGTGGATGTTCTACTGAGCTGGTGACGTGCTTGATACCAAGTCCGTGAAGGAATTCCTCTAGTGTTCGGTCTATAAATTGCCGACCGTTATCTGTGAGAGCTTCTGCGGAATGCCGAATCTGCATATTAAGTGCCAAATGAAACTTTGTACCTTCTGGGCGGTAATTGTTGCGAGGGCTTCCGCTTCGATCCACTTGGTAAAATAGTCTACTGCCACAAGGAGATACTTGCGCTGTCCACTTCCGACCGGCAAAAGGCCGGCTATATCCATCCCCCACTGAGCGAAGGGCCATGGGGAGACGATTCCCATAAGTTCTGATGGGGGGATTCAGGTATCATGTCCATGGGATTGACAAGAGATGCATCTTCGTACGAAATCTGTGCAATCTTTTTCGATGGTAGGCCAATAGAAACCTGCTCGTAGGATTTTGGCTTGAAGCAGTCTTTTTCCCGAGTGTGTACCACAGATTCCATGATGTAGCTCTTGTATGACGTATTTTCCTTCATCTGCAGATAAACACTTTAATAGTGGAGTGGTGTACCCGCGTCTGTAAAGATCATCCCCGACGAATGTATATCGGGCGATCCGTTTAGAATCAGAGGCATTCACGAACCCGCCCTGTTCCTGTTGGATCATCAGTTGTACGATTTCATGTCTCCAATCGGCTTTTGAAGAAGTGAGGTCAATAGAACATGTCTCTAATAAGGGCTTATCCAGCGTGGTTTTGATTACCGAGGTTAGCTGAGACTTGTTCCGGTTGTGTGTCAGTTTAGACAGTAGATCCGCTCGGGAATTCTGCGCCTTGGGTACATGGGTAATATTGAAACTGGAAAATGATTTGATCAAATCACTAACCTTATGATAATATCGCAATAGGTGATTGTCCTTGACTTGAAAAGTGCCGTTGATATGGCCGACGACTAGCTGTGAGTCTATCCGACATTCCAAGCATTCGACCTCCAATTCTACGGCTAAAAGTAGCCCGCTGATTAGGGCCTCGTACTCTGCTTGGTTGTTACTGAGTTGAAAATTGAAGGATATAGCCTGTTCGACTAGCAACCCGTTCGGTCCTTCAAGTACAACTCCAGCACCTCCTCCTTTCCTGTCCGAGGATCCGTCCACGTTCAAATTCCATGTGGGCGGTACGATTACCGGGGAAAGTTCTGCAGTGAAATCGGCCAGATGTTGACCTTTGATGGAGCCCTGTGGTTCAAAGTGGAGGCCGAATTCTGATAATTCGATGGACCAAGCTACCATTCGGCCCGCGAGGTCCGATTTTCGGAGAATCTTGGCGATGGAGTGGTTCGTTCGGACAACGACTTGATGGCTTTGGAAATATGGTCGAAGTCTTCTTGCTACATTAATTAGAGCTAGGGCCACCTTTTCCACCTGGGAATATCGTTCCTCCGCTCCTTGCAGAGTTCTGCTAACAAAATAGATTAATTTAAGAACCGGAGACTCTTGAATGAGAACTGCGCTTACCGAATGATTAGAGACCGCCAAATATAATTGCAAATCAAAGCCTTCTGTTGGTCGCGCCATCACCGGTGGATATGTTAGTATGTTCTTAATAGTGGAGAAGGCAACTTCGCACTGATCGTCCCAGTGTCGGGGTATATTTTGCTTCATATTTTTCAATATGGGTTTGATATGGTCCAAGAGCTTCGGGATGAACTGTGATAGGGCGGTAAGGCGGCCGACCAGACATTGGACCTCCTTAAGTTTCGTTGGGCTCCGCATCTCCAAAATCGCTCGACATTTGTCTGGATTGGCCTCAATTCCCCGGTTGGTCAACATGAAACCTAGGAACTTACCCGCCTGTACCCCAAAAGTGCATTTTAAAGGATTCAACCGCAGATCATACCGTTTCAACTGTTGGAAGACTTCGGCTAGGTCTCTCAAGTGTTGTTGATGTGAAGAGCTTTTCACCACCATATCGTCGACATAAACTTCCATACACCGTCCGATTTGATCCCGAAAGACTTTGTCCATGAGCCGTTGGTAAGTTGCACCGGCGTTTTTTAGACCAAACGGCATCACCTCGTAGCAGTAGTTGGCATTTTCAGTTATGAAAGCTGTTTTTTCCTGATCTGGGACGTGCATTGGGATTTGGTTATATCCCGAATGTGCATCAAGAAAACTTAAGACCGCGTGTCCCGAAGCGCCGTCAACCAACCGATCGATGTTGGGAAGGGGATAGTTATCCTTGGGACAAGCTTTATTGAGATCGGTGAAGTCGACGCACATTCGCCACTGACCGTTTGCTTTCTTTACCATCACAACGTTTGCGAGCCAAGTGGTGTACCGGATTTCTCGGACGAACCCGGCCTTTACTAGTTTGTTTACCTCATTCTGTACGGCTTCCCTTTTATCATTACCAAGTCGCCGCTTTTTCTGAGCTACCGGACGTGCTTCACGAAATATCGATAGCTTGTGAGTGATCACACTAGGGTGAATTCCAGGCATGTCAGAGGCAGCCCATGCAAAAAGTTTGCTATTGGACTTCAGCAGTGTGGTTAGGTCTTGTTCTTGTTCGGTCGTCAGGTCAGCTCCGATGGAGGTGGTTTGGTCGGTATGTTTGCCGAGGACGAACTGTTTAGTTTCCCCCTGGGGTTGGATGCGATCATCAGTGTTGGTCCTAGGATCCAAATCGACCAGTATTGCTTCAGATTGTTTTTCTTTAAGATATGGCTTAGCCTTTAAAGCGGCCGCATAACATTGTCGAGCAGCCTTCTCATCCGCCCGAACGGTGCATATCGTTCCGTCTTCAGAAGGAAATTTCATTGCCAAGTGAGGAGTAGACACTATAGCGCCGAAGGCATTTAGGCACGGTCGGCCCAAGAGGGCGTTATATGAGGTGTGAGCTTCTACCAACAAAAACCGTGTGCAAAGTTCTTTAGCCCTGTCACCCGTTCCCAATCGGGTTTTAAGATCGAGATATCCTCGAGTATCCACCCGTTCTCCTGCGAACCCCACGATTTGCTCGCCGAAGGGTGTTATCATATCTTCTGACAATCCCATCTTTTGGAAAGTAGTCCCATATAGGATGTTGACGGAACTTCCCTGATCTACAAGTACCTTACTTACATCGTATTGCGCTATGCGAGCGGTAATGACCATCGGATCATCCTGATCAAGATCTGGGGCATGAAAATCCTTGTCCGTGAAGATGATGTCCGACATTGATAATGGGTTGCGGACCACGCTATGGACGCTTCGTAAACTTCTTAAGTGCCTTTTGCGGGCTGATGATGAAGCTCCTCCTCCTGCGAAGCCGCCTGAGATAGTATCGATCCTTCCCCGTGAAGTTGGGTCTCGCTTTCGAGGTCTGCTGTGAGAGTGTTCTCGGGATTGATCCCTGGAGCGTTCGGTGTTTCTCCTCGAACGTTCGGGACTCTTTTGTGTCTTTCTAGGTGACCGCTCTCGTCGTCGTGTTTCTGCTCGGACAAACTCTTGCAAGTGCCCCTCGCGAATCAGCTTTTCAATTCTGTCTTTGAGGACTCGGCAATCCTCGGTGGTGTGTCCCTGATTACCATGGTACTTGCAAATCTTGGCTCCATCTGCGGTATTTGTTGTCCCCCGTTTGATGGCGGTAATGAGGTTGGCCTGTAGGGCTTTTTCAAACACCTTTTCCCTTGGGGCCGTGAGAGGGGCATATCGATCGTATTGAGGATTGTAAGGAGTCGATGTGTATCTTCGTGATGATTTATGATTTCGGCGCTTGTCCTGCGATCGCCCTCCTTCCTGTTTGGTTTCCGTTGTGACAGTATCCGTCTTCCGGCGAAAGTGTCGCTGATCCTCCATTTTAATAAACTTGTTCATTTTTTCCTGCAACTCGTCCATCGTTGTAGGCAACTCGGCATACAGGGATTATGAGACATAACCTGGTTTTAGGCAATTGGGTAAATTGCTAATGATGAATTCGTGGCTTACCCCCTTAACCCTTCTCGCTACTTCAGTGTATCTGCGCATGAACTTTCTTAGCGACTCATCTTTCTCTTGTTTGAGATTGACAAGTTCGGCTGCGTTGGTTGTTTCTTTATGATTGGTTGCATATTGCCTTTTAAATAGAGTGACAATGGTGCGGAAGTTGTCTATAGAGTTAGGAGGGAGAGTATAATACCACTCGAGAGCCTCACCCTTCAGGGATAGGGAGAACGCTCGGCATTTGACTGGATCGTCGCTAGAGTAAAAGGCCATAAAATCAATGAAATTTCTGAGATGGTGTTCCGGGTCTGTTGTTCCGTCGAACCTTTCCATCTGTGGGGGAGGTCGGTCAGGCATGGGTGCTTGCATGACGGCTTCAGTGAAAGGTAGCAGGTCCGGAGATCGAGGAGGTCCGTGCTGGGCGGTGTGGTTATTATTATTGCCATCGTCGTTCCGGCTATTGTCGTCTGTCACTTCCCGCTGTTTCTCTTTGAGCTGCTTAAGCTCCTCAGTTAGCTTTAGATAAGCTTCTTGTTGTTGAAGGATGAGCTGGTTCTGCTGTTCCAATTGATTGTTCTGCTGTTCCAATTGATTCTGGAGTTGTCTCAATTGCTCTATAGGGTCAATGTTGTTCCCGTCCATGCTTCTGGTGGTCACCATAGGGAGTCTTCACTTTCGGCCCACGGTGGGCGCCAAAATGTTTCGGTGTAAATTTTAGGACCGAAAGGTCAGACCTTGATGACGTCGTCTGCTATCTTTCTATCTGCTTCTTCTGTTCTGGACCGTATGCTTTATGCTTGCCTCAACCGTTCGGTTCTCTTCAAGCCTTGACCGGAGGAGGGAGGTACCTGAAAAGGCGCTCCGACGCTCAAGTTAGGCGTGTATGTGGAATTCCCGGTAATACGGAATTTGATCCTCTGTGGAAGAGGAGTGACAGAGTATGATGGCAAAGAATATGCTAGATGAATTATGAGTGAAGTGTATTTGGAATGTACCTCGTTTGGAGTCCTCCAGCCTTTATTTATAGGCTTTGGATAGATATAAGATAAACAAAATATAAGCAGAATAAATATAAACGGTCTTACTTGACACATCTTCTGTTAGGATATATCTGGTTGATATTTTCTTGTTTAAAATATATCTGGTTGATAAATTTTTGTAGACATCATTTACGCTTTGGCATTGGGCCTTGAGCCCAATAAGGATGTGATACTGTGATGGGCTGTTGGCCCATTAGAGCCGTTCGGTTTTACCGGCCATTCGAAGCATACTATCGTACATTTACTTTTTCTTTTGGTAAAATAATATTATCTTTCATTATTCTTCATTCTTTTTTTTTCTTTAGGAATACATGTTGGAACAAGAAACAATAGAGAGAAAGAAAGGTTTTCAGAATAGAACGTTATGGAAGTGTAAAAGTGTATATTGCAGTTTGTACAGATGTTGTTTTATAAGCAACAAGTTAACATATGTATAACTGTTTGTGTAACAGCTGTCTTGGCTTAAAGTAAACTAATACTCCCCCCTAAGACAGGCACCTAGGGAGATTACACCAATTTTCTTCTTTAGAAAATAAAAAATGTCAACCTTCAAAGCCTTGGTAAAGATGTCATCCAATTGCTCCTCAGTTTTGCAGTAAGACAAAACTACTCTTTCTTTGTTTACCAAGTCTTTCAAGAAGTGGTATTTCACTTCTACGTGTTTACTTCTGCCATGAATCACAGGATTCTTAGATAGATTTGTTGTAGGAACGTTATCTATCCTCAGCTGCAAAGGGGTTTTTATAGGCACCCTTATTTCCTTTAGTAATTCTTCTAGCCAAACTCCTTGGCAGGCTGCAAAACACCCAGCGATGTACTCTGCTTAACAACAGGATAAAACAATTATAGGTTGCTTCTTAGAACACCATGAAATAGGAGCATTGTTCAACAAAAATATATATCCAGATGTGCCCTTCCTCTCTACTGGATCACCATCATGATCAAAGTCGGTGTAGCTAATCAACTCCAATCTTGAGTTTTGTCTTGTCTCCCAACAGGAAATAGTATCTCATGATCATATGTGCCTTGAACATATCTAAATACTCTTTTGGTAGCACTCATGTGAGTCTTCTTCGGTTCCCTCATGAATCTGCTTATCAGGCCAACACAAAATGAGAGATCTGGTCTACTATTGCAGAGAAACCTCAATGATCCGATCATTTGTTTGAACACTGACTCATATACCCCTTCTTCTGATTCATCTTTCACCAACTTCTGATTAACTTCCATTGAACTCCTTACGACCTTGCACAATGACATATTGAATCTTTTCAACAATTCTCTCGTATACTTCTTCTGATGCATCACCAATCCTACAGTAGTATAAGCAAATTCCATCCCTAGAAAGCAGCTTAACTTACTCAGGTCAGTCATCTCGAATTTTGTCTACATCACTCTCTTGAATTCTTCTATGTGAGCTGAGTTGGATTCTGTGATGAGCAAATCATCCAAGTATAAACAGATGACTAACAAATCCTTTCATGTGTTTCCCTTCACATATACACCATTTTCAACAATGCATCTGGTGAATTTAGTTCAACTAGGAAGGAGTCAATACGTTTATTCCAGGCCCTGGGAGCTTGTCTCAGCCCGTATAACACTTTTTGCAGCTTGTAGACTTGGTGTTCTTTGCCTTCTTCAATAAATCCAGGTGGTTGTTGTATGTATACCTCTTCCTCCAAAGGTCCATGAAGAAATGTCGACTTCACATCAAGCTGGAACAATGGCCAACTTCTCGAACATGCAACAACAACACCAGCCAAATGGTCTCTATTCGTGCTACTGGTGCAAACACCTAAAAAAAAATTAAAGCCTTGCCTTTGTAGGAAGCCTTTTGCAACCAACCTAGCTTTATACTTAGAGATTGATCCATCAGGCTTCAACTTTTGTTTAAACACCCACTTTACTCCAATACTTTTCTTCCCTGCTGGAAGATAAATAAGCTGCTAAGTTCCATTCCTTTCAATGGAATCAATTTCTTCCCTCATTGCATTTCTCCAAACAGGTTCCTTTAATGCTTCAATCTCATCTATCGGTTCTGCTCCTACATACAACGCCATATGAACCAAGTCTCCTTCATCACTGATCTGTGTATCTGTATACACTTCACATCCACTAAACCTTTGTGGCAACACATATCGTCTTCGTGGTCTACCAGTCTCATCATTTTGCACACCTCCACTGTAATAAGATGTTATCTCAGGTTCTGCTGAGATGGAAGTATTATCCTCTCTAACTATTGTAGCTTTCACCAAACTAATTTGCTTTTGTTTCCAGTCCCAACTTTCATCTTCTAGGATTATCACATCTCTACTCAAGACGAATTTATCATTAGTTGCATTGAAGAACTTATAAGCTCCAGTAGGATAATAACCAATGAATATCATTGGCTCACTCTTATCTTGCAACTTTGATCTTCTCTGATCACATACATGCATAAAGGCAAGTGATCCAAACACCCTAAAGTGGCCAACTGTCGGCTTCTCGCCTATCCACGCTTCAAAGGGTGCTTTCCCTTTTCACTTCTTTGTTGGACACCTATTAAGTAGGTAGACATCTGTGGACACCACCTCGTCCCACAGCTTTCGTGGCATTGCTTTCTCCTTTACCATGCTCCTAGCCATATTAAGAATCATCCTATGGCTTCTTTCTGCAAGCCTATTGTGCTGAGGAATATATGATGTTGTGATCTCATGAGTGATTCCACACTCTTAGCAGTGACTTTCAAAGACATTAGGCTAGGGATGACAACAAGTCGGGTCGGGAACGGATAATGCATACCTGCAACCCGACCCGCCGGATAAAATTCTACCCGCTACTCGACCCGCTATCCGTCGGGTACCCGTTTAGAAAATACCTGCGGGTATTTTAAAACCTGCGAGTACCCGCGAATACCCGCAAAAAAAAAATATTTTATACATTTTAAAATAAAATTTAAATAAAATTAAAATATATATATATATATATAATATAATATTAATTAAATTAAATATAAATTAAAATTTAATTGTAATTAAATTTAACCTAATAAAATATAATTTAATTTAATTTTTAATTAAGTTTAATTAAAAAATATATAAATTAATTTTTTTATTATTTTTTGCGGGTAACGGGTACCCGATGGTCAGGTAGTATACTACTCGTACTCGACCCGTTTAGAAGCGGGTATTAAAATACCTGTTACCCGTTATCCGTGAGTAGTAAATATCCACGGGTAGTAACTATCCGTCGCGGATTTTACCCGTGGATACCCGTGCCCGCAGAGTTTTTTGTCATCCCTACATTAAACGTATATTCTCCCCCATCTGTTCTAAGAATCTTTAGTTGCCTTCCATTCTCCCTCTCAGCATGAGCTTTAAATCTTACAAAGATTTCTAGTGCATCCATCTTGATCACATACAACCAGATCATTCTACTATATTCATCAATGAAGATAATGAAATACCTGTTTCCAGCTGATGAAGGAACTTCAATCGGTCCACACATGTCTGAATGTACTACCTCCAAACATTCCTTTGCTCTCACGTTCAAGTGTGCTTTAAATGATCTGTTTGTCTGCTTTCCAACCAAGCAATTTTTGCACACTCTTTCTGGCAGTGTGATGTTGGGTAATCTAAGAATCATTCCTTTCATATCAAGTTGCTACAAGCTTTTGAAATTCAAGTGTCCATACCTCAGATGCCCTAACCATCTTTCATCATTTACTTTCACTAAGGACAAACTTTGAGAATTTTCCACCACTTCCATATTAATCTAGAACGTTCTTTTCTTAGAGATCTTGCATCTTAGGATCAGATTCTTATTTACATCATACAACTCAACTTTATCGTAGCCTTCCATTATTGCTGTGAACCTTCTTTGAACTAACTGGCCAATGCTCAATAAATTACACTTCATGGCAAGCACAAATAACACACTGGTGATAGTAACATGCAAACCATTCTTTCTTCGAATAACCACGTCTTTCATTCCTTCTACCTTTAACATAGTATCATCAGCAAACTTCACCTTGCTTTTCTTCGTTGCATCAAAGTTGATCAACCATTCTCTATGGCATGTCATATGGTTTGAACAACCAGAGTCTAGGTACCACAAGTCAGTTTGAGAGTTTTATGCAGAAGTGGTTACCATCAAAGTTAGTGGTTCTGAATCTTAATCTTCTTGTGCAATGTAAGCCTTTTTTCCTTGACCTTTCTTCTGCCTACTCTTATTAGCATAGCATTCATAAGAGTAATGTCCATACTTGTGACAATTGAAGCATTCGATACTTCTTTTGTCCTTCTTTGGATAGATCTTCTCTAACCTTCCACTATTTTCCGCTGACACATAGTTGTCATCTTGATCACTCTTGACTTTATCAGTCTTCCAACCCCTTTTTGTACGTTTTCCTTTCCACTTCTTGTGCTTCTTTTTCTCATCATTCTTGGAATGATGTACTTTTAGTGCATGTTCTTCATTCTTGATTGGATTTCTATCCAATAGCCTCATTTCATGCCCTTCTAATGAACTCTATAGCTCTTTAATCTTCATGTTGGAAATATCTCTCGATTCTTCTATTGCAACCACTATATAATCAAACGTCTGTGGTAAGGATCTCATGATTTTCTCAACAATTATAAGATCATTGATAGCTTCTCCGCATCCTTTCATCTTATTTGTGATGGTCAAAATTTTGTTAAAATACTCACCAACTTTATCATTGTCTTCTATTTGCAGTAACTCGTACTGTCTCCTCAAGGTTTGGAGCTTTACTTTCTCGATCTTTTCCCCTCTCGTATGACATTGAACCAGGATATTCCAGGCTTCTCTGGCAGTAACCGCGTTCTAGATTTTCTCAAAGTGACTATCATCAACACATTGATGAATAATAAACAACGTCTTGTTGTCTTTCCTCCTAACTGAAGTTTTTTTATCTTCTGAAGCGCCAAGATCAATCTCTAGTCTGTTGCCTTCAATGACATCACTCACATCTTTAAACCTGAACAACACTCTTATATGCGTGCTCCATCTGTTCCAATTCTTTTTCTGTGAGAATTGAAATGTTTGCTGCTGGAACATCTATTCCCGTCATGCATCAAACACACTTCTTTGATCAAGAAACAAAATCTTGACATTTCTTCCTCCTTCACCTTTAATCACTTTGACCAGCCACACCATGCCATGATCAAGAAGCTCCTCAGGTCCTCACTCTTTCTAACTCTGGATACCACTCTGTTGAAACAAGTAACAGCGAGAGAAAGAAAGGTTTTCAGAACAAAACGTTATGGAAGTGTAAAACTATGTATTGCACTTTGTACAAATGTTGTTCTACAAGCAACAAGTTAACAAATGTATAACTGTCTGTGTAACAGCTATTTAGGCTTAAAGTAAACTAATAATACAAAAATTTACTTTTGTAAGAATCATTTTTTTTCTTATAAAATATTATTAAATGGTAATTATTGGTGTAAATAACTTTTTTTTTATAAATGTGATTATCTTAGAGGTGATAATGTAAAACTATTTTACGTTCCACTAGACTTTCTTTGTTAAAGTTTAACAATGGATGTGTATATTCTAAATTTGGATTCTTTGTTTAACTTTTGATATTGTCACTTGTTAAATCTTCAAAATATATATTGAGTAACACTGATGTTTCAAAATATATTTAATTTTTTTAATAATATTATCATAAACTCATGAGTTAATTCGGTTTACCATCGGTTCAATTCAAGTTGGATTAAAAAAAATTTAAAATTTCGAAACGGGTAAATTTTGAACCCAACTTACTAAGAATTTAGTTTATCTTAGTTGAACCTGTAATGAGCCAAATTAGTTTACTAATCTACTTAATTTTTCTAATAAGTACATTTTGTTAGGTTAAGATATTTAATAAAATATTAAAAGAGAGGCTCATGTGAAATTATTTTTGTATGGAATTATTAAATAACATGAAAAATTTAAAAATCTATAGTTTTAAAATTTTGTGATATCTTTATGTGAATAAAATCTTATATTATAGTTGATAATAAATATAATTTAAGACCTTTCCTTTCATTTAGATTTAAATTAAAACATTTTTTACTATTTTTCTAATTAAAAAATTTTATAATTAAATGAATTAGTAAAACAGTTTGTTTAATCTACTAACTCGTAGAATGAAATTCAAATTTTTTCCGACTCATTAACAAGTTAGCCATATTGAATTGATTCTAATAACCAATCCATAATAAATCAAATCACCCTCACAACACTAATTTTTACTATACGGAGAGAATATAAAACCTCCCATCAAGACTAGTTAATTCTTATATAAGAATACTCAAATTCAATTTAAATATTATAATAATGTAATATTTTACAACATTATTGAATTGTATAGGTTAGAAATCTAATAAAAATAAATAATAGAACATTATAAATTTATTATCTTAAGATTTTAATTAATATTATTAATTTTTTTATAAAAATTTATTTTGAATTTATTAGTATCAATTTTTTCCTTTTTAAAAAAACCTAAGAATATATCAAAATCGATAACTAAAAAGTAATATCGAATCTTTCCTATTTCTCGAATTAAAAACCTAACCAAAAAAAAAAATCCAAATATTGTGGTCCATCTACCATATTATTAATGTTTAGAAAAATAGAAGCTTTTGTTTGCTGTACAGAATCCAAGTCTTTGTAGTAATAATTTTACAGCACTAGAGTAAACAAAGGAGTGTATTGTAATTTGGTTTGTTTTTCATTTTGACCCTTTTGGGGGACAAGAGTGAGGAAGCAAAAAGGAGAACATGGAAGGTTGAAAATTTGGCCGACCTTGGAGTGGACCCCACAGATGGGGTGAGAAACTCAACCAATGAATGGCAATGCAGTAGAATCCAAAACAATACAATCAGCTTGTTCGATGTTGGGTTTATAGGAAGGAAGGAACTATGTAATGTAATCGTGTTATTATTGTGAAGTGAATCCTGAAAACAAAAACAGCTGTAATAAATCATAGAAAGAAACAAACAAAGAAACAGTGTCAGCAATAAAACAAGGCACAGAGAAACTGCAAAAGTCAATAAGGGCAACCTATGCCTTTTGGCCCCCATTCTCATTCCGTTGCTAACAAAACTGCGCAAAGACTTTCTCAACAAAACCAATACTAGACGGTTATCTAAGTCTACTCTTCCAACCATCCATCCCCTATTCCATCTTCCTATTCCTATATTACCAATCAATAAAATTTCACTTCTTATACGTTCTTCTCCTTCTTCCCTTTAATTTCTGTCTCTCTCTCTCTCTCTCTCTCTCTCTCTCTCCTTCCTTTAACAATTAACTAGAGACGACCCAATTGCCTTCCAGATCTTTTTCTAGGGAAAAGTTTTGATTTTTGGATCGGTAAGGGAGTTTTTGGATTACCAATTCATTATCTGGGTGTTGGGAATTTCCTTTTTTTTTGTTTTTCTTTTCTGGGATGATTGAATTGCTTGCTTTATTGATCGGCCTTCTTTTGGAACTTTTTTAGTTTTGGACTTTCACTCACGTTGAGCTCTTTTTCTTTTTTTTTTCTTTTTTTTTTTTTGCAGTTTTGTGGTAAGAGTTAGATGTTGACTGATAGACGGAAAGGTTGAGGTGGGGCTGGATTATATGGACAGTCTTTGTTGCTTCAGCTCTGTCAGCCAGGTGAGGAATTCTGTCCCTTTGGAATATTTTCTTTTTCTTTTCTTTTGGAAATAATCAATCTCCATATGAGGATGTGAGGATGTCATGTGGTGAATTGTTGATTGATAGTTGAAATTTAAGCTCTGGTGCTGTTCTAGAGAATGGACTTGGGACTTTTCGAAATTTTATTTTCTTAATCTTGATGAAAAAGGTTCTGTGAATTGATTATTTCTGTTCAAACAGTTGTTAATAACCAGCTGTTCTGAAAGCTTAAGCTTTTGATAGAGACATAACAATGTTTTTTTCATATCTCTAACTTGCTCATCCATGCAAGAATGTTTTGGACTTGACGACTATAGAATGAATGAGTTTGCTTTATCTCATACCAACATTTAATTATAAAGAACAGTGGGGCCTTGGAGGATTTTCCTATAATAGGATTGCACTACAATAATGGATGAAATTGACAAGTGACTGTGTTATTTGAGATAAAACAATGGAGCTCATCAGGATTAAAAGGAGATTGGCTAAATATCTAAAAGACCAACTGTGTTTTATGGTATGTCTTAGAAATTTGGTTTGGGTCTAATTCAACACTACGAAATTTACTTGTGAGGTGAGAGTTTTTTCTTATTCATATACTTTAATTTGGTCATTGATTTAATTGATGTAGGAACTCCATCTCACTTCCCTCAATGATAATTGGATATTTCAAGTGTGAAGTTTGCAGAATTGAACATTTGTGGGTTGTCTAATAATAATGACATAATAGCAAGTGACTTGATCAGATAAACTCCAATCTTAGAATTTGAATTTCAGTCTAACTCAATCAACAAAACCAGTTTGCTTTGTGCGAAGTATCTTCCATTATATACTTAATTTGGTTATACCAGGAGGCAATGTGATATTTCCAACAGTAGTGACAGCTGGGTAGTGATAGCTAGAGCGCAAGTATTCTGGAAATAGAATATTTTGGTAGATGAATGTACTTTCTAGATAAAATACGATTAATAATGGAAATTTACATAGGAATACCACCTTTCCAGGAACATTTGACTAATCTTGCCTGAAATGATTTGTCCATGTGTGGAAGCGAACAATTAAACCCCCTGTTGAAAGAATTGGTTAGATGGAGGATAGATCAATGATAGGATAGTGGTTGACCAAGGAAAACTCCAAGAGAAAATATTGAAAAAGCCTTGAATGTAAAAGCTCTTTCTCATAATTTGGTTTTATACAGTAGACATTGGTATTGTTTGATTCATGTACCTGCAATCATATGGTTTTGTTGTATATACAGTAAAGGTTGCACAGAAACTCATGAACCCTTGGTCGTAGAAGCACTATTTCCAAGTGAGATCTTCTTCTGTTTCTCTCAAGATTAAACCAATGGATTGTTGATTCTTCCTTGTTAATTTAGGCTATATAATCTTCACTTCTTTGCACTTCAAATTATTTTTCTGCCTTGGTGATCCATTCTTCACCTCTGATGATCTTGACTTTCTTAACTGCATAAAATGCAAACCTTGGAAATTCAATTGACCCCTGGTTGGAAGAACTCCTTTTCTTATGATTTCAATTTTCTTTTTACTCCATTGTTCTGTTTCCAAGCATTCTCACAGAGGTACTGCAAAATGATTGTTGAATAATGTTTATAAGAGAAGTGGATAGTTTCCATGACGAATGTCCAACACGTCAGTTGAGGACTGGAATGTGAAAATTTGAATCTTCTGAATTGGCTTGATCAACATAGAGCTGGAAGAGAACATGATGAATGACACAGAAAAAGAATATATCTAAATTAAACAAACTGCCAAAAAAAAAAACATACCAACTATGCCAACCAGTTTTGGAATAAGAACCAAGTAGCTATGGTGTAGTGTAATGGAAAGAAATGGGCCAAAGAATGCAAAAGCAGATAAACCCATGTAAGGAGTTAATTTGAGGAAAAAGAGAGAGGTAAGCTAAATACCAGTAAAAGTACAACACAAATGCAGGAATAACATGGGCGGGAGCAAACATTAGGATACAAATGTTATCAGACAATGGAAGCTTCTCATACTTTGAACTTGGTCACGGATACAGTGATGGAGTCAGATCATCAAATCAGAGATGGTGCCATGTCAACTAACTCTCTTAAGCTATTAAGTGAAAGCCGAAAAATGACTTTGTTTATTTACAATGGCTACCAGTTAATTTGAAAATAAGTTGGCATATACTGACAGAAGGCTACTCAAGAATGTGAAGACAATCGGTAATAGGTAAACTTGAGCAGCTTGTGTTGACTATCTGTTTGAAGGAGAAAATAGTCCTATATGGATTTTTCTTTTGGGAAAATGTATTTTAGTAGATTTGAAGGTCCATGCCAAGAGGCTCAAAGAGGGTTAGTCACTTCCTGGCTTCTTCCTTCACTGCCTGAAAATATTGGTGCCAGAGTGGGCAGAAGTGTTACTTGCATCACCAGAGAAAGAATATGGTTGGTTTTGTGAGATGAATAATTCACAAATCATGATCAATCTTTACTGGATCAGAAATGTTGATGCTGAAACAGGTTGGAAAGAGAAGTTTCTCAGTTTATAGGTAGCTCTGAAAAGATTAAATTGGCTTTTGTGTTGTGAGACATGTTTCATTTCAAATGGCTATTTTGTCTATGATTAACAGAAAAAATGGTCTATTGTGCTGATCAGTGTGTTTTGATCTACTTTTCTAATGCCTTTCTTCTTTATTTGTGGTGGCTTATCATATGTTTAGTTACGCTGATAGATAATATTTTGGTACCAAGCCAATGGTGGATTTCTTGCAGCATCTGGGCATTGATTAAATAGAAAATACCATAACTAGATGGAAATATGAGATCATTGTTAATATGTTTCTTCATTTTGTTGCTGACATTGTCTTAGTGACATCTTCCAACTCATATTCCCTTTTGGTAATCATAAATATAAAGTTTTTCTTTCCTTTCCGTTATTATACATTTATTGAAATATGTTAAAGAAAATCTATAAAGTCTTCTGTTGTTGCATTTCAATTTCTCTATCTGAAGGTGGTTGGAGGACGATCTTCATCTAACTCTGGCAAGGGCAAGAGCAGTCAGTCCTCAGTCAAATATGGCTATAGCCTAGTCAAAGGGAAAGCAAACCATCCCATGGAGGACTACCATGTAGCAAAATTTGTCCAGTTCAATGGGCGAGAGCTTGGCCTTTTTGCTATATATGACGGGCATCTGGGAGACAGTGTACCGGCCTATTTACAAAAGCATCTGTTTCCTAATATCTTGAAAGAAGTGAGTTGTTGAATCAAACTAAAGAGCTTTTATGCATTTATCATACTTTCATCTAATTTATCTGGAAAAGAGTTTTGTTCATTTCTATTTTATATTGCTGATAGTATACTGATTTTCTTTTTCTCAAGTTCCTATTCTTTTTGGCAATCAGTATAATGCTATCAACAGTATGAAATAATAAGTCATTTTAGTTTTAAAGTCTTGAAGAGGTTGGTAAGATCTCTGTCCTAGCAAGATAAATTTGAAAGATCAAATAGTGGTAAATTTGGCTTATTATACTTTTTCTTACTATTTTAAATATATTTATGATTGTGAATTTGTGATTCTTTATCCAGGAGGACTTCTGGAATGATCCGTTCATGTCCATTTCTAATGCCTATGTAACAACAGATCAGGAAATTCTTTCTCATAGTCCTGATTTGGGACGAGGAGGATCAACTGCAGTGACTGCAATCCTCATAAATAATCAGAAATTATGGGTAGCCAATGTAGGAGATTCTCGAGCTGTTGTGTCAAGGGGAGGGGAGGCTGCACAGATGACAACTGATCATGAGCCCAATACTGAGAGGGGCAGCATTGAGACAAGAGGTGGCTTTGTGTCAAACATGCCAGGTTCATCAATTAACCCTCTGCAAGTTCTCTGAGTTGTTGCCTTAGGTGTTCCATGCTGATTATTTTTCCCCATAATATGAGATTTTACAAGTCTCATAATCTATTTTTCCTTTTCAAATTACATTTAACTGAGAGATGGAGATGATATGTGTGTGTGAGAGAGAGGTTTGAATGATCTATGTGTATGATTTTTACTCAATAAAAAAGTAAAGGATGGGTTGAAGGAAAAGTACGAAAGTTTAAAAAATGTGAAGGGGGATAGGTTAAATTAAATCAAAGTAAGCTGCAGTCAATGTAAGTAACCTGAATTTAAATGTAAGATATTGTCCGTATTGCTTTATATATGGCCACCATTCCAATTTTTAGGATGACTGGATCTTATGAGATATCTATAAAGTAGAATGATTATCATATGGTTGTGGCTAATGCTTGTTCAGTTGTTAACTTCACTATACTTGAGAATAAATTCAAGATAGATTTCTGTAATTTATTCAGTTGTGAAATTTATTGAGAGATAATTTTCTCAGACTTAATGACAATTATTTCTATATGTATATGTTTAGTCCTTTCTTGGAAAAGTGAGTTAGATGCCATGTGCAAAGCTGCTTGGTTATCACAACACAACTTCATTTGTTGAATTAATGTTCCCTGAATTTTAATTTTGTAGTTATTATTTAATCCAAATAATATCACAAGCAGCTAAGGCTAAGCTCTATACCCACTTTAAACCTTTGATCAAATAATGTGATACGAACCAATCATGGTTTTGTCTTGTTGGAAGGTTACCTTAACAGTGGACACTCATAACCTGCCTTAGTTATGACCATTGTGGAAGTTGTCCGAATTCTAGTCTTCAAAAGTAGGTGGTATTAAGAAATGGACTTTAAGTCTAATTCAACCTTACAAATCTGGCTTGTAAAGTGAGGTTTGCATCTTATATTGTAATTTGGTCTTATTTTTAGTCAATATAAGATCTCCACTGCACTCCTCTCACACCTAAGCATATTCATATCGAGCATGGGATTAATATCTATGGGTGGTTCGATAACAAGATGATAGCATGTGGAACAATAAATGTAGCAAAAAATGAACTTTGCTGGATAGACTCTAACATAGCTCCAATATTATGTTATAAGAAGTGAATTTTAAACTTAACTCAACTTTACAAAACTGACTTATAAGGTGAACTTTACACCCACTTAAATATTTTGATTTAGTTTTATTTCTAGTTGATGTGGAATCTCATGGAAATTCAGAAAAAGTGTATTCCAAGAGGTAGTAGAACATATGTTTACTCTTGAAGGATTCCACCATCATTATGAGAGGTTAGGAGGAGAGGTAGGATAATTTAAGTTTACTAAATCATATTCTTGAATGAAGTCATTTACCACCATTTTAAATGAGAGTTCTTGGGAAGAGAGAAGAGACTATATTAAGAGGAAGATTGTGTGAAGGGAGGAAAATTTAATAGAAGAGATGCGAGAGTCACATGCAAGTGAGATAGTCTTTATCATTCTACTGAAATTTTTGAGTGGGATACTCAGGTTTTTGCTATTTGGGAAGAGTTACTCAAGTCTATTCATAAAACTTATGTTATAATTGTAGAAATAGAGCTGCCCAGCAGAAGTGTGGTGGACCCATAAGTCACCTGTCCTTAGATCAGAATTAGGCCTTAATACCATCTTAGAAAATGAATTTTAAATATAACTTTATTTTGCAAAATCAGTATAAGGTAACTTATATACTCATATACTATAATTTAGACATATCTTTAGTCAATGTAGGATCTTCAACAACTTATAATTGAGAGGGTTTTTAAATGTGTTAAAAAAACTTGTAATGAGAACAATTTTCTCAAGTTTGTTTGAAAACTAGTTATCTTGTTTAAAAGAGTGAACATTTGTTGAGATGTTCTTGTGGACATAAACAAGAAATGTAGCCAATAAGTGTATTATTTTGGAATGGAATCATTTGTTTCTAGGGTGTGCTGAAAAAAAAATTCATTTGCCTAAGTGTTCTAAGTTGTCTTTAAGTGATGGTCCAAATTAGTGCCGTCAAAATGGGTTGAAACCTGTGAGTCAGCCTGGCTCACCATGGGTTTGAGCTGGGTTGGGTTGAAAAAAAATGTGAAAATTTTGATGCGAGCCAATTGTGACCCGGCTCGCTAAGAACTCGGCTCACCCGAGTTGAACCCGTGGTGAGTCGGGTTGGCTCACCAACCCACCTATTTTTCTTTTTATTGGAATCAAATTAATCAAATTAATTATTCAAATCCAATTTTTTTTTATTGAAATCAAATTAATTAAATTAATTGTTCAAAATGCACAACCTTTACTTCGCAGGAGAGCTTTTCGTGCTACACTGTGCTGCTGTCTATCCAAAAGTTCCCCTCTGCTATATATTTTTGTTAACGACTATATGTAGTTTCTTGGTCAAACTGTTGTATATGTCTCATTAAACTAAATTGGCAAAATTTTATGCTAGATAGCTTAGAATATATAACAATAAAGTTCTTTTGTTTCATTTTCTTTTATATCAATTTGTCCAATTATTATTGTTTCAATTTGATCGATCAAAGTAACATGTTATAAGAATCTCAGAAGAAGAGGGTGAAAAAAAGTTAAGTGAGCCAATGAGTCAATCCGTTTAACCCACCAACCCGTGGTGGGTCGGGTCGGATTCAAATTTTTTTGTCTCGCTAATAAATGAGTCGGATTGGGTTGATTCACTAAATGGTCAACCTGTGGTGGATCGAGTTGGGTCGGACCGAGTTATCCGTTTTGACAACTGTAGTCCAAATGGTTACTATTTTCTGTGTTAAAACCCAACCAGAGGGGCATGCTACTCATTGTGGCTACACTTAATTCAGTCCCAGTTTATCACATGTTCACTTTGTAGAATGACTCTGAACTTCTCTATTTGGACTTTGTTCATCATTGAGCATCTTTTTTTCTCATTAATCATGACTTGTTATTAGTATTACCTTAATATCATTATGGTTTATTATTACTATCATCATTATTTTTTTGCTAGAGAATAAAGGAAAAAACCTTATAGTTCAACATAGTTTCCTACACTTTTGGAGAAGTATTACACACTGAGAAGAAACCATATGAGGAGGAATGATTTGTCATCACTGTAAAGTCCAAATTGCATGAATAATTTTTTATTGAATAACTTTATCACCATCATCACAGTTACTGCTAATTAAACGTTTATCAAATAAATTAGACATGTAACACTAATTTGATAAAACAAAACAATGTTATACTTTCAAAATGAATTAAGAATCATTTGATTACATTCAAAAGTAAGATAACAAGTAGTAATAAAGTTTACATTCTATATGATATATGATTGAAAATATTAGGATTCCTTTTTGTTGAATGCTTTCTATTTTGTAATAATCTCTTCATTTTTGTGGTTTATATCAGGTGATGTTGCAAGAGTGAACGGGCAGCTAGCAGTTTCTCGAGCCTTTGGAGACAAAAACCTCAAAACACACTTGCGATCTGATCCTGACATTCAGTACGCTGATATCACCCCAGATGTTGAACTTTTGATACTTGCTAGTGATGGTCTATGGAAGGTTGATGTTATTCTCTTTTTCTCTATTTTTCCATGCCTTGAATTTTTTATACTCATCTTGAATTTTTTATTTCTTTTACTTCTGTCCTCCAACAATTTAATTCATTTTTATTTCAACTTTTCTCAAATCAAAAAGTTTGTCCCAATTTCTGACTAACATCATTGCAATTGCTAATAGTGGCATCCTATGTGTGGACAAATGCATCATTGGCACTACATCTAGGGTTTCCATTTCATTACCATTCCCAATATTTTGAGTCCAGATTCTCTTCTGAATTTTTTGTTACCTATCTGTTGAACCTTCAAAATACACTAAAAGGCACTATAATTGAGTCAAATATATCAAGAATCACTAAAAAGTGTTTGATAGTGTGTTGCTGCTAATAGTTGCAAGTGCTTTTTTTATGACATGCATGCAAGTTCCATTAGCATTTCAGCAGGTTCAGTGGTTGGGAACTTGGGATGAGTGTTGAAAAGTTTAAGTCTATATTAAAATAAGTTTCTCTTGTAGGTAATTTATGCATAAAGTTTTTACATTATACATTATAAATAATTTATGTACTTAAAATTTGCACTTATTCCAGGTAATGGGAAATCAAGAAGCTGTTGATATTGCAAGAAGAATAAAGGATCCACAAAAAGCAGCCAAACAACTAGCCACTGAGGCATTGAACAGAGACAGTAAGGATGATATTTCCTGCATTGTAGTTCGTTTCAAGGGTTGAAAATTGGAACATACACACTCTCTAAAATCAGGGTATATATATTTTTATATATATATTATTCTACAAATCAAGATGCAATTCCATACCCATGAAAATCCATCATTAATTTGGAATATCCTGCAAAATAGGTTTTGCCCCTTCCCTTCATATGTAAAAATATAAAATTTAAATTCTCGAATTTAGGTCGTGGCGTTTAGTATTTCTTGATTTCTTCGTGGTGTAGATTCACACAATAATTTTCTTTCCATATGCATTATTATTATTTATTATTATTATTATTGTGTCGTGGAGCAGTGTGAAGTAGATGACAGCAGCAGTTTATAATTTCAACTGGGTAATTTATACATTTATTTTATAAACCGGTGGTATGACATGGTTGAAATGACCTAACTTGTGTATTTAAATTATTATTTAAAATTGTTGTTTCGAATTTAAGTAAGAATGAGTAATTTCTGTTGGGATTTAAATTATTATTTAAAATTGTTGTTTAAAATATTAAATTTATTTTCCTTCTCACCATAGGTGTGCCCACCAATATTAAAGAGTTAAATTCTCGCCGTGTGATTTGGTGCGGCTTTTATTTGGTTTTTTTTTTTTTTTTTTCATTTCCATAATCTCTAACTGTGCTTTTATAACTTTTATAATAATTATTTTACTTTCTACGAAAGTGACTTCTGAATATCTTTATGGAAAATTTTTAAATAAATATTTTAATGTTTTTGAAACATGAGTCTTAGAATAAGATTTTTAGAAAAAATTTCTGAAATAAATTTTTCCGAACAGAATTTTAAGGATAAATTTTTCATAATAGAAAATTGTTTGTGGAACAAGTTTTTCAAGATATTGACGTTAGATTTAAGATATTATTATTGAACCAATGTATCGGGTAAATAAGCAGTTAACAAAGAGAGCTCCTTCCTCCATCATATCAAATGTTTCTTACAACTCTCCATTATTCTTTTTATTTCAAAACTATCCAAAGTTAATTTAACTTTTACTTTTTACTTTATTTACCTTTTTTTTTTTAAACTCTAAATCTCCCTACACTTCCAGGCTCCTACACCTGTACATTCTGCAGAAGGGAGGTCCCCTCGGCCCAACCTCTGGCCAGCCACATGAACGTCTACTGCTGCACATACCGCAAAAGAGAGTTCCGCTCCGCCCAAGCTTTCTATCCACAGATTTATAACTCATTCCCAGTAACTCTCATTCTCCTTCCGTAACCTAACACATTAAACCCCATGCATTACACTCAACCCTACTATCCCTATACCCATACAAAACCTTCTCCCCTCTCACCACCACTATAAACCGAAACCAACTCTCATTCCTACCTTTCATTTCTTTTTATTAAACATTCTCTGCCTTCCGTCGCCTCTCTCACGTCTTCACCACCCTTCCACCCGACTTTTCTTTTCATGCATGAAACCCAACTCCAGACCAACTCTTCTCCCTTTTAAACTCCTTAACCTTTTCGCTGGGCAAAACACTCACAACCCATTCTTGCACCTCCAACAATAACCAAACCCCATCATGAGTACATCTACTCTCTTTCCCCATTGGTCAACAAAAGCACTCATGGGACCCACAAAAAATGCAATATTAGTATGAAAGCAACACACATTTCTCTTTCTAAAGAAAAATGAAAGGTCCCGTTATTTTAACAACCATTTTTTAACACACATTTGACAACACCAATTGTCAAGTTTTCATTGCTGGTTTTTAATTTTTGGTTTTTTAAAAAAAGTTGTCCTCGAAAGTGAAAAGGGATTCAGAAAATTAGATTTCTAACTATACCCTTGTCCTCACTAGTGGAAAAATGTTATTTAACGTCACTCAAACGACGTCAGTGCGAGTGCAGCCCAACGTATATGAATGGACGGTGACATTACCATAAATAAGTTGGTAACCTAGACGTCGGTTTCAGGGAAAGAGACGTCTATTATATAGTACACGACAGTTTTGGTCTAAACTGACGTCCAATGTAATGAGGTAGGCGAGAAGACAGTCTTTTCCTGCGCTATAGACGTCGGTGTGATGGGGGACCAACGTATACTTGGCTGCAATTAATGCTGGTCACCTGATTCCCAGGCCCTTACACGTCAAGTAGTCAAAAACTGACGTCTATGGCATGTTTGGAAGGTGGGAAGACACAAATTTATGCAAACTAGACGTCGAATTTTTGGGGGCGCGACATCTTTGTGCCTGTAATTAATTATGTTCACCAAACTTCGAGACACTTTGTCCCCCGATAGCAGGGGCCCGACGTCTATAATAATATAGACGTCGGCGTCCCTTCACAACTGTCGTCTACTTCCCTGACAGGAAATGAAACGTCAATCGGTTCAGCGCCCTAGACGTCGACTCCCCTGGAGTCCGACGTGTAATGGGCATTCAAAAAGTCAGTTTAAATGTTATCTTGGATGTCGAATTAGTTAGATAACCGACGTCTAGTGGACAATAAACGTCAGTTTCTAAAGCAACCGACGACCCATTTCATGTTAAATAAACCGCAGACTCTTCGCGGCATATTGCAGTTTCTGATATCATCGTCTTCCTCCTCTCCTTTTTTTCTCTTGCGGCTCCTCTCCTTTTTCTCTCTTGCGACATTGCATTATTGTTTCTGATAACATCATCGTCTTCCTCCTCTCCTTTTTCTCTCTTGCGGAATTGCATCCTAGGTGCGTGTTTTTTTATGGTTACCGTTTAAACTTTGTTTAGTCTTTCATCGATTATCTTTTGGTTCAACTGATGAAAATTTGTTTTCCTTGTGTTGTGTTTTAGTGCAGTTTTGTTCCTCTCTTGGAGTAACACAGTACCACATTCTTCCTTTGCCAGCTGCCTCCCAGAAAAAGCGG
This sequence comes from Vigna mungo, assembly GCA_036885675.1. Classification (NCBI taxonomy): domain Eukaryota; kingdom Viridiplantae; phylum Streptophyta; class Magnoliopsida; order Fabales; family Fabaceae; genus Vigna; species Vigna mungo. The sequence continues at coordinate 13,837,811 of CP144700.1, read as the reverse complement.
CGTCTTTTGGATTTCTCGTGGCGTTTTGACCCAAACACGACCCTGGGTCGTTGTTGCCTAGTTATCTTTTCACCGTAATTTTTCCCTCTTGCGGTTGAAAATAGAACTAAGCAAAGACCCAGGTTCGGTTTTGGGTTGAAATGTCATGAGAAATCCAAAAGACGTAAGCTTTTTTTCGGGGGAAACTAGCAAAGAAAGAGTGTGCTACTGGGCTATCCAAAGACAGGAACAAAACTGCACTAAAATACAATGACTGTATTAGACGTCGGTTAATGCAAAACCCGATGTCTATAGTGCACCTTAGATGTCGGTTAGTGACATGTTCGAAGTCTTTATGTGCTCTTAGACGTCGGTTAATGTGTAGTATGATGTCTATATAGTGTCTTTAGACGTCGGGATAGGCCTATACCGACGTTTAGTGACATCGGACGTGGCACTAACTGACGTTATTATAGACGTCTGTTATATGGATGTCCAACGTCCCATTGACGTCACCAGTAATGACGTCGCCTGTGAATGAGACATTAAAAGCCCAAGATAACCGACGTTAAACATCGTTTTTCCACTAGTGTCTGTTTCATTAGAAACAAAGCTTCTATCATCATTTGCACAAAAAAGCTTCGTCTTTGTTCTCGTGTTCGCGTTGTGGTTGTGTGTGTTCTCATAGTTCTTTGTCGTTGTTCTCGCTATGGTTGTGGATCTTTGTAGTTGGTTGTCGTTGTGGGTGTGAGTTTTCGGAGTTCGTTGTCGTTGTGGGTGTGGGTGTTCGTTGTTCGTTCTCCTTGTGGGTGTTCGTTGAAGAGCTTAAATGGAAGGTGAATGTCGTAGAGGCAAAGTTGGCGGAAGAGAAGGCCAGAAGAACAACTAAAAGGACAACTAAAGATGATGGTGAATAAAGTGCTGCAAGTCCACAACCATTCAGTAACAGTAACAGTGCATTTGTTTCCCCTGGTGGAATGTCGAACAACGAACCGGGTGGAATGTCAAGACCAAACAAGGTGGAATGTCGAAGAACGCACCGAGTGGAATCTCCAACAACCAATCACATTTCAAGACGTATGTCAGGATTGGATCAAGAAGGCGTTATAAGAGTCAAGCACTTAGGACACCATACATCGGAAATGTAGGACCTAGAAAGAAAAATGAGTGATTATTGTATGGGATTTTAAATAGGACAAGAACTTGATGTTGTAATTAAACCTATTGCGTTCAATATATAAAAGATGCATGTTTGGTTCCATCTATTTATGTAATTGATAATTGCAATTTCATTGTGTATGTTATTGAAGTGCTTTATATTTTGATTTGCAGGTGATAATGTTTGTGAGAGAAGAATGAAGTAATGTTTGTGATTTCATGAATTTAGCTGAATTGGTGAAGATGATGCTATTTCATTGTGCATTGTAATCGTTTAAGATGGGACTGTAAACGATTACGCGAGTCTAACTTAGATTATGGACAACCTGTTGAACTGAAGGAGCCACCAGTGAAAACATAGGGGACCACAACTGTAGTCCTGCGTTCTTTACTGTAAAAATGTGCCTTGTAATCGTTTAGGAATAGGCTGTAAACGGTTACACGAGTCTAAACTAGATTTTGGACAACCTGTTGAACTAAAGGAGCCACCAGTGATAACGTAGGGACCACAACTGAATAATAGTGTGTTTTGACCCAAGTCCAGTGCTTTTAATTGTAATTTGATGTTCTTGAGTGAGGAATTTTGAACTTAATGTTTTGGGTCCCCCATGATGGAGGGGGGGACCACCCATGTTGAGATTACTGAGTCAAGTGAAGTTCTGCCATATCTGTTGTAAAAAGGTGCCTTGTAATCGTTCACGGGGAGGCTGTAAACGATTACACGAGTCTGAACTAGATTTTAGACAATCTATTTAACTGAAGGAGCCACCAATGATAACGTAGGGGACCACAGTTGAATAGTAGTGTCTTATGACCCAAGTCCAATGCTTTTAATTGTAATTTGATGTTCTTGAGTGAGGAGTGGCTTGAACTTAATGTTTTGGGTCCCCATGATGGAAGAGGGGACTACCCATGTTGAGATTACTGAGTCAAGTGAAGTTCTGCCATATCTGCTGTAAAAATGTGCCTTGTAATCGTTTACGAATAGGCTGCAAACGATTACGCGAGTATGAACTAGATTTTGGACAACTTGTTGAACTGAAGGAGCCACCAATGATAACGTAGGGGACCACAGCTGAATAGCAGTGTGTTTTGACCCAAGTTCGGTGCTTTTAATTGTAATTTGATGTTCTTGAGTGAGGAGTGACACGAGGGGGTGAATTGGTGGGTTTTCAAAATTAGAGTCTTTTCGCAATCTTTAAGTCAAAGTATAAAACTTTACAATCTTTCTTGAATTGCACGTAATGAAAATTCGTGTGCAGCGGAAAAACGTAGTTGACTGCTCAGATAATAAAGTCGACTGTAATTAAAAGAGTAGGGATAGAGAAAATCAAACACTGGTTTTTATACTGGTTTGGCCTCAATGCCTACATCCAGTGTCATTCCTGTACCCATAAGCAAATGCACTATAATGGTCAAGGTTTTTACAACAAGGCTTTTATAGAAGACCTCCACGTCAAAAATATAAAACACCTCTCTAAACCCTCTAACCAAAATATAGGCAAACCACACAGCAAGACTTGCAGCAAGATGTCCCCTCTCCTACAATCTGCCAACTACTTTGAACAATCCTCAAAGTGAACCAGACTCCACGAGTCTATCCCTTGTAATCACAACAGGTCACAACAACAATCACCAATGGATGCCAACAACAATCTTGATCAACCAGAAAGCACCCCAATGTGCAAATATGTGATCAAGCAGTGAGCTCGCAATCAGTCTCCCTATGAATCTCCTTTAAGAAAGATCACCAACGTCTTCTTGGAGAATTCTTGGAGCTCTATAATCTCTGAGAAACTATCTAAAATAGAATATGAAAATGTTAGATCAACAAATGTCCAAAAGTCTCTGAATAATTTCAGATATCATTTATTTATAGATTTCTATTAATCAGACGCTCTCTTAGTCAAATATGCTACTAATTCAGTCGACTAGGTTATAACAGTTATAACATATTAGTCAGACCAATAGCATACAGTCAAACAAAATAAAGTCACATTCATTACAGTTGACTTATATTAATTGTTCAACTAACTTTTAAAAATATAACCGTTACTGTTCATGAGCATAACGTATGTATTCACATAGCAGTATAACACATAAACATGTATAGATATTGTGTTGCCAACAATCTCAACAAACATTTTATACACATAACAAGAATTGAACACATGACCACTACACCATAACAAGGCGCTCTCACCAATTAAGCGACACATCACTTATGAAAAACATAATTTTTCTTATTAATAAACACTTATCAAGATCACAACATATTCTTATACATTGAATTTTCCTAGGTCTTACATAAAATATTGTAAAAAAAAAAAATCGGAACAAATTGATAAATCTTTTTAGATTGTCCAATTTGAAAGTTATTACCAGATCTTAAAACACTATGAAATGGTGAGTTCAGTACACCTCCCATAATCTGTTCCAAAATAGTCTTTCAGGAAAGGGTTTATGGATCTAGTAATGGCTTCCGGATAGACTAGTCTAGAAAGTATTTTCAATTTTTTTCAGAATAAACATTCTGTAGGGAAATTCTAGATTTAGGAATACCTTTAGATTAGACATTCCAAAATAAATTGGAAACCCAAACTCCAATGCATATTCTAACCACCACTATAAAAAAAAAATCAGCCCCACAATGAAATCTTTAACCCGTATATTGTACAAACTTTTAAAATATACCTTTTCAAATGAAGAAACTCTTATGGCAAGAGGTACAAGATAAAGGTGTGTCACTAAGAAACAAAAGGGGGGGGGTGGGGGGGGGGGGGGGGGGGACAGAAATCATAGGTGTCACTTTCATAGGAAGGGAGGTTATAAAAATGGGAAAAAAATGGACTAGAGGTGCGTGAGTTGACATATGAGAGGAGGAGGCGCAGTTAGGTGCGAAACAAAGTGAATTAGGAGAAAGGGAAACTAGGGTGAGGGTTTTACTTTCACAGAGGGTAAAATTGGCATTTTATAAGTTTGGAGAGGTGTAAGAAGAAAAAATTCGAGTGCAAGAAGAAAGACTCTTTCTATAGCTCGTCCCACGTAACATTTGACTCTCTGATGTGTGAGTTTGTCTATGACCTACAAAAGAATTTTAATAAATTTATTTGTATTTAATAAATCAGTAGGAATAATAATTTTTATAAGCCCATTTTTTTATGTACAAGCCTATTGAAAATAGAAATAGCTTTAAAGTGAACTGAAATAATGAAAGAAATGAGTGAGAAAACTATTATTGGATAAATTAGAGAAGATGTGTTTAGAGAAACATACATGACGTGTTGTTAATGTTGTTAGATTTTAGGAATTTAAGTAGTACAGACTATGCAGAGTCCCGACCGACTCACAAACCTCAGGACCAAACTATATGTGGGACGGACCAATTAATTTGCATTTCTTATTCATAATATATCATTGAGCTAAATATAAAGTGAACCAAAATAAGACTAATATACTTCATCATCTTCCCTAATATATAATAAAATAATTACTAAAATGATCTTAATTAAATATGTACTGGTCATCCGGCCGACCGAAAGAAATACAGGGCAGCTGGCCGATCTGTGGTCGGCCGACATTAAGAATAGTCAAAGACAGAAATGGCCGACCGGCTACGCTCGAGAGGTTCTGAGGTAAGTTAATTTTAATAGGAGTTTAACAACTTTTGGGCCCTGATTAAAATGTTATTGGGCTTTGATTAGAAAAGCCTTAACCTTGGGCCCAAAACTGACACTATATATAGAGGTCAACAGTAAGAGGTAGGTGGATTGAATTGGACTGTATTTAATATTAAGAACCGATTAACCAAACATGCTTAATTCTAACTTGAGCGTCGGAGTATCTTTGGCAGGTAACCGATCGACCGTAACTGGAAAAAAGGGTGCATAGGACGGACGGATAGAAGATTGGAGAGGAGGTGCAGGTGACCGGACGGCTTGAAGGACTGAGAAGTAAATGTGTAGGTGAGTGTGACCGAATCCACTACCGAAACATTTTGGCGCCCACCGTGGGGCCGGAGGATAAATACCAATGGTGACCACGAGGAACACGAACGCTGACGAGCAGGGAGAGATGATTAGGATGTTGGAGAGACGTTTGGAGGCGATACAAAAGCGACATGAAGAGGAGATGGCGGCTGTGAGAGCGGAGTGTGCGGCGCAAATCACTAGAGCAATCGCCGCTCGGGGTGATGACGGCGTAGGAGAATAGAGGCAAGAGAAGACGGTGGTGAATGCGGGGAATGAGGGAGAAGAGCATAGTAGTGCCCCGACACAGGAAGGTCAAAAACAAGAAAAGGCGGGTGGAGGGACCGACCGTGCCCGTCCCTTTCGTTCAGGCCATAATGGATGTTCACATCTCTAAACAGTTCGTTCCGCCTCAATTTAAGATGTACGATGGCACTACCGACCCGGACGCCCATGTCAAATCCTTTACTAACACCATGTCTTTCCGCACTGGTTGCGATGCTATCTGGTGCCGGGCTTTCTCCCTCTCCTTGGTAGGGGAAGCTTTGGAATGGTTCAACGCGTTACCGAACGGTTGCATAGCCAATTTCAAAGGATTAGAGGCTATGTTTAAAAGCAGTTTGCGGTATGTATCACCAGGGATATTATGGTGGTCGATCTGATGAACCTCAAGCAGGGTAAGGAGGAACCACTAAAAACTTTCATGGATCGGTACCAAAAGACCATCTGAAGGGTGAAAGGCCTTACCCTGGAGCTCGCACTGGAGCATATCATGCCAGCTTTGAGACCCGGCCCCTTCAAAGAAAGTGTATGTCGCACACCACCCAAGACAATGGAAGAGCTACGTGAAAGAGCGGCAGATGAGATTAGGGTGGAGGACATGAAGCAGAGTTATTGAAAGGAGCTCCAAGAGGCTAAGGGGGAGAAGAGTGAAGGGAAGAAGGCGGAGAACCAAACTCATCGGGTCGTTTCTAGCAGTACACAGCTTTGAACGCCCCCAGGGCTCAGATTTTCCACAAGGCGTTGAGCACACGACTGTTGCAGGCATCGCAGAAGCGGCTTACACCACCCAATGCGGGTGAAACCAAGCACTGCCTGTACCACCAAAATATGGGTCATGACACAGAGGATTGTGTTACCCTTAAGGATAAGATTGAAGAGTTGATTCGCGCTGGGCGATTGTTGAAGTACGTTAAAACCTATCGACCGGACCGATCACCCGTCCGAGAGAGAAGTCCTAGGAGGGCGAGTCCTAGAAGGGCGGAAGAGAGAAGAACCGCTCGTAACCGGGACGCCCGGTATCATCGTCAGGAATACCCTCGAGATGACAAGAGGAGGAGTCAGAGTCGTGGAGGAGGGGACAACTGTCCCTTGAGAGGGATGATTAATACCATCTCTGGAGGATTCGCAGGAGGCGGCTCATCCTCTAACGCCCGCATGAGGCATGTCAGGGCGTTGCGGTCTGTGCATGCCGTTGACACCCCGAAAAGGACGATGCCACCCATCACCTTCACTGACGATGATTTTCACGCGCCTGACCCCGAGCAGGACGATTCGATGGTGATCACCGCCGAGATCGTGCTGTATGGGGTCAGCAAGGTACTCATCGACCAAGCGAGCTCGGTCAACATCCTTTACTAGAAGACGTTCCAGCAAATGGACATTTCTGAAGACCTGATAGTACCGTATAATGAGCAAATCGTTGGATTCGTCGGAGAGAGGGTATATACAAGGGGGTATGTAGACTTGCGCACACGGTTGGGTACCGGTCGGGAGGGAGACGAGAGGAGGGTGCGATATCTGCTGGTGGAGGCAAACACATTGTATAACGTCCTCCTTGGACGACCCTCTCTGAATGCTTTCGGAGCCATTGTGTCGACCCCTCACTTGACCCTGAAATACCCCAGTCATCGGGGAACTATACATACAGTAAGGGCCGACCAGAAGATGGCAGAGAGTGTTATGCGGCCGGGCTCAAGCTGTACCCTAAGAAGGAAAGGAGCAAGATCAGTCGGTCCGAGGTGGCGATGGCCGACCTGGACCCTAGGACGAATACTGACGACCGCCTAGAACCGATAGGGGAGACCCAACCTATAATCATAGGAAAGGACGCTACCCAGACAACAGCGATAACCAACGGTCTGGGAGAGGAGGTAGAGAGGCAACTTAGAAGCCTTCTGTGGTGCAACAGAGATTTGTTTTCCTGGACGGCGGCCGATATGCCAGGGATCCATCCCTCGGTGGTGGCTCATAAGCTGGCACTGTTTAAGGAAGCACGACCAGTATCACAAAAGAAGCGACAGATGGGGGAAGAGAAGAGGAGGGCGATCAAAGAAGAGGTCGGGAAATTGAGAGAAGCGGGATTCATCCGAGAAGTGACCTACACCACGTGGTTGGCCAACGTCGTGATGGTCAAGAAATCGAACGGGAAATGGAGGATGTGTACGGACTACACCGACCTGAACAAGGCCTGCCCAAAACACTCTCACTCGCTACCTAGTGTCGACGCTCTGGTCGATGGGGCGTCCGGTCATAAGATTTTAAGCTTCTTGGATGCATACTTAGAGTATAACCAGATACCGATGTATGCCCCGGACCGGGAGAAGACGACCTTCATTACCGAGAAGGCTAGCTACTGCTACGAGGTTATGCCCTTCGGGCTGAAAAATGTCGGGGCCACTTACCAGTGTTTGATGGATAAAATCTTTGCCAACCAGATTGGCCGGTGCATGGACGTGTACATAGACGACATGGTAATACGTTCAGCGGACAGAGTGGCGCACGTACAGGATTTGGAGGAAGTCTTTAAACAGATCAGGAAATACGGGATGCGCCTAAACCCGGCCAAGTGTACTTTTTGGGTGCTGTTAGCGGATTGGCAAGTGTACCAAATCGTATCAAGTAATAAAAATGGTAAATCCCATTATCGTTCTTCCCATGAGACTCGAAAGGCCTTATTGTTCGCGTGAATCAAAATAGTAAGACTTGCGGAGTAAAATCAATATTTGTGCTGGATGCAATGACATAAAATAAATATGTAATGTGTGATTCAATTGACGAGATTTAGGCAATGGATGAATGGAGTTGTTGGGGGTTTACAATTTCATCTAATCCTCTCTCTTTTATTTATTCCTCTTGTTTAAACGGCGTTATTATCTAATTGCATGCAAACTTTCTTGGCCTCCCCTTAACCCGATCCCTCGGTGAAAAGGGCCTATTACTAATCACTGGCTTGCTATCCCTAGCCTTTCCTAGCAACTAGCAACACATTACAAACAGAAGCAAATACAATTGGTCATCCTACTCCCCTATCCCTAGGCGGTATTGCTTAACCAAGGAAAAATCTCACCAGTTCATGTCATTACTGTACATCCCCGTATCAATAAAGTCAAACAACGATTATCGAATGAGTTAAACGATAAAAGCATTAAACACAGTATGAGACTCCAACAACTGATAATAAACGCATATGAGACACATATAATTCAAAAAAGAGTTTCAATAATCGAGAGTATCAAAATATTACATTGTTCCCCCAACAACAAAAAGGGTTTAGTTCACCATAGTCATGGTGAACCAAGATGAAAATATGGAAGATATGGAAAGCAAACCCTAGAAAAGACGAAAAGGAGCCTAAGCATCCAAGAGATCCTCTCCAAAGAGTGCAAAGTAGGTCTGGCCGCCCTCCTTTGTCAAAAGAATGAGTTGGAATTCGTAGTAGAGCTATTTATAGGTGAGAAGCGCAGTAGAAAAATAGGCCCAAGCCCAGCTGACCACCGCCCGACGTCACACTTTGTCGCCTGGCGGTGGACCTTGAATCGCACCACCGCCCAGCGGTAGGGGTCTACTGCCCGGCGGTTTCCCTCGTGCCGCAAAACCGCCCGGCGGCAGGGGTCTGCTGCCCGGCGCCCAAAACTGGTGTCTTCTCCTCCCGTTTGACCACCCGACGCCAGGGGTTTACCGTCGGGCGGTGCCTAGACTCTTCTTTTCTCTGATTTTCTCTCTTTTCTTGAGTCTATGACCTTCATCTTTATTCCCAATCTTCACTCCTGTCAATTTTGCTGCAAAACAATGCAAAAGAAGCATAAAATCGCTAAAAACAACTTTTGACCCTTGGCTGACTCATTTATTGAGTTTTGTTTGATTTCAAGCTCATTCTAAGCAATAAAGGGTGTAATTTAGTCCAAATTAGCATATGAAAATAACGGTTTTTCAACCGTTATCACAACCCCAAACTTAGAAATTTGCTTGTCCTCAAGCAAAACAAAACAAAACCATAAAACAAAACAGAGCTTGACTTTCTACCCTTTCATCCAATGATTCAACATTTCCAAAATGCATGACAAAACTTACTCAATTTCAGATAATCAGTGAACTCAAATCAAGATGCATGCTTGTTCTCAACTTAACTTAGCTCATGCGTTCCTTAACAGATGCTACACAGTATGTATGATCAGTCCACTAAACAAAGAATGCAATCATGAACTTTAGAAGTTCTCACCAAGCAAGTGTTTCACTCAATCACTCAAGTGTTTAAGGTAGCACTCCACTCTTTATTGTTCACCAATCACATGAAATAAAATTGCCATTCATCTCAAACAATCAACATCTTTTCATGCAAATGCCATCAAAAGGACTTTTCCAAGGCTTGTAATGAGGTCGGGCTATCAAGAAAAGTTGGTTTTTCTGGATCACAAAATTCTTGAGTCAAAAGAACTATTTCATTAATGAAAAGGTTCAAGTTAAACTCTCTCTTGTTACCAATTTCACTCATTCCCAACTTCTTCCCTTTTTCTTTTTCATTGAGCTCATCTTCATGCTTTTATTCTTTTCTTTTCTTTTTCTATGTTCATGTATTTGTTTTTCAACACTTGAGCTCAATGCTTTTCTTTTGCTTTTCCAATTTTCCCATGCAACCCCAAACTTGAACCTTTTCATTCCATACAATTATTCTCAACCCAACTCAAGATAAATAATTTCAAATCAAAGGGTTTCATCCTGTTTCAGGCTAAGGTTCAAAAAGGGTATAATCTTTAAAGCTTTCTGGGTGGAAATGTGGCTAGAAAAGGATTTTCAAACATGGCCTTGATCATTTGACATTCACATAAAAATCAATCAATCATCAAGATTAAGGCAATAAAATTTATGCTTCAATGTGAACAATACATACCACAATAAAAACTCTGGGGCTCAATACCTCACAAACATGCTTTCTCACGCACAGTCATTCATACATCCTGCTTAGCATCATGACCACAATCATACTTCCTCACGCAACTGTTTCACAGGATGTTAACATGCATAGAACTCAATAATCATTCACATCAAATCATTATCAAATAGACTCATCATGCAAAGTAGTCAGTCAAACATCTTCAGAAAAGGTATTCAAGTTAAGCATTCACATTGACAGAATAAAATTCAAAAATTTAAAATGCAAAAATAAAAGAAGACAAGAGAAGAATAGAAAAGAAAAAACAAAATCCTGTCTATGAAATGAGCAACCATCAGTAGATGCCCTCAATCATCCCATGCTGTCATCTGAGTCCTCCTAACTCTCATCCTCAGCATCCTCAAAGTCGTCTTCATCTGTGTTTGGTGCTCTGCCTGCACCATAACCACTACTCTGGCCCTGCTCTCGAGGCCAAGCCACTGCTGCATGATACTCATCCATGGTCCACCTATGTACTGGTGGCTGATCATACATCCCAATAATCATCTTAGCAGTTGTTGTCTGCCTCCTGTAGAGAGCTTCCATCCTAGCCTCCATCATGGACATATACATGTCCTGCATCTGAAATGGCTCTGCGTGCTGTGCTGGACAATCCGGAACCTGATCCTACTGTGGTGTAGCTCTCCTACGACGTCCCCTGGGTGCTGCTCCTAAATCTCCTCCCTCAGCACAGTACTGCTGAAAGTAAGCAACATCGATAACACTCCTGGGTCTCTCATATGGAGGAACTGCAGTATCCACCCCACCCAGTTGGCAGAGAAAAGTAATAAGGGATGGATGTCCCAATGGTGTTCTACTACTCGCAGTGGTAGCGCAGTTGCGTATCTCGTCGGCAATAATTTGCCCGACATTCACATCCAGCTGCTTCAACATACAATAGATGAGACAACTCCTTTGTATCGTGACATTAGCGATGTGCAAGCAGGGTTGGAGTTGGCATGGGTGAAAGCCATCCAATACCTTGCCAAAGGTGACAAGTCTAGCCTCTTGATATTAACCCAGGCTCCACTGGCATTTGTCTGAAAACGTCTTCCAGGAAGGCATAGAACCCTTTCCATCTCAGCAATATCCTCCAGCCAACTAAAGCGAGTAGCAAAATGGCACTGCTCTCTTGGCCATTCCGTGCCCAAGAAGCTGTTTATTGTTTCAAGGTCATACTTAATAATATGTCCCCCAAAACTTCTATATTGTCCAGCTGCAATTCCTCCCCTGGAAATAGCATTAGTGTAAAATTCCTTCACCAATTCCACACTAGTTGGTGCAGGGTAGTTTGTCAGCCTCAACCAATCTCTTCTCAAAATCTCCTCACCAAATTGAGGAGCTAGGTCAGTGACAAATGCCACTTTCCTTTCCATCAACAATCTCCTCTCTTGCACGGTTGTGAGGTGCTCCTCATGATGCCTAGAAAGGAACCTCTGGGAATCAAACCCTCTCGGCCTCTCAGGCTCCTTCCTCTTACTGCCAGTGTTTTTCCCCCTTCGTGCTGATGAAGACATCCCTTCAAAATTCATAATGCTTAACAAACCATAGGAATCCAGCATTAGTGGTGAATAAATCATCAAGCATTTTTAGGCCGCACAGTTCGACACTAAGAGTGAAAAAGAGTTTCTCTCCGTATCAAAATGAAGAAATTTTCAGAAATCTACAGCAGACCGCCCGGCGGCAAGGGTCTGCCGCCCGACGGTATTCATACTGCAACAATTCCGCCCGGCGGTACATCAAGACCGCCCGGCGGTGCGACCCAACTTTTTTTTCGAAAACCAGTTTTTATGATCCTATTCTCCACTCAAACACTAAATTCATCCAAGCAAACATGATTCATGCATCTTAATGAGTCAAAACAGTTCCCAAACCATCAATTCATGCAAAGAGAATGAAAACCCTAACTTATCATGTTCCTAAGCATGTTCTAATAACAAAATCCAAAATTAGAAACTAAAAATGAAATTGCACAACTTAACTTGAGTGGAGAAATGCAATGCTCACAAGAAATCCTTCAATTGATGATGCAAAACCTCCTAATGCACTCTTCTCACCAAAAACCCCCAAATTTGAAACAAGAAATTAGGGCAATGTGAATGGGAGGTAAGAGTTTGAGGAAAAACTCTTTGGGAAGCTCTTTGAAGGTGCAAACTAGGTGCAACAGGCTAAGAATACTGCCGGGAGAAATGCAAAGAGGAAAAATGAAGTGCAGAACACCCAAACCCGCCCAGCTTTAAAGGGCTTGGTTTGGATGTTTCGCCGCCACCGCCCGGCGGCAAAGTGCACCGCCCGGCAGTGCGTGGTATTCCCCTTTCCCAAAATTTTTTTCTTTTTGAAACGTTTTTCCTGAAGCACCTGATTTAATTTTTCAAGATTTCCCCCACTCAGATGCTTATGCAACCTATGATGTATTACAAACAAGGTTCAAAAACAAACAAACAAACAAATAACTGGGCTGCCTCCCAGGTAGCGCTTGTTTAACGTCACGAGCCTGATGCAAACCTTCCTAGCACCCGTCAGTAGGTGCAAACCTTACCATTACCCATCAGTGGGTGAACCATCATGTATCCTTCAGTGAATATTTTAGCTTCCTAGCATCCCTCAGTAAATGCTATCCCAGTGGCATTCATCAGTAAATGTTGTGTTGCTTGATATTCTCTTCTTCTTCTTTTTCCTGCTGAATTTCTTCATAAAGTTGAGAATACCAAGCACATGCTTCCATGTTTCAACCATAGGAACTTTAATCTCTAATTCCTTGAAGATTGCCAGCTTGAACTTCTTTCTCTTCCTATGATTTTTCTTTTTAAGAGGAAGAGGTGTTTCATGTGATCTTTGCTTTTGTCCTCTCTTCCTCTTTTTCTCAACCTTCTCCTTCTTCCACTTTCTTTTTTTCTTTTTTCTTAATCACCGCTTGTTTTTTTTTCTTTCTCTCCCTCACTCAACCTTTTTGCTTCAGCTTCCACTATTATCTCTTCATCAGTAGCCTCCTCTTCATTTTCAAAGATAGTTACTTGATATTCCTCTTTAGGGTCAACTTCAGTGTTACACTGGATAATACCTAGAGATATAAATGCTTTTGTTATCTCATCTTCTCCTATCTTCTCTTCATCAATATCCTCTTCTTTAGGAGTATCCTCCTTCTTAGGGTCAACTTCAGTGTTACCCTTAATAATACCCAGAGATACTAGTGCTTTTGTTATCTCATCTTCTTCTATCTTTTCTTCATAATTGGCTTTATCATTTGCAAAGATAGTAGATTGACATTCTTCCTTGGGGTCTACCTCAGTACTAACCCCAATAATGCCCAGAGACTTTAATGCACAAGAGATTTGTTTATCCAGTAAACGTTGTTCAATTTCCCCCAACATTTTTTTTCTTAAAGAGGATTATTTCTCTTTTTCATTTTGATCAAGATATGAGTGAGGTTCCCACCAGTGAGTGAAATTATTTTGGTAGGATTGAGTGCCCATATAATCAACTTCTTGTCCCAACTGCATCCTGCAAATCTTAGGCACAAAACTCTAGAGAACATTTATTAGAACAAAAATAAAACAGACATGAAAAATTAAATAATTACAAACAAGTCAAATTCAATAAATTCACACTACTAAATAAGTCAAACCTCGAGTCCCCGGCAACGGCGCCAAAAACTTGTTAGCGGATTGGCAAGTGTACCAAATCGTATCAAGTAATAAGAATGGTAAATCCCATTATCGTTCTTCCCATGAGACTCGAAAGGCCTTATTGTTCGCATGAATCAAAATAGTAAGACTTGCGGAGTAAAATCAATATTTGTGGTGGATGCAATGACAGAAAATAAATATGCAATGCGTGATTCAATTGACGAGATTTAGGCAATGGATGAATGGAGTTGTTGGGGGTTTACAATTTGATCTAATCCTCTCTCTTTTATTTACTCCTCTTGTTTAAACGGCGTTATTATCTAATTGCATGCAAACTTTCTTGGCCTCCCCTTAACCCGATCCCTCGGCGAAAAGGGCCAATTACTAATCACCGACTTGTTATCCCTAGCCTCCCCTAGCAACTAGCAACGCATTACAAACAGAAGCAAATACAATTAGTCGTCCTACTCCCCTATCCCTAGGCGGTATTGCTTAACCAAGGAAAAACCTCACCAGTTCATGTCATTATTGTACGTGATGAGTCGATATTTTATACCATTAACTTAGTTTTTTTTGCGCCGAATTGTGTTGATGATTTGCGCTTAATTCTTAGTTATTGTGTCATTTTCACCATTTGGGCTTAATTAGACCAATAATTCATATTTTAATTAATTTGAATTATTTGAGCTTAATTATTCCTATTTCCATTTTTAGGGCAATTTTGGAACGATACTTTGGGACTTTTGGAAGGGCACCAAGCAATTGAAGAATTTCCACAAGGCAAATTAGAATTAATCTAGCTTAGCTTAGTAATTTAGATTTTGTTAATGAAATTTTGTAATAATTGGGCTAATTTTTGGTAGTGTAGGCAAAGCCCAAATTGAAAAAAAAAGTGACATGTCTTTAGGGTTTGGGTGGACCCCACCCTAGTTGTGGTTACTCATTTTTGAAACGGAAGGATTCCCATTTTGGAGGGGAGCCGTCATATGCTTGAATATTCCAGACCTCTCTCACGGTTTTTTTTTACACATGTTGCTGGAACGTTTCCGGGAGAAGGGAGGCAATGGTTGTTTCATGTTTTCAATGGTTGAATGAATGAAGTATTTTGACTTTTCATTTTGCTTTTTATGTAATTTTGATTGAATCTTTAAATTACTTCTTTGCTGGAACGGACGTGCTGCAAAGGTATTGGGGTTTTCTTTTTTTTTTCATTGAATGCAAGTGCCATGATGGATGCATTGGAAATTTCTTCTACTGAAAATTAAGAGTAGTCACGTCAGCTCCAGTTTGTGAAGAGGCACCTGGTTTCTTTTTATTTTTTTATTTTGATATTTGGGTGTTTGATTTCTGTTGAGTTGCTGCCACTGTCCAGTAGGTTTCTCGGTCCTTGCAGTTTGGGAATCAACTTTCATATGATTGGGGTATATCATTTCAGAAGCCAAGAGAAGCAAGGTGAATGGGTGTGGGTCTGATATTGATGGGATGCTTTTAGTTTATTTAACTTTGAAGAATAAAAAATACATTAGATGGCAAATGGTGATGAATTCTGATCTTCAATTGGAAGAAAACAAAGCATGGCTGCCAGTTTCTATTGCACGGCCTAGTTAATTTTTGGGAGAAGCAACCTTTATTCTAGTCTCTTTGGAATGCTACGGTCCAGGTAGACCTCTCTTGTGCATTCTCTTTTCATTTCCTTTAATTGCTTGGGAGAAGATCGAGGCATTGTGTGGGGCTCCAGTTGCAATTGGATTGCCATGAAAGATGATTAATGGATGCCCCTTTCAAAAGTTTTCTTGATGAATGCATTGCTGCCACGTGGAGGAAGAATTGGCTTCAATTAGAAATATACTTTGCAGCCACAATGATCTTCATTGGGCTTTAGCAAAGTGGTTAATTAATTACATTCAAATTGCATTAAGGGTGGCTGAATATTTTTGGGAACGCTGCAACCACTTGATTAGCATTTTATTATTCATTTGGCAAATGGTGTCATGGCTTTTAGGTGGCAGCAAGGAGAATACGTTGCCAAATTGCTTATTGAGAAAAAAAAAATATGGAAAAGGCATGTGCAGAGGACCTTACGGTCAAGGGCTAATTTTATTTTTTATGTTATTTTATTTTATTTTCTTTTATTTTAAATTAGCTTGAATTGTAGGTTTAGTTGTTTTTCCTTTCTTTAAATTAGTTTTTCATTTGATAGTTTCAACTGTGCTTAGATATTTGTTTGTTCTAGTGTTGGGTTTAGCATTTTCACTCTTTGGACTCGATTTTAAAAAAATAACTGCAACCACACCAGATGTCCAAATGCTACGTTTTATATGTCAAATGAAAGATAATTGAGTCTACTTTCCAAGGAAAAAAACCTCATGTCATTTAGAGCTTTGTAGAAAAAGTTATGGTTAAAACATTGAGCAAAGGTCAGAGCTGTCTAGTTCCCGCGTGAATTTTTGTTTTTACTGTTTTAATTTCATTTTAATTTTTCCGCATCCACAAACAACATTTCAAAACCCCCCCACTGTGTTAGACCTAATTCTGAACCGCAGTTGGTCCTTGAGAGACGACCTAGGGGTCATTCCCTAGCATTATACTGCATTTCTAAATTGCAATCAAATTTGTATGGGTTGCGACGCCCATCAAATTTTGGCGCCGCTGCCGGGGACCAACGGTTCAGTATTGAGTCTTTTGTTTGTGTTTGTGTGTCTTGTGACTGTTTTTTTTTTATGTGTTGTGATAGTCTTTGTTGTGTCTTGTGATTGTTTTCTGTGATTTGAGATTTTTTGTGCTATTGTTTCATGATTAGAGGGTGTTGTGATTTAGTGCATGACTAGAGGAAATCCTGGATTCATACCACCTTTTGACCCTGAAATTGATAGGACCTTTCATAGGTTAGTTAGGCATTCTAGGAATTTGTCTTTAGAGTCTGTTTTTGAGTCTGTCCCATTAGATATTGTTCATCCAACTGTTGAGTATTTTGTGCATACTGCATCCACTGCATCTGTTGCATCTGCACTTGATTCTGTTGTCTTTCACACTGAGAACAATATGGCACAACCTCCACCTCGTGAGAGGACTTTTAGGGAGATGGCTGCACCTGATTTCGATATTGAAAGCTTGTGCATCCAATATCCTGATGAGGACGTCCCATTTGTTCTCAAGACTGGACTGATCCATTTGTTGCCCAAGTTTCATGGTCTTGCAGGTGAGAGTCCACACAAGCATTTGAAGGAATTCCACATTGTCTGCTCCACTATGAAACCTCATGATGTTCCTGAAGAGCACATCTTTTTGAAAGCATTTCCTCACTCATTGGAAGGTGTTGCTAAGGATTGGTTGTATGCTTTGGCGCCTAGATCCATCACTAGCTGGGATGATCTGAAGAGGTTGTTCTTGGAGAAATTTTTTCCAGCATCCCGGACCACAGCTATCAGGAAGGACATCACTGGGATTAGGCAGCTTGGTGGAGAGAGCTTGTATGAGTATTGGGAGAGATTCAAGACACTTTGTGCAAGTTGCCCCCACCATCAGATACCTGAACAACTCCTTATCCAGTATTTCTATGAGAGTTTGAACAACATGGATAGGGGTATGATTGATGCTGCCAGTGGTGGAGCTCTTGGAGACACCACACCTGCTGAGGCCAGGCATTTGATTGAGAAGATGGCTTCCAACTCCCAACAGTTTAGCGCCAGGAATGATGCCATTGTGGTGAGGGGCGTACATGATGTGGTTGCCCAGTCTTTATCAGCCATTGAAAGCAAGTTGGAAGGCAAGATTGAATCTCTTACAAAGTTGGTGACACAGTTGACTACCAACCAGAGATCTGCAGCTCCATCTGCATCTGTTGCACGACTATGTGCTATTTGTCCTTCCAGTGACCACTATACAGATGCTTGTCCTACTTTGCAGTCCTCAACTGCCTCTGATGCGCCTCAGGCTTATGCTACCAACATATATAACAACAGGCAGCCACAACAGCAAAGTCATGACTTGTCCAGCAACAGGTACAACCCAGGGTGGAGGAATCACCCCAATCTTAGATGGAACAATGCGCCGCAGTTTCAGCAGCAGGCACCACCTTTCCAGAATGCTGGAGCACCTAATAGATATGTGCCTCCACCTATGCAACAACACCAGAGGCAACAGCAACAACAGCAGCAGCAAGAGGCACCTGCCCAACCAGCTGCCCAACCTTCCACTTCTTCTGAGACTTCATTGGAAGAGTTAGTGAGACAGATGACTATGCAAAACCTGCAGTTTCAGCAGGAGACTAGAGCTTCCATACAGAGTCTCACTAACCAGATGGGTCAGATGGCTACTCAGATGAACCAGGCGCAGTCTCAAAATTCTGATAAGTTACCATCCCAGACTGTGCAGAATCCGAAGAATGTGAGTGCCATTACCCTCAGATCAGGGAAGCAGACTGTTGTGCCTTCAGAGCCCGCTTCTACACCTACACCCGTGCCTGCCACTTGTCCTAGAGAGGACGACCATGACGGTCCACGCAGGGCATTTGAGGTGGGTGGATCTTCTTCTTCAGCCGGTGGTTCTTCTTCAGGTGGATCTTCTTCCTCTTCCACCACCACCGCTGCTGCACCTTCTCCATTTGTTGACCGACCTATCCCTCTTCCATTCCCTTCACGGGCACTTCCTAGCAAAAAGACAGAAGAGGTGGATAGGGAAATTCTGGAGACCTTCAGGAAAGTAGAGGTGAACATACCTCTACTTGATGCCATTAAACAGATTCCAAGATATGCAAAATTCTTGAAGGAGTTGTGCACACACAAGAGGAAGATGAAGGGCGATGAAAGGATTAGCATGGGAAGGAATGTATCTGCGCTTATTGGTAAGTCGGTCCCGCACATTCCCGAGAAGTGCAAGGACCCAGGTATATTTTGCATTCCTTGTGTGATTGGAAACAGTAAATTTGAGAATGCCATGCTTGATTTGGGTGCTTCTGTTAATGTCATGCCTTTGTCTATATATTCCTCTTTGTCTCTTGGTCCTTTGCAAACCACGGGTGTGGTCATTCAGTTGGCCAATAGGAGTGTTACCCACCCAACAGGTTTCATAGAGGATGTCTTGGTTAGGGTTGGTGAATTGATTTTTCCTGCTGACTTTTATGTTTTGGAGATGGAGGAGGGATTCTCTCATGGATCCGCTCCCATTATCTTAGGCAGGCCATTTTTGAAAACTGCCCGAACTAAGATTGATGTGTATGCTGGAACTTTGTCTATGGAAATTGCTGATATTGTTGTTCATTTTAATATCCTTGACGCAATGAAATTTCCAGCTGAGGACCATTCTGTGTTTAGGATTGATGCATTGGATGACATTATTGATGAATTTGTTGTTCATGACTTTCACTCTTTGCATAAGAAGAAGCATTCTTTTCTATCTTCTTTACATCCATGCATTGAATCTGGAATTGAGACAGGATTTGAATATGATGTTGAATTGGATGTTGATTGGGATGAGAACTGTGATGTCCAGGGTATTGATGATGTCCAAGTTATTGATGATATGCGTGTTTATGATGATTTGGATGATATTGATGATGTTGTTGATATACCTGTGATGGATATTGATCTGGATTGTGATGAGATGGGTTTTCTGCTTTTACCTGTTCATTCTTTAGAGTCAGAATGCATTAACCACGTTGCAGGAAGTACACTTGAATCTGACTTGCAGGAACCCACTCTTGAGCTGAAACAGCTCCCAGAAAACCTCAAGTACGTGTACTTGGAGGATGATGAAAGGAAACCGGTCATAATTTCCACCTCCCTTGATTCTGTTCAAGAGGAGAGGTTGCTTGGAGTGTTGAGGGCGCATAAGAAAGCCATAGGTTGGAGTTTGGCGGACATCCCTGGTATTAGCCCATCCACATGCATGCATAGGATTCTGTTGGAAGATGGGGCCAAACCAGTGAGACAGCCGCAGAGGAGGCAAAACCCTGTGATCTTGGACGTGATTAAGAAGGAGGTGATGAAGCTTTTGCAAGCTGGGATCATCTACCCTATTTCAGACAGTCAGTGGGTGAGCCCCATCCATGTTGTGCCCAAGAAGACCGGTCTCACTGTTGTGAAAAATGAGAGGGATGAGCTGATTCCCACAAGAGTGCAGAACAGCTGGAGAGTCTGCATTGATTATAGGAGGCTCAATCAAGCAACCAGGAAAGATCACTTCCCCCTGCCATTCATTGATCAGATGTTGGAGCGCCTGGCAGGTAAATCTCATTATTGCTTTCTTGATGGTTTTTCTGGTTATTTTCAAATCAATATTGCTCCTGAGGACCAAGAGAAAACCACATTCACCTGCCCCTTTGGCACTTTTGCCTATAGGAGGATGCCCTTTGGCCTATGCAACGCCCCTGGTACCTTCCAGCGGTGCATGCTTAGCATTTTTAGCGACTTTCTTGAGAGTTGCATAGAGGTGTTTATGGATGACTTTACTGTTTATGGATCCTCTTTTGATGCATGTTTAGACAGTTTGGAAAAAGTTTTGAAAAGATGCATAGAAACAAACCTTGTTCTCAATTTTGAGAAATGTCACTTCATGGTTGAACAAGGTTTGGTTCTAGGGCACATTATTTCTGAAAAGGGAATAGAGGTAGATCCTGCCAAGATATCTGTGATTTCGCAGTTGCCTTACCCCTCTTGTGTGCGAGAGGTTAGATCTTTTATAGGACATGCAGGTTTCTACAGGCGCTTCATCAAGGATTTCAGCAAGAAGGCGCTTCCCTTGTCTAGACTACTACAGAAGGACATCGACTTTGAGTTTGATGATAGGTGCAAGCAGGCGTTTGATTGCCTGAAGGAAGCTCTGACCACCACTCCGATCATTCAGGCACCAGATTGGACAGCCCCATTTGAGCTCATGTGTGACGCATCAAATCATGCCTTGGGAGCTGTCCTGACACAGAAGATTGGCAAGCTGCCTAGGGTGATCTACTATGCTTCTCGCACTTTGGATGCTGCCCAAGCAAACTACACCACGACTGAGAAAGAGTTGTTGGCAATTATTTTTGCCCTTGATAAGTTTAGGTCGTATTTGCTTGGATCTCCTGTTATTGTGTATACTGACCATGCAGCTCTGAAGTTTCTGTTGAAAAAGGCTGAGTCAAAGCCTAGATTGATCAGGTGGATGCTACTACTCCAGGAGTTTGACTTGCAGATTAAAGACCGGAGTGGAGCACAGAATTTGGTTGCAGACCACCTCAGCCGCATTGAGAGAGCTGGGGATGAAGCTGATGTGTTGCCCATCCAGGATGACTTTCCTGATGAGAGTTTGTTACTGATTTCTTCTTCTCACCCTACTCCTTGGTTTGCACACATTGTGAATTATTTGGTTGCTTCTGTTTTTCCTCCCTTAGCATCACGTGCTCAGATTGCCAAAATTAAGAGTGATGCTAAGTATTATGTTTGGGATGACCCATATTTGTGGAAGTTGTGCAGTGACCAGGTTACTAGGAGATGCATTCCGGACCATGAGATTGACTCGGTTCTCCAGTTTTGTCATGCCTCCTCACCTGGTGGTCATTTGGGGATTCAAAGAACAGCTCGCAGGGTGCTTGATTGCGGTTTCTACTGGCCTTCCATCTTCAAGGATGCGGAGAGGACTTGTAGCACCTGTGAGCCTTGTCAGAGAGCAGGAGGACCTATTTCACATAGACAAGAGATGCCTCAACAACCTATGCTGTTCTGTGAGGTGTTTGATGTCTGGGGTATAGATTTCATGGGTCCTTTTCCTGTTTCTTTTGGTTTCTCTTATATTCTCCTTGCTGTGGATTATGTTTCAAAATGGGTGGAAGCTAGAGCCACCAGGACTAATGATGCTCGGGTTGTTGTAGATTTTGTTAGATCTCACCTCTTTTGCAGGTTTGGAGTGCCTAGAGCGATTGTTAGTGATCAGGGAACCCATTTTTGCAACAGATCCATGCAAGCCTTGCTCAAGAAATATGGGGTGACGCATAGAGTTTCTACACCTTATCACCCCCAGACAAATGGGCAGGCTGAGATCTCCAATAGGGAGATTAAGAGGATTTTGGAGAAGATTGTCCAGCCCAACAGAAAGGATTGGAGCAATAGGTTGGACGATGCTCTTTGGGCCCACAGGACTGCCTACAAAGCACCCATTGGGATGTCTCCCTATCGGGTTGTCTTTGGAAAGGCATGTCATTTACCAGTTGAGATTGAGCATCGGGCATATTGGGCTGTGAAGATTTGCAACTTCTCCATTGACCAAGCTGGAGAGGAAAGGAAGTTGCAACTGAATGAATTGGATGAGATTCGATTGGAGGCCTATGAGAATTCGAAGTTCTACAAAGAGAGGACCAAGAGGTTCCATGATAGTTCCATTGTTAGAAAGAACTTCGAGGTTGGCCAACAGGTTTTGTTGTATAACTCTAGGCTCGGCCTCATGGGTGGTAAGTTGAGATCAAAGTGGACTGGACCTTTTGTTGTGACTAATGTTTATCCTTATGGTGCAGTAGAGATCCAGGATCCATCTGCAGCTACAAGCTTCAAGGTGAACGGGCATAGACTGAAGCCTTTCCTCAGCAATCCTTCTTTGTTGGATGCAGTGGTGGAGGAGACGTCTTTGGTCCACCCCACCTATCCTCCCATCTGACTCAGGGAGTTTCTTTTCTCCTTCCCTCCTCACTTTTATTGCACTTTGTTTGTATCTGATTATTGTTCTGATTGTTGATCTGTTGATTGTGACACACTGAGGACATTGTGTTGTTTAAGTGTGGTCTATTAGGGGAGGTCGTTCTTTGTTTAAATTTCGTTTTCTAGTGAATTTTGTTGAGTCTTGTGTACAGTTTTGCATGCTTTTGCGAACTCTGAACTGTGATTAGGTTGCTAGTTTCCCGTCACTGCATTGATACTCTGTTTTGTTGGACTCCTTGCTCTTCTTTGCTTGGAAGATGATCATGATGTTTGAGAGTTGGATTGATTGTGACCGATTACCTGTGTGAGATTTGAGCCATTTGATGATCTTTCTTGTGTGTGATATGTCTCTAGATTGCTTGCACATTTGCCTTGGCTTGACTCTGTTGTTAATTCTTGATTCATGAGCATGTTTGAAAATGATAAAGGCATTTTGTTGATTGAGCCTCTCTAGCCAGATAGCCTACCCTGTTATGATCTCTTTGTTAGCCCACTTGAGCCTATACTTCCCCCATTTCTTTGTTTTGAAGCTCATACAATAGCCTAAGTGAAAAACCATGATCACCTGAACCTTAGGAATTTTGGAGCTTTGGAATTGTTTTGGGAATAAGTGTGGTCTCTTAGGAGTTGCAGATGAATTGGCTAGTGAGTCCTCTTCTTGCGGTTGCACTGTAAATATCATGTACCTTGTCTTTTGAATTGTGTGTTGAATAAAAAAAAAAAAAAGAAAAGAGACAAGATGAAAAAAAAAATAATACAAAAAAAATGAGAAAAATTAAAAAAAAAATTGTGAATAATGGAGTCAAGAAGAGGATGGAATTAGAGGTTGTGGGTGTGTTTGAATGTGTTTACACTTGTTCCCCATTGCTCCTTTGTTCCTTATGGCTTGTAGCTTCTTATCCAAATGTATCTTCCCCTGTCCTTGGCCCCATTACAACCATGAAAAGACCTTTTGATTTGAACATGCGTATGTGCTTGAGTGTTGATATTAGAGGCTTGCCAAGTCTATGTGTGTCTGCTTTCTTGAGTGCATTGAGTGACATTTATTGACCTTAAACACTTGAGAGAAACACTGATTGTGTGCATCTGTGAGGCTCTGTTGCTTTTGATTCATCTCTTAAACTGATTGATTGTTTCCCATTCACTAAACTGCTTGGATGATTCTGTGAGTATCTGCTTTCATTGACTCTATGTGGAACTCTGCCTATGCCTTTCACTGTCCATATTTTCTGAGAACTATGCAACTCTGTGTTTGTCCTTGTGAGTCGTTGTCGTTTGTATGTTGTGTCCGTGTCGCTTCCTGATGTCCTTGGTACTGTTCCCTGTTTTGCGTCTTGATTTTGCCCAGGAGTGCAAAAGACTAAGTGTGGTCTATTTTGATGAGTCGATATTTTATACCATTAACTTAGTTTTTTTTGCGCCGAATTGTGTTGATGATTTGCGCTTAATTCTTAGTTATTGTGTCATTTTCACCATTTGGGCTTAATTAGACCAATAATTCATATTTTAATTAATTTGAATTATTTGAGCTTAATTATTCCTATTTCCATTTTTAGGGCAATTTTGGAACGATACTTTGGGACTTTTGGAAGGGCACCAAGCAATTGAAGAATTTCCACAAGGCAAATTAGAATTAATCTAGCTTAGCTTAGTAATTTAGATTTTGTTAATGAAATTTTGTAATAATTGGGCTAATTTTTGGTAGTGTAGGCAAAGCCCAAATTGAAAAAAAAAGTGACATGTCTTTAGGGTTTGGGTGGACCCCACCCTAGTTGTGGTTACTCATTTTTGAAACGGAAGGATTCCCATTTTGGAGGGGAGCCGTCATATGCTTGAATATTCCAGACCTCTCTCACGGTTTTTTTTTACACATGTTGCTGGAACGTTTCCGGGAGAAGGGAGGCAATGGTTGTTTCATGTTTTCAATGGTTGAATGAATGAAGTATTTTGACTTTTCATTTTGCTTTTTATGTAATTTTGATTGAATCTTTAAATTACTTCTTTGCTGGAACGGACGTGCTGCAAAGGTATTGGGGTTTTCTTTTTTTTTTTCATTGAATGCAAGTGCCATGATGGATGCATTGGAAATTTCTTCTACTGAAAATTAAGAGTAGTCACGTCAGCTCCAGTTTGTGAAGAGGCACCTGGTTTCTTTTTATTTTTTTATTTTGATATTTGGGTGTTTGATTTCTGTTGAGTTGCTGCCACTGTCCAGTAGGTTTCTCGGTCCTTGCAGTTTGGGAATCAACTTTCATATGATTGGGGTATATCATTTCAGAAGCCAAGAGAAGCAAGGTGAATGGGTGTGGGTCTGATATTGATGGGATGCTTTTAGTTTATTTAACTTTGAAGAATAAAAAATACATTAGATGGCAAATGGTGATGAATTCTGATCTTCAATTGGAAGAAAACAAAGCATGGCTGCCAGTTTCTATTGCACGGCCTAGTTAATTTTTGGGAGAAGCAACCTTTATTCTAGTCTCTTTGGAATGCTACGGTCCAGGTAGACCTCTCTTGTGCATTCTCTTTTCATTTCCTTTAATTGCTTGGGAGAAGATCGAGGCATTGTGTGGGGCTCCAGTTGCAATTGGATTGCCATGAAAGATGATTAATGGATGCCCCTTTCAAAAGTTTTCTTGATGAATGCATTGCTGCCACGTGGAGGAAGAATTGGCTTCAATTAGAAATATACTTTGCAGCCACAATGATCTTCATTGGGCTTTAGCAAAGTGGTTAATTAATTACATTCAAATTGCATTAAGGGTGGCTGAATATTTTTGGGAACGCTGCAACCACTTGATTAGCATTTTATTATTCATTTGGCAAATGGTGTCATGGCTTTTAGGTGGCAGCAAGGAGAATACGTTGCCAAATTGCTTATTGAGAAAAAAAAAAATATGGAAAAGGCATGTGCAGAGGACCTTACGGTCAAGGGCTAATTTTATTTTTTATGTTATTTTATTTTATTTTCTTTTATTTTAAATTAGCTTGAATTGTAGGTTTAGTTGTTTTTCCTTTCTTTAAATTAGTTTTTCATTTGATAGTTTCAACTGTGCTTAGATATTTGTTTGTTCTAGTGTTGGGTTTAGCATTTTCACTCTTTGGACTCGATTTTAAAAAAATAACTGCAACCACACCAGATGTCCAAATGCTACGTTTTATATGTCAAATGAAAGATAATTGAGTCTACTTTCCAAGGAAAAAAACCTCATGTCATTTAGAGCTTTGTAGAAAAAGTTATGGTTAAAACATTGAGCAAAGGTCAGAGCTGTCTAGTTCCCGCGTGAATTTTTGTTTTTACTGTTTTAATTTCATTTTAATTTTTCCGCATCCACAAACAACATTTCAAAACCCCCCCACTGTGTTAGACCTAATTCTGAACCGCAGTTGGTCCTTGAGAGACGACCTAGGGGTCATTCCCTAGCATTATACTGCATTTCTAAATTGCAATCAAATTTGTATGGGTTGCGACGCCCATCAGTACGTCCCCGTATCAATAAAGTCAAACAACGATTATCGAATGAGTTAAACAATAAAAGCAGTAAGCACAGTATGAGACTCCAACAATTGATAATAAACACATATGAGACACATATAATTCAAACAAGAGTTTCAATAATCGAGAATATCAAAAGATTACATTGTTCCCCCAACAACAAAAAGGGTTTAGTTCACCATAGTCATGGTGAACCAAGATGAAAATATGGAAGATATGGAAAGCAAACCCTAGAAAAGACGAAAAGCAGCCTAAGCATCCAAGAGATCCTCTCCAAAGAGTGCAAAGTAGGTCTGGCCGCCCTCCTCTGTCAAAAGAATGAGTTGGAATTCGTAGTAGGGCTATTTATAGGTGAGAAGCGCAGCAAAAAAATAGGCCCAAGCCCAGCTGACCACCGCCCGACGTCACACTTTGTCGCCCGGCGGTGGACCTTGAATCGCACCACCGCCCGGCGGTAGGGGACTACCGCCCAACGGTTTCCCTCATGCCGCAAAACCGCCCGGCGGCAGGGGTCTGCTGCCCGGCGCCCAAAACTGGTGTCTTCTCCTCCCGTTTGACGGCCCGGCGCCAGGGGTTTACCGCCGGGCGGTGCCTAGACTCTTGTTTTCTCTTATTTACTCTATTTTCTTGAGTCTATGAACTTCATCTTTATTCCCAATCTTCACTCCTGTCAATTTTGCTGCAAAACAATGCAAAAAAAGCATAAAATCGCTAAAAACAGCTTTTGACCCTCGGCTGACTCATTTATTAAGTTTTGTTTGATTTCAAGCTCATTCTAAGAAATAAAGGGCGTAATTTAGTCCAAATTAGCATATGAAAATAACGGTTTTTCAACCGTTATCAAGTGCTGGCCGGAAAATTCCTGGGATTCATGTTAACGTCGCGGGGAATCGAGGCTAATCCAGACAAATGCGACGCTATCATCAACATGAAGAGCCCGACCACCCTCAAAGAAGTTCAGAGATTGGTCGGACGCCTAACGGCTTTGTCTCGTTTTATCCCCAGGATGGCCGAGCGGATCCGTCTGATACTCCGCAAGCTGAAGAAAGGCAACTCATGCAAGTGGGATGAGGAGTGTGAGTGCGCTTTCCAAGATGTGAAGATGATACTCCAGAACCCTCCGGTCATGAACCGGCCCAACCCGGGGGAGGAGCTGCAGATTTACTTGGGGGTATTGGACTCAGCTGTGAGTGCCGTCCTGCTTCAGGGAGGCCCTGAACCCAAGTTGGTTTATTTTATCAACCGCGCCCTCCAGGATGCCGAAACCCGCTACCATCAAGTTGAGAAGATAGCTCTGGCCCTTCTTCATGCGGCAAGGAGGTTAAGGCCTTAGTTCCAAAGCCACCAAATAGTGGTCAAGACTGATCATCCTATATCCAAAATTCTAAGAAAACCCGACCTTGCCGGAAGGATGGTCGGGCCGTCGAATTATCTGAGTTCGGGCTCAGGTATGAACCTAGAGGGTTGGTGAAAGGCCAACACTTGGCCGACTTCGCTGCTGAATTACCGTTGGGGGTCGGCGAAGAATGGTGTTTAAATGTGGATGGGGCCTCAGGACGGACGGTCAGTGGAGCTGGAGTGGTGCTGGAGGGACCTAACGGTTTCCTCATGGAACACTTTTTGGTATTTAAGTTCAGAGTTTCCAACAACCAGGCCGAGTATGAAGCCCTGATCGCCGGGTTAGAGCTTGCCTGCGATATGGGCGCGCGAAAGTTGACATGTCGGACCGACTCCCAGCTAGTGGTCGGCCAAATGAATGGAGAATTCCAGGTGAAGGAAGAAAGTCTGGTCAAGTACTATCACAGGGCGTCGGCCTTAGCCCGGGAGTTCAAGGACATCCGGATTCAACATATCCCTCGGGAACAAAATGCCCGGGCGGACCTCCTTTCCAAACTCAGCTCAGGGAAGGAAAACTGCCAACTCACGACGATCATCCGTCAGGTATTGCTCAAACCGTCCATCGAATGTCATGCCATATCGTCAAGCGTGGAGCACGATTGGAGGACAAAGATCCGCGAGTTGATGAAGGCGCAGGACGACGGTTCAGCGCTATCCACCGTCGACACTAAGAAAATTGTGCGTTTCGTAATCATCGAAGAGGACTTGTACCGGCGCGGTTACTCTACACCTTTGCTCAAATGCTTAGGCAAAGAGGAAACTCATTACGGGATGAATGAACTTCACCATGGCATTTGCGGTTTCCACACCGGGCAGAGGGCACTCAAGGCCCGCATACTCAGAGCCGGCTATTACTGGCTGGATATGGAAGAAGACACCAAGGTCTTTGTGCAGAAGTGAATCGGATGTCAAGCCCACGCCAACAACCCCCACACGCCGTCCTATGAATTACACACTATTGTGTCCCCGTGGCCGTTCGCCCAGTGGGGAATGGATATTGTCGGTCCATTTCCCCCTGGCTAGGCGTAGAAAAAGTTCCTTTTAGTCACTATTGACTACTTCACCAAGTGGGAAGAAGCTGAACCACTAGCTACAATCACAGCGGCACAAGTACATAAATTATGTTGGAAGTTAGTTTGCAGGTTCGGCCTACCGAAGGTGATAGTCACGGAAAACAGTCGACAGTTTATCGACCGGATGCTGTGCCATTTTTTCAAAGATCTGGGGATCAAACACACCACCAGTTCGGTAGAGCATTCGCAGACGAACGGTCAAGCTGAAGCCGTGAACAAAACTATCGTCCCGGAACTAAAGAGGCGATTGGGAGAAAAGAAGACTGTGTGGGTGGAAAAGTTGTCGGAGGTCGTCTGATGTACAGGTGTACACTGCACGGTACCACCGGGGAAACGCCTTTCAACCTGACCTATGGGACGGACACCATGTTGCCGGTTGAGTTAGGAGAACCATCTCTTAGGAGAAAGGTGGAAGATATGCATTTGAATGACCAAGAGCTCAGGGTGGAGCTCGAAACCCTGGACGAACGGCGCGACCAAGTGGTGCTAAGAGCGGAAGCCTGCCGACGCATGGTGAAGCGCCGGTACAACACGAAGGTGCGTCCCAGAAATTTTCACAAGGGAGACATGGTATGGCAGAAGATCGGAGAGGCAAGGAAAATAACCTCCCATGGCAAGTTGGCGGCAAAATGGGAAGGCCCTTTCCGAGTCACAGAAACCTTGGGAACGGCGCTTATCGTCTTAGTCGACCTGACGGACGACCCATACCTAACACATGGAACGCGTCTCATTTAAAATTTTATTTCAGTTAAAGATCATCATGAATTCACTTTCTTTGTAATGAAATTGCAGCGCGTTTTCCAAGTATATTTGGATCAATGCTAAAATGACCAACAATAATCAACTCACTACGAACCCAAGTCGAGGAACGGAATTATCCTATCAACTTGACCGGGCGGTGAACGGCAAAGTCTTGCAGCCCGCGCTTTCAAAGACCAAGTCGAGGAACGGAATCATCTTCTCGACTTGGCCGGGGCGGTGAACGGCAATGTCCTGCCACCCCCACTTGCGAAGTCCAGGTCGAGGAACGGAATCATCCTCTCGACTTGGCCGGGGCGGTGAACGACAATGTCCTGCCGCCCCCACTTGCGATGTCCAGGTCGAGGAACGGAATCATCCTCTCGACTTGGCCGGGGAGGTGAACGACAATGTCCTCTCGCCGACTTCTCTTAGAAGAAGACTCTCTAGACTTCCTCTTCTTCTTAGAGGAAGGGTTGGCTTTAGCGGAAGGGTTGGCCTGAGCAGACATATCGGCTTGAGCGGTAGGAGTAGCTTGAGCCGGGAGGGTTGTGGCGGCTTGTGATGATTCAAGATTCTCCACAAGGATGTTTTGGGTAGTCGCCGTCTTCGCAGTAGCAGCATTCATGGTCAACGTACGAGATTCTGCGGCAGTAGTCGCCTTGCTAGAGCCGGCCGATCGGGGATCATTTTTGGGAGCAGGAGGAATGAAGCTTGACCGACGAGGAGTAGGGAGAGCCATCTTGTCTACAACGAAAGTTTTAGTTAAGTTAACAATAAACATACAAAAATACAGATAAAAATAGCATACCGAACGCCACGCGGGTAAAATCCTCGTGACAAAGGCAGCCGACCAGTTGTCGGGCTTGGAGACGACGGGGAAGGTCGTTAATGGTTTTGACAGCCTCGCGGTCGGCAGGGGTCATATCGTCGGTAGAGACCGCGCACACTCTAGCTGGCTTTTCTGTCCAGTAGTAAGGAAACAATGGCTCGCCGGCGGCATCACGGAACTGATTGCGGCCGGCCTCCTTTATTATTACTTTGAAGAAGCTAGACTTGAACTTCTTGAACGAATCGGCATAAGCTTTGAAAAGGAAAGCATCTTGAACCGATGTCAATGAAACCCACCCTTGTTTCGGGGGTGGTCAGACGTGGAAATAGTGAAAGAATAGAGGAAGGGTGGGCTTGATGCCCAAGGCCGCACACATCACTAAAAACGCTTGAATACAAGCCCACCCGTTCGGGTGTAATTGGCAAGGAGTGACATTCATATGACGTAGCACGACTGCCTAGAAGTTCGAGAATGGTATCCGAACGAACACCCTAGTGAACAAGAAGGTATATACAAAGAAAAAATCTTCAGTGCTTGACCCTTTCCCGTGAAAGACGCACTCATTAGGGCGACAAACGCTTAGACGAATTAACCGGGCGTTCTCTTCATCCCGAACCACAAAAGATTGATTGGCCCAGGCCAACAAGTCTTTTCGGCTTTTGATATCAAATTCGTGAGCAGCTACGTCATGTGAGGCCCAAGTATATCCGTCTATGGTCGGCAACCCTCCGGCTGGGACCAGATCCATCCCGTCAACCACTACTCTGCCTTCCAGGAGAAAGAGAGCGGCGCTGTGCCAAATCCGATCGTCTCCCGGTCGTGCGGAACCCGAACCGATATTGGACGATGACCCCCCGCCACCATTGGAGGAGCCCCCGCCGTCTCCACCTGCTGACCCTGTAGAGGAAGACAATGAAACCGTTGCCATTTATTTACCTGAAGATAAAAAAATTTTTCGAAGCCCGACGGTCAGATTGATAGAGAAGAGAGAAAGGTAAAAAATGATGAAACAGTCACCCCTATTTATAGTAAAATTTTTGTAACCGCCAGTGCATCGCCACCGTCGAAAGATGCCACGATGAAGGGCTCAGATTCAAAGAACTTTTCCACTACCCGAGGCGCCTGTCCAACCAGAAAGCGCCACGTATCTTCCCGCCCAAAATTCGAAATCTCTTGTAAACCCAACGACAACAAGTTATCTAGGGCTTGGGGGGCTTGATGTACTGGTCACCCGGCTCGGCCAGAGGCCGACCGAAAGAAATATTGGCCAGCTGGTCGATCCGTGGTCGGCCGGCATTAAGAATAGTCAAAGACAGAAATGGCCGACCGGCTACGCTCGAGAGGTTCCGAGGTAAGTTAATTTTAATAGGAGTGTAACAGCTTTTGGGTCCTAATTAAAATGTTATTGGGCTTTGATTAGAAAAGTCTTAACCTCGGGCCCAAAACTAACACTATATATAGAGGTCAACAGTAAGAGGTAGGTGGATTGAATTGGACTGTATTTAATATTAAGAACCGATTAACCGAACGTGCTTAATTCTAACTTGAGCGTCGGAGTATCTTTGGCAGGTAACCGACCGACCGTAACTGGAAGAAGGGTGCGTAGGACGGACGGATAGAAGATTGGAGAGGAGGTGCAGGTAACCGGACGACTTAAAGGACTGAGAAATAAATGTGTAGGTGAGTGTGATCGGATCCACTACTGAAACAAAATATAATTTTGTAATACATACCATCAATTATGATTTATGATTTATGATTTATATGTTATCTCAAATATGTGACTAGAAATCTTATCATACAATTCACAATTGCTTTTTCATCATGCAAAATTTACATCATGGATAAACGTCACATTCATTCACATTACATGTATATATTATAATGCATAAATTATTGATCACAAGGTTAGATATATTTAATAAAATATGTATGAGATATTTAAATACATTTATGGTTACAACCATAGCATGAGATATATTTAATAAAATATGTATGAGATATTTTAATATGGTCACAAGAATAGCATGAGTTAATAAAATATATATGTCTTTCATGTCTATGAGAGATCACTTATTATTATTATTATTATTATTATTATTATTATTATTATTATTATTATTATTATTATTATTATTATTATTATGTACAATCATGAGATCTTAAAAAATAGTTTTGTGTGGTTGTAAAATATTTATAAATAGGAAAAAAACTTGACCAAATATTTATTCATTTACATATATTCTTTAAAATTTATTCAAGCTCTTTAATTATTTTTAGTTAAGAAATGATTTTTTTATCTTAAATTATAATATGTATTAACATTTTTTATTTATTTAAGAATTAAATACATTTTTAGTGAATTTATTTGTAAACTTTTTTAAACTAAACTACATTTTAGTCATTTTTTTAATAAAATTATAATTTTTCATTCTTCAAAACTAATAATATTTTAACTTTACATTAGTCATTTTTTTTTTCCTTCCCTTCTTCCTTTCAATAGCTGGATCTTGAATTCCTTCACCTCCGTCACTTTGAAACTCAGTCCAAACTCCTCAATTAACTAAAATGACACAAGAAGGACGGTTGCTCAATAACAGGCAAAGATTGTCGGTAGTAGATATTTCGTATTCAAATAACCCAAATAAAGACATAATAGTTACACCTCAAAAAAAAATAGTAATACAGCGTTAAAAAAAATTGTCTCTGTAGTTACAAATCAATTAAAACCACTTTGAATAGTGCACCATTAAACTAAACTCAGAACAGAAACACCAACAAAACACACGAATCCCTAATTTTTATTGAAAAGAAAGGAAAAAAAAATACTAAAATTAAAATTAAAATTGGTCTAAATAATCATCATAACAGTCTCTCAATAAGGTCAGTACTTTCCACGACAACGATGACCTGAAACTCTCATCTCCAAAACTTAATTTCAATCTGGTCAAGGAAAAAGTTTAGGCATCAAATCTTATGTTACATAATTTTGTAGGGAATTCAATACTCGTGTCACTGTAAAATAATGAATATTCACACTATGTCGTGAGAATTTCGGGACTGGCCAATGCAAGAAAAAGTCCGCTGTTTTTGAATTTGATTCCTTCGGATTAACTAAGATGCACTAAAGATAAAAAAAACTAGGGTCATTTGTCGTGACTTATCTTTAAATTTTTAAACATGATTTTAAAATACATTTTTAATTATTTTAGAAAACTGTTGCAAAAACAAAATAAAAAAAATTAAAATAATAGAATCTTATTTAATTTTTCTCTTTTATATGTATACTTAATTTTGTCTCTATCTAAAAAAATCCTCATCCATTCTTTAATACAATTCTCTTATATATCTTATTTTTATTTTTGAGTGCAATTCATGTTTTTAATATATTCATTTTTATTTTCCATCTCTCTAAATTTTGTTTTACTTACATCTTTACTCTTTTCACATTTTCTCACATCTTCTCTCAATTTTCAAACCAACATTTAGGACATCCGACATTATAAATTAATTTAAGAACTTTTACCTAAAAAGAAAAAAAATTGTTAAAAGGTAAAAATTTAAGTTTTTCTTTTTATATTGAGAAACTTTACAAAACTGAAAATTATCGTACGTACAATATTGCAATTTATAAAATAAAAAAGTAAAATGATTGACCAATAATTTATATATTATAATATCTACAAGTAATATGTAATAGGTGAATCAATGTTACGTTGATGTGTCCTCTACATATAAAATAATTTTAAAACAAAGTATTTTAAGTTTTTTAAAAGTAAATATAATAACAATTAAATTAAGTTAAATCTCTCTCTCTATATATATATAATAAAAACTTACTAAGATAATAAATTAAAAAATAAAAAAAAAGAAAAGAGGAAAAGTTTAAAAACCAAAAGTAACACTTTATTCATGCATTTTTAGAAGAAAAACTCGAAAATGGTGCCGACTTAAGCTTTCAACCTTGCATTCGTATAGTTTGCATATTTGTTCTTTTCTTTTTCTTTTGTGAAATTTGATTTGATTTTTGTAACAGTGCTCTTGCTATCTTATTGTTCTTCTTTTTGTCAATTTGATAAGCATGAATTATTTATGATAATTGCTTTTTTTCCTTACAATGTTCAATCACACTTTTAACCTGTTTCATGAGCTTTTTCTTGAGTATTCTTTGTACTCTAGTGCAAAAACGCTGTTTAACGTATGTTAATTTGGACTTTTAATCTCACTTTCCCAACCGACGTCTATACAGGTGGCGTCAATAGAACGTCGAAATTCCATATAACTGACTCTATTTAGACGTTAGTTCACGCCATCCCCGACGTCTATATAGACGTCGGAATATGCCAAAACGGACGTGTAATGGGGCTATATAGATGTCGGCCTGTGCACTAACCGACGTCTATCTTCACTATAGACGTCCGACTTTGCATTAACTGACGTCTAATATAGCAGTTGTGTTTTACTGCAGTTTTGATCCTGTCTTTCGATAGCCTAGTACCACACTCTCCCTTCGCTAGCTTCCCCACAAAAAAAAGCTTGTGTCTTTTGCATCTTTTATGACATTTCAACCAAAACCGAACCTGGGTCGAGACTAGGCAACGACCCAAGTTCCATTTTGGGTCGAAACGCCATAAAACATACAAAAGACGTCGCTTTTCTTGTGAGGAAGCTAGCAATGGGAGAATGTTGTACTACGTTACCCGAAGAGAGGATCAAAACTGCACTAAAACACAACGAAAACACATTTTAATCGGTTAGTAGATGATATATGATGAAGAAACCAATTTAATCGGACTAAAACAAGGTTTAAACAGTTGAAATAAAAAAAGAAAAACGCACCTGCAATGCTTAACTAGGAGACAGAGAAAAGGAGAGCAAGAAGAAGATTGTGCGCGTAACTGCGACAGAGAGAAACAGAGAGGAGGAAGAAGATTGTGCGCGTAACTGCGACAGAGAGAAACAGAGAGGAGGAAGAAGACGATGCGCATAACTGCGAGTTTGCAGTTACTTAAACATGAAATGATGCGTAGGTTACCTCAATAATTCAACATCCAAGAGACTTTTGACCGGCCTTTTTCAGGCATTTAGACGTCGGATGCAAGGGTAGTGACGTCTAAAGTGCTGAACTAAGTGACGTTTCAGTATCAGGTCAGTTGAGTAGACGACGGGGACCTGGGGGAGCCGATGTCTATAATCTTATAGACGTCGGTCCTGAACAAATGGACATCTATTTTGCTTGCTGGTAAGTAAATCACATTAATTGCAGCCATATAGACGTCGGCCCCCTGTATAAACCGACGTCCAAGAGACTTTTGACCGCCCTTTTTCATGCCATTTAGACGTCGGATGCAAGGGTAGTGACGTCTAAAGCGCTTAACGAAGTGACGTTTTAGTATTCGGTCAGTCCAGTAGACGACGGGGACCTTGGGACGCTGACCTCTATATTCTTATAGACATCGGTCCTAAACAAATGGACGTCTATTTTGCATGCGGGTGGTTGAATCGCATTAATTGCAGCCATATAGACATCGGCCCCCTCTATAAATTGACGTCCAATAGACTTTTCACATGCCTTTTTCAGACCATTTAGACATCGGTGTTGGAAGACACGACGTCTATTTGCCTACGGGGTAAGTGAATCGCATTAATTACAGCAATATAGACGTCAGTTTGTGGTAAAAATGACGTATATAGTATTATAGATGTCGGTCTATATCGAAACCGACGTCCATATCGCCAACTTATTTACTAAAATACCACTGGTTAGTCATATACGTCGCTCAACACCATAATCGACGTCTATGGGGTGACGTTAAAGAGCGATTCTGCACTAGTGGCAGTCATTCATCATCGTTTTTTAGCAGCAACAACCACCAGATTTTAAACCATTTTATGAGTAGCCATCCTGACATGTGTAGCAGTAGCTACCACACTCACATAAGAACCAATATATTGCACCAGAGTAGGAAAATTTCTAATCATGGCAGCCACGATTTGTGATCAGTGGCAACAGGGGATTCCATCATCAGATCTTTAAGGAATGACTACTTAAGTGGCTCAAATGGTAGATTTTTAAAAAAGTTGATTGGGAGAGTTGAAGGAGAAAGAGTGGCAACAACTAATGACGCACCATTGATGGTATGTCCCAGAGTTTTAAACTATTGAGAGCCCAACCATTGCTGTAACTAATATAACTCTTTAGTATAAGAGTTTATCTATCACTCAAAACATCAGACATACATAGAATACTAAACAAAAGCAGTATATTATTCTGGTAATCAAGAATACATTGTACATACCCAACTCTCAAGGGAGCACTCTCCTTCCACGGGAACAACCTCCTATCAAAACAACTAATATCAAAAGCTCCCCCTGAAACAAGACCTCCTTGCCTTCTTATAAAGGCCCCACAAATCAAGTAACCAACTAACAACTAATTCTTAATCTATCATATTATATCATACCATTACACTCCGTTGCAAAACAACCTTGTCCTCAAGGTTGGAACCGTGAAACTTAATCTCATAAGTCATCTTCATCAACGTGTTATCATATGAAAGGAACCCACTACAATTATTTGCAGTTTTAGATCTAGAGGCTTGGGTGGTGGACGATATGAGAGATCCTCCTCCAATGACTTCCAATCTTCGTGGATTCTTTTAGCCCAATTTTGTGAAATCCTCAAAATCACATATCTGACTTCACCGGTTCTTGTAGCAACAACATTTTCGATAGTTGTTCCATCTACTTTCAAACTCTCATGTAAAATTTCCACACTCTCAATTTGTGTTACTACTGCCGAACTCTCGCCTAGCATGCTTCTCATATTCCCTTTAACTATCCTTAGTAGAGTTGTTGCTAGATTTTTCCAAGAAAGGTTCTTGGATTTTTGTTGCCAGGTCTTGAACCCTTGGACTGCATTTTCTTTCATGTTATTGACTGGTGGGTGAACCTTTGTTGATCCTTTGATGTTCTAAACATCAGAAACATCTACTCCCCTTGTTGTTTGACCATGGGTGTCATTCCCTTCAATTATGGACAACTCCACTCCTTCAACCCACGTGAAAAGTGGTTCTTCATCTGGTTTATTGTCATGTGGACATCTTCTTCCTTATTCTATTCTTCCTTCTTCTCTTCATCATTAGCCAAGTACTATCCTTCTTCTGAGAATTTATTGCCTTTCTTGCTGTTTCACAGAAGTTCCTCTCTTGCTCTGTAAACAACCTCAATTGGGTTGCTCCTTGACACCATTGTTTTAACCCTAGGCCTCAACAATTATTCCCCCTTCTTCACTGTTTTGACATACACACAACAAGTTTTGCAACATTCTCAGCAATAGCCACACCATTGTCTCCATCACAATTTTCGTCATTGCCTTCCTCTTTACATATATTTTCTTCTCTCCTATCTTGCCCTCTAATTCCTGCAAAACCATCAACGTTCAAAACAACAACTTTCATTTCTCTTTTCTTGTCCCTATTGGTTTAATTTTCTCCTTCATATGAGGGTGTCTTGGCTTTCTTGATGTCTATTAGACTGTCTTTCACAACATACCTACCCATTTTTCCCTCTTTCTTTCCTTTCAAGATAGATTTCTCACTTATTTCTAAGCCCTTTATGAGAATCCAGTTTCCTATTGCATATCTTGCATACTTCTTCTCCATTCTTCCATGCTCATTTTCGGTTCTACCCTACTCATTTTCTATTTGCTGGTCTTCCTCTCCAAGGTATTGTCTTTTTCTTCCATGCTTCCCCTTTCTTGATCACTTCTTGATCCATAACCTTTTTTCCGGCAAGTCGGACAAATTCCTACCAGATCAAATTTAATAGGATGTTAAGAGTCTATGCGAGGAGAAAGAAGAATATGTAAGGTAGTTAGGAGGTTAAAGGGAGTGTATGTGGTTATAACTATTAATTATTAGTTAACAAAGGGTTAGTGGTGTGGGGAGCCTTATAAGAAGGTTGTGGGAACATTTGTAAGGGTTGGCTATTAGATAATTCTTTGGTTGTGACAGGATCCTTTAAGTACTGTGGAGGGGGAAGTTCTCCCTTGTGGAAAGATTATAAACAGTTCATTCTTTGATTATAAAAGCAGTATATATACATATTCTTTCTCTAGTGTGTGAGTGAGCTGTGAGGAGAGAAAGATTTGTTTCTTGACAAAAGAAACCTATCAATTGGTTTGACCTGTCAGATCCCTTAGAGGAGCATGATGGAGGGAAAAATGCATGCGATAGAGGGCAAAATAGAGGGAAGAATTAACACCATGGAAAGAAGGTTGAGTTCGTTGGAAGCCATGGGGGAAGAGTTGAAGGTAGAGAAAATGGGAATTTGGCAAGAACTTAAAGAACTTGCACGGGTGGTTGGAACTTTGGCGCGAAACCTTGACAGGACATGAGAAGCGAGTCAAGGATCAGTGAATGCGAATGAGAGATGGAAGAAGGATGGTTAGGAAGAGGAATTGGAGGATAATAGGAGTAATCTGCAACCGAATTGGGTGAAACAGGTGGAGGTACGTTCGAGGAGTTGGACCCGATTAGTTATATTACGACAGCGGAGAAATTATCTGATATTTTGCGGGTTATAGGGAAGGAAAGGCTACGATTGACCTATATCTGTATGGAGGGAGTGCAAGAAACTTGTTCCGATTTTGGAAGACCAAAACCAAGAACCCATCTTGGGAAGACTTGTGAGAGGCGCTTATTTGGAGGTTTGGCGGGAAAGATATAGGGACTGTGTTTGAGAAGCTGACGACTATGAAGCAAAGAGGCACGATGAAGGATTACGCCCAGGAGTTCGAGACACAGACGACGGAGGTGATGGAGGAGCCGCTTCTGGACTATTTCTTCGAGGGGTTTCAGATGTTACCAATAAGGGAGTATTGGTAAAACATGAAGACAAGTTTTGATGATGCTGCAAATTGTAATTCTTGATTGTAATAGGAGAATACTTAAAAAGCAACTTGTATATTTTGAATGTAGTAGGAAAATGATAAATATTGTAATTTCTACTTGTATAATCAATTATGATTAAGGTATAATCGATTATCAGATGCTTTTGAACTAAAATAATCGATTATCATGAAGCAATACTCGATTATCACAAGTCACACTTGAATAATCGATTATCACTTCAAATAATCGATTATCACTTTTTGAAATTTCTATAACGGACTTGAATAATCGATTATCACTTACAATAATCGATTATTCATGGCAGTTGGGAGCTGACCTTTGGCATTCAGTGTGCTTGGCTATATAATTGGTGTTTGAGAACTTCAGAAAACAACTTTGTGTAAACTGAGAAAGCTTAGAACACTGAGTAGTCAGAGGAACGTTCTTGAGAGCTTTTGTTTACTTTGTTCCCTTGCTTGGTCTTGTGAAAGGAGAGGCTTACGTATCGTGTGTCGATAGTCGAAGTGGACTCTCTTCAAGTTGGCAAGGTTCTCTGCCTGGTCTTGTGAAAGGAGAAGCTCGTGAATCGTTTGTCGATTGCCGGAGCAGTTCTCTTCAAGTTGGTAGAGTGGTTCTTTTCATTCTATTTCTGTATTTTTCATTGTAATATGTTAAACTATTTTTAGTGGAACTGTTAATCACTCTTTGTAGTGATTAACGACTGGACGTAGATTCTGTTGAATCGAACCAGTATAAAAATCCTTGTGTGTTTTTCTTGTGCCCTATACTCATTTTATATTACGTATATCAACTGCTCGTTAAATTTTCTGAAAGAAAATTATTTTTGTAACAAGGACCAATTTGTTTTTAATCGTGATCGAATACGCTTTCTAGTCTCTGAGTTATTTATTCCGCTGCGTTAAACTTTGCGAAAATTACCCCCTCCGATACCGTCAATTAGTATCAGAGCTTGCTTTGATAGTTTTTCAAAATATTTGCGAAAATGGCCGGTCACAATCAAAACCATGTATATGCTGAGGGTGCTTCCATTAACAGACCTCCATTGTTTACTGGTGATAACTATGCCTTTTGGAAAGTGAGAATGGAAATTTTTATGGGGTCTGTTGATAGAGGCATCTGGGAAGCTGTACATAATGGCCCTTTTATTCCTAAAATTACAGTTGATGGTATAGAAACTGAAAAACTTTATTTTAATTGGACTGCTGAAGAAAATAGACGAGCTCAGTTTGATATTAAAGCTCGCAATATAATTTCATCTACTGTTGTACTTGATGAATTTTATAGAATTTCAGTGTGTAAGACAGCACAGGAAATGTGGGAAGTCCTCAGAGTCACTCATGAAGGAAGAGAGGATGTGAAACGAGCTAGGAAGAACACTCTCATTCAGGAATATGAGATGTTCAGAATGCAACCTGGAGAAACGATCTCTGACGTTCAAAAACGATTCACTCATATTGTGAATCACTTAACAGGGTTGGGTAAGACTTTTGATACTGATGAACTAAATGTGAAAATTTTGAAATCTCTGGACAGGTCTTGGCAACCAAAGGTGACTGCCATATCGGAGTCTCAAAATCTTGCTCAAATGACAATGCCAATCTTGTTTGGAAAGCTCCGGGAGCATGAACTTGATTTAAGGAGATTAACTGCTGAAGAGGATCAAGGCAAGAGGAAAACTCTAGCTTTCAAGTCTGAAATTTCTAAAGGAAAAAGCTCTAAGAGGATTGAAGAAGATGATTCTGATGATGAAGAAAACATGAGCTTGATGATAAAGAAATTTTCAAAATTCATGAAAGCAAAGGGAAAGGACAAGTTTCAAAAGGAAAGGAAGGAAAATCAAGAATCTCCATCAAACGTTAAGTGCTTCGGTTGTGGAGAAAGAGGGCACGTGAAATCTGAGTGTCCAAAGAGCAAGAAGAGTGAAGACAAGAAGGAAAGAAAATTTCAAAGGAAAAAGAAAGCATACATAGCTTGGGAGGATAATGCCTCTAGCTCAACAAGTTCAAGTGACACAGAAGAAGAAGCTAACCTATGCCTTATGGCAGATTCTGAAGAAACAGGAAGCCAAGTAAGTGATTCTAGTTTTGAATCTAGTGAATTAGATTTACAAAAAGCTTTCTTTGAATTAATGAATGAATCTGAAAAACTTGATGCTGCACATAAAAAGCTTAAGAAAGAGCACAATGAATTGAAATTGGCTTATGATAAACTGCTTGATGATGAAGTTATTTTAAGAAATAAAATTAGTACTTTAGAAATAAAACTGTCTGATTCAAATGATACTGTTAAACCTGTTGAATGCTTGTCATGCAAAAGCCATATGTTTGATATTGA
Source organism: Vigna mungo (assembly GCA_036885675.1). Lineage (NCBI taxonomy): Eukaryota > Viridiplantae > Streptophyta > Magnoliopsida > Fabales > Fabaceae > Vigna > Vigna mungo. Next base: position 13,796,416 of record CP144700.1, on the reverse strand, counting down.
CATACTTGAAAACTTACTTGCAAAGGCAACCAAGAACATTTCACATGCTAAGCCAAACTTTAATAAAGGCAATGTTAAAAATAGAAACATGCATCAAAATTATAAGTCCAAAGTAAGAAAAACTCTTAGAGTTTGGGTTGAAAAAGGGACTTTTGTTAAAAACAAAGTGAGTAATGTGTGTTGTTTTTACTGTATGAAGCATGGTCACATGTCAAACAAATGCAACATTAAACATTTTGGAGTTCCAAATGGAAAATATGCTTGGGTTCCTGTCATAAAGTAATATGTGTCTAACCTCAAGGACCCAAATAAGATTATGGGTACCAAAACTACATTGTTTTACTTTGCAGGTTAAAGCTTTTCAAAAGGAGAAGAAAACTCTAAAATTATTCTGCTTTTGAAATTGATGCTCCAAGCCAGGAAGTGAATCCATCAAGTGAATTCAAAAGCCTTGGTTCGAGCACCAAGTGATTGAGCTAAGTAGTATTTAACCTGTACTGTTGCATTTTGCTCTGCTTGATTTTGAAATCTTTAATTACTATTATATTCATTTCTGTTTGGGTAAATGATTTGTTCATCACTGATTCATTTATCCTTTGGTATGTTCTTATTTGTTTTAGCACTTTAATCAGTGACATTCTTCTATTATGAGATATTCATGTGCTAAATTTAATCTTTTGGAATGATTAGTCATGTGCAATTGTTATTTCAATGATTTGTTTTTTGTTTATAAATTGAATCTGTGTTTAACTGGTTTAGTATTCAATTTCCTGAATACTTTGAAGTAAGCCTTGATATATCTTTTGTCAAAAGCAATGAAAAATTTCATTTGAATGATCTGACTGATAGATATTCATTGGCATTTTTTTTGGATGATTAAGACATTTGATAATTAAATTATCATCTTTGTTTTGAAGTTGTTTCTGTGGAAATTTGTTTTTAAGTTCAAATGCATACTGTATGAGCTATGATAATACTCATTGAGAACTTGGATGAAGTAAATGAACTGATTAAATTTTGCATAATTTTGATGTAAATTAATTGGTCTAAAAACTGTTGAAAGATAAATTTTGAATCAGCTTGTGTTTGAATTTTTGTATATGTTGTTTTGATATGCACAACTGAATTCAAAGGATTGAACAGTTTGGGATATGAAAATGCATGAATTATAAATGCTATTTGGGAAGTTATAATTAAATGCTGTCAAAATTATTTTTGAACTGATTGTATTAGCTGAAATGCTTTTCTGCTAAACCTGGAGCAACTGTGATCATATTCATTTAAGCTACTGTTGCTTTCATTATTGTTTATAAATTGATTGGGGATTTCAATGATTTAATTAAGTCTAATAAAAGCTGAATTTGATTTGCTGAGAATCATTGAAACTTGTTTCGAATTGCAAATACAAATCTGAACTGGCTTGCAAGCATCTCTCAATTGTTTTGGACTGACCATATCTTAAAATATTTTTTTTTAATCTTTTTGTGAGTTCAAAAGAAATTTTTGTTTGACATCTTATGACATGATTTTGTAATACCTGGTACCCATTTGAGGGGGAGATATATAAGGCTATTAGATATCTGGTTATTCATCTATACTTTGGTATTTCATCATGTATTTGCCTTTCATTTTATAAAAGTTCAAAACTTTATAAATTCATCTTTCTTTTGTTAAGGATGAGAGCCATTTAAGGGGTTTCTAGATTCTTTGAGCTTAGAAGAGAATTAGGAGTATTAGACATGTCCTATAATCAAAGTCTATGCAAAATCTTGCATTCTTTCGTGACCTTAACACGTCATAATCGATTGTCACTAAGTCATAATCGATTATTTAGTCATAAACTTCAATTCTGGAAAATTTTGAGTAGATAATCGATTATCATCAGGCATAATCGATTATCATGTAATTTTGAGCAGTGATTATTGAACTGATAATCGATTATCACGAGCCATAATCGATTATCGCGCTAACAGTTTCAAAAATAGAGCCGTTGGAGCGTCCCATAACGGGTATAAACGGCCATAAACGACTAGTTTTTCCATTTTTCTTAGAAATAGCCCCCCATAATCGATTGTTAGACATTTCTTTGCAACTAAATACTGCTAAAATCAAATCCAGAGCTCAAAATATCTTCATTTCTCTTTTACTTCATAAACCTTCATCTTTTCCATCTTCATCCGTGGCTGAACCAAGAAGGTATCGTCGCAAAACAGCTGGAGCTTCTTCCTCCTCTCAACCACGACTCGCCAACATAGATGGATGGATCTCCGATCAAGAGAAACATGCAGATTTCGTAAACTCCTGGCAAGAAAGGAAAATCATGTCGGTAAAGTATATCCGTCTTGATTTTTTTCGCTTTTATGGGTTTCAATTTCCAAATAATTTTGCTGAGCAGGGGTTAGCACATGTAGTAGAACAAAAAGGAAATATTTATCCCGATCTCATAAGAGTTTTCTATTTCAACTTGCGTTATCGAGATGGGATAATATCTACCAAGGTCAAAGGCGTACGCATCATTTTAGATGATGACGTTTGGACAAATGTTGCTCAACTTCCTATCTGGGATGATGCTGTCAAAGTCCATTTAGGACTTGAAGACTTCAACAGGATGCTAACTTTCCAATCATTTCTGCGACATCCTGAGAGGCAAACAAATAGAAGGCAATTACTAGTTGGAGGATTCAAAGTTGAAGAGAGGATGATCCACTACTTGATTGTTTGGATTCTCTTTCCTAGAGCAACCAACCATGCTCAATGTTCTGAGCAGGATTTACTTATCTTGTATGGGATTTTAAATCACATACACATCGACTGGCCTGCTCTCATTGCTGACACCATGGTAAAAGCCAAGAAATCCCATTCTTATCAATTTCCTTATGCTCTTCTCGTTTCTAGGATTTTAGAATATAAAGGAGTACCTGTTGAAGGAGAACTTGTTCAAACCATTGAAGCTGTGGGATCAGAAATTGGAGATACTACCTTTCGTCAGATGGGATTCATTACTAGAGGAAGAGTTCTTATTCACAAAGATGATGACCATCCTGATGATGATGAAGATGACGATATGGACACTCATATGGCTGACCTAGTGAGTGCTGCAGCTCCATCTGATGCTGGACCTTCCAACATACCCTTCTCTTCCTCAACTTCTATGGAAGAACACTTTGCAAGATTATCTAAACAATTGGAGGATATGAGTCTAGCACAGAAGATACATTTTGATGAAGTACATGAGTGGCAGCAATCTCTTGATGAGTACTTAGTTGATCAATTTGGGGAGATTGATGTTCGACTACATAACATTGAGAATCATCTCAATATCCCACCTACTGAAAGATCCCCTAGTCCTGAATTTTAGTTTGTAGGTTCCTAAGATTGATTGCTTTCTTTGTGACATTTTGTCGTTAAAATCTTTATAAATTTCCTGTAATTCATTTCTGTTTTTAATATAATGAGCTTTTATGCATATATTATCTTTTTGAGGGGGAGCTCATATTAAGGGGGAGATTCTTACTTTTTTGCTTATGATAAAAAAGGGGGAGATTAGAAATATTAATATTATAGGGGAGAAGAAATAATATTTTTTCAAGTGTACAGGTACTGCTAACTCTGTGGCTGTTTTTAGTTTGTATGTATTGCAGGTAAAACTGAGTTGCTTTTAAAAGAAGATTTTTTGATCATCATCAAAATGGGGGAGACTGTTACCAATAAGGGAGTATTGGTAAAACATGAAGACAAGTTTTGATGATGCTGCAAATTGTAATTCTTGATTGTAATAGGAGAATACTTAAAAAGCAACTTGTAGATTTTGAATGTAGTAGGAAAATGATAAATATTGTAATTTCTACTTGTATAATCGATTATGATTAAGGTATAATCGATTATCAGATGCTTTTGAACTAAAATAATCGATTATCATGAAGCAATAATCGATTATCACAAGTCACACTTGAATAATCGATTATCACTTCAAATAATTGATTATCACTTTTTGAAATTTCTATAACAGACTTGAATAATCGATTATCACTTACAATAATCGATTATTCATGGCAGTTGGGAGCTGACCTTTGGCATTCAGTGTGCTTGGCTATATAATTGGTGTTTGAGAACTTCAGAAAACAACTTTGTGTAAACTGAGAAAGCTTAGAACACTGAGTAGTCAGAGGAACGTTCTTGAGAGCTTTTGTTTACTTTGTTCGCTTGCCTGGTCTTGTGAAAGGAGAGGCTTACGTATCGTGTGTCAATAGTCGAAGTGGACACTCTTCAAGTTGGCAAGGTTCTCTGCCTGGTCTTGTGAAAGGAGAAGCTCGTGAATCGTTTGTCGATTGCCGAAGCAGTTCTCATCAAGTTGGTAGAGTGGTTTTTTTCATTCTATTTCTGTATTTTTCATTGTAATCTGTTAAACTATTTTTAGTGGAACTGTTAATCACTCTTTGTAGTGATTAACGACTGGACGTAGATTCTGTTGAATCGAACCAGTATAAAAATCCTTGTGTGTTTTTCTTGTGCCCTATACTCATTTTATATTACGTATATCAACTGCTCGTTAAATTTTCTGAAAGAAAATTATTTTTGTAACAAGGACCAATTTGTTTTTAATCGTGATCGAATACGCTTTCTGGTCTCTGAGTTATTTATTCCGCTGCGTTAAACTTTGCGAAAATTACCCCCTCTGATACCGTCATCAGGTCGACATTCAAAACTAGATTAGGCCACAAAATCGTAGGTATTCATTAACTACGATGGATCTGGCGATAGATGTGGAGGAGGCCAAAAAAAGTTGCAGAATGAACAAAGGAGTGTCCAACAAGAGTGGGCACTCGTGGGGAATATACGCGGTGGGTTCTGGAATAGTTGCTAAGTCTAAATCATTTAGGGGAAGTCAGAGTGGAACCGTGTTGACCAAATATGCGACGTCCACAAGGAAGGAGGGTACGACAAGTACTAGGGGTTACCTATAAGATACTTGGGACATATGATTTCGGAGTTGGGAGTAGATTAGGATGTCATAAAAAAAAACCAACACACACTGCCTTAAATATGGTTTCAACACAATGTTCATCATGCATTGAAAGGTGGTCGGTGCATTAGTAAGCCTAAATGCCATAACTAGGAACTCATAGTGACCCGGTGCGTCCTGAAGGCTGTCTTCTGAATGTACCCACCTTCATTCATATCTAGTGATACCTTGCCCTTACGTCCACCTTTAAAAAATAGTTGGCCCCCTTCAGCTCATCCAACAACTCTTTAATAACAAGAATGGGGAATTTGTTCAATATTGTAACCCTGTTTAACGTTCTGTAATCGATACAAAATCTCCAGCTCCAGTTCCGCTTCTTTTTCAGTATCACCGGTTTGGAATAAGGGCTATCACTGGGCCTAATTATGCCCGTGTCCAACATCTCCCCATCTGCTTCTCAATCTCTTCCTTCATCAAATGGGGTTATCGGTAAGGTCTCACATTAACCGGATCCATTCCTTCCTTTAGGGGTATTTTGTGATCCAATTATCTGATAGGAGAGAGCCCTCTAAGTTCCTTGAAAACCTCCTTAAACCCTCCCAGGACCTGTTCTAATTTGCTCACCTGGTCCTGTGTTAACTCACCTTTACTTTTGTCCCTTTTTCCAACTCTGTTTGTCTTAGGCCCCACATCAACGTAACAGTCTCTATCTCCTTCTCCTTCAAAAAGGCCTTTGGCAATACTACCTTCCTGGCCAGGGTAAGGATTCCCCTGATTTCTACTCCGATATCTGCTTGGTTGAACCTCATTGTGAAATTTCCCCAATTAATGGTGACCTCCCTCAATGATGCTAGCCACGTCACTCCTATAATGAGGTCTACACCACCCAATTTGAACAAATAAAAGGTTTTCTTGACCTTCAACCCCTCCAAAAACACCGCAACGCCTTCACAATGCCCATGTGTCATCTTCTTCTGCCCATCTCTGAGACATACTCTATACATGGGTGTCTTCTTCACTTGCAACCTTAATTCTTCCACCAATTTCAAAGAAATGAAATTATGACTGGCTCGCTATCTATCAAAACCAACACCTTTCTGCCCTGCACCAATCCTTGTAGCTTCGTACTATTGGTTTAGGTAAGGCCTCCTGTTGAGAAAGAGGACAACTTCATATGCTTCTGCTCCATCTCTTTTGTTTTTGCTTCCTTCCCTTCGTCCTCATCTTCCCCCATTATCATCATTGTTATACTCCTCTCTAAAAATTTGTGACCTGGGATGTAAAGCCCTCCACAATGAAAACATCGTTCCTCTTCTCGCCTTTTTATGTATTTGGGATCCGGCAGATTCCCTACCCCTCTACTCCGCACTTCTCCCACCATATTACTCCCTACTTTGTACCCCCGAGCACATGTCGTACCCTCCTTCCTTGTGGACGTTGTGTTGTTGGTCGACCTGGTTCCACTCTGATTTCCCCTAAATAATTTAAACATGGCAACCGTTTCCAAATTCCCCACATATCTTCCTCAAAAGTTGCTCTTCTATCACCTCCGTCGTTTACGCCACTGATGGGCTGTCGCAACCCATACAAATTTGATTGCATATGAGAAATGTAGTATAGTGCTAGGAAATGACTCCTAGGTCGTCTCTCAAGGACCAAACTGTGGTTCGAGAATCAGGTCTGACACGAAGTTGGGGGGGTTTGAAAGTGTTTTTGCAAGGAGACTTAAACTAAATTAAAACTGGAAATTAAATACAACCAAACATTATTTAAAACATTGAAAATGCCACACTAAATTGGAAACATAAAACACAACTCAACAAACTAAGTAAAATAAATTAAAAGCAAAAGCAATAAAAATATATAAATTCTTTCTACCCTTTTCACGTGACCAAGTTTATCTACCAAATAAATTAAATTGCAATGGCCTAAAATAAAACCTCTTTGCCGTGACTTCCCTAGCATTATCATGTATCATGCTTCATTAAAGAAATGAAAATGTACTTGTGAAATAATAAAAAAAACGTAACAACAATATGACCACTTGTTGGAATAAATAAAATACCAATTCTCCAAATTAAAAACCATCATGAATTCCACATCATCCAGCACACCTATCCTATGAAATCAACACTTTTCTCTTCCTCCAAACAAATATTAAAAAAAAATAATGTTTCTTCCTCATTCCAGCGCTGCAACCAAGAAAACTAAAACAGAAAAAGAAGCTTGTTTCATTCAACCATAAAAAAAACCACCATACACCAAATCTCCATCAATTCACTTCTTAATTCCACATAAATAAAGGAAAGGTGTAGCTACTCGGCTACCAATGTCCCATCATGCTATAGTTCCACCTAATGCATTTCTCATTCATAAGAAATTGGAAAAATAACTCCAACAATCTATCTCTGAACGTAACAGCTACCACCACCAAATAAATCAACACCTTTTGTTAAAAGAAAAGAAAGAAATGCTCTTCAAATACTAAATGATTTGACCACTCATCATTCCTAATTCTTCAAATGAAAAGAAAAGCTTCCAAGCAATAAATCACGGTACAATTTGCATTCAATGTAAACTTAAAAGCTAACCATCATTCCAATGCATGATTCACGTTCCAGTAAATAGACATTACAAGGCTTCAATCAAAAGTAAAATAAAATCATTCAATGAAAAATTTAAAGTAACGTTCCAGCCACCTTTGCACAAAATAAAATGGAAAATTCTCTTTCAATTATGCAAGAAACCAGCGGAAGAATCCTCCAAAATCTACATCCCAAAGAACATCAAAAGCTGAAAACCGAGAAAGAGAGTGGCTGCTGGACGTCCATCACACCATCCAGCTAGGACCATGACACCACACCAATAAGTTGAATGTAAAATGCAATGGGTTTCAATTGAAAAGACAACAATTAAAAACAAAAAGAAATAAACTTGGAGCTCTCATTCATCCATAATACTTGAGACATAGTTTCAAAGAGAATGAAACAAAACGTTCCAACAAGCCTCCTCCTGCAAGTGACGGCTGGATACATTTCCAATCCCTAGGCCAAGTGTCTAAAATGTGTGGGTGGGGTCCATCCAACCCTAGGTGCCATGTGTCTATTTTTTTTTTTACTATTGGGCTCAACAACAAATTCCAAAAATTGGCCCACAATGTAAAAGTTTGTCTAAAAAAAACTAAACTTCTAAATTACAATTTTGATTGATTCTAAACTACTAAATTAAAATACAACTAATTCTAAAACGCTTATGGAAGAGTCTTGATTTATTTTTTGTCTCCTCTAATTCCAAAATTGTATCTCCAAAATTTTCTTTGAAATTAAAAATGCAAATAATTAGCTCAGAAATTTCAAATTAACTAAAATAAGAATTTCCGATCAAATTAAGCATAATTAGGAAAAACGGGAAAATACTGGACAATTAAGCACAATTCCCTGATTAATTCTAGCACAATAAACTAAGTGAAATCAATAAAATATCGAGTCATCAGCCACCAACATCTCTAACTCCTGGACGTAATCCTCCACCGTGCCTCTCTACTTCATGACGACTAGCTTCTCAAACACGGTCCCTCTCTTTCTCGCCAAACCTCCGAATAAGTGTTTTTCGCAAGTCTTCCCAAGATGGGTTCTTGGTTTTGGTCTTCCAAAATCGGAACCAATAGCTTACAATCCCTTCCATATAGATATAGGTTAGTCGTAGCCTCTCCTTCCCCGTAACCCGCTGAATATCAAAGAATTTCTCCACGCTCGTAATCCAACCCATTGGGTCCAACCCCTCGAACGTAGGTAACTCCACCCATTTCACCAATTTGGTTGTAGATCACTCCAATCATTCTCCAATTCCTCTTCTAAACCATCTTTCTGTTAGGAAACAGGTTGGCTTAGTTTTACACCAAGAGGGGGGGGGGGGTGAATTGGTGTTAGTTCAAAAACAAAATATTTTCGCAATCTTCGTATGAAAATTCAAAGCTTTTGATCTTTCCTTGAAATGCAAGTAATGAAAATTTCAATGCAACGGAAAAACGTAGTTGACTGCTAGAAAGATAAAGTCGACTGAAATAAAAAGTGCAGGGATAGAGAAAATCAAACACTGGTTTTTATACTGGTTCGACCAACAATGCCTACATCCAGTGTCCTTCCAATCTTGGAAGCAAATGCACTATAATGGTTGCGGTTTTACAACAAGGAATTTATAGAAGCACCACGCAAAAGTATAAATCTCCTCTCTAACCCAAAACCAAATATAGCTGCACACACAAAACCAGAATTGCAGCAAGAATCCCCTCTTTTGCAATCTGAACCCACACTACACAATCCTCAACGTGTAACCAACACTCTTCACAGGATGCCAAGCCTATCACAGCACGCTTCACAGGTTGCCAAGTCTATCACAGCACACTTCCGAGGTTGCCAAGCCTATCACAGCACACTTCCCAGGTTGCCAAGCCTTCAGTCAAATACAACAGTCTTCACAGGATGTAAAGCCTTCAAGATCAAACCAGAAGCATCTTCTTTGTGCAGATGTTGATCAAACAGTGTGAGCAATTGACTCCTCAATCTGAATCTCTCTCAAGAAAGATCACCACGGTCTTCTTGGAGAATTCTTGGAGCTTCCAAAACTGAGAACTTTCACTGAAACAAGATAATGAAAATGTTAGATCACAAAAGTCTTACAGAGCAATTCGTGCTCTGACTATTTATAATTTTCCTATCATCCTCAGTCGAATAGCTTACTAATACAGTCGACTGTATTAAAACAGTTATAACTGACAGTCAACATAGGGACTCCTCAGTCAACTAATTTAATGCACATTCATGACAGTTGACCCAGTTAGTCAATCCTAACTAACTTTTGAAAATATAGCCATTGGAGCAAGTAGGCATAACATAATTCCAAAAATGACAGCAACACAGTCGAATAGGTGTTGCACCATGTCGACTAACACTTGAAAAACACTTTGAAATTCTTTTCAAGTCAAAATCTCATTAAGCACATGTTCACAAAATTTGTACTAAGATTTTAGCTTAGTCGAATCCATTACCAGTGTATTCGACTGAACCAGATCTTTGTCACAACAAATATAAGTTCATAAAAGTGCTTGTGAGCTTTTCTCCATAAATGTGCATAAGTAATCAAAATCATTTTATCACACATTTCAATACAAGCATGTTCCAAACATGTAGCACATAATCAATCAAGGGAACATACAAGAAAATCAACAAAACATGTTCAACAAAATCATTGTTTAAAATAGTATAGTATATCAGTTGAACATGTAACATTGGAACTAATGTACTGTTATTAAGCAGTGTGTTGTCATCATCAAAAACCAGTTTGATATAGAGTTTTGTGTTGTCAACAATCTCAACACTTTCTTCCCTCTCCCATTCACATTCACTGACCTTGATTTACCTCTGATGTCTTGTTAAGGTTTCGTGCCAAAGTTCCAACCACCCGCACAAGTTCTTTAAGTTCTTGTTGAATTCCCACTGTCTCTACCTTCAATTCTTCCCTCGTGGTTTCCAAGGAACTCAACCTTCCTCTCATGGTGTTAATTCTTCACTATATTCTACCTTCCATCGGATGCATCTTCCCTTTTATCATGTTCCTCTAAGGGATCCGATAGGTCAGACCAATTTGATGGAACTCTTTAGTACAAGAGTTTATCTATCACTCTAAACAACACACACACAAAATACTAGAGAAAACAATATATTATTCTGGTAATCAAGAATACACTATACAGTACCTAATCTCAAGGGAGCACTCTTCCTCCACAAGAACATCCTCCTGTCAAATCAATTAATATCAAAAGCTCCCCCTGACACAAGACCTCCATGCCTTCTTATAAAGGCCCCCCAAACCAAATAACCAATTAACAACTAATTCCTAATATGTTTCGTCTATCCTTCACCTATTACCCACTATAACCTATCACATTATATCCTATCAACAACTGTATACTCCAATCCTTCTTTCACTGATTTACATCCTGCTTCAAATTTTGTTAATGCTAATTCCAATCCGATGATGAGGGATGATTGCGTTGATGCATCAATTAATATTTCTAAATGTGAATTTGAATCTTATGAGCATAATTATACTGAAATTGATTTTGAAAAGCTAATTGCTAGTTTTAGGGAGTTAACTGTTAGTCATGAGTGTAATAATTTTGTCGTTGTCCCTATATTTGACTTGACCCTTGCTAGTGCTCAATTAAGTGAACATGTGCATTTTAATGGTGATTTGAGTATTGAACCTCATTCTGAAACTTATTGTACTGTTACTGATTTGAACTCTGATATGAAAATTGAACCTGAAGTACAATCTAATTTCAAAACTCTAAAGAGTATTTGGAAAAACATGAGAAAAGCTATTAACCACGTTTTGGTGTTGCAGTATTATGAAATGGATTTTGATGCTGATTTATGTGATCCTGAAATTGATTTCATTGTGTTTGATCATATGCATGATGAGCTTGTAGAAGTTGTTGATACTACTCCTTGCTTTAATAATTCTAATATCACAAATTTAACATTTTTTATTGATAGAGTTCATATACACACATCTAGTGTTTTTGATGATTTCATAGATTTAAATGCACTTCTTGATGATGAATTTGATGCTCGTGATGATAGCTATGTAGTTTTTTATGATGTGAGAATTGATATGGCTGATTTTGAAAATTCTTGTACTGACCTAGGATTAGAATTTGAACTTAAGGTTGTTGAGTCTTTAAATTCTTTATAAGTGAGCAATGAAAAAATCATTGGTTGTACATGCATTACGGGTGGTTGTGATATTTGTGAAGAAATTAGTTCTGCCATATGTTCTGCTTCTAACTGTTTTGCAGGTGTTGAAACTAAGATTGATTCAAAGGAACAAGAAACACCTTTGATGGGTGGTTTTGTTGATCCTAGAGTCATTTGATGAATGATGTTTTTGACGCAATAATTGCTAATTTAGATGATGCAGTTCTCAATTTTACTAATTCCTTTATGCTTATTGGATGTTGAACTAATGTTCTTGACTTATTTTCTGAAACATATTCTAATTTTCGAAGTGCAGTTCAGGTGAATGAATTAGAGCTAGTAGTTACTGCTTTGAATGCTTCAAAGGTTTCACAGGTCATACTACATTTACATCAGCAGCTAGTGAAGCAAGAGTTGTTGCTTCTAAAGTAGGGTGCCCAAAAAGAGTTCACTACAGAAAAGATCAAGTTGCACATCCTGGTTGAGGACAATAGGGCAAAACTAATAAGTCCATTCCTATTTTTTCATTTTAATAATAAGTTGATATTAGTAGATAGCATAACTTTAAGGAGCCTAATAAATAGTAGGATAAAGAATATGTTGTTTTTCATAAAAATAAAGAAGATAAACAATTCTTCTTTTTCTTTTAGCTTTATAGTTTTAGTTTTATGTCTTTAGTTCCAATTCCGTTTCTCTACATTTTATGTTCTTTTGTATTCTTTTTCAGTTTGTTTTGTATAAATATATTTCTATTTGTTTTGAACTTGTTTGTCTTTGTTAGTTTACTTGCCTCCTTTACACATTGAGGAATGTGCCTCTTAAGTCTAGAGTGAGAGGTATAATAGGGGTAATACTTGTCTTTGTTAGTTTTGAACTTGTTTGTCTTTGCTTTTGTGAATTTGTAGAATACTTTTTCTGGAATAAAAGTAGGAATAGAAAAATAGGGGTAAAACTTTTTTTTTTCAAGATAATGTTTTGTTTTGGTTTTAGGTATGTTTTTAGGATTTGTTTAGATTCATTTCACTATTGTGTTTCTGTTTTTGTTAGTTTTAGGTTCTAATTTAGATTTTCTATTAGGAATTGTTTTAAGTTCTTTTCTTTTCATTGCTCTTTTTCATGTCTAGGATTTGTTTAGGTTCTTTTCTTTTCTTTTCTTCTGTTTTTTGTTTTAGGCTTTTAATTAGGATTCGTTTTAGCTGGATGTTGGTATGTCTTAGTTATGTTTAGGTTTTAGAGAGTTTAAGTTTTGTTTCCAGTTTTTACTCATTTTTTTTGTTGATTTACTTGATTTTTATGTTGTATTCTTTAAGTTGAAAGTGCAAATATTGTCTTTAGTTCTAATTTTAAACGGATGAAGTTCTAGCAATAGCTTTTTCAGTTAAGTTTAATTAAAGTAAGCAGTTTTTGCTTGATAGAGAGTAACAAATCCAATTTCTACAAAATACAACCCCTTAAGAGATTTTGGGCCAAATTTTTTCCTTCTAGAGTGATTGCATGCATGTAGAGTCATATTTCTGAATTTCCATTGAATCTCTTTTAGTTGCTTGATCTTAGTAATACTTTACAACCCTATTTCTTTTTAACCCCTAGCCAAATAAGCCATCCCATCACATATTTTTTCCCTTGCACCATGATTTTGGGCCTTAGCCTGTTTTTTTGTTCTGACCAATGTTACAAGCCTTTTTCCTATACCTGAAAAAATAAATCAAAATAACCCTTAGATTCTTGTGAGGGATGGTGAAAATCCAGAAATTTAGAGAGTAGGGAAGTGTGTGGTCAGAGGTGTAATTGAAAGAAAGTGAGTCTAAAAAAAATCTGCTTTGAAAAAGAGAAGAAAAAGTCTTGAAGAAGAGAGACAACGAAAAAGAATGGTCAAGTTTAAGTTGAAAATAAAGACCTGAAAAAGAGAAAGTGTCAAAATGACAAAAATAAAAAAATATATGTTTTGGTACTAAGAGGATTTGCATAGAATACAACATTCAAAAGATTTGAAGCAGAGGACGAAGTTTGGGAGGACCTAAAACATGTATTAATGACATATCTTAGTGTTGATAGGGGAGTTATGTGAAAGCTAAACCCAAACCCTTGTGTGTTTTTGATGATGACAACAACAAAAAATGTTTTAATAGTTTCTTGCATACATTAAGCAAAACTAATGTTTAAATGTTTGTTTGTGCTTGAACTATATGTTATGCATATTCATTGTGATTATATCTATTATATGAATATTCATTGTTTAAGAATGAATCTTTGAATATCTTGTTTTTGATGATGTATATGATGATGAACGTTGTATAATGGACATTTTTGTTGATGGACATTAAGGATTTGTTCTATTGTTATCTTGCACAAAATGGCATAACAAATGTTTGATATTATTAATGTGTGTGCTTTATACATGTATTAATGGTTGGAAAAAGGTTTAAATGTTTAAACAAATTGAAAATGTATTTCTGGTATGATTTAATCTGTTAAGCAATCCATGTAATATGTTAAATTGTTTCAAATTTCTTGTATGCTTTATTGGAGGCAAATTGTTCTAACTTTCCAAAAAGTGAAAATCTGATTTGAAAGAAGTTTGAAATTGAATTTTTTTCTTAAGGGTTGTACATAATCAATTACATGAGTTGTATAATTGGTTAAGTCATTTTGAAATGATGAATTCAATTTCTTTTAAGTCAATACTATTATAACGGTCATATTGCATTTATTTTTGGCTGTGAAGAAGTGTTTCATCCATTGCATGCACCATATAATCGGTTAAAAGTTGAATTTTGACATACGGTAAAAAACTGCTAAACTAGCAGGAAAAACGCAGTCGATTATATTAATAGCGTAATTGATTAAAATTCGCCATAATTTTGAAAATGTTATAAATAGTTGTTTTGCGCACTATTTCAATATAATATTTGGATATACAGTTATATAACTAACATTGAGTGTGAAAATAATAGTGTGTTTGTTTCTTAACATGAAGAGATTGAGTGTGAAAATATGAAAAATAATAGTTTTTGCGAAATTTAGTTTTAGGTTAAAAACATAATTTGTTACGTCTGCTCTAGAGAGGAGTTTTTCTGTTTCAAACAAATATTGATTCCATGTTTATCATCATCAAGTATTTTAATGTGAATATTTCACATAATCTTAGATGTCTAGCTTTTGAAATCTTTTTCTTAGTGTTCTACTGGCATTATGTGATATCCAGAAAATGATGTTGCATGTTTAAATCTGAGTGGAATAGATTTTTGCGAATGCTTTGACCATGGATGTTATTCACATATGTCAAATACTTGAAAGCAATTAGTAATGATTATCATGAGTGATTGGATAAAATGGTTTGTGATTGGATGGACACATTAGATGATTGTATTGATCAATGATCTGAATGCTGAATTTGATACATCACTTGGTCATGTACTCAACTGTTCATTTTCATTTCTTTATCATACCTTGTGACATAAAACTGGTGGTTCATATCATGATTATTGGATACTAACATTGCAAAATGATGAGAAATATGTTTTTGCAGGTATATTGATGTGAGTGAAACAAGTCTATATACATGAATTCTGATTCTTGATCATATCTGTAAATTTTAATGGATAAATAGACTTCATAATCTGTTAAATAATTTGAACTCCACTTTTCATAATCTAACACATAAATTGATCATGTTATATCATTCATAAATGATATTCAATTACTGCAAATATCAAATTTTTTTATGATACTAACATGTTGAAATGTTGAGAAAATATTTTTATAGGTTTTGGAGCAATCAAAACAGGTTCTAAAATCTTATACTCTGTTAAAAACAAAGTCTGCGAATTTTAACATATTACACTGATTACATAATTGATTAAATCTGTCATATTTTTTAAACTTAATTTGTTAAAGCATGAAACAATTGTTTTACATGTTTTTACTTGCTTTCAACCGATTTCTATGATGCTAAACAAGTTTCAAATGTTCTAATACACATGTTTAGCATAAGTTTCAAATCATCATTCTTTTTATATACATATCTGTGATCCATAGTGCTTTGATACTACTCTGATTAAAGTAGAATCATATTTTCTACTGCATACACCATATAATCAATTCAAAGTTGAATTTTGAAATGTTGTAAAAAACTACTAAATTAGCAGGAGAAATGTAGTCGATTACATTATATCGTAATCGATAAAATTCGTCAGAATTTTGAAAATGCTATAAATAGTTGTCTTGTGCACTGTTTTTCAATATAATCTTTGGATATACAAGTTTATAACTAACATTGTGATAAGTTTTGTTACCAAAAGCGTCCAAGAACCATCTTGAAGAATCAAGGATCAACTTTGGGTTTATACATCAAGATTCTATCAAGAAGTGTACTGAAAGGTTGATGATCATATTTGCGCTATTGGAGTGCTTGCTAAGAGATCAGGTTTATTTTTTTTTCAATCTGTAGATTGAGTTCCTGTATTGTTGTGCCAGGGGAGAGAATTGTGATTGCTCTCATTGAGGGTTGGGAATGCTATCAGGTTTTCTTAGAGTTGGTGTTACTTTAAGGTGTTAGAAAGTTGGGATTACTTTCTTGGTTGTGAGAGTGTGAGGATTGTTCACCTTTTTTGTTGTAATTAATTTTAAATGAGGAGAGTGCCTACTGAATGTAGGCATTGAGGTTGAACCAGTATAGAATCTGTGTTGATATTTTTATCCTTTCTCTTTATTTGTTGATTGTAACACACTTGCTCATTGATTTCAAGAAACAGTAAGAAAGCTTCAAAGATTTCATAAAGATTTTCAAAAGAACAAATTTTTGAATACAAACCAATTCAACCCCCCTTCTTGGTTGAGATACTTAGCCTTTCCTTTTCTACACTTAGCATTTGGATTTTATATTGACATGTTAAGCATTTATTAATTCATGGTTTGGATGAATATTGCATTTCAGGCAAAGCCTTTTGCAGCTAAGTGGAAGGTTGTTACCATTAGACACTATGATCTAATAGTCGAGTTCCAGGTCGTTGATTGTGTTAGTGGGAGTAGAGTTTGGACAACACACTAAGCACGACAACTTTTCCAAGAGGCTTGTATATAGGTTGATGTGAAGAACCTATCTTCAAAGGGTTTAATGACCCATCTCCCTCTCCCTCAACCTGTGGACGAGTATAGTCTGGGAGCTACTCAATTTGTGGCTTTTGTCCCATCTGTAGGGACGTTATTAAGACCTCGGCAAGCGTACCGAATCGTTCTAGTAATAAACCATGGTAAGACAAGGTATCATTTTCCCAAGAGACTCGTGTAGCACTAGTTAATTGCATGATTAATAACTCATTTAGACTCAAGAACAACTTATCATTTAAGAATATGTGCAAAAAGATAAATTCACAAATACTTACAAAGGTTGGACTTTGGTATTGAAGACACTAGGAATGGAAAAGACTAGAAATAGTATGAAATGACAATGTTAAGGTTAGTTTTCACCATTTCACTCTTGTGTATACCCAATTTCATCTCCTTTCCATCAATTTACTAAAGTCAATCCATTAAAACACTCTAGCCCTAATCCCTTAGGTGAAAGAGCCTAGGTTTTCCCTATTAAACTCCAATCCCTTGGAAAATCTAACAAGCAAAACCTGCATAAAGAACTAGGATCTAAGACAACATGTGAATCATCTTCCATCCCTAGAATCAATGAATCACAAGGACTCATGCTTCAGTTCTAGGTTCCATCTTACGTCCCTATAACCCATGAAAGCCCAAAATCAAGTCATGAACGTGCCCAACAACTCAGAAACAACCAATAACAAAACCTAAGTCTAAAATGAAACCCTATAGCCCCAAATTAACCCAAACCGAGAATTTAATCTGCGCAAAATCACAATGAACAAAACTACAATATTTTTATAGCATATATGCCTACGATAGAGTTCACACAACCAAAATACACAATGTAAGTGAAGAACGAAATTTTACAGCACCCAAAACAAAGATTTTGCATGATTAAAACAAAAATGTGAGTAGAATCAAGAAAACACCTACTTGATTGAAGAAGATTGAAGTGCAATGAGATTATTCTAGGTTGAAAACGAGAGTAAATGACCCTAGCCTCTTGAGCAGTTCGAAGCTCACCCAAAAATGGTGAATGGGTTGACGGTTTTTGCAATGGAGGTGACAATGAAGTGATTTGGTGAAGAAAATGGAGTTTTTAATGGAAGATTTAGTGAAAGAGGGAAGATTTTTGGTGAAAGATTGAAGGGGAGATTTTTAGCAAAGGAAAAATGCTTGGGCGACGCAAGGAGTGAGGGGGAATATGGTTTTAAACCCTTCATAACGTGTAGTGGACCCCGTAGTTGAAAGGCCCAATCTACAACGCCAGCGTTGAATAGTAAGGCCCCAGTGTTGAGCGTTGCGCGCTGCAGACTTAGCACACCCATTTTCATCAGTTTGAGCTCCCCTCTCCTTGGCTTTTAGTTCAATACAATTAATCAAATTCTATTCACTTAAATATATCTTGATTCTACTCACAAAACACACCTAATACTCAATCAAATTAAATCAAGAGCTTGAATTGAAACATGAATGTTGACTTTAAAACATTTGATTATACTACACAACAATGCACTCATTCACCAAAGACACACCAAAAAGTTGCAAAAGCTAATTGGTTAAAGCAAAATAAATCAAAACACATAAAAACACCCCAAAACCATAACATTTCAACTCAAAAATCACAAACATGCAATATAACACAAACATGCATAAAACAAGTCGTTAATGGAAATTGAAACACATATAAGAACATGACACTAAAACAACACCAACATAAGTAAAAAGGGTAAGAAAATTGGGTTTCCTCCCAAAAGCGCTTGTTTAACGTCATTAGCTTGACGAATGAAACTAATGAAGTGCAGATGTTGTTGTTGGTGTGCTCCTTTCACCAACTCCTCTTGAATCTTTTTCTAGTCACCAAATCAACTCTCATAGCATAAGAATCTTCCTCTTAGCCCTCCACTACCTTGACATCTTTAATCATTCACTCCTCTTGATCAACTTTGGCTTGCAAGGCTTGAGTTCTTTGTCTCTCATCAATGGTGAATAGTCTTTATCTTTTGCTTCTCCCTTTTTTCTTCTACTTTCACTTAGCACTTGGAGCATACTCAGGAAAGGGACAATTTCGGGCAGTTTATGATGCTCAAGCTAGTTGTCTCCTTATGTCCTCTAGTTCCTTCAATCTCAGGGTCTAAAAGATGCTTTCGAGGCTGCAGTCCTCTTTGTGTGAACATCTCCTTGCATACACTTAGACACAACTAAACTAAAGCCACAAATTAGCCCAAGTAAAAGTGAAAATCTATGTACAATAAAAGAGTTAGTTTTATATTCATCAAAAGTCCAAACAAGTTAGAAATTGCATAAAAGTCTAATATTGACACGAATCCCCGACAACAGCGCCAAAAACTTATTAAGACCTCGACAAGCGTACTGAATCATTCGAGTAATAAACCATGGTAAGACCAAGTATCGTTTTCCCAAGAGACTCATGTAGCACTAGTTAATTGCATGATTAGTAACTCATTTAGACTCAAGGACAACTCATCATTTAAGAATATGTGAACAAAGATAAATTCACAAATAACTATAAAGGTTGGACTTTGGTATTGAAGACACTAAGAAATGGAAAAGACTAGAAATGGTATGAAATGACAATGTTAAGGTTAGTTTTCACCAATTCATTCTTGTGTATACTCAATTTCATCTCCTTTCCATCAATTTACTAAAGTCAATCCACTAAAACACTATAGTCCTAATCCCTTAGGTTAAAGAGCCTAGGTTTTCCCTATTAAACTCCAATCCCTTGGAAAATCTAATAAGCAAAACCTACATAAAGAACTAGGATCTAAGACAACATGTGAGTCATCTTCCATCCCTAGAATCAATGAACCAGAAGGACTCTTGCTTCAGTTTTAGGTTCCATCTTACATCCCCATAACCCATGAAACCCCAAAATCAAGTCATTAACGTCCCCATTACATACAAGCTTTAAGATCAGAAACAAGAATCAATCATTCGTTACACAAGAGTTCATAGGCTACATCTAACCCTAACAAGATGGATTTGGTTCTCCATTTCCATAGAGAACCCCAAAGCTTATAAACATGGAAGATGGAAGAAGAAGAAGGAGACCCAAAGGAAGAGAAGGAGATGTTCCCATAAGCTCCTCGCACCCTTCATGAACTCCAACAGTGAAATCGCACCTCCAAAGAACCAAATACCCCAAATGCTTCGATACAACTTGAATAAATAGGCATTTTGACACATCAGCAGCGTCACCGCTCATCGATGGATTCCTAGAGCTCAGTGTCAGCCTTCATGGCAGCTCTCTGTAACTTTGGCACTCAGCGTTGGAAAGTACCACTCAGCGCCAACGCAGCTTCCAAAACCTTCACTTTTTGCTGGTCTTCTTTGCTTCCCTTGGTCACCGAGACTCTTCAATGTAATGGAGGATCTTCCTAACATCAAAATGGATCAAAAACAGGGGATTAGAGTATTATTTATGTAATGTAGCTCAAAATACATATAAACACTAAAACTAGATAAAAGAGAGGATTTAAGCAAGTAATAAGATAAATGGGAGCTAATTTTGTCTCTAAAATGAACCTTAGATAATGGTAAGAATTAATGTTATCAGACGTCATCTTTACGTGGCTCAAAGTGGAAGGCACCTATGGTCGACATAATGGACGCATAATTTGATAAGTTAACAACATGGCTCGATGGTTTCATGGACATTATGAGATCTAGTAATGCTTATTTTGAGAAAATATCAAACATGGCAGAGCGTCAAATGACTGCCACCGAGAAACGAAATGATATTCTCAATAACCAAGTGGAGATCATGCGTCACAGCCCTACATTCCAATACATAGAGGGTGACATATGGGAATGTTATATGCAATGAACATATCAGACGATACACTTATGGAGCAGTGTTATGATTTTCTCTGTGCAAATCCTAGTTGCACGAAAAGGTTAATGGGAATATGCCCACATCATAGATTGAATAAGTTATGTAACATGATGATGAGGGGTAGTTAAGTCCATGTATGTCTTTAATAATCTTAAGAACATTTCTATTGTAATATTTTGAGTCTTCCTTGTATTGTAATATTCTATTATTCCTATTAATATTGAACAATGTTGCATTATTTTCGCTTTTCCTTCAATTGTTGTTATTAATACTATATTGATCTTAAGACATTAGTTGTTTTAAATTTTTTGTTTTGTTGAAGTTATTGCTTAATGGCCTCATCATCGTAAAAAAGACCCAAAAACGCCGTAAGGGAAAAGAATCGGTGACTGAGACAGGCACTTCTGCACATACGAGGCCATCTATTGAAGAAGTATTAAATCAAAGTCGTTTCTTTAGCGACAATCATCAAACAAAACACTACGCTATTGATTTCTATACAAGAAATGTTGTGGTTACAAAGATTATGAATTTTGAATCATTTGCGACCTTAGGTCTATATTTTCATCATCACCTCATCTTTTAATGAGTAGTAGATTTTGTGATATTAGAGCGACCCTTCTATCTAAATTTGATCAAAGTCTTATATTCAAATTTAAGGATCTCAACAAATGAATATCTTGAGAATTAGGTGAACAAAAAAAGAATCAAATTAAAACCAACTAATTGGTTGAATGTTGTTCATCTCAAGTACGAAGGTCAAAAATTGTCCTTCGCAAATATACTAGACGACTTCCCCTATGACCGCAAGATGACATTGACTACTATAGTGAGTGATGGGTGTCGCAACCCATACAAATTTGATTGCATATTAAGAAATGCAGTATAGTTCTAGGTAATGACCCCTAGGTCATCTCTCAAGGACCAACTGCGGTTCAGAGTCAAGTCTAACACAAAGTGTGGGGGTTTTGAAATGTTGTTTGTGGATGCGGAAAAATTAAAATGAAATTAAAACAGTAAAAACGAAAATTCACGCGGGAACTAGGCAGCTCTGACCTTTGCTCAATGTTTTAACCATAACTTTTTCTACAAAGCTCTAAATGACATGAGGTTTTTTTTTCCTGGAAAGTAGACTCAATTATCTTTCATTTGACATATAAAACGTAGCATTTGGACATCTGGTGTGGTTGCAGTTATTTTTTTAAAATCGAGTCCAGAGAGTGAAAATGCTAAACCAAATACTAGACTAAACAAATATCTAAACACAGTTAAATTAAATTAAATGCAAAACTAAATTAGAGAAATTAATAACAATTAATCCTACAATGCAAACTAATTTAAAGCTAAGGAAAATAAGCAACATATTTTTGTTCTACCAATTAACTTGACCCAAGAGTATCTACCAATTGAAATTAAAATTGTAAAATAACCTAAAAATCTCTTGGCCGAGACATGTTGAGTTTCCATGTGTTCCATTCAAAAGTAAATAAAAGAGAAAAACGTTTCCCTCATCCAGAGACGTCCCTGCACACTTCACCTAATCACTTTGCTACTTCATCATTCCAATGGCACGTCCCATCCTAGCTCCATTTCTAAATCCCAAACTTTGATTCCAAAGTCAATGAAAGAAAATCTGCATATGTTTCTAAAAGCAAATATAATTAATAATGAAATTCCTCCTCAAGGACCGTGACACAAAATTCTGCAGCTCCTATTTTAAATAAAATAAGTGCAGCGCCCTTACTCCACTTCTCAGCTAGCACCGTGCACCACAATCAATACTATGAAAAGCATTTTTTTTCTAAAGCAAAGTAACGTGACTGTAGAGCTTTTTTTTCAAAAGGGAACTATGTGCTATTTAATTACAATAATCATAACCTCCAAAGCAAAGAAATGAACCGCACCATCATTCGGCAATATCTCCAAAATTGTTCCAAGCAAAAAAAAAATAAAATCAAAGAAACAAGAGGGAGTTGGCTGCTGCTTCAACGTTCCACACTTTTCACCCATAATCCATCACGTCAACTTCTTCAAAATAAATATCCTTCCTCTCGGTAGCAGCTGCACCCAGTTTTTGGAAGAAGAAACGTTCAAGCCCTCCTAAAAAAATGAAATTGCGGAGAGCATGAAAAAAATCCTCTGTGACGGCTGCTGCAATTTGTTAAGGCCAAAATGTCCTCCAAAAAGAGGTGTGGGGTCCACCAAAAACCCTAGTGCCAAGTCATCACACAAAATTTGGGCCCATATATTTTGAATGGCCCAATGTCCAAAGGTAGTCTAAAAAAAAACTAGACTTTTAAATTACACAATGATTAATTCTAACTATTAAATTAAAATATAACTAATTAAGATTGTCCATGTGGAGATTCTCGAATTTATTTGTCTCCATCCCAATGCTCCAAAATATATCTCCAAAATTTTCCCTGTAATTAAAAATGCAAAATAATTAGCTCAGAATATTCAAATTAATTAAAATTAGAATTTCCGGTCAAATTAAGCATAATTATGAAAAACGGGAAAATACCGAACATTTAAGCACAATTCCCTGATTAATTCTAGTACAATAAGCTAAGTGAAATCAATAAAATATCGACTCATCAAAATAGACCACACTTAGTCTTTTGCACTCCTGGGCAAAACCAAGACGAAAACCAGGGAACAACTCAGACATCAGGAAGATGACACAGACTCACAAGGACAGACACAGAGTTGCACAGTTCTTAAGAAGTCTGGACAATGAAAAGGAGGTGGACAGAATCCCACACAGAGTCAGAGAAAGCAAATACTCATGAAATCATCCAAGCAGTTCAAAGCATGACAAAATGATCAGTCAGCTCAAGAGAAGAATCAAAAGTAACAGAACCTCACAGATGCACACTATCAGTGTTTCTCTCAAGTGTCTAGGGTAAACAGTGTCAACTCAATGCACTCAAGAAAGCAATCAACAAACAGTCTTGGCAAGCCTCTAATATCAACACTCAAAACATATATGCATGTTCAAATCAAAAGGTCTTTTATGAATGTAACGGGGTCAAGGAAAAAGGAGGATAAATATGGATGAGAAGCTACAAACCAAAAGGAATAGAGGAGCAATGGGGAACAAGTGAAACACAATCAAATCACACCCAAACCTCTAATTCCATCCTCTTCCTGACTCCTTTATTCACAATTTTTTTATTTTTTTTTCTCATTTTTCTGTATTTTCTTTCTTTCTTTTTTTTCATCTTGTCTCTTTTCTTTTCTCTCTTTTCATAACACAACTCTAAGAGACACATACATAACATATTTACAAAACAAAACAAGAAGAGGAGCCAACTAACCAATTCATCTGAATCTCCCAAGAGTCCACACTTATTCCCAGAACCATTCCAAAGCTCCAAAATTCCCTAAGGTTAAGGTAATCATGGTTTTTCAGTTAGGGCAAGTGTATGAGCTTCAAAACAAAGAAATGGGGAAAATATAGGCTCAAAGGGGCTATCAAAGGATCACAACAAGGTAGGCTCATTTGGCTAGAGAGGCTCAACAACAAAACTGCCTTTATCACTTTCAAACATGCATATCAATCAAGAACTATCAACAAGAGTCAAGCCAAGGCATATGTGCAAGCAATCAAGAGACATATCACACACAAGAAAGATCATCAAGTGGCTTAAATCTCACACAGGGTATTTCTGTCACAATCAAATCAACTCTTAAACATCATGATAATCTTCCAAGCAAAGAAAAGCAAGGATTTCAAGCAATCAGAGTATCAATGCAGTGAAAGAAAGCTGACAACCTAATCACAGTCCAGAATTCAAGAAAAACATGCAAAATTGTACACAAGACACAACAAAAGCTACCTAGAAAACAAAAAAAATTTAACGCAGAAAACATAAACTAACAAAGAAAAATCTGAGTCTCCCCCAATAGACCACACTTAAACTACACAGTGTCCTCAATGTGTCACAAACATCAGATCAGAAATCAGAACAATTAACAGATCATGGACAAGTGCAATAAAAGTGGGAAAGGGAGGAGAAGGGAAAAGGAAACTCCCCTGATCATGGTTGCAATTTCCAATTTTGGACTTTCAGGGACATCTCTTCTACCACAGGATTCAGCAAAGAAGTCTTGAGGAGGAATTGCTTCATCCTCCAAATTTGATCAAGCAGGGAGATGTCCTCCACAGCTGGATCCAAGAGGCAGTGATTGTTGATGAGCAGGTTCAGCTGGTGCCTATGAATCTTCAAACTGTCAGCACCTTTGTCTTCCACCATAGGTGTGTGTTGGTCAAATTCATATGTACCTCCTGCAACATGGTTAGTGCAATATGGTTCCACAGAAATAACATGCAGGGGTATAACACCCAATCCCAGTGTAAGAGGCTGAACCTCAGATATACCCTCAGAACATGAATCACTTTCAAATGCAGAAACTATATCAACAACAGTCTCAGATTCATGTTCAGTGCATGGAAAACAAACATTCATATCTGATAGCAAAAAGTGGTTCTCATCATGCAAAGAAGGAGAGTGAAAATCATGCTCATCAACAATATAATCATCAACATACCCATCATCAGCATAATCATAAACAACAGAATCTATCTCAGGTATGTTTACCTCCACTTCCCTAGATGTGGCTAAAGTTGTGGAAGGTGAAACGGGTCTACCTATCTCAAAGGTGTTGCTCATATCTACCCGATCCTCCAATTCTTCATCAGTCTCCTCAGGTGCAAGTGTGGGGACATAGGAGGGTGGGAAAGTAGATGACGCAATAGTAGACTCATGACTCTGCTCCCCATCACCTATGTGGATGGCATCAACATCATATGGAAGCTGAACAGCCTGAAACGGTGATTCCTCTAAAACATAAGATTGTTCCTCAGTGAGCTGAGTGACCATCTGCCCCATCTGATCAGTCAAACTCTGAATAGAAGCTCTGGTCTCTAGCTGGAACTGAATGTTCTGCATAGTCATCTGCTCCAATAACTCCTTCATTGTAGGCTCAGAAGTAGTGGAAGGATGAGGAGTTGCTTGGGCAGGCTCATGAAGCTGCAGCTGCTGTGGTTCCTGAACAGGTGGAGAAGGCATAGAAGGAGTCTGGAATGATGGTTCCTGATATTGATGCTCTGAAGTACCATACCATCCCAAGTTAGGATTCGTCCACCCAGGATCGTCACTATAACCATACCGCATAGGGGAGAATTTATCAAGAAACTGATGCTCAAGATCTTCCCAACTGGTGACGGATCCTGGAATAAGACAACAACACCAATCCCCTGCCGCTCCATGTAATGAGTACTCAAATGCCCTAACGAACATATCCTCATCCGGGACATCTGGAGGTTTCATTGAAGAGCAGATAGTGTAGAACTCCTTCAAATGTCTATGTGGGCATTCACCTGCAAAACCATGAAACCTAGGCAGCAAATCTATCAGTCCAGTGTTGAAAACACAACGAATATCCTCCTTATCAATTGGAAACGACTCCCTAGGAGCACTCTCATGAGATGGAGGAGGAACCGTTCTGTTCTCAACATAGAAATCAGCAGAGTATATATGAGAAGCAATATCAGAGTAACAAGCAGGAGGAGAATCATAGACACAAGCAGAATTAGAATTACTCACATAGCCAAAATAGGTAGACATGAGAAAGAAGGGGAAAGAAGAATGCAATGAAAATATGCAACTAAAGCTACCTAAATGCAACAAACTTAACACCACACACAAAACGGAACATCACACTCACAACACAAGACAAGACAACACACACTAACACAACAAAGACCTAAAACTGAACCGTTGGTCCCCGGCAACGGCGCCAAAATTTGATGGGTGTCGCAACCCATACAAATTTGATTGCATATTAAGAAATGCAGTATAGTTCTAGGGAATGACCCCTAGGTCGTCTCTCAAGGACCAACTGCGGTTCAGAGTCAAGTCTAACACAAAGTGGGGGGGTTTTGAAATGTTGTTTGTGGATGCGGAAAAATTAAAATGAAATTAAAACAGTAAAAACGAAAATTCACGCGGGAACTAGGCAGCTCTGACCTTTGCTCAATGTTTTAACCATAACTTTTTCTACAAAGCTCTAAATGACATGAGGTTTTTTTTTCCTGGAAAGTAGACTCAATTATCTTTCATTTGACATATAAAACGTAGCATTTGGACATCTGGTGTGGTTGCAGTTATTTTTTTAAAATCGAGTCCAGAGAGTGAAAATGCTAAACCAAATACTAGACTAAACAAATATCTAAACACAGTTAAATTAAATTAAATGCAAAACTAAATTAGAGAAATTAATAACAACTAATCCTACCATGCAAACTAATTTAAAGCTAAGGAAAATAAGCAACATATTTTTGTTCTACCAATTAACTTGACCCAAGAGTATCTACCAATTGAAATTAAAATTGTAAAATAACCTAAAAATCTCTTGGCCGAGACATGTTGAGTTTCCATGTGTTCCATTCAAAAGTAAATAAAAGAGAAAAACGTTTCCCTCATCCAGAGACGTCCCTGCACACTTCACCTAATCACTTTGCTACTTCATCATTCCAGTGGCACGTCCCATCCTAGCTCCATTTCTAAATCCCAAACTTTGATTCCAAAGTCAATGAAAGAAAATCTGCATATGTTTCTAAAAGCAAATATAATTAATAATGGAATTCCTCCTCAAGGACCGTGACACAAAATTCTGCAGCTCCTATTTTAAATAAAATAAGTGCAGCGCCCTTACTCCACTTCTCAGCCAACACCGTGCACCACAATCAATACTATGAAAAGCATTTTTTTTTTCTAAAGCAAAGTAACGTGACTGTAGAGCTTTTTTTTCAAAAGGGAACTATGTGCTATTTAATTACAATAATCATAACCTCCAAAGCAAAGAAATGAACCGCACCATCATTCGGCAATATCTCCAAAATTGTTCCAAGCAAAAAAAAATAAAATCAAAGAAACAAGAGGGAGTTGGCTGCTGCTTCAACGTTCCACACTTTTCACCCATAATCCATCACGTCAACTTCTTCAAAATAAATATCCTTCCTCTCGGTAGCAGCTGCACCCAGTTTTTGGAAGAAGAAACGTTCAAGCCCTCCTAAAAAAATGAAATTGCGGAGAGCATGAAAAAAATCCTCTGTGACGGCTGCTGCAATTTGTTAAGGCCAAAATGTCCTCCAAAAAGAGGTGTGGGGTCCACCAAAAACCCTAGTGCCAAGTCATCACACAAAATTTGGGCCCATATATTTTGAATGGCCCAATGTCCAAAGGTAGTCTAAAAAAAAACTAGACTTTTAAATTACACAATGATTAATTCTAACTATTAAATTAAAATATAACTAATTAAGATTGTCCATGTGGAGATTCTCGAATTTATTTGTCTCCATCCCAATGCTCCAAAATATATCTCCAAAATTTTCCCTGCAATTAAAAATGCAAAATAATTAGCTCAGAATATTCAAATTAATTAAAATTAGAATTTCCGGTCAAATTAAGCATAATTATGAAAAACGGGAAAATACCGGACATTTAAGCACAATTCCCTGATTAATTCTAGTACAATAAGTTAAGTGAAATCAATAAAATATCGACTCATCAGTGAGACCAAAAATGCAGGGTCAATGTCTAAAAATGGTTGGTTGTTTGAACATTAATGAAGACTTTTTCATTATGTTATCCTACATATGTTGATTCCACGACTTGGAAATTTTGCAAAATTGTTGCAAGAAGATATCTTTATGTTATGGGCATAGAATTAATATATCTATCAATTGGCCTCATCACGTCATTCAACATATGCTTAAATGCAAGGCTGGTGACACATCTATATTATATGGTGTATTGATCACCCAAATCATGCAATATAGTGGAGTACATCTTAACATTGATGCCAACACTCAGATTGAAAGCAGACAACATTTTTCAACCAATTCTTTTAAGAAGTTGAACATTGTAAACGTCAATAGTGTTTGACAACACGATGTCGGTGATGATGAAGATGAAGAATAACCACAACATCAAAATCCTCAACGTGACGACCCTATACAACATCCTCCATATCCTTCAAATCCTCATATGATGACTCAAAAGTAGGAAGAGGTACAAGACTTGCAAAACAAAATGCAAGATATGAAACAAATGCTCAAGCGTGATCAACGAATTGAAGATAACTTGGCCAACTTATCTCTAGACATGAACCGACAATTTGCTAACCTTAATTATAATGTTAACTTAATTCTGCACAAATTAAATGATTAAGTTGATAATATTGGATAAGTGTATTACATGGCATTATGAATTTGCTTTATTATATTAAATTAACTTATGTCTTTGATTTGTTACATTACATAAACTTCAATTTTATTTGATTTCACAAAATTTTTCATACTTTTATTTATTGTCAATGTCACCTTAATGAACTTCAAATTAGATGGGTTCTCGAATAATGGACGAATTGGAAAAAACAAATACTGAAACAAGAAGACTATGTGCCATTGTTCACTGACAACCACAAGCCGTGGAGTGTTGAAATGCACAGTTAATAGCCATAACCAATGAAATTGGTACAACTCATTCATTTAATCATACCTCAGATTTCAACTTGACTCATTTAAACTCGGCGGGCTGGGTTGGTCCACCAATCCACCTACCTAATTTTATTTTATTAAAATTTAATTTTAATTTTATTAAAAAATATTTATTATTATTTTTTGCTTGAAAAAATTATTTAAGTTCCTTGTTTTCAAAATTAATTAAACATCCATGTTGAGGTGAAATTTGGGAGTGAAATTTGTTTAGATTTGAATTATAGAAAGTTTGTAATTTTTTTATTTTAAAAAAAATGTAATTAAATGAGCTAGTGAACCAATCCGTTTATTCATCAACTGTGGGGTCAAGTTTGAATTTTTCTGACTCGCTAATAAATAAGTCGGGTTGGGTTGACTCACTAAGTTATCATTGCGTGGTGGGTCGGGTCGAGTGATCTGTTTTAACAATACTAGATAGATTGTTAAGTTTTTTAATAAAATTAATTTATTAAAATTTTTTAAAATTATTTTTTAGTAATAAGTATTTATAATATAATAACAGTATAAATATTTTAGTTAATTATATTTATTTGTGTAATTAATTAGTTGTTATAAATGTGAGAAAAAATAACTTTTTCTCCTTCCCTTCTCATGAACGAGCATAAAGATGAAAATGTATTTTCTTTTTATCGTTTTTTACCATTTTCTAGATCGACTTCGAACTATCATTTCAAATCTGTCCCTGTAAAATTTCGGTGGTAGGAAATAAACACACCACGAACTTTAGGTGAAATTTTTTGACATGTAGGCACAAAAGTAGAAATTTTTTCTTGGTACTTGTTTAATATCTACATTTCTATAATTTATTTTGGTCTTGATATTATTAAATTTTTTAAATTAGTATCAATTTCTTACTCTTTGACACATTCAACGTCACAACAAAATCAGACATCAGAAATCAAATGAAACTAATTTAAAAGGTGAAAAGACGTATCAAAATCAGACATAAAAAATAAAATGAAACTAATTTAAAAAATTAAAAGACGTAATTGAAAATTTTAATAGCATACGGATTAAATTAAATCAAGCATATAAATATAAGAAAAAAAGTAGTTTAACCAAACAAAATTCCGTTATATAAAAGTAAAAATAAAGATGTAAAAAATAGGAATATAGAAAAAATGATTGGTGTTCAAATTTATAAATCACAATTCAAATAAATATAAATTAAATTAAATAAAAAAGCCCCATAAATTACAGAAAAGAAAAATCCGGTGATCCCATATATGCCATATGCCGTAAGAGTTCTATTTTAGTTTCTCCTTTTCTTTCTTATGCTCCAAGAGCCTTCTACACTAAAACCCACCCAAAACCCACTATTCTAATCACCTTTGAACACTCCATTTCTCTGCTTGATCATGTCACAATCACTGAAGCTAATCAAGGAACATGCCTCCAACCCCAAATTTTGGTTGATCATCGGAGTAGGAGTTGCCGGGATTGCGGTTCTGGTGGAGACACGGCGTAGAACACGGCGGAATAAAACACACAAACAGGATTTTGGTGCTTTTGTTGAGCGCTTTGAGATACTTCCCTTTCCCCAGCTTCCTCCTCCTGCTGCCAAACAATCGCTCTCTGCTCTAACGTTTGCCATAAACGAAACGTTCGTTCTTTTCAACCTCCCCTCAATTTTTTTGAGCTTTGCTTCAGTTTGATTATAAAAGTTGACATTTTTGTTAATTATCCACGTTTTTCTTTAATGGGGTTGGGAGAAAATTTTCTGATGTTATGTCATGCAAGGTCTGTGATATCATGACATTTGATTTGTAATAAAGGACATTGTTGTTAGTCTCAAGCTCTGGTTATGTTTTAGTGTTCGTTTGAGTAAAAGGTTTACATTTTTGGTTTTTACTTTCCTGGGGTCAAAGAAAGTATTTGCTTAAAGGTTTGAGGTTTGGGATATGATGTTTGGGAATTACTTTCTAAAATTTGTTGAATTTTACATAATTTCGAGTGAAACTTATTCGATATGAAGTATGCATTACCGAATTTTGTAATTTCTAATAAAATTTCAATCAATAATAGATAGAGTATTTAAGGAGTGTAAGATAATATCATTTGGTGTGATATTGTTGTGGTTTCTGATTTAATTGATATTTTGGGCTGTTCGTATTTGTTGGGGTTGGCAGGTTTGATGTTAAAGGCTATTTGACGGGGTTTGGAAATCCTACGTGGAAGAGTACACACAAGGCAGCGGAGAAGACTGCAGTTGTGGTGACTGCTCTGCTCAAGAGTGGGGCCACTTGTGTTGGCAAGACTGTTGTGGACGAATTCTCTTTTGGGTGATGAGTCCTTTAGAAGTCCTTTAGTCGTGTAGTCAACTGAAACAATTTGATATACTTAAGCCATTGTTATGTCAGGATTTCTGGTGAGAACAAGTATTATGGAACTCCAACTAATCCTCGGATGCCATCATGTACACCGGGAGGGTCTTCTTGTGGTTCAGCAGTGGCAGTTGCTGCAGGGCTTGTGGACTTTGCCGTTGGTAAGTTTATGTATTACCCATAATTACTGGATTCTATTTTTTTATCCGTAATGGTACTTTTAAACTTTTTAGTCATTTGAGAATATGTAATTTTCAATGTAGCAATCCGCCTTTTGTCTTGCTTTGGTGATTCTGCTGCAATTGTATTTTATGAATTTTATCCTATTAAGTTATATAAAAACCAACCAAGCCTTTAGCCATTAGGTGTGTATGCAGCACCACAATATTCTATCATAAATCATGTTGATAACAAACTTTTTTAATGGACCCTCTAAAGTATTCTTAATAGTTTCTTTCCTAGCTTTTTTGAGTTTTTTCCTAGCGCTAGCGATTAGGCTACCTGCAATCTGATTTACTTTCCTTAATGGGGCTTCTACAGCTTGTCCACATGTGTCCAAACTCCAAACTAGCTAAGGTGAGTTTCTATCGTCTTTTTCTATGTTAGGTGCTACCTTGACATTTTTTCCAATGCATTTGTACCAAACCTTATCTTGTCTGGTGGTATGTTCCTCATCCTAGTCAACATTCTCATCTTTTCTACATTGAGTTTATTCTCTTTTTCAAGGTTTTAAACTCGTGAGTCTACTTACACCTGTGGGAACTCTATAGACTCTCGTAAGAGTCTTCTTCATGCGGAAAAAATGTAATACCTATATAGATGTTAAAATTTCAGCAACTGAATAGTAACAAAAAAAAATAGCAAATAAAACTCTGAAGTCCAAACAACAACCTAGTCCCGGCATAGATGTTTTGTGGAATTGAAAATGTGGGAAGAGAATTCCCAAATCACATATAAGAACAAAACATGAAAGGAAGAAAGATTTCCAACATAGGAGGCCAAAAACAGAGAACAAAAATGGGGAGCATGAAGAGCTTACCTCTTTGTAGACATAGTGGCCAAATTGCAGAGGAGAAGGAAATGATCCAGAGGCTCAAAATGCAGTCCCAACTTGAGCACTCAAAATTTCACGCAATTATGAGTATAGCACAATGCTTTTGATAGCGTCACGTAGGAGAATCAAGAATCAAGGTGCGGAGGAGAGCAAAGTCAAAGCAAAGAAAAAAGAGGGAAGAATACTTTTTATCGCAGTTCCTTTTGGAGCTCCAAATTCGCAACTAAATGATGTTCCCTGGTGTTCAATTGATAAAGATTATTTTACTCAAAGGGACTCGCTGGCTCAATAGTAATCGCATGAGTCAGCTCAAGTTTGTCTCAGTCAGCATGGGTCTACATTGAAACCAAGTCACACGAGTTAACTTGCAGCCATTCTCTAGACTTAGACTTGTTTAGTTTGCGAGTTAACTCATGAGTTTGATAACATTGCTTTTTTGACTTTTTACTTCCAAACATTCTCTTCATTCAATATCACCAGTTTTGCAGTTGTAGTAAATTTTTCCTTTGAGCTAAAGTAGTTCTATTGTTTCGTCACATAACATAAAAAGCACTCATCCATTTCATGTATCCTGCTTGAATCCTATAATTTATTTACATCTTCCTTTATTCTTAGTTGTTCTATTTGTTGAACCTCAAGTACTTAAACTATAAGACCTTCAATGTTTTTTTGGTGTATTTCTTTGAATTTACTATTATTCTGTTAACTTGTTCTATTAAATAAAATTAGTTTCTTCCCTATGTTTCTATCGTACTAAGTACCAATTTCGTAAAAGTTGAAGTTATATCACACAATGTTTCTGATAGGAACCCATAATTGAAAAGAGAAAGAAGAGTAATGTTCTTTATTGACTAGACATAAAATAACACAAAAGAGGAGAGCACTCTCTCATCCAAGGGTTTCCCCTTCACAAAGAGTTAAAGCTCAAACTACAAAATTATCATCTCCCCTCCAAAGGACTGATTGGTCTAATTATATAGACCAACTCCCAACTGACAGCACTGCATCCACTTATTTTTTCGTTCCTTCCTTTATTCACCGCTTTCTTTTAATTTTCCTTCTACAATAAACCTTCCCTATCATATCATTCCTTCTATAATACCTATTCCACTCTTCCTCATTATTTACATGCCTAACAGTTTCAAATATTTGGAATTCTTGCATTTTCAATTTGAACTTGCGAAGATTACCATTGTTTCTTCATTTGGTTAATGCAACTGGGGTATGATTCAATTTATATATTCATTATTTTGTCTTCTTAATGCTGATTTATTTAATTAGGTTTTTAGTAATCTCTTTTTAGTATGCTATAGTTTCTCATTTAAAAACAATGCTAACCACACACATTATTTAAGGAGTGTCCTCATTCTAGTCTAGTTCCTTAAACCTATTATAGTTCTTATTGCAGTAGTGAGCTATGTAGGGGCTTGATGATGTTATGAAAATAAAGTTATTTTTTATGATGATTATTAGAAAGTGAGTTTAAGTCTAACTTATTCTCACAAAATTTACTTGTAAGATGGGAAATATACCCCACACTTTTTCACACTGAGGCATTGACATCTCTTGTGTGGGATTAGATATTTAAGAGTTGTCATATAGCAAATGGCATGATAGTCATAACTAACCTCACTAGGATAGACTCTGATACCATATTAGAAAGTGAATTTAAATCTAACTTATCTTCACAAAATTGGCTAATAAGATGAAGATTACACTCCACTTATAAATTATAATCTGATCTTATCTCTAGTTAACGTAAGATCTCCCATAGTGATCCATAGAATAATAGTTGCATAAGTTTTGTGATTCCAAGTCTTAGTTCGTTTTTGTGGTATTTTCATTATATTATTGCTCTATGGCTTGCTAAGCATGATCTTTTTTATTTTATCTAGGATAGACATAATTCACACATGCAATTGTATTGAGGCATTGAAAACTTGTTACTTGATTTTACATAACTATATATTTAACGTGGAAGATTATTGTGTCTTGGCAGGTACTGATACCGTAGGATGTGTGAGGGTTCCAGCAGCACTCTGTGGTATTTTTGGTTTTCGACCATCCCATGGGGCTGTATCCACCATTGGAGTTCTTCCAAATGCACAAAGCTTAGACACTATTGGTAAGATTCATAAGTTTTTTTTGTTGCCATGATTTTAATCAATACTTGACCATCAGTTATATGTATTAAAACTTGAGATTTGTCATTTTCCTAACGTGGCTAACTTTAAGGAAATAGCATAGGGCAATTAGATTAAATAATCAGACAATATATAGTTAATAGTGCTTTGTAAAGTTGTACAATATAAGAACGATTAAACATGTTAATGGTCTTGATTTGCATCCGGAGTTGAAAATATGATTAAGTTAGTAAGAAATCACCACATCATGAGGTGAATGGGATTTCATTTTTTAATACATTAGTCTATGTTTACTAAGATTTTTTATTACTCTATTTTATTGATTTGCAGGACTGTTTGCTTGTGATCCATCTATCCTACATCGTGTTGGACATGTTTTACTTCAATTGAGTTCAGTGGAGACCAGAAGGTCCAGGCGAATAATATTTGCTGATGATCTTTTTCAGTTATCCACAATTCCTACACAGAGGACAATACATGTTATTGGTAAAGCTATTGAGAATATGTCTGGGTGTAAGCTTCTTGATCTTTGAAGACCACTTGTTCCTCCTTTCATATTAGTAACTAGTAAATTGATTATTAAAATACTAGTTTTCTATAAGAACAAAGTTTATCACTAGACTGAATCACAAAAAGAAGAGAAAATTGTGGAAATTATGTTATGACGTATTTTTAGTCTATTTGGTTTTTCAGATCAGGATCCAAAGCATTTGAGTCTCTGTCAGTACATGGAATCTAAGGTGCCCAGTCTAAGGCTTCATGAGCAATCAACACACCAGCAAAATGAAACATCTATATTGAAAACTCTCTCTTCTGTTATGCTTTTACTACAAGGGTATTCCTTTTTAAGTGTTGAAGTCTTTTGTTTGATTTATTATAGTATGTCCTTGTGCTGTATGCTTCTCTATTAAACATTTGTTACGAAAGAGAATGGAGTTGTATGAGTAAGCATTGGATGATTCTCTAAATGGATTACAAATATAAAGAAAACATGGTACACTAAAATAAAGACAATCGAAACTCAAGAGATTGTGTAAATTGTGTATAGTTCTTCATTCAATTTTAATGCTTCTGATGCAGACAAGCAGACACACAATTCAAGGTATAGGCAATAATGGAGAATCGGAAAATATAATATGAAGCTGTATGAAATTGTATTGATACTATATAAGTGAAATGCAAAAAGAAAGGATGTCTTCTACCCCAGAGCAATGCTCCTACAAAGAGAGAAATCTCTGCTCACAAACAACCTGATATTCTCTTCCCCTTTTTCTAATCCCTAACGGACCCCTATACGAGAAATGCACACCCCCACTCACATTTCCTTCTCTCTCTCTCTCTGCCACATCAACATTCTATCCTTCGTGCCTATTTTTCCTCACATACTCCAAATTTTGGGCCTATTCTCTTGACTTGTATTATGCTCCCCTAAGCCTAAAATATTCTTCATGGGCCTATCAGGTTCTTTGTTTAGAAACTCGAGAAATTTTAGTGTTGAAAATATAATAAAAAAGTTGTCAACTCAATAAGCTTGTAGAACATTCTACTTTTTTAGCAAGGATTTCATTCACTTGGTTGTTTTAAGTGTCTTAGATTCCTATTCTTTTGGTAATATGAATATCATTGTGTATATATGCCTTTTGGACAACATACTATGCGTAGGCCATGCCTAGAATATTTTCTTAAACAATTCAGTGTTAGGAAAGATAACAAAAGAAAACTTCTTAATACAAAGGCAATGGATAATATTAATTTTCCCCCATGCTTTAATGAGACAAGAAAAGAATATCTTTTCTCTCACACAAGTGAGGTTCTCTTCCTCCAAATCTCTGTGTTTTAGTTTGTACAAATATATATATATATATATATATATATATATATATATATATATATATATGTATGTATGTATGAAACCAATAAAAGGATTTGGCTTTTATAGCCTAGGTACTAATGAGTGAGCCTTATATTAAGGGGAGCTTTTATTCATTTCTTTGCTATAGCTTTCCTTCAAACTCTCCCATATTTCCATTTTTCTTATTTACTATTTATTTATTTCCTTAATTTTTATTTTGCACCAAAAAAGGAAACTCAACGTATTTTTTATTTTCAATTTTTACTTGGCCATTTGTGAGGACTTGGTCATCTATATTAGTTGTTATCATTAGTATGAATTTTCTCAAGTTGCAATTGCTTGGATTCCAATATATCATGTATCCACTGATATATTGTACATTGATATGTTTTGATCTGAGGTGAAAGCTCAAATTTTGTACTATCATAATGCTCAAGGTAATTTTATCATCTATTCCGTAGCTCATGATGCAAGACCTGTAATAGCTTTTTGTATATTCCAAAATGCTGAAGTCCTACATTGCCTACTTAACTCTATTTTGGAGGGTTTATTATACCTACACACTCCTATACCTTCAAAGTGCGAAGTAAGAGTTGTGGAATTAGTGTGCAAGAAGTTGAGGCATGAGATTGGCCCCCCTTGGGCTTTTCAAGCAGTTTGCCAATTTCTCCCATGCGTGTGCTATAAGGAAGTTCTTGTTCTTTTTACCATTTGTTTTGTTTAACATTTTCTTTTTACCTTTCAATAATATGTATCCTTATCTAGGCTTTTTGGTTTATTACTATATGACTGTTGGGCTATCCATAGTTCCAGTGTTCCCGGGATACTTACCTCTCACAATTTCCTCATAACCATTGTGCCATAACATCCATGTTCCCATGGACATTACTTGTATCTTACAATGTTACTCTGTGATTTCTGTAATGTTACTCCTTTCATGTTAGTTGGGAGCGTGTGACCTTGATGGTCATGTTCAAGTACTTTACAAATGTGAAATAGGAAGAAATCTCCCTTGTGTTGAATATACACATAGGGTCCTTTATTTATAATAGAAGAAATATGGGCTAAGCCCAAAATACAAATAAAATATATAAACAAATTAAATAAGAGATATAAACAAACTAACTAAAGATAAGAGATAAATATAAACTAAATATAATATCTCTAACACTCCCCCTCAAGCTGGAGCATACAAATCATATGTTCCAAGCTTGTTACAAAGATAGTCAATTCTAGGTCCTCGCAAGGACTTAGTGAATATGTCTGCCAACTGGTTGCTTGAGTTAACGAACTCAGTCTTGATATCTCCAGATATGATTTTTTCTCTAATAAAATGGCAATAAACTTCAATGTGCTTGGTTCTCTCATGGAAGACAGGGTTAGCGCTAATATGAAGAGCAGCTTGATTATCACATATAAGTGTCATGTGAGTGATATCTCCAAATTTCAATTCACTGAGTAATTGTTTAAGCCATACAAGCTCACAAGTAGCTGATGCCATAGCTCTATATTCTGCTTCTGCGCTGGACCTAGCCACAACACTTTGCTTCTTACTTTTCCAAGATATCAGGTTGCCACCAATAGAGACACAATATCCAGAAGTAGACCTCCTATCAGAAGGGGAACCAGCCCTAATCAGCATCTGAATAACAAACGATTTTTGTATCATTGTTAGGACCATATAGCAAACCTTTTCCAGGTGATCTTTTAATATACTTCAGTATGCGAACAACTGCATCCCAATGGTCTTCACATGGGGAGTTAAGAAATTGACTCACCACACTAACTGCAAAGGAAATGTCAGGACGCGTAACAGTAAGATAGTTTAATTTACCAACTAATCTTCTGTAACGTTCAGGATCTGAGAAAGGCTCCCCCTGATTTGGTAGGAGCTTGATGTTAGGATCCATAGGTGTCTCAACAGACTTACAGTTCATTAACCCTGTTTCCTCCAAGATGTCTAACGCATACTTCCTCTGAGATATGACAATACCATCATTGGATTGTGCTACTTCAATACCCAAAAAGTATCGGAGTTTGCCAAGATCTTTGGTTTGAAAATGGTGACAAATGTGTTGTTTCATCTGAGAGATGCCAAGGTAGTCGCTTCCTGTGAGAACAATGTCATCAACATACACTATTAAGTAGATACATCCAGCACTTGAGTGGCGATAGAACACTGAATGATCCGCTTCACTGCGAGTCATACCAAATTGTTGAACAACACCACTGAATTTACCAAACCAGGCCCGAGGAGACTGTTTTAGGCCATATAGGGATTTGCGAAGACGACATACCAATCCAGATGACTCCCCCTGAGCAACAAAGCCGGGCGGTTGCTCCATATAAATTTCTTCATGCAAATCACCATTAAGGAAAGCATTTTTGACATCAAGTTGATAAAGAGGCCATTGTCGAAGGGCAGCCATGGCAATGAATAGGCGAACCGAAGTCATTTTCGCCACTGGAGAAAAAGTATCACCATAATCCAAACAAAAAATCTGTGTGTAGTCTTTGGCAACCAGTTGAGCCTTCAAACGATCAATTGTACCATCAGGGCCAACTTTGATAGCATACACCCACCTGCAACCAACAACAGACTTTCCAGATGGTAATTGGACAAGCTCCCAAGTTCCACTTTTCTGTAAAGCACTTAATTCATCCAGCATGGCTTGACGCCAACCAGGATGACTTAAGGCATCACCCACAGACTTGGGAATTGACACAGAAGAAATGGATGAGAGACATGTGTAAAAAGATGGAGATAACCTGTGGTAACTAAGAACAGTATAATGAGGGGAAGGGTTACGAGTAGAGCGTATACCTTTACGGAGGGCAATAGGCAGGTCAGACTCATTTGCTGGAGCCGGAGGAGACACAGGAGGCGGCACAGGAGGTGAGTCATGAGGGAGACGATTGCGGCGACTATAAACCTGGAGGGGTGGAGTGGAAGGACGATCCTGTGGGGAATGAGAGTCTAAAGGATCACAGACAATAGGAATATCAACAGTGGTAGGTGGAGGTACATAACTAGAAGATAGTTGTGAAAAATAAAACGAAGATTCATCAAAAGTGACATCAGCAGAGATAAAATGACGATTGAGAGAAGGAGAAAAACACTTATAGCCCTTTTGTGACCGTGGAAATCCTAAGAAGACACATTTGTGAGATCTAGGAGATAACTTATCAAGACCAGGACTAAAATCATGAACAAAACATGTAGACCCGAAAACTTTAAGAGGTAATGGATGTAAAGGGTCTTGAGGAAATAAGACAGAGTGAGGGATTTTGTTATCTAGGACAGAAGACGGCATACGGTTAATGAGATAACATGCAGTGAGAACTGCATCACCCCAAAAACGCGAGGGTACTTGGCCATGAATTAGAAGTGTACGAGTTGTTTCAATGAGGTGTCTATTCTTGCGCTTAGCCACCCCATTTTGTTGAGGAGTATAAGCACAGGAGGTCTGGTGAAGAATGCCATGAGAAGCCATAAAATGTTGAAACTGTTGAGAAAGGTATTCACGGCCATTATCACTTCGTAAAGTTCGAATAGAAACCCCAAACTGTGTTTTTATTTCATTAAAAAATGATTGGAAAATAGAGAACAACTCAGAACAATTCTTCATTAAAAACAACCAAGTACATCTGGAGTAATCATCAATAAAAGTAACAAAATACTGAAATCCTAAAGTGGACTTAACACGACTTGGTCCCCAAATATCAGAATGAACTAATGAAAAAGGGGACGTCGCTCATTGTGAAACACTACGAGGAAAGGAACTACGAGTATGCTTTCCTAACTGACAAGACTCACACGACAAGTTGGATAACTTTGACAAACTCGGAACAAGCTGCTGCAGTTTGGCAAGGCTGGGATGACCTAATTGAGCATGAAGAAGGGATGGTGACTCCATGATGACGCCAACATGTGCAGAAGGGCGGAGAAGATATAGGCCATGAGATTCACATCCTGTGCCAATCATGTGTTTCGAACTCCGGTCCTGCAAACAAACAGAATCTTTAGTAAATGAAATAACACAATTAAGGGAATGAGTTAGACGGCTGACAGACAATAAATTGAAAGGAGACCCAGGGACATAAAGTACATGATCAATGGATATGGACGGAAAAATATGAACAGTACCAATACCATGAGACGAGACTCTAGACCCATCAGCCATTGTTACCGAGGGTAAATTATCCGGACATGACAAGGAAGAAAACAAGGACTTGTTACCAGTTATATGATCGGTGGCGCCTGAGTCAAGGACCCAAGATCCAAGGGAGTGAGTCAGACCAACAAAAGGTGTACCTGTGCGGGCAACAGATGCAGATGTAGTGGAACTAGATTGCTGACGATCCTCATACCATCTGAGAAATTCGTTGAAGACTGCAGGGTTATCTACAGTATTAGATGAAGTAGGATGGTCTGCAGGCCGAGGAGGTGGATCAGAATTAGCCATTGCTACAGATCGAGGAGGACGTCCATGAAGCGCATAACATCTATCAATTCTGTGGCCTGGCTTGCCACAATGGTCACATTTTGGTCGTCCTTTACCTGGCTTGCAAGACCGACTTTTATCATCACGTTGGGTAGCCATAACAGAGGAATCATCACTATGAGGAGATGTCTCAATGACTGGTTTGCTCGGAATACGCAAAAGAGCAGAACAAGTAGAAGTAAAGTTGGGTATGACTGGAGAACCCAAAATCTGATCACGGACATGGGAGGAATCATCAGAGAGTCCGTATAATGCCAACAACATGAAGAACTTTGATCGTTGTTCCAGTTCTTCAGCAGGAGTGGAAGCAGGAGGTAATAGCTCATTAAAATCATGAAGGAGGGCATGAACTTTACCCAAATATTCTGTCATGGGACCAGGATTGCGCGGACCAATAACTGTAAATAGATCCTGACAAACACCATAAAGACGTTGGGTGTCATTCGTGTATAATAACTTTGCTTGTGCCCATACTTCTGAACATGTTTCATATGATCGAAACATTTGTTTCAAAGAAGAGTGAATGGTGGACTTTATGACGATGCATAGCTGGGCATCAATTTTCATCCAGCGGGAAGTGTCCTCTATAGTAGCACTAGTCACATTTTTAGTAAGGTGATCTACATACCCTTGACTCTTCAACCAAAGTTTGATATCGGATGCCCATGTTGCATAATTCGTGCCATCTAACTTGTCAATGGACAAGTGTACATTCACATAATTGGTGTATATTGATGAGACACCAGCAGAAGAAGATGAGGCACTAGCAGAGGTGGTTGTAGAAGAGGAAGAAGCCATGGAAAGGGAGAAACCCTAGAAAATTCAACGTGCTCCGATTGACGCAACTACCACAGATCCAGAAAGAGGGCGAGGAGGCGATTCGGATGGAGTGGTCGCCGGTCAATTCTGGAACTCCGGCGACGGCTCCGGCGAGACTCCGGCGGGACTCCGGCGAGACTCCGGCGAGAGATGCGGAGGCTGCAGAGGCTGCGACCGTGGAAGAGGCTGGATCGGAACCTAAGCTCTGATACCATGTGAAATAGGAAGAAATCTCCCTTGTGTTGAATATACACATAGGGTCCTTTATTTATAATAGAAGAAATATGGGCTAAGCCCAAAATACAAATAAAAAATATAAACAAACTAAATAAGAGATATAAACAAACTAACTAAAGATAAGAGATAAATATAAACTAAATATAATATCTCTAACAACAAATATGAGAGTCACCTCTTCCAAATTACACTTTCGCTTACTCTTCTTCTCCAGTGTTAGGCTTTTTCTTTTGTGCTCTTACTAGTTTTGAGTCTCGACATACCACATGCGAAGATCCTGTTTTATCCTAGGGCTTGTGCAACATATTGTTGATAAAACTTTAAGGGCAGTGCTCCACAACATCTTAAGACGATGTCTTGTTCGTGTTCTTAATATTATTTTTTTACAATGTTATGGATTTATTGCTGGCAATATGGACATCTAAACCAACTAGTGTGAGGGATGTAGAAGAACAAGTGTAGAATATTAAATAGCTTCTTTGTATTAGTTCTGTTTTCTCAATATACATAAAACATCTCTGCAGTTTGAGAAATATACAGTTTCAGCTCAATGTGTCTCTCTTTCCCATAGTTTAACCAGCTTTAAATCTATTTTATATGTTTTTGTCTCCTCAGGTATGAATTTAAGACCAATCATGAAGAATGGGTTAAGTCACTCAAATTCAAGTTAGGCCGCGGTGTGCCTGATCATGTTATTGCAGCCATTAGAACTGTTTATGATAATATAAAAGCATTGTATAAAGTCAGGACTGAAATGCGAGGAGCTTTCCAAAGTCTATTAAAGGTAATAGTATTTTTCTTACTCTTTTTTCTTTTATAGATTTTCTAAGACGGTGAACTTTCATTTAAATTATTAGATTATATTTGTGGCTGACTTGAAGATAGATGAGCAAGTAATTTACTTTAATTCTTATAGTGAAGTAGCTCAATTAATTTTAGCATGTGCACTGTATGCTTGAATACTGCCCTATTATCTTCTGGTATTGATTGGTTGTTCCCCAGGATGATGGAATATTAGTTATCCCTACTGTAGCAGACAACCTATTAAAGCTTAATACAACGAAATGTTTTTCTTCGGAGTTCCACGACAGAACATTTGCAGTATCGAGCATTGCTAGTGTATCTGGATGTTGTCAGGTAATCTGACAACTTTTAGATTCGGTGGTAATATTTTTTTTTTTTCATTTCTTATTCATTATACTGTAATTTTCTTTGGCTTATATATAAGCTCTTACATTATCTGCAGGTTACAATTCCATTGGGATATCATGATGGTTGTTGTGTGTCTGTTTCATTCGTCTCTTTTCATGGAGCTGATAAATTTCTTTTGGATACGGTCTTGGATATTTATTCAACTCTTAGAGAACGAGTTAGTGTTGGTTCTGATTTGTTGTCATTACCTGATATTAGTGGCAACAGGGAAACTTCTGAACTTTTAAAAGAGAAGGTTAGATTTCACTGAGCAATTACTCTGGGTCAGATATTATTTATCAAAATGTCTGTTGGTTTATTTATTTCGTTAATCTCATGATTTGAAGTTGGATGCCGCCAGTGTTTGTGTTTCAAATTGAAATGTTTGAGGTTTTTTATA
This sequence comes from Vigna mungo, assembly GCA_036885675.1. NCBI lineage: Eukaryota > Viridiplantae > Streptophyta > Magnoliopsida > Fabales > Fabaceae > Vigna > Vigna mungo. The sequence goes on along the minus strand of CP144700.1, from coordinate 13,752,647 downwards.
ATCTTAGAAGTGAGTTTTAAATTCAACTCAATCTTATAAAATTAATTTACAAGATGAGATTCGTATTCACTCATATATATTATTTGATCATATCTCTAATTGAGGAGAGATTTCCAAAACACTCACATATCAAAAATTGAACATCTCAAGTGTTGGATTAGATATTTGTAGGTGGTTTGATAGTGGGTGACCTAATAGGCTAACAAATCTTGTTAGTACAGACTTTGATATTGTCTTAGAAAGAGAACAAGTGCCAACGACTATGAAGGCAACATTGGCAACGATGATTGTGGCTCGTGAGTGTTGTCATGTCAACAATGAAGTTTTCCATGAGTGCTTCAATGGTTGTTGGGGACAACAATGATAGTTGTTTGACAGCAGCATCAAAGTCAAGAGGTGTGTGAGCCGTCAAGTAGTAAGTCTTGTTCATTTTTTATTTTGTGATGAGAACCATGTGAAACAAAAGGGTCAGGTGTTGGGCTTTGTTTTTGGGTTGGGTTGGGTCCTTTTTAGCCTACAATAGGTTGTTGAACAATAGCTTTACAATACGGTAAGGACCAATGTGCCACATGATCCCGCATTTCATGAGCATCATTGCGATCTTGAGTGGTTCATACCTCCTTGGATCTAACATTTGCATCAACTTGTGGCGTTCTTCATACTAGCAGGGTTTTGCAAGTTTACTCTGAATAGAGGACCCAAACAACATACAACTTTCTGGTTATTAGAGAGAACCAGACTCTCCCTCCCTAATAATATTCACAAGTTACAAAACAAAGATAGTAACTGCTTTATGGATTTCTAACAGATAAGATGTGAACAAAACTTATTGGTTTTGTATCTATTTCTAGTAGTTAGCACATGCTAACTTATTGGATCTATACTATCAACTTATATTTTAATTTCTGAAGTAGTAAGTAAGAAGAGTTGGACACAATACCATTGACAGTATTGGTGTACTTGCCTTAGTGAAAACCCACTAGCTTTGCTTGGTTTAATTTAAATATCAGTTCTGTAGAATTTGAACTTGAATGTTAGGCCTAAAAACTTTGTCCTTTTATATATTTTTGGCCTTCGGTGACCCTTTGTCAACTAGCCTTGAGTTTCTCCAGCAGCCCATTCACTTATAGAACTGGATCTAACAGCTCTACAAGATCAAAAACCAAATCTGTAAAAACTATTGTTCTAAAAGTATTTAGACCATTTGGAGTATGAAGTCCAAAACAGATTTTAAGGCCAGGTCTTTCATTTGGACTATGGTACATTAAAGAATTCAAATGATCAGCATAGAGCTCTTTGGCTTGATATTTTCGTAATGTGCGGTGTTTTCTTGGTACATGTTCCTCACCTGTACTTGCATTCTTCTGATGTTGTTTCATTATTTTTCAATTATGGTTTATTGATTTTCTCTTTTGTAATTATTTTCTTGTCAATAATTTTCTTCTTTGATAGCTAAAAAAGATAGTTCATATCAGTTTGAAAAGGTCGTTTGGAAGCATATATATGTTTAATGTTAAAACTGAAGGCAATGGCACTTAGTAGTAGTTCTGATGCATAAAGCTTTTTGAATTGATATTTTTGTGATGTGTGGTATTTTCTTGATCCATGTTCCTCACCTTTACTTGCATTTCTTTGCTGCTGTTTCAATATTTTTCAATTATAGTTTATTGGTTCACTCATTTGTAATTATGTTCTCATCTTAATGATTTTCTTCTTTTGATAGCTAAAAGTACGTTCAGATTAGTTTGAAAAGGTCGTCTGGAAACATATGTATGTTGAATGTTAAATTTGAAGACCATGGTACATAGTAGTTCTGAGTTGTTTATGTATTGAATCTGCCAATAGGGTATTTTGGAAACGATTCAGAAGATTATTGACACAGGATAACTCTTGGAAGCGTCGATTATTGAAAATTTCTGAGGCTCACATGTATCATAATCAGTCTTTTGAGAGAACGACCCTCTATATTTTTTTAGGAAAGAAAATGAGAGAGAAGACTTTGAAATATGAATTGAAGAGAAAATGGAAGGAAAGGAAATTTTGATTTTTTTCCCCTAAAGGTCAATCTTTTTCTTCTACCAAACAAAAGTAATTAATCTTTTCATCTGTGTTTTCTCACACTGTTTTCTTTCATCTGCATCCTTAGAGACCATAGAGATCGGTATTTGGGTGACTATAGAAAAAAATTGTGTAATGGATATCAATAGCAATTATTATCCCCGAACCTTTTTTCACATAAGAAATCAATATATACATCCCAACCTATGATGAGCAACTCAAATTTTATCTTGGTATCATATAACAAAGTCATGCTTAGATTCATTTGCTTTTTAAGAGCAAATAGTGGTATAAACCTTGGATGGTTAATTTTATATAAGCCTCCCTAAAGACATAATTTTCAGGGAAATGCAGCATTCAAAGAAAAGCAATGGAGTGAGGCACTCAATTACTACACCGAGGCCATCAAATTGAATGGGACGAATTCAACGTACTATTGCAATCGAGCTGCTGCTTATTTAAAGTTAGGATGGTATAAGGTTTTATCATGTTTGTCAATTAGTACTGTGATATTTTGCACCATTTTTGTTGAATTTGGATTCTCTGCTAGGTTTTTTTGTATTGTCCCTCTGCTGTGTTTTCAAAATACATTGATGAACACCGATTTTAATATTTTAAAATATATTAAAAAGAGTTTTAATATACCAATATCAGTCTAATTTTAATGTTCAGCAGAGAACTGTACTAAAAAACTCTGTAAAGAATCTAGACTCATTTATGTCTTATTGGTATTTATCCTTGAAATTATGCAGCTTTCAAGACACTGCAGAGGACTGCAGTAAGGCAATATTGCTTGATAAAATGGTGAGAAAATGGGCATGTAAATGTGATAATGACTGATTGTTTTTTCCTGATATATTATTTTAGTTATTACAATTTTTAAACTTTAATAATCTCCAATCCTTGGATGGAGTCATATCAAATATCATATCCCCTAATATTTATTTTTAAAGTGCTGTTCACACCATCTTACCTAACCAATATTTGTCTTTGCATAGAAACACACCAGAGGTGCTTGTTTTATGTATCTTGATAATTATTGATTTGGCAATGTTCAGTTGTTTAATTTCTGTACTTTCTATCATTCCTTTACATCACGAAGCCAGCTGAATTTTTGCAAATATTTACAAAATGAATATGTTTTGTTAAGAATAATGCATATATTTCCATGCAGAATGTGAAGGCATATCTGAGACGTGGAGCTGCTAAAGAATCGCTACTATGTTATGAAGGGGCACTTGAAGGCAAGTCTTGATTATTTTGTAAATATATTTGGCTTCCACCTATTTTAATTCTATTAAAATCATGGATTATTTCCATGACACCGGACAATGTCATGGCAACGTAAGGTTAAGGTTGGTCTGTTCCAGGTCTTGGTTGGATTCTTGCATTGGTGTATGGTTCATTGTTGTGAAAGTAGTTGCCATGTTTGCAGCACTTGTTTTACTTATTCGTGGGTTTGTCTTCCCAGTACTTTTATATATTTAACGCTGTTTCTATTACTGTCTCATTTTTTTTTTCTTGTTATGCAGATTTCAAGCATGCTCTTGTTCTTGAACCACAAAACAAGGATGCTAGTCTAGCTGAGAAAAGACTTAGAAAACTGATGAGTTAAGACTTGGTGTGCGTTTTTCTCCCTTGGCCTCACCCCTTCAATATAATGTTAATAGCCACCTTCGGGGTGAAGGAAATAGAAGAGATGAGCCATTATTGATGAGGCGCTTCATTTTTTCTCATTTTGTGCATATCTTGCAAGGAATCTCATTCAACCCTATTTGATTATGCTTACAATTTTGGATCTACATCAATGAGAATGTAGTTGCCCCCTGTACATTTAAAGCGAATGGTGCAGCAGCTATTTACTTTTCCTTTTAGGTGTTGCATTTTCTAATTTCTTAGTAGTTTTTATAACAGAAAAACCTACTTGGGGTGCTGTTGTTAAATAAATAATTTACTCCAGTTCCTCAACCAATGTGATTATCAAAATAATGTATTTCATATTTTCTAAAAGTTAACATCAACTTCAGTGTTAATGCCTCTTAAGTTAAACGTTTCACGGTGCATTTCATTAGTTTGATTGTCAATGGGCAACGAATGACTTTTTTGTATGATGCAGTTATGTTGGCGAATTTCATAAATTTGATTCTCAATGGCCTTATTGTACTATTATATGATCTGTTATTAAATATTACACAGACACTCATTTTATAAATGCATTATGGTTAAAGTTAGAATAAAATTGAAATCAATACGCGTTAATTTTCATGTTGCTATTTATTCGTCACGTATTCAGGGCGTTTATTCCTGTACCTCCATATTCTTTCTGCATCCCATAAGAAAGATGAAAACACATTTTTACCTTTACTTTCATCTTCTTCCATCTCCTTGCACAGCCTCTCACCCTTCTTCTTACTCACCGCCGAGGCACTGATGGTGCCGAATACCGATGCATTACCACCTTGCAGCACTGTGAGAGTGGAGGCAGCTAAGTCAGCCCCCTCCATTCGAATCCAGTACCCATTTGCCATTTCGCAAGCCCCAATTGCTGAATGAATGGAGAAGACCTGGTTGAAACCCTTTGTCACTGACACCGTATAAACAAACACCACATTAACCTATGGTGACTTGGATTGGAATGTGTAATATTGACTCAATTGAAACTTCTTGCTCCTCGCTCCGTAGATGCATTCGAAGGTGGGGTTGATGGAGAAGGCTTGAACCTGAGAGTTGCATTACGATGAAGACAGACTTGCTCCGTGGGGATCGTGAGGCAGAGTTGTAGTCTCGTAGGACGAAGTCGCAATTAGATGTCCTCACATATGATGCAGTGATTTTGGTAACCCTATGAGTCACCTCGGGTCACTCTTCCTTTTTTCACATTTATATATTCTTTGGGTGGATCAAGATTGATGACCTGCTTTGCTAACATTTGACTGAGCATGTGTTGAGGTAGCTCGGGTTTTAGCATATCATTACATGATCTTCACATGTTGTTCCAGATGCACATGTTCCAAATGCGGACATACTTACCATCAATAGTGTCTGGTTGCACTTTGTAGATTACATTATCAGGCACCGGAGACATGCCTCATCCCCTCTGACTGTGTTGATGGATACCTACAATAGTTTAGAAGGGTTTCCCATCCATACATTATTCATTCTGCTGATGAGGACTGACCGAGTCTTTCCTAAACTCCAACGATATATTCCAGATAAAGTGTCCATTCATCGTAGATTGTCTCTAGATTCTAGTTTATTGGTATATTTACCTACATTCTTTATGTTATATGGTTTTTTGATGGATGTTTATTTATTTGTATTTGACCATTATAATGCAGGCTCCTGTAAAGCTCATTGCCAAAATTTTACAACCGATGATCTCTTATCGGGATGTGAATGAGGAGACCATAGTATGGGATCATACGAATAAAGTCCTGCAAATAGTTCGTGCGTCCGTTGAAGAACATTCATCGAGCAGGAGAGGTGGTAGGAATGTTTATGGCAAACACTCTTCTTCATCTAGATAGCTTTATATTGTATTATGTATTCATTTTATTAAGACAATATATTTCATATTTTGATTGAAGAAACATTTTATTTTATGATAGTAATATCACGTATTAAGTATTTATTTTGAAGGAACTTTAATGTAATATTTTTACTAAGACAACATTTTATTTTATATACTTATACAATTTAGTAAATGTTTACATAGTTATTCATTTATGTATACTTGTTATGATGATAGAGAGGATGATAGATTTATTTGTATGAGAGTTGAACGATTTTTAATTAATTAACAACAACTATTAATGTTTATTTACATATCTATTGACAATAGACAAAAATCATGGTTCAACTAAGTCCAAAAAAGAGGTAGTATGATTTATCAACTGTGTAAATTCTTGCTTCCTACTTGTATAAGAATATGACCACATTCGTGCCTCTAAATAACAATGAGTTGAGCATATGATATCAATCATAGCAAAGGTTAACTATCTTATAGTTGAACTTGTATAATTTATATGAGTATATAGAAGTTATTTTCAAATGAAACAAAATAATAATAATAATATTACCTGGACGAAGTGATTTCCATGAACATGTCATACATATTAAGCGATGTTGTCTTACATCAGAAGGGGGCTGGTACATAGTGGGAAGATTGTATAATTCTAACTATATGACAAACACACTAGGATGACATTATATTGATTAGTAATTGCATAATCAATGTTTGGTATAACCATCCACTTGGTTGTATTAGCCTGTAAGGAATGAAATAAATTGTTATGATAGAAAAAAGAAAACAAATAATAAATACGTTGTCAAATATAGGAACATGTACATAGTTGATTGTGACTCCACTAGCAATGACCTCCTAGCTCTTTTAATCGGCCATAGTTTCCCACTAGTCTTGCATATTCATCACGCCATTGAATAAGTTCTCTTATAAAGATCATTTTGGACAAGGGGCCATGAATCTTCCCTCAGCCTCAACGATGTAGTAATGCATCTATAGCTGTAATGACCATCAACCACAACATCAACAACATCGAGAATGTATGGGTGACAAATAGGATAGAAGTGCTCTATCATGGGTATTCTCCTTCGTTAAACAGGTTCTGCCTTATATTGTAAATGTTTTTTCGTAGCTGAAGATTCAACTATTGAGTGGAATGTGTCTACGTGCTCAAAATATGACCGATCACGCTTTATAGACCTTTTTGTTCTCTGAAGTTTAATCTTTTGTGAACCTTCGTCTAATCTTTACGTAATGGAGGTACCATAGATGTCATTTTAGGACAAACAATTTCAAGTAACTTTTGTTTGGATAATTATGGTTGGGATTCATTTGATACAATATTTGAAAAACTCAATCTCATCCACATGATATGAATTTCAGCCAAAGGAATCATACTAGGGTCTTAACGTGCTAATTCACAAGCACATGGGAGATCGTAGTCCGTCTCAATATGCATCCACAAGTTGCACTATCCAGTCCTATATGTTGTACTCATTGTAATTCTTTAGCGATGAGTCCCAAAGTATACGTGGATACTAGTCCAATAAGTCTTCTATATCTTATTCCTTTATAAGCTTCACTCATAATATTGATACATTTTTTCGAAGGACGCCTTAATGTTATTATGTTGCAAGATAATGACGTTATGAATCGCATCCCAACAAGAACAAAGATCTCTCATATTGTTCCCCAAAACTTTCTTTAGGCTTTAGTGAGTAGACTCAATCATGACAAAAATGAATCAACAATATTATGAAATATTTAAGAAAGTAATATAACATTAAAACATACTTGTTTGTTGTTGTATTGCCTAAATGAATTACGTTGTTTGTCCAGACCTGTAGAAAGTATGTGTTGTATGGAATGATCCAATTATTATTGACATATTCGAAAAATAAAGACTATCAATGACAGGTGTACTAAAGGTGATTGACATAGTCACCAAACATAGACTGATTTTCACAATCCATGACGTTATCCTATGCTTCCAGTACCACATCTCATACCTCAACATAATCAACTAACATTTTTCACTTGGCTTTGACATTTTTTAGAACATGGAAGTGACATGGCAACTAATAAGACTCAAGAAACACATTGCCAATGATTGCATTAGGATGTGTCCAGAAGAAGTCACTTACAACCTCAAATTTCTCCACACATATACTCAAATTAATGTAATTGTCACAATCCAACATCAACATTAGTTACTCCAGGTCAGTTCTTGACCCTCTTAATAACCATTTATATGTATACCTTGCATTGTAAACTTATTTTATTATAGTGACATTAAGATCATTATTTTCTTTAAGAGTCCATTAGATATTTGCAGGTGTTACTTGGGTCTCAGTCATATCAACAAGTACTGACTATTTAGTGGGATTTAACCTACCAACAAAAGGGTGACTCACTAAAGTTTCTGTCAAATCACAGTTATGATATTCACATATGACTTGTAATATCCATCCATCGGTATTAGAAGATGGCTTGCCCCTTAACTTGAAAGGACACTTACATTTTCGGGCGCCATATGTACTAGCCACATCGGGTTTGTATTTTTTATATTTTTCACCTCTTTCACATACTAGCAACACAAATGTCTTCCTTCCAAGTTGATCGATAGCTTTATCCGCTCTTATAGTCACCTAAACAAATCCTATATTATGTGCAATCCCTTACCCATTCAATCTAGTCATCACAAAAGCAAAATATTTCATTTATTGTGAAATGATTTGTTAAATCTCTTTCGACCACCTGATTTAAAAAAGACGAAAAATTTCATATCAAAGTTAGAATTTATTTAAGAATCGATCCCATAAAGTTATTCTTCCCTTATAAACTATAATCACCTATAACAAATTTTTAATAAACTTTAAATAATAAAACTTCAAAATATAAATATTAAGAACTACTTTACAAATTATTTAAATTATTCATGTATTTTAAATAACAAATTCTTTTACCAAATTAAAAAAACTCAAAAATTATTAATCAAATCAAAATAAATAAAAGATTTATAATAAATTTGAAATATTGTAAATTATAAAATAATTTTCGAAAAAATACTCAATGAATTTTGAAATTCGTTTGATTCTTCAACGAATTTTAAAATCACGTCTTCAACAAATTTTAAAATTAGTTAAAAATATGAACGAATTTTAAAATCGTTAAAGAGTGAAATGAATTTTAAAATCTCTTGAGTGTATTTTTAACTTTTTTTTTTCAAGAGATTTCAAAATCTGTTTAATTTTTTAATGAATTTTAAAATTTGTTTCAATCTTTAATAAATTTTGAAATATATTGAAGATACACAGTTTCGTAATGTTTTCATGCACCTATTGATGATGAGAAACTTCAGGAAAATCACCTCTCGCGCTGGACCACGAGCATCACCTCTCCACCAAAAAAGAAATACGAACTCTATGGACTACCACTCGAACTCAACACATGGGGACACAGAGTATATGCAATCAACGCATTCAATGAAGTAGTTTGTAATTACTGCTTATCAACCTCAGTAAATGAAGTAATTTTTAGAAATTATAAATGTTGACAGAAGCACTTGGATGTGCAGGGCGTGCAAGCCGGGCCCATATACAAAAAATCTGAAAAGTAACTTTATATTTTAACATACAAATCTTTTTATATATTATTTTTTATATAAAATTACAAATTTTCTCGAGTCCATAAAATTACAAATTACAAATTTTTTCAGTACATAATTTATCCTTTTTCAATATCTCGAGTCCTCTTTTCAATTTATTGTGTTGAGGTAACAATACTTAAATCAACTATTTATTTCTTAAGTAATTTTTTACTTTATCATTCTTCATATTATTAAATGTAGAATTTTGATGAATACATACTTAAAAACCAATAATAAACTTTATTAAAAAACTATCAAAATTATGTTAAAAGATGATTTAGATGAAACAATAAATTTTCTTACTTAACAGATTCAGTGAAAATATCAATTACTCACCGAATAAGCTAAAAGAAAATTTAAATATTAGAGTAAAAAATTATTTACTGAGAACGATTTAAACTCACTAGCTTTTATACCATAGAATATTATAATGAAAGAGATAAAAAATTTGTGAAACAAGAGTTCACGGGGAAAACAGATATGACAGGTGAAAAAGATGCATAGAGAATAAAATTAGGTTTAATTGTTTCTTTTGTCCCCAGTTTGGTTGAAGTGTGTCAAATTCGTCTTCCTTTTAGAAAAATGTCAATTTCGTCTCCATATAGAAAAAATTTGTGTCAATCAAGTCATTTCCGTTAAAAATCATTGCTTTCAAAACTCACTTTATCCACTACAATATCATGGATCAACCCATGAAGTGGTTATTATTCAAAACTCACTTTAAGTTTTTAACACCATTAGTTTGTATTTAATGGAAATGACTTGATTGACACAAATTTTTTCTATATGGGGACAAAATTGACATTTTTCTAAAAGAGGGACGAATTTGACACACTTCAACCAAACTGGGGACAAAAGAAGCAATTAAACCATAAAATTATAAAAAGAAGTATTAATGTTTCTGTTATAAGTAGTTAATGCTCCTAAGAGCTGTTTACGTAGTCTAGGTCTTAGTTTATGGTTTTCGGTTGTTTAGTTAGGATTTCTAATTGACTTACGTGTATATTTTCTTGTAACAGAATCTTATATGAGAAGAGTTCTGGTCTATTGTTTAAGTTGAACAAAATAACACAACATTCAGATATCTCGTAATATTCAGAAAGTTTTTCTTACCTCTGTTTGTCTCTGTCTCTACCTGAACCGATCTTCTTTTCTTTTCGTGGCGTCTTCCTTCATCGGACCAGCCATCTGTGCTGGGATTAGGGCTCGCGCTTCTTCTCTTCTCTCCATCACGCGTCTGTCAAGTGAAAGACAGTCTCACCAACTCTCTGCCAAGGAAGCTTCTAGCATGACCTTTTCTGCCAGCGTTTGAGCTTGAGGTGTTTTGGGCCTTTCAATAACTTGAGCCTATTCTTATTATGGTACCAGAGCAGGTCCTGTACCTGTTATGCCCCCGTTTCCTCTGTGCATTGAACCTTTCTTGCCTTTCTTGCTAATCTTTGATTGTTTCTTGTTTTCTTGCTAATATGGGAGACAATGACAAGGATGAAGCTAGCCACCCTTCCAGTCCATTCTACCTTCATCCAGGACAAAATCCTGGCGCCTCTCTCATCCCTCAAATCCTCAATGAATCCAATTATACTTCCTGGAGCAGGAACATGAGGAGAGCTCTCCTCTCCAAGAACAAGCTAAAATTCATAAATGGAGGGATTAAGAAACCCAACGGAAATGATGCTCTCTTTGACGCATGGGAAAGAAGCAATATGATGGTGTTATCATGGATCACCAAGAATCTTTCTACCCAAATAGCAGAAAGTATCATATATGTAGAAAATGCCCAAGAACTATGGGAAGAATTAAAAGAAAGGTTCTCTAAAGGGGATTATTTCAAGCTTTCAGATCTGCTCCAAGAAATCCACTCCATTAAACAGGGAGAAAGAAGTGTGAGTCAGTATTTTACTGACTCAAATATCTCATGGGAAGAACTGGAATCTCTAAGACCCATCCCAAAATGTAGTTGCAAAATCCCTTGCAACTGGGAACTATCTAAGATTTCTCATAGATACAGAGAAATGGAACATGTGATATGCTTCTTAAAGGGCTTAAATGACTGCTATAGGACAGTAAGGACTCAAATATTGTTGATGGAACCTCTACCCACTATCAACCATGTGTTTTCAGTAATCATGCAACAAGAAAGGCAAGAAAAACATGATTCTGGCATTACCGATTAAAATGACATTAAAGTTTTGGCTAATACCACTAAAAAACAGGGTCAGAGGAGGAGTGAACAGAATTGGAGAGGTTGTGGACGTGGATCTTACAGCCAAGGTAGAGGAAGAGGAAGGAACCCCAATTATGGTAAATAATATTCCTACTGTAGTAGAATGAACCACACTATTGATGAATGCTACTCTAAGCATGGATATCCACCATGGTATAAGAAAAGTGATAGCGGCAATCAGACAAATAGGGAACATAGTGAGTGGAGTTCAGCTAATGCCTGTTCTACATCAGATGCCCCACAAATCAGTGGGCAAATGAACCAACAGAACTCTGTCCAGAGCTCTTTCACCCCAGAATAGATGCAGAGACTGTTGCAGATGTTGGAAAAGGTAGACAATCCTTCACATAGTATCAGCCAAATACAAAGAGACACTGTAGAGGACAAACAAGGTATGTCCTCTTGGATTATTGACACAGGGGCTATTGACCATGTAACCCATGACAAGAATCAATTTATAACTTTCAATAAAATCCAACCTATATCTGTTAAACTGCCAAACAGTTCCATTGTTACAGCCCACTATGCAGGGATTGTAGAATTTACTGATAAGTTTAGAAAGTTTTAATGTTCTATATATACCTGAATTTACCTTCAATCTTATATTTGTTCAAAGCTTGATTAAATATATGGACTGTCCACTAACTTTTGGGTCTGAGATGTGTAAAATTCAGGACAACTCTACCTTGAAGATGATTGGATGTGCTAATATGTACAAGGGACTCTACTACTTGCAGCCTTTCGAAAGGAACCTAACATCTAGTTTTACCTTTTCTTTTGAACATGTAAATGTAAACCTATGGCACTATAGGCTAGGCCACCCTGGACACAAGATTGTTGAAAAAATTTGTAGAGTTTTTCCTTATGTTCAAATTGTTTTGGATGATGCTTGTGATATATGTCACTATGCTAAGCAACGAAGATTGCCTTTTCCTAAAAGTGATTCTATAACTGCCAACTGTTTTTAGTACATTGTGATATATGGACCCTGCCTCTACCCTTCCATACAAGGGCATAGATATTTCCTAACTGTTGTTGATGATTGTAGTAGGCACACTTGGGCTTTTCTCATGCATAATAAGGGTCAAACTAGAGATCTTTTACAATCTTTCATCATAAAAGTTAAGACCCAATTCAATAAGGCTATTAAAATTATTAGAACCGACAATGGGCTTGAGTTTAGGTGCAATAACATATATGAATCTTATGGCATTGAACACCAGAAAAGTTGTGTTGAGACTCCACAACAGAACTCTGTTGTGGAACGAAAACACCAACACATATTGAATGTTGTCCGCAGCTTAATTTTCCAGTCTAACATTCCTCATACCTATTGGTCCTATGCTTTGTCTCGTGCTATATACTTAATAAACAGACTACCATCATCTGTTATTGGAGATAAAACTCCATAGTATTACATAATAATTCTCCTACTTACCTTGACTTGAAGGTGTTTGGTTGTTTGTGTTTTGCATCTACCTTAGAGAATAAAGAACTAAACTTGATTCTAGAGCCAAAAAAGGTATATTTCTATGCTATAAAAATGGAGTTAAAGGATATGTGGTCCTTGACATTAATAATAGAGAAATCTTCATCAGTAGAAATGTTATCTTTTATGAAAGTTTTTTTCCATGTAAGAATTGGGAGAGTGATAAAGCCGACAATTGTAAAGGTGAAGACGGTGAGTTTTTCCTTGACAGTTTGCCTTGCAGCTATAGAGATAATGGTGAAAGCCCAGCTGAAAGTGCTGATACAACTGCTGAGGAGACTGATCTCGCAGAAAAGACACATGAAGTCAATCAAAGAAGGTCTAATAAAATGAGAAAAACCCCTGATTACTTGAAAGATTATGTGTATGAAACAAATTAGCTGTCATCTACATCCTTATGTATGAAGAATGGTTTGAAAACTCCCTATCCTATTGCTAATGTCTTATCTTATTAGACTTTATCAGAGAAGCATTTAAGATACACTCTTGTTGTGAATGTTGCAAAAGAGCCCAGCTCCTATGAGGAGGCCAGAAATAGCCCTGAATGGGCAGATGCTATGCAAAAGGAAATCAAAGCTCTACAAGATAATTATACCTGGTATTTAACCCAACTTCCCCCTGGTAAGAGACCCATTGGATGTAGATGGGTTTATAAAGTTAAACATAAAGCTGATGGCAGTGTAGAGAGGTACAAAGCCCAACTAATGGCCAAGGGCTACACTCAACAAGAAGGGATAAACTTCCTAGACACTTTTTCTCCTATTTCAAAGCTTACTTCTGTCAGAATTCTACTTGCTCTTGCTGCCTCAAGAAACTGGTTTTTACACCAACTCAACGTAGACAATGCTTTCTTGAATGGAAACTTGAAGGAAGAAGTATATATGGAACTTCCACCTGGACTGAGGGCTGACAGAGAGGGACAAGTGTGCAAATTAACTAAATCTCTATATGGACTAAAGCAAGCTAGCAGACAATGGTTTGAGAAGTTATCTAATTTCCTTATTTCTGCTGATTATGTTCAATCAAAATCTGACCATTCTGTCTTTGTCAAAAAGACTTCCACAGATTTTACAACCCTTCTTGTATATGTAGATGATGTTGTTATAATAGGAAACTCTATGAGTGAAATCACTCACATAAAGGCCCTTTTGGACCAACAATTTCACATTAAAGACTTGTGAGAACTTAAGTATTTCTTAGGATTTGAAGTTGCTAGATCCAAGAAAGGGATACATCTCTGCTAGAGAAAGTATGTTCTTGACATACTTGAAGAAACTGGAATGCTGGGAAGCAAGCTATGTACTACTCCCTTTTTGTGCAACACAAGTCTCCTGTACAAGACAGAGAATTATCTAAACAATCCCAGCTCCTACCGCAGATTAATAGGGAAGCTTTTCTACTTAACTTATACTCGACCCGACTTATGTTTTAGTGGTAACCTATTGAGTCAATTTATGCAGGAGCCCACTAACCATCACTATAAAGCATTACAGCACATTCTAAGATACATCAAGTCTAGTTCTTCAGAGGGACTTGTCTTTGCTGCTGACTCTGACACGTAGATCAAAGGCTTTAGTGATTCAGATTGGACTACTTGTCCCAATACCAGGAGGTCAACTACGGGTTATTGTGTTTTTCTAGGATCCTCATCGGTGTCATGGAAGTCGAAGAAACATAGCACAATGTCAAGGTCTTCTACTGAGGCAGAATATTGTGCCTTGGCTGCCACTATTTGTGCGATGCAGTGGATTCATTACCTCCTACAAGATCTTCAGGTTTAGCCCACTGCTACTGCTGTTCTGTATTGCGATAACGATTATGCGAGACACATTGCCCACAATCAGAGTTTCCATGAACGGACCAAGCACATTGAGCTAGACTGTCATGTGGTCCATGAGAAGATTCAAACCAAATTTCTGCATCTTCTTCCCAAACGATCGGAGGAGCAACTTGCTGATGAATTCACCAAGTTTCCTCATCGAACTCACTTCAGATCTATCATCCCCAAGCTTGGATTGGTGAATATCCACCATCCAGCTTGAAGGGGGAGTATTAATGTTTCTGTTATGAGTAGTTAATGCTCCTAAGAGCTGTTTACTTAGTCTAGGTCTTAGTTTTTGGTTTTTGGTTGTTTAGTTAGGGTTTCTAACTGATTTATGTGTATATTTTCTTGTAACAGAACCCTATATAAGAAGGGTTCTGGCCTATTGTTTTAGTTGAACAAAATAACACAACATTCAGATATCTCGTAATATTTAGAAAGTTTTTCTTACCTCTGTTTGTCTCTTCCTTTGCATGAACCCATCTTCTTTTCTTTTTGTGGTCTCTTCCTTCATCGGACCAACCATCGCCGATCGCCTGTGCTGGGATTAGGGCTCACACTTCTTCTCTTCTCTCCATCACGCGTCTGTCGAGTGAAAGACAGTCTCACCAACTCTCTGCCAAGAAAGCTTCTAGCATCACCTTTTCTACCAGCGTTTGGGCTTGAGGTGTTTTGGGCCTTTCACAGACTTGGGCCTATTCTTAATAAGAAGAAAGAAAGGGGATAAAAGCTTCGGCTTTGAACTTAGGTTTTCACGAAATTATATTTAAATTAACAATTTACAATAACTAAATCTACATAATTCCCAATAATTTATTGAAATTAATAATTTATATTATAAATGGAAAGTAACATTTGTATATATAATATCCAGATTAAATTAAAAATTTAAATAAGCTCCAATTAACTAAAAATGTGAGGAAAAACTCATTTCAACATACCAATAAAATTAAATATTTAAACAATAAAAAATAAACTTCTTTGTATGTCTAAGTAGAATAAACACTTTAACAATAAACCTATGAAAGTGGTAAACCAATTTTGTCAAGAATAGATTCAAAAGTACAAAGTTAAATGATGAGTTGTCTTTCTTTTCTTATTCCTAGATGAGTGCTTATATACCTCCAACTTTTCTCCCTCCATTTTCAAGTGGACGGATAGATCCTTTAGTAATTAAAAAAAAAAGTAAGTAGCAATAATTGCTGATTATCAAATGTCATTTCATTCTATTGTTATATGTTTACTGTATCCTGGACCCTTAAGTTTTTTTTTTTTTTTTATGCTTTTTGTATGTGTTTCTTCTAGTTCTGTTTGTGGTCCTTCGGTGGTGGTTCCCCTTGCTGGTGGTTTGTTCATCTTTTTGGTTTGATATTAGATATAAGCGTTTAAGTTTGTTTAAGTTTCTTTCCTTATTTACATTGCATTTTGAACTATTAGGAAGTAAATTGGATGTCAAAATTCGATTTAAAAGGTCATCAAATTTCAAAACTAAATGGATTTTAAAGTTCGATTTAGGAAATCATTAAATTTTGAAATCCAGTTTAGAAAGTCATCAAATTTTGAAATCTAGTTACTACTTTTACTGGATTTTGAAATCTGCTTACTATTATCTCAAATTATTACTATTTTCTTCTTATTTTTTGCTTTTAATTTGTTAGAATTTCTTTTTAATAATTTTTAAGGTACTATTATTAGTATTATTATCAAAGTGAGGTATTGGGTGGTAAAGATGTTATGTTATAGGTGGTTATATTGTAAGATAAAATATTGTTCTTTCAGTTTGATGGATTCCCAAGAAAATTTGAGCTTTGTGTAAGATTTATCTTCTTTCACCAATGAAGTGTGCGAAGGAGATTATACAAATAATTTTACAATTGATCAAATATTTTGCATACATGATGACTTAATTGAATGGATTTAAGGGATTGCTTTTCATCTTGGGTTTGTTATCGTAACTATAAGATATGATAAAACTATTAGTAAACTTAGGAGAAAAATGTTTGTCTTGTTAGGATATGAAAGAGGTGGAAAGTACAAGAAATACAAACATGATGTTCAATTGAGTATATATGTCACAAGAAAATGCAAATGTCCTTTTGAGTTGAGGGTTAAGCCAAATTCTAATGGAGAAGGATGTGTATTGAAGGTTATATGCAAATATCATAACCATGATTTGGCATAGAGTTTAGTTGGTTACCCTTTTGTTGAAGGTTAAATCCCACTGAACAATCATTACTTGTTTATGTGACTGAGAATCAAGTGAAGCCAACAAATATTCTACTAACTCGAAAGTAAATAATGATTGTAATGTCACAACAATTAAGCAAATATATAATGCAAGGTATACTTACAAAGATCATTGAGAGGGTCGAAAACTGAATTGCAACAATTGATGATTATGTTAGATCACGATAAATAGATCCATTGGAGTAGATTTGTCGATGAATCTGAAGTGGTAAGTGACCTTATTTAAACACATTCTAATGTAGTGAAATTGTTGAATGCATTTAATGTTGTTTTTTTAATGGATATGACACAAAAACAACAAATATTTGTTGCTATTGCTTGAGATAGTTGGGGTGGCATCTACAGGGTTGACATTTTGTATGGCTTTTGCATTTTTTTTCAAGTGAACGGTAAAATAATTTCACTTGGGCTTTGGAAAGGCTTAAAGGATTATTTTTGACATATGAGAGTAATCCACATGTCATTATTAGTGATAAAGACTTGACTTTGGTGAATGCCATTGACATTGTATTCTCTGAATGTTATCATTTCCTTTGTCATTTCCACATTCTAAAAAATGTGAAAGCTAAATGTAAAATGTTAGTGGATTATGTTGAGACATGGGATGTCATGATAGAAGCATGGGAAAATTTCAAGGATTATGAACATGAGTCAATGTTTACTAACTATATTGATTGCCTTTAGTATGGTTGTAGTTTATGGTCATTATTCTTTGAATATGTGAATCAGAATTAGATTATTTCGTATAATACATACTTCATAAAGGTGTGGACAAACCGAGTTATTTATTAGGAAACAAAACATCAAACATGTATGTTTTAATGTTATTTTATTTAATTATTTTTGTTATATGTTTTGTGATATTGTTCATGTCATTTGTATGAGAGTTGAGTATGCTCCCAAGAGCGTGAAGAAATTGGGGAGCAGTACGAGAGACCTTTGTTTGTTTTGGGTTGCTATTCATAATGTCATCATTCTGTGATACAATCAGATAAAGGTGTCATTTAAAAAAAATCTTAATCTTACAAGTGAAACTTTTAAAGGAACCAGATATAAAAGACTAGGTGGACATGTATGGAGATATGCTTTGGGACTCATTGCTGATGAATTCGATTGAGTAAAACATATAGGATTGAATAGTGAAAGTTGTGGATACGTCCTGAAACAAACGTATGGTTTACCCTTTAGATCCTTAACTGGTTTTCCAAATCTGGTTCAAAGTTTGCAACAAAACAACACATATACTTTATTCTAAGTCTATACAATCCATATACACTATAAATTTGAAATGAAAATCTAGAGATCTGAAGGAAAACGAAAAACAATGTACACCTATGGTGTCGCAGGGATGAAGAACAAGCTTGGTGCCTTCGTGTATAATGAGCAAGAAAGCTTCACCACCAATGCAGCGTTGGAGAGTCAACCACTAGTACAATGTTGGGGAGAAAGGGTGCAATGCGACGCTAGGGTTTAAAATTTTCAAAGAAGACAGTAAATGCATGTGTGATGGGTGGTTGTGGTCACTTTCAAAGAAGAGAGAAAAAGTTAAAAACTTTTTAACCAAGTAAAAAAGATGTTACTTGTGAGTCAGAAGGTCATTATTGGTATTATTTTGAAATTTGGAGGTGTAAGGAGAAACACTCTTCCTAGACTTATGAGAGTGGGTTATATAAAATAAATCCACTTACATTAAAAGGTCCACATAGAAAAAAGTTAATAGGATTAATATACTCTAAAAGTTATATGGACAAGGGTTAGAATCAACTTGTGTGAGTTATTCATTGATTTGACCTTCACTTCAGATAAATTCAACTCGAATTTTGGTGTAGGTTGTCTTAGTTGGACTCTTAAAACAAGAAGACAACTCGACCTTTAACTAAGAGATAAAGGTATTTTATTTAAGAGTTAATTAAAGTCATGTAATTCAAACAAGTTTACTTTAACTCTAACTGTGATTTACTTTAAGAGAGGCTTTCAGAGTTATGACTTTTTCTTAGCTCATTCATTTGGTGGCCCACTAAAAGAAGAATTATTTATGAGTGAATTAGGATTGACTCACGGAAAATTGACACCTCTACTGATTGCATGCATATTTCTTAACATTAGTGTGCATTCATCTTATTATACATGCTTTTTGAAGATTTATCCACCAATCAATTTGATTTTAACAAAAATATTCATGGAGGCCTAAAAGGTATATCAATCCTTAATATACATAAAGAGATAATAGAAACAATAGGTTTATAGATTATATGATGTAATCAAAAGGGAAAGATAACAAGAAAAAAAAAAGTGTAATAAATATAAACAAAATTAAGATGTATATATATATATATATATATATATATATATATATATATATATATATATATATATATACCATTAATTTTTTTAATTAAATAAGTTAGGTTAATGTTATTTTTTAGTGTTCATTAATAACTTATTTGTCTAACTAACTTTTTTTATACATGATGGTATTTTTTTTTTGTAAACTTGTGTTAAATAATGAATTTTGACATTTCAACTATTCACATTCTAATATTTACTAATTGTTTGTTATCTCATAAACATATCATAAAAAAGAACGTGAAAAATAGAAATATAATACATAGAAGAAATCCAAATTAACAATACGAGGATAACATAATATCAATTTTAGCCTAACTTATTTTTAGTCCTAAGGTTGGCCAATTTATCCGCGATTTCTTTCCTTATAGATCGGTAAAAACTCAAATTTATCTCAGAATGTTTCTTTAAGCATTTCTCCATCTTCTATAAGAGACTTAGGATTGGAAAAAAATAACTGATTTATATTGTACTATAATTAATTGTACTATATTATACTAAAAAAAACTGATCCATTCAATTTTTAAAAACTTAACTGAAGAAATTTTCGGTTCAGTTAACTATAGTTAACTGTACCGTGTTTTTAAATATTGTTGGATCAATTTATGAAAGCAAAGGTAATCTTTGCACTTTTAGTTCGCTCATATTAAGATATTGGTGATACTTTAAAACTTTCACGATGTTTATAGCTTTGGTGTGCCGCTGTTTGAGCTGATAACTTTTTGTAATTATATTTATATATATATATATATAAAATACGTAACTTTAATGGTTATACCTATTTCTAAAGTTACTTTGTTATTAGATATTGTTAAAATCAGATTTTAGAACTAGTACAGTGTTAAAATTAGTACAATTTAATTTAAAATTAGTAGTTTAGTTAAAATTAGTGTAATTTGCATTTCATTTAATAGTTCAGTTCAGTTTATACTATAGTTTAGTACAATTTAGTATAGTTCAGTTCAGTTTGATAAAACAAAAAACAGTTTAGTTTGTCTGAACTATTTTGCAGTTTAGTTCAAACAAATTAATTTTTAATTCAATACAGTTTTTAGCAGTACAGTAGTTCGGTTCCATTTGTCCAACCCTAAAGAGACCAGTGAACCAACAAGTTTATGGAAAAAATTTGATACAAGAAAAAAGAATCACATTCTATCCAAAGACCTTTATAACCAACAATTTAAGAATATTCAATAACAAGAATAATACCCATAATTTTGACATGCAAAGCGTGATGGATACCAAAAAAGAAAAATAACCATTTTGAAGGATGTTTTAGTTTCATTTATTTAATATCTATTTCTTTTTTATGTAAAGGTTAACATGCATTGTATTATTATAGAAATTTTCACCCACAAAGTTGATATTTCAAATTTGTATCACATGTGAAGATATAATAAAAAAAGAAATAAATAATGGGAAACCTTCCTATTTCGGGTAAGGATTAAAATCTCTTACTCAAAGTATTCCAAGTTGTTTTGAAGATGGAATGGACTTCGTGATAATTTTCCATTATTCAAACTGCGTTGTTCGAAAATCCATGATAGATAAATGTGTCTTCCTTGGTGAAACACTTGTCTCTTGGTGAAATAGCATGGACCCTTTCACTCCTTGATGAGCTAAGACTCCTTCTACCGAGAAAACCAACACTATGGTATGAAAACTTGAGTGTCAAGGCATTGGCTTTAAATTTGGTTATGCATGATCGATCCAAACACATTGAAATTGATCTACACTACATAAGAGACCAAGTGTTGAAAAATGAGATTGTTGTAACCTATGTTCCATCACCGTATCAAATCATTGACTGTCTCACTAAAACATTAACTCACACACGATTCAACCAACTCAGATAAACTTAGATGACTCCTTCACCCATCAGTTTGAAAGGAAGAATTAAAGACAAGACCCTTAATATGTGCAGCCCATAATTATCTTTGATAGTGTCTGTAATTTATTGCCTTATTTACTTCCAATACCTTAATGCTACCCTTAATTATAAGATCACCAATTACTACCTGTTTTTGGTATATATGTATTATGTAATTATTAAAATAATACAACATTATTCTTTTACCTTCTATTACTTTTCTTTGTCTGAACAGAATAAATACTATTTCATATAACAAATAATTTCCAAACGAGCAAGTTTAATGACAAAATATAAGTCTAAACTGGTTTTCTAGTTGCTCAAAGATACATTTTGTCCTCAATTTGACCTTTATTTATACCTCGTTAAGCCTTGAAGGTTTGTTCTATTCTGACATTATACTATGAGCAGATGCAATTGATGGAATGCTCTGTTCATATCTGAAAAAATTGCTTGGATCTACCTTGCTCTTTATCTTCACCAGCCGATCAAAGTTTGTTTTAAAATACTTCTTACCCCAAACACTAGCCTGTGCATAAGTAGAATTTCCAGGTCCATTGACACCTATATCAACATCTCTATAGTTCAAATATGAACTCCTAGGTGAACTTGACATATAAGGGCTCATGTAATCATACAGGCTCCGAATCGCATGTAAATATCGATTAGCAACATCTTCACTCTTCTCTTTCCAAACCACTGAGTACTGAATTTTATATATGTTACCACCCCTGTGTGGAAATGGTGTTTCCTTCTCAGAAATCTCACTCATTTTTCCCCCATAAGGGTTGAGTGTGAGAGCAGGCTTTTCTAGTTCTGTTTCGGTATAAATTGTGGGACCGAAAGATCTGACCTGGATCACGTCGCTTTCTGCCTTTCTGTCCGCTTCTTCTACTTCTGGACCGCCCGGCTGATATCTGCCTCAACCGTCCGGTGTTCTTCGAGCTCTGACCGAGAGGGGGGAGTACCTGAAAAGGCGCTCCGACGCTCAAGTTAGGCGTGAATGGAGAATTCGACCCTCTGTGAGAGAGGATTGATAGAGTTCGATAGCAAAGAGTGTGCTAAGGAATTATGAGTGAAGTGTATTTGGAGTGTGAGTAAAAACGTACCTCGTTTGGAGTTCTCCAGCCTTTATTTATAGGCTTTGGATTGATATAATATAAACAAAATATAAACAGAATAAAATATAATCTTACTTGACATATCTCTGTTATGATATCTTTGTTTGGATTTTATTTGTGCTTGCGATATATCTGGTTGATATATTTCTGTTTGGAATATATGTGGTTGATATATTTGGAAATCATTTATGCTGGCATTGGACCTCGAGCCCAATAAAAATTGGCACTGTGATGGGCTATTAGCCCTGTAAGGCCGGCCGTTCAGTTCAACCGACCGTTGGAGATATACTACCGTACAAGTTCCATCATCTTCTTCCATATACCTTCAAGAGCAGCTTTGGAAATGGGTTTCTGCACGTAATCTGATTTCTTCTTCAGGAATTTCTCTGGTGTACCATGCCTTTCAAGCAAAGCTTTAGCCGAAGTCCCCACTGGAAAATTATCCCAGAACAACACGGAATTGATCCAACTCATTTGAATACACTGTTCACCAACTAAACCCAGTTGAGGGAAGCTCGCGTTCATCACATGAACCAGCTCTTGTGCATTTCCGAGAAACAAAGCGTTGAACTTAGCCCTTATCGTCTTCTTACCCATTCTTGTCACAGGACTAAGAACAACTCTAATAAACAAGCCATCATGTATCTTATTAGCAACATACTGCCACTGATGAACAATATCACTGGCACCTTGTTCCAATGTTTTCTCAATTCTGAAAACCGTTACAACAGGAGGCACGGGAACCAACTTGATTTTCCATGAAACAATGACCCCAACCAAAGCTTGCTCCCCCACCTCCTCTAATGGCCCAGAAAAGATCCTCTCCCATTCCTTTCCTGTTCAAGACTCTCCCTTCAGCATCCACAATTAGGGCATCCAAAATATGATCCACAGAGATACCAAACCTTCTCATCATGTTCCCATACCCTCCTCCACTGAAGTGCCCTCCAACACCAACACTGTGACACACCCCAGCTAGGAAACCAAGGATCTTGCTCTTCTCAGCAATCCCGTAATAAAGTTCACCAATCGTTGACCCCGAGTCAACCCACACAGTCTGGTCCTGCACGTTAACCTTCACTGATCTCAACATGAACATGTCCAAAATGGAAAATGGGGCTTTTGCCACGTACGAAAGGCCATCGTAGTCATGCCCCCCACTTCTTATTCTCATCTCAAGACCGAACTTTTTGCAGCAGATGATGGAGGCTTGGATGTGGGAAACGTGGTTTGGTGCCACAATGAAGGATGGTTTTGGAGTTGTCGGGGAACTGAATCTGAGGTTTCTGATGTAGGCCTCCAAGATAGGAGGGTACGAGGAGTTGTTGGGGAAATAGGTTACTGCAGAGATTGGATGGGAGGGGTCAGAATGAAGAGAGAGACACTGGGGAATGGTGTCTGAAACTGCCATTACAACGTGCAGCAGAAAGATTGAGATGAAGGGTATCATTAAAAACATGGTTATTGTGGATGGATTCGGAGACTCCATAGTTCAATACTTCAGTTGCACATTTGAAAGGAGGAAGCCACAGATATAAAGATGATGAGTCCAACACTGTGGGTCTCGCTGATGAAAACATAAAAAAAATAGTAATAAGATCAAACACTTTTACCTTTATTTAACACAAAATATAAGAATAAAATAGTTAAAAAATATAAAATTTTAAAAAAAAAAGTAAATAAAGATAATGTCATATAAAAAAATTAAGTGTATGAAAGAAAACATGAATGTCTTTTCCCAACTTTTAGGTTTAATAAGAAAAATATTATTTTACACACCTAACCTTTTTACATTAATTTGAAACTATTTTTTCTTATTTTTTATTGTTCTTTTTTGAAAAAAATATAAAACTTATATTTTTAAAATCATTTTACTTTTATATTTTGTATCAAAGGTGTATGTGATTTCTCTTAAATAAATATAAAAGCTAAATAAAACTTCAAAAGAGATGAAATAAAAGAAAGAGAAAACATTAAATGTGATTAATGAGTTCTTAAAAAGAAAAGAGACATAATAAATTAAATAAGACCAATTAATCATACGTTTTATTTACGAATTTCAATAATTTATGACTTAACGTATAATAGTTATGGAAAGAGGCGAAATAATAGGAATAGAAAAACCTCTTCTATTTTATTTTATTTTATTCTTTTTAATGTATTATTTTCGCATACTAAAAAATTGATAAAGTTCAAATTTATCATAAATTTTGAATATTTTTAATTGAATCTTTATTAAAAAAATTGTGCATCGAGCATTCAAATTTTTTTATATTTTTTCATTTGAGATTCTTTTGTTTAATCTTTTCATTAACTGAATAATGACCTGTTTTTATGTTCCTTTCCTTTTCCCATTATCTTCTATGTTTAAAGAAAATGTAAGATTAGTTAATATAAAAATAAGACCAATTAATCATACTTTTTTATACGATTTTCAAGAATTTATGCTTAACGTATAGTAGTTATGGAAAGAGGCGAAATAATAGGAATACAAAAACCTCCTCTATTTTATTATTTTTTAATGTATTTTTTTCGCATAGTAAAAAAATTAATAAAGTTCAAATTTATTATAAATTTTGAATACTTTTAATTGAATCTTTATTAAAAAAAAATGTGTATCGAGCATTCAAATTTTTTATATTTTTTTATTTGAGATTCATTTGTTTAATTTTTTCATTAACCGAATAATGACCTGTTTTTATGTTCCTTTTCTTTTTCTTATTATCTTCTATGTTTAAAAAATGTAAGATTTTATAGTTAATATAAAAATAATATTGTAATCAATGTAGAAGAATAAATTAATTTTACTATATATATTGTCATTGAAAACATGTTGAATAACATATGTTTAATCAATGTTGGTGATAAAAATACTCTCTTAGATTCTATATGTTTTAGAGAAGAAAACCACATGCACTTTGTTAAACTTATATTGTGTGGCAAAACTGCAAGTTTTAAGTCGACTTAATTAAGAAGTAAGTCAATTAAAATTCGTGACTTTGCATAGATTTTCTAAAATATTGTTGTGAGTAATTTTGCATTCAAAAGTTTTTCAAAACTGTTTTGAAGTGTTAAAGTCGACTGCATGCACAATGAATTTGATTTAGTTAGTTATATGTTTTGAAATTCTGTAATAATGGCTATATTTCAATTCTATGCTAAAGCATTAAATTTTGAAGTGTTAAAGTCGACTACATGCGCAGTGAATTCGACTTAGTTAGTTATATGTTTTGAAATTTTGTTAATGCTTATGTGCTATAACAGCTATATTTCAATTCTATGCTAAAGCATTAAATGGAAGTCAACCGAATTAAATGCGTAATCAATTTAGTTGGTTTGACTGCTGCTAATTGTTTTAACTGTTATAACTGTTTGATAACAATCGACTACTTTAGTGGCAAAGTCGACTACAGGAGCGTCTGTTTTATAGAAAACTATAAAAAGACGTGATTCTATAATTCACAAAGACTTTGGTTGTTCTAACAATTTCATTTGCTGTTTTAGATTGTGATCTTTCTGAAAATGCTTCAAGAACTCATCAAGAAAACGAATGAGATATTTCTTTGAAGAGTTTCTTTAGGAGGAAGAAAGTTGTTCTTACTGTTTGATCAAATTCTGCACTACTAGTGTTCATCATATTGATCAACGCTTTATCAATCTATTGGAGATTGGACTGCCCTGTTGGGATTACAGGAAGAGAATGTGGAGTTCTGTACACTTTGAGGATTGTTCAAAGTGGGTTGAAGATTGCAGAAGAGGGGATATCTTGTTGTAGATCTTTGTGTTGCTGCCTATACTTTTAGTTAGAGGGTTAAAGAGATAGTCTATATTTTTATGTGGAGGTCTCTATAGAAATTGTGTAAAAACCTTGACTAATGTAGTGCATTGGCTTCCTAGTTGTGAAAGACACTAGATGTAGGCATTGAGGCCGAACCAGTATAAAAACTTTGTGTTTGCTTTCTCTTTCCCTAAACTCTTTACTTTAAGTCGACTTTACATTTCGTACAGTTAACTTTATTTTTCCGCTGCACTTAAACTTCTTATTCCTTGCGATTCAAGAAACTTTGTAAAGCTTTATACTCTGTGAAAAAGATTTTAAAAAGACTCTAATTTTTAAACCTCACCAATTCAACCCCCTCTTGGTGTTGAAACTAAGCCATCATGTTTCCAACAATTTGCACCGGAGCTGGTTTTCATAAGATATTTGAAAAACTAGCTGACTTTCGTTTTCTTTGAATCGACTATATTCCTAGATAATGGCTGCTAGTTATCAAACCTTTGGTGAAGGTGCATCTACAAACAGACCACCACTGTTTGCGGGTGAAAATAATCCTTTTTGGAAAGTACGAATGCAATTTTTTCTTGAATATGTGGATAGAGGAATTTGGGATGTAACATTAAATGGTCCTTTTGAGCCAACTCATATTGTTGATGGAAAAACTGTTTTAAAAATTTTTCTTAGTGGTCTCAAGATGAAAATAGGAAAGCATAATATGACATCAAAGCTAGAAATATCATTGTCTTTGCACTAATAGTTGATGAATTTTTCAGGATATCTCAATGCAAATCTGCCAAGGAAATGTGGGATGTCTTGGAAGTTACACATGAAGGCACTAATGAAGTCAAGAGATCAAGAAAGAATTCATTGACTTAAGAGTATGAACTTTTCAGAATGAAGACTGGTGAAACAATTTATGAAGTCCAGAAAAGGTTCACTCATATAGTCAACCATCTCATGGCTCTTGGAAAAGTCTTTGACAAAGAAGAGATCAATATCAAAATTCATAAAAGTCTGAACAGAAGCTAGCAACCCAAAGTCAGAACAATCTCTGAGTCCAAGGCTCTAACAAGCATGAATATGGCTACCTTATTCGGGAAGCTAAGAGAACACGAGCTAGAACTTTGAAGATTGAAAGATGAATAAGAGATTGAAGAGAGAAAGTCCATAACATTGAAAGCCACAAGCAAGAAAGCCTAAAAGATTACAAATCAGAGGATGATTCAGATGCTGAAATGGACAACAATGAACTGATGTCCATTGTGGTAAGAAAGTTTAATCAACTTATGAAAAATAATAGTCAACTTACTAACCATATAGGAAACAGCAAAGGCAAGAAAGTTGTCAGATCAAATGCTATTCACTGTTATGAATGCGGTAAAGAAGGACACACCAAGCCAGATTGTCTAGATCTGAAGCCAAAGCAGAAAGCGAATAGAAGATTTCCTCAGGACAAAAATAGAAAGCAAAAAAGAGCTTACATTGCCTGGGAAAACAATGATTATGATTCATCAAGTGATGAAGATCTTGATGAAGAAGAGGAATCAAACATTTGCTACATGGCTGGAACATAATTGGCTGATTATGAAAGTGACAGAGTTTGAGCAAGAACTAATCGAGGTGAAATATGACCTGCTGCTGGATGTTTTTCATGAGATTCATGCTGAAGCAATCTGACTGCAGTATGAGGTTAATGGACTAAACTTTGGATATTAGTTTTGTTTTGTTTTTTCCTTTTTAAATTATATTGCTATAAGGTAAGGAAGAACAAGTTTGGTTGAGATTCTTCCTATAATGTTAGTTGTTTAGGTGCCTTCACTTATTCCAAGACAAAGTATGCTCGTGTTCACATAAGAAGTTACACAATTGATAGCCTTGCAAGTACTATGACAGTGATTTATAATGTGTGTTCGTGATTATGTGTGTGTATACATATTAATTTGCTAGTGTTGGAGGCTGGGTGTGAAAGAAATATGACTTAGTAGTGAAGACACTGGAGCATATGGTAATTTTGATTATTGTCCAGAGTCTTTAACTATCTTTCACTAATTTTATATATTTGCATATTTATCTTAACGAAGTTTCATATTAATTTAAGATATACTAATAATATATAAATGGTTAA
Source organism: Vigna mungo (assembly GCA_036885675.1). Classification (NCBI taxonomy): domain Eukaryota; kingdom Viridiplantae; phylum Streptophyta; class Magnoliopsida; order Fabales; family Fabaceae; genus Vigna; species Vigna mungo. Next base: position 13,724,395 of record CP144700.1, on the reverse strand, counting down.
ACCCTTTCGAAAGTCCCTATTTATGTAAATTTTTTCCAGTTAGATTCCTGTTTTATCAGTTTCACCAATTTAGTCCTAAAAAATGCTAATTTGAATCAATTGCACCCATGTCGTTAAATTGACTTAACGGGTTAAGTTTTTTATGAGGTGAGGAGTTGACGTGGCAAGTTTTTCAAACATGGCATTCACATAGCTCTACGTGGAATTTAAAACCATTTTTAACATTATTTTGATTAAAATTTTTTGAAAAAAGTCATCTTCCATTGCAGTCAAGCACCACTCAGAAATTAGAGAACCCAAAACGACCATCATCTTCCTCGTGCACCATCAACCTGCAATCAAGTAACCACATAATCAAAATCATGACTCCACCATGTTCGCTTTAATTAATCTCCTTCCATCCAGCACCGCAAGGGCAAATCGCTACCATGGCTAACGTAACCAGCGGTCAAGCTCTTCGTGCCGCAACCAAACTCATCATGGTCTATTTCTTCTCTATTAAACAATTTGAAACATGTAAAGAGAAAATAAAATCACAAATCTGAAAATCCCCAAATTAGCTAAGAACCCTAAATCGTGTTGGACACAAAACGCGAGACCTACAAAACGCCACTATCTCTAATTGTAAGAAACCCCAAATCCACTTCATGGGACGAGCACAAATATTACATATTTTCACTGAGGCTGTAATTCAGAATCATGTCAATCTGCAATGGTTGGAATCCACATTCAATTACATATTTTCTTCTCTGACTAGTGACTGCTCTAAGCTCAGTCAGTACATTTGTATCCCCACCAATATACACCCACATCTCTTGGCTCGAACCAAAGAAAGAAAAGGAGAAAAAAAGAAAGAATGGAAAAGGCTTATACTACTAAAATTTTCTATCATTTTTCATCTCTATAAACCTAGATAATATATGGGAAAAGAAATTGACTACGATACGGAACAAAAAAAAATCATATTCTTCCTTCAAGTGATATCACCATTACAGTCACATCATCATGATACTTCTTCCGATCTCCTCGAGGTATATCCAGCAACTCATGGAAATTTGTTCCTGCAACCATTGAGTTTAAAATCACCACTCTAAATCTATAACCTGGGGCGAGACACTTGATCAGTTGTGGACCCAGAGAAGAGGTATTCCATTCCTGACATCATGAAGGATCCTTGGTTCGAAGTTGGCTTCATGCACCCCATTGTGTTTTCCATGAGGTTAACATCAACTTCAATGGGGACAATGTCAGTGGTAGTGGAGGTGTTCGAGATGCGCGGCGGTGCCAGAGTTTTCCAAACCTAATTTTTAAAATGTATCTTTTATTAAATGCCACATATAATAGTATTAATGCCACGTTTAAAAAATTGTTTATTGTCTATATCACAAGTCATCAAAAATTTAACTCTATTAAGCCAATTTAACGGCAAGGGCTCATTTGAGTCAATTTTTCATTATAAAAGACTAAATTGGTAAAATTGATAAGACGGGGATCTAACTGAAAAAAACCCACATAAATAGGGACTTCTAAAGGGGTTTAACCTATATAAATTGTGCTTGACCTTATAGGGTTCTTTGTCAAGATTGACAACAAGCCTTTTCTTGATAAACACTTTGTAGTATTGCTACTTGCCATGTGAAACTTTAAGTAGTACATCTACTAGACCCTTAGTCTTGGCTAAAGTTGTCAAAACGGGTAACCCGGCCTGACCCGGTCCGACCCACAACGGGTTGGTCACTTAGTGAGCCAACCCAACCCTGCTCATTTATTAGCGAGCCAGAAAAACTTGAACCCGGCCCGACCCGCCACGGGTTGGTGGGTAAACGGGTTGGCTCACTAACTCATTTAATTAAATTTTTTTTTAAATAAAAGAATACAAACTTTCTGTAATTTAAATTTAAACAAATTTCACTCCCAAAAAGGAACCCGTACTTAACAACATCAACAAAAAAATTAATAGTTTAATTTGTAACATAATTTCCCAAATTCAAAGATATCAAAAGCAGTTTGTTCAAAGAATGTATACTCAAATTGTTTAAATAAAATGAACAACTCTGATACAAGTATGTCAAAACAGGAAAAGAAATCATTCTATGTCTTCAAATCTCCCACAACAAAAAACAAATTCGCAAACCCTTATTTTTGTCATTATAGGATTTTTGAAAAAAAAAAGAGAAGTGAGACAACAAAAATGTGGAGAAAAGAAAAAAGGAAGGGTGCTTTATCTACTCCTTGAATAATTTTAGTGAGTGAGAGCACCATCAAATGATAGCAAGTACTGTGAGAGTGATTTGTGAACGCAAAGGTTACTTTTTTTGTATACACAGTGAGTAAAGGGAGTATTTTATTTTTTAGGGTTCATAAATAAAATAATAAATTAAAAAAATAAAATTAGGTAGGTGGGTTGGTGGGCCAACTCGGCTCACCACGGGTTCAACCCGCATGAGCCAGGTCTAAATGAGCCGGGTTGAAATCTGACTCGTATATAGGTGGGTTGTATTTTTCAAACCCAACCCAGCCCGAACCCGTGACGGGCCGGGTTGGCCCGCGGGTTGTGACCCATTTTGACGGCTCTAGTCTTGGCCCTTCAACCATATGCAATAAATACAACTTCAGGCCCTGGTATAGTAACTTTGGCTCAGGTTCAAACCTCAACTCTCGCAAAAGGGTACTTGGTGCACTATAAGGTTGCCTCAAACCCACTGCTACAAAAGAGACTTTTTAAGTCTTTTATTTTGAACTTTTAAGTCTATTTTACAACAGATTTAGATTCGGCAAAAATAATTTTTAAGTCTGTTGTTGACTAAAAAACTTAAACTTTAAGTTTGTTGTTGACCAACGGACTTAAAATTTAAATTTGTTAGTGTCTAATAGACTTAAATCTTTGTATAATTATTAAAAACTTACTATTTTTGAAATTTTATTTTTTAATCATTAAAGCAAAATCTAAAATGACAAAAATCAAATTTTCAAATAAATTAACTCAAAATCAACCATGATTATAAATTGAGCTTGAAATAAAAAATATTAAACATATGAAAAATGTGAAAACTATATATTTTAACAATTCATTTCAAATTTTAATATATATTTATTGGAACAAATACTTTTAAAGGTACTTAAATTTACATGATAAAAAATCAACAATAAAGTAAAGTAATGCAAAAAAAGTTTTATTATATATATATATATATATATATATATTCAAATATTTTGAACTAATTATAATATGAAAGTAATTAAATAACTATACGTTAAGCTTTGAAATAAAAAAAGCAAAAGATGAACCCTAGGAAAAGTAGTATGCAAAGATACACGGTGCATTGATAAACGAGACTAAAGTGTTAGCAAAATGATGAAGATGAAGTTTTGATGATGTCCAATTCAAGTCAAGAGATATCAAGATTCAAGAAAATATTTTAAAGCTTATGATTTTTCTATGATTATTCACTAATGCTCTTTTCTTCCATAATTTGTGTTTTTTATTCAAATTATTACTAAAAGCTTGTTAGCAAAATGATGAAGATGAAGTTTTGATGATGTCCAATTCAAGTCAAGAGATATCAAGATTCAAGAAGATCCTTTGAAGACCTGTATTGTTATAGAAAGCTTTTGTAATAATTGTAGTTTGATGTTTAGGAGTTAGATTTTCAGTAGGTTTTGATTCCATTTACTTTCATACTGTGTATTTGATATTCATAATCAAAATTGTATTGTTTTAATCGATTAAACTTAGTATTAATCAATTAAAATAGAGTAAGAGCTGAAAACTTAGACTGTCACTGAAATAATTGATTAAAACACCTTTTAATCAATTAGTTAATCGATTAGTCCTAAAATTAATCGATTAAAGGTGACCGTTGGAGTGTTCTAGCCATTGAACTAGCCGTTGTACTCATTTTAACCAATTAACAAGAATATTAATCGATTAAAAGCATTAAATGGTTGGAAACGAAGAACGGAAGAGTTTTTACCTTAGTCTATAAATAGACTCTCATTTTCCTTGATCAACAACTCTTCAATTGTGCTTTAGAACTCTGAAATCATTGAGAATTGTGTGATTTTGCTTAGCTAAAGAAACTCTTGTCTATGGAGCTGTTGAAGTGCTACTACGGTGACAGAGGAATAGCTGGTTCATCCTTTGTGTATCTAAGGAAGTGTTTGGAAGAGGCTCATCCTTTGTGAAGTATTCGGAGAAAATGGTTCATCCTTTGTGAAGACTCAAAGGATGTGCAGGTTCATCTCTTGTGGTATCAAGAGAGGTGGTTTCTAAACTTTTAGAAATTGTTTCTTTGTGATTGTAATTTGTAATTGTTTTGTGAATAGTGAATTGTTTATCTTGTTTTGAGATAAGCGACTAGACATAGGATTGGTACGATCCGAACCAGGATAAAATCATTTGTGCAAATTTCTTTCTACCTTACTCTTGTTATTTATCTTTATTATCTGCTCAGTAAGTAAAATTGAAAAGAAATTTTAAAAGGCACACTTTATTATTAATAACCATTTCACCCCCCTTCCCCTCCTCTTGGTTTGTTATCCCACGCTAACCATTCCGTTGCAACCACTCTAACAGTAGCTGATTGTAACGCATCTTAGGAGGAGGAACAGGCAGTAGTGGAAGAAGGGGCTTAGATGGTGTTGGAGTGGGTGAAGGTGAGAAAGTGTGAGAAACGGGAATGGGAGTCCATCGTTGGGGAGAGGAAGCGGTGGATTCGAGAGTGGTCCTACAACTTCTCTTCATGTAAACGATCAAACCTAACTGCCTATGAAAAGGAGCTTGATTGTTGGGCAATAACATCACGACAAATTTTCGGTTTAAGGTCGGAAATGAAACAGCTCAAGAGAAAGGAAGGATGTAATCCCATAATGCGGTTAGCCAATGATTCAAACTCAGTCAAGTAAGCATTGACAAAGGAAGGTTGGGTTAGTTTAAAGAGCTTACCATGAGGATCGTCGAATGCAGTTGGTGCAAAACTATTCTCAAGAGCTTGCAAGAGTTCATGCCATGAATGGATCTGACCGTTATGGAACATCCATTGAAATATGGAACATCCATTGAAACCAAGCCAAGGCTAGACCATCCAAATAGAAGAAGGCTTGATACGCTCCTCATCGAGAGTGTTATGGTAGTCGAAGAATTGGGTGACTTTGAAAATCCAACCCAAAGTATCGGTGCTATGAAAATTGTAACATCTAATTTGAGGAAATGACGCTGGGAGGAGGAAGAAGAATGAGTATGGAGAGGCGGAGAGGAGTGAGGTGGCGAAGGAGGATGATGTTCAAGAGTAGAGAGACAGAGACCCATGTTGTGTAATTGGTGGGTGACACTCTCTTGGAAGAGAGAGATTTGTTGAAGCATTTCATCGAGCTTTTCTGACTGTGTTTCAGAATGAGTATTATCGGCCATGGAGGAGAGATCAGAATGAAAACACCAATATTAAGAGTCTGCACTAAATTAAAGGACAAGCAGCCAGAAGAACAAAAGATAGAGCATAAGGATAAAGATTTTCCCCCTTTTTCATTCGACGGCAGGTAATATATAACATGACCTCACAAAAGGACAAATAACAAATCCTAACTAACTTTTATTCTAGAATATGCTGACTCATAGTAATAATAAATAAAAGCAGGTATTCCTTTTCTTTTATGAGTCATCCTTTTAGACCTTGTATTACCTCTTGGTTGTTCCTTAATAATAAATAAAAGCATGTATTCCTTTTGTTTTATGAGTCATCCTTTAGACCTTGCATTACCTCTGGTTGTATCTGTTGCTTGCAGAAATTGAGTTTTCATATCTAACATGTCCATGCTTTACCGTAGTCCAATATCGGTGATTTCACACATAATATGAAATAAAAAGCTTTGGAGAGGCGTGAATGTAAAACCTGAACTGCTAGCTTATAACAAATAATTTAATTAGACAAATTTATAATATTCTTTTTACACCTTTATATAAAAAACATAGAACAACTTTTATACGTATTAATTACCAATATTTTTATGTTAATTAGTACGAATATATTAATGAGATGCTTACTCATTTTCTTATGCAAGTGACTGTATTTCTTAGTCTATGAAGTTGAGAGCATCTGGTTCTTACTGCTATCATAGTGAGAATAAGGATCAGAACCATATCTTTCTTAGCAGACGCAAATTTGATAAAGAAATCTTAACACATTTTCTGATTTTCCACTCACTTTTCAGTTTCTCCTCTTTATGCTCCTTAACAACTCACTGCTGTGGGGTTCTTCTACGTCGCATAAATAAGCATCTGCCAACTTTTTTCCAACACCGGGATTGGATTCTGTGTTTGTTTATCTTTTTCAAAAGAGAAAGTAAATGAATGCACGCTTTCTGAGGGCCCTCACTTTCTCATTGTCAATTATGCAGAACACAATTTTCAAATTTCAACTTAGGAAAAGTTTACTTAACGTCTAGGTAAGTGCATGAACATATTGTAAGAGCTGAAGCATGATTCTGCACCATAAATTTTGATGCTGCATCAGAAAACTACAGTTAATGATGGAAGCTGCATCTAAATGCAGAAGGTACAGAAAGGGTGTTTCTGTGAATGGTTGCTATGCCTCCAAATATATATCTAGTTCTCAGTCAAATGGGGAAGCAAAAGTTACCTGTAGATGTTGCAAAGAAGAGTGTCACTGCTTATTGCCCTCAAGAACAAACTCACACTTTGGCAATTCAACTTTGGGATCACATAGTTCAAAGAAAGAATGTGGAATATGCTGTCCAGTGAAAAAAATTGGATCCAAATTGTTGAAACTTGGTAATCTAGGAGGTTCAAACAAAGATGAAAATTTGCTTAGTGGGTCATTATCTCATTCAACGCCCTCTTCCTCAGCCTTTTCTAGCACTAGCAGGTATAATAAACGAGCGGTTCTCTGTGGAGTTTCTTACAGAAGGAAATTCAGACTCAGAGGAATCATTAATGACATTACTAACATGAAGGAACTGCTGATCAAGAATTTTGACTTTCCAAATGAGTGCATACGAATCCTCACAGGTATCTCTAGAAATTTGTTATTTGTTTCTGTTCATTTGATGGATCAGTCACTTAGTCAATCTATATCTTTTTGGTTTGTATCAAAGCCTCACAAAATATGTCTAAAAGCACGTGAATACAGTAATTTGATACTTTACAATTTAGTTCACAGCTGGTTCGAAAGTTGGTTAATACGAATAAAGTTCGTTGGTATCCAAGTATGAGTGTAAAATCTCATAAAAAAGGAGAAAATTAAATATCATATAAGTCCATGTACTTAAAATCATAAACTTATTACAAGTTTTTGGTTGAAAATGATGTCTTGGACTTAAGTATCATTTGGTGTTTGGTATTGTGTTTCCCAGTGAACTTTTTCCTCAAAAGACTTCAAATTTTACTGATTCTGAAACAAGTTTTCAGTAACATGTTGAACACCCCAATTGGGCCAAAATGTTTTCTTATTTGAAATCTGAATGATGAATTTTGCAGAACATGGGGAAAACGGCAATTTGATACCAACGAAACACAACATAATGGAGTCCTTAAGGTGGCTTGTGAAGGACGCTGAGCCAGGAGACTCATTAGTGTTTTACTTCTCGGGACACGGTTCTCAGCAGCCAGATTTGAAAGAAGATGAAATTGATGGGTTTGATGAGACTCTTTGCCCTGTTGACTATTTGATAGAAGGAATGATCATTGACAATGAAATCAATTCCACCATAGTTTGGCCACTAAAGAAAGGTGTCACACTTCATGCTATTGTTGATGCATGTCATAGCGGCACAATTCTTGATCTTTTGTTTGTTTACAATCAAGAAAGGTAAGTGCCCTTTTTTCTGGTTTTCTGCTATATGAATTTTCTACTTTCATTGACGACACCCACATAAAAAGAATTTAAATTTGCACGATGGATGGTTGTAGTGGGATTTGGGAGGATAACAAGCCCCCATCAAAAGAACCTATAAGAAAACATTCAAGTGGTGGATTGGCGATTTGTCTTAGTGCTTGTGAAGATAATCAGACAGCTTGTGATAGCTCTGTAAGAATGAATAATGTTTTGGATTTTTGTTTTGGCAATGCAATGTAGTTTGATTTGTATAGTTTTTGACGTGATGGTGTGGGTTTTGAGGAACCTACGTAGGTTTTTGGTGGAAAGGGAATGAATGGTGTTCTGACTTATCTTTTCACAAAAGCAATCAGAGAATACCCTGGAATAACTTATGGGCGTCTCCTACAAAATATGCATGAAGAGATTAAGAAGATTAACAGAAGCAAATGCAATAACCGCATATTGCAACATATCTTCAATCGTAAAATTGCACAGGTTTGGATTCCATCACCATTCTTTCTGTCTTCAAATTATATATGATGTTTGTTTCCTATTCTTGGATAAATAATATATATATATATATATATAGATATAGATATATAAAACAATTTTGTCGCATGTTTATTAAAAAAAACATTAACTATAAATTTATTTTGTAAATTTAAAACCCTTAATAATTACTTCAAGTTAATTAATTACTAATGCTAATTGTTTTAATAAATATATAATACTTATCAAAGGTTATACATATATTCAATTATATTAATTCTATACTAAACTTAAATAACTAAAATTGTTATAATAATATTTTATTGTTTTATTGTAGTAAAAATGAATATGGTATTTATCATAATTTTTCTTAGACTTGAAAATTTTCGATTGCGAATATTAATTATTATAGTAGTTTAAAAAAATTACAGATCTAAGGTAGGTTAATGAAATTCATTTTGTTTTAAATTTGATGGATTAGATAATTAAACGTTATAAATAGGAACAAGGAAGAATATCCTTTTTCTAATGTATTTGCTTTTCAGCTAATAACTTTTAAGCAGGAGAATATCTGAGTCCGGGTGTAATTTTGAGTGGAGTTGATATTTGAATGAATGAGACACTTGTATAAAATTAGTCAAATAAATGAAGAGAGATAAACATATCGAATTAAGCAAAAGTGTTAAAATGGATAGAATCTGCATGCTAACTTGGCCCACCATGAATTTAAATCAGATTGAGTTTTAAAAAAAATATTTGTTATAGGAGTTAATTTTTAACTCGGTTCACTCGAGGTAAATCTGTGGTGAGTCAGATTAGCTCAACAATTCACCTAGTTTAATTTAATTATTTATTATTTTGTGTTTTAATATTATTAGCTAACATTTTTTATTGTATTGTAAATGTAAATAAAGAAAAAGATGTTTCAAGAGAGCAAAATATTATAAATTTATCCATTCAAGACTCTAATCTTATAAATAGATAAATGACACAAAAATTATCAATATGATAAACTTATTTATTCGCATTTTGAGTTTGCTTTAGGATTACATTTGAGTTGGATGTTAATTTTTTTATTTTGAATTGTCTTTGAAGTTTAACATCATTTTATAGTGACATTATTTAAATTTGAATTACAAAAAATTGTATTTTTTTTTATTTAAAAAAAATTGTAATTAGGTGAGCTAGTGAACCAACTCGTTTAACCCACCAACTCGTGGTGGACTAGGCCAGGTTCGAAATATTTCAGCTCGTCAAAAAAATGAACTGGGTTGGATTGGCTCACTAAGTGGCCAACCCGTAGTGGACCGGGCTGGATAACCCATTTTAACAACACTCATATAATTAATGCATTACAATATTCCTCTTATAAGTTATATGATAAAGTTGTAATAAAGTTATAAATTTAGAGTAAATTGGTAAAATATTAAAGAAAATATACATATGTGCCATCTATTTGTATCACTCCTAAGATTTCTTATCGTTAAGAATTCTCATTGTTAAGAATTCCTACTTGCACCATCTTCTAAAATGTATAATATATGATCATTATAGATAGATAAATCATAATAGACACACAATAAACATAAATAAGTTAGTGATAATTTTAAACATAGAAGTTTTAAATAAAAATAGAATATACTATAAATTTAGAACATAACCCATATAGAGCTTTTGCAATTCATATAATCAACATCTAAACATGAAGATTCTCATAGCTCATTCACATACCAATAACCATAGACACAACCTCTAGAAGACTGATGTATTCACTAGTTCCTAGAGATCATGCACCTACCATTACTCAATAATTCTTGTTTCTTAGGAGTTATAACTATAACATGTTTGGGCATTCTCATGATCCATAGAACATAATGGGGTAAATTGTATACCTAATGAGTTCGACCATTGTTGACATTCTATATATGAACTTCTATTGACTCTTACAACTAGTTACTTTTATCTATATGAATCAAATTACTAGTAGAGTCAGAATAACTTCGTTCTGACCCCTGTTATTACATAAAAGTTTAAAGACCGTATATGGATTTATTTAATCTATAGACTAAAAGGTAGGTTGGGTAGTGGTAGAGAAACAATTATGATTATAACCTTGAGGAATGTTCATAAAAATTTCTTCACTAAGATTACCATTTAAAAAACATTGTTTATGCCAAGTTGAGCAAGAGTCAAGCTTTTAGAGACAACAATCAGGACAAGAAGTCTAAGATTACAAATTTTAACGATGGGAAAAAAAGTTTCTTGAAAATCAATACCAAATTGTTGAGAAAATCTCTAGCCACTAGTCTAACTTTGTGCTTAGAAATTGTACGATCAGAGTTTAATTTTAATTTAAACAACCATTTACAACCAATGGACTTTTTACAAGGGGAAAAGGGAACAACAGTCCAAGTTTATTTTAAATCCATAGCTTGTAGCTCAGGTTGTATAACAACTTTCCAAAGAGAATGTTTGATAGCTTAATTATAGGTATAAGGTTCAAAATGAGAGGAGATTTGACAAATGAATGACATATGAGATTGAGAAGGGTGAGAATAGTCAAGATAACTACGTATAGGATAAACATTATGAGAATCAGAGCTTATATTATAACAACGATAATCAAAGAGATAATTAAGGATATCAATTTTACAAGAAAACCTACATTATGATTTCTTTCACTTAACTGCACTACCATTGATTCCTTTTAAGTTATGTTTGTTATCTTAGTGTTCCTGCAAGTACTCTTAAATGTAAAATTTTAACCCATGTCTATAGTATTAGAACCTAAGGTTATCAGTTCTAGTGTGATGTCTCATCCCTAATTGAATGACTCCTTGCATAAATGAACAAAACTTTTTTAAACGAACTAAAATCATAGATCCATCTATGTTATCTATCAAATATTAGGAAATTGATTGGATCTAAACTTTAAACTAGTTGTCACTAAATTTAATGCAAATGAAATATGATGATTGAAGTCATCAAAGCAATATAAGCAAAGCAAATAACCAACACGTAAAGGAAGAATATAATATATATATTGAATCAAGTGTAGTACAAAGAGTTTAGAGAAGTTACATTCAATCCTAACTAAGAAGAATTTAGCTAGTCATAATAAGTTCGAGGAGTTGCTTCCTTCCTCCCATGGTTCTTTTTAAAGATATTATAATATGTGTCTAAGATAAGACTAAGCTTCAAAATCAACATACAAATAACAAAGGCATGCTCTGTTTTTATAGAAAATCTAAGTGCTACTTCATCTCCCATTATGTTGGTAAGCCATGAGGATTCCTTCATAAAAGGGTTTCCTCCATGCTTGGGCTTTTAGCTTGGTGTTACAACAATGGCACTTTCCTTCCCAGGTAGGTTTTCTCTTGAGGCTAAGTTGCTAGTAAGGAGCTTGAGATTTTCTTGTAGTGAAGGTTTCTTCATGTGTGGCTCAATGCCAAAATCACCACTCAACCACATGGCTCATACGAAAACTTTTGGGCTCAACACCAACTTTTCAATTTCCTTCATTATACTTGCAAAAATAGCACAAACATAACAATTTCCCATTTTTATAACTTCTTTATTTCTCCTTTAGTAATTAAAGGCAAAAATGGTTGTTTTACTAAGATTTATGTCAAATTCATATAAGATAAGTGTCAAAATGATAAGAAATTATAAGTAAACTAAACATTTATCAACATACCTCAACTTTAGCTCTTTGCTTCAAGCAAAGCCTAAAAATTCTACAAAATGGTTTCCAAAAAGCTTATATTTTCATACTCTTTGATTCATAAAGCTTGAAAAGAAATGCAACCACAATACTTGATTTGAAACTAGGGATAATTATTCAAACACAAGTGCAGTTCAACATCACAACTAGGGATCAACATGAAGTCTCTCAATAGAGGTATTTTTAACTTCTGTTGTACTTGTCATCTTACTTCTCGTAGACACCATATAGCTCCTTGTTCACATATTATATCTCGACTCATGGTGGGTGCTAATGTTCTTACTTGATCGAAATCACCTTTTGAAGACCTTTCAAACTCCTTCTTGCAAAGACTTCTCACTCTTCAAATCAAAATGTTCTAGGACTTGGATGGTAACCTCAAACCAAAAAGGGGTGTGCTTCCCACTTAACACTTTCAAACCGAGATGTTCTAGGTCCACATCTCTTCTAGACTAAGGCAAAGTGTGCCTACAAAAGGCACTATAGAGCTCAAGTTAGCTAAGTGCGTTAAAGAGCAGTAAATGTTTAATAATGAATTTGTTACCTATCTACCTCGTGTATTGTGCTATTTATACCATATTTTATAAGACTTTTTTTACTTGGATGAACCTAGTTCATGTGGCTAATTACCATGGTTTGTCTTTAAATAATCAATTATGCTAATAATGTGTTAATCTTGATGTTAATATGGTTAACATAGTCAATGCTTGTCATAGATATTTCCTTGGCCGATATGTAGTCGATCAAGCTGTCATGGTATATCCTTATACCATAACGACCAAGTACATCTAAGCACAGGTGGTTGAGATGTACTAGAACACATGTGATACACATTTTATTATTAAAATAATCAAGTGTCATTATTTTAAAAACCATTATATGTCTTAAATATTATTTTTTTAGGATTTCACATCTCTCTAATAAGAAAATTTTTCGTCCTAAAATATTCACTCATCAGGTAAAAGTTAAGGATATCCCATTCTTACTTTATCTTACAACAACCACCTAGATTCATTCAACCTATTATACCCCAACATACTTACTAGATATAAATCCTACCTTTGTGTTATTTGTTCTACTGTTCAACAGTATAAATTGACAAAGTCATCTCCCCCGAGCACAAATCTTCAACTTTAACCTCTAAAATTTAAATAACTCTTTTCTGCTGACATTCAGTTTGTAGTTGATATGTTGAACTCGTATCCCACATGCTCTCTACTACTTCTTGTAGGGTTTGTCAAAACCAAAGATAAATTTGGGTCTCTATCTAAAAGATGCTAGTTAGCACTTCATACCACCTTACTCTTACCTTGATGTAGAACATATATGTTCAATAATTGGATTGAATAGAATCATAGCTCTCGTTAAGAGGAGTCCTACAATGCTATCTGATTTTAAAATATATATAAGTCATGTGTGAGGAAGTATAGAGAGAAGGTAAAAAAATCTGAAAAAATTATTTTTAGAAATATAATGTTTTTTAAAATAATGAAACTCATTTATTACAAAACTATTTATTCCAAAATATTTTATTATTAAAATAATCAAATATTAATATTTTTAAACCACTATTAGTTATAAAATATTATTTTTTAAGTTCTCAATATACTAAAATCATACTCATAAGATGTTTTAAATTTTCTCATAAGTATTTTACGAGTCATATTCATTATATAAATAGCATGATTATTGTTTTTAAGGTTATTAATAAATTTTACTTGTCTGAAAATGGGCATTGCATCACTTACTAAATATATAGTTTTTATTTTCATGATGAAAGTGAATATATGTTGCAGGATCCTCTTCTATCATCATCGGAGAAATTTGATGTTTCTACGACAATGTTCTCCTTGTGAGACGAGTTAACTTGAATATTTGTTTTGAATAACTTGAAGCTTAGAACCAATCAATGCTTGTGGTATTCAAGAAAATCAGCATTTTAGTTTCAGTAATTGTAGTGACCTATTTTAATCAGCATTTTTCATTATTTTATAAAATAAATATTAATGGGATATATTCTGAAACATTTTAGTGTAGCACACGAATTTTTTCCATTCATTGCGTCAAAACTGCCATAATTTGACATATCATATATGATTTTGAATTTTAAGAAGACAATCTATTTCTATAAAATATTGAATGTATTATTGTAAATATAAACACTCTGCATATAAAATTTTAAAAGAAATTGAAGTTTTAAGAATTTAGAAGATGTAATTTTATAAAATTAGATGATTTTAAATTTTACATTATTTTTTTAAAGAATTTTGTACTGCATCTTCTCTTTAAATCATTTTTTTTATTTTTTATTCAAATTTAATTAAGATATTGTAGACTGAATTTCGATTGAAATATTTTTGACTTAACATCGAGTTATTTCTCGATATTAATAATTTTTTAAAATTAAAGTTAATCAATTTTTTTTATTATTATAGTCTTATCTTTTATATATAAAAATATATGATTTTTCAACAAACATTAATTAGGATAGTTTTGTCAATATTAATATTTTTTTTTTGTCTAATAACTAATATTTCTTTTCAATTAACATTATTTGTTAGTTTTGAATAATATTAATTAAGGTTGTTTTCTATCAATATTAAGACTAGTTTTTAATCGATATCATCTAGAATTTTAGTTAATAAAAAATATAAATATATAATTTTCTATTCGACAATGTTAATATTATTTATCCGTTCATGTAGACTATAATTATTTCTTAATTGACATTTATTATGATTTTAGAAAGTAATGTAGATGACACTTCAATTTATGTTAACTAGATTTTTTTTTCTTTGCAGTTTTTTTTTTCCAATTTTATAAGGTTGAAATAATAATATTTATCAACTAAATATATTAACAGAATTATTAAATGAAAATTCTTTAAGTTAATTAGTTATTTCAAATTTTATCACAGTTTGATAAATGTTCACTTTCATGATTGATTTTTAGTTTAACCATATTTCTTCTTTTATATAGAATATGGAAAATCTAAACTGAGTAAACTTGGCGGGAATTTTATACTGATAGAATAGAGAGATATCGAAGTTTGTATCTCAATTATTAATTTGTTTCATCTTTAGTCGATCTGAAGAGATGATGATGTTTGTATTTCACTTATTATAAATTTGTTTCTTTAGTTCGAACTTCCAATATAATATATATATATATATAGTTGTTTAATAAAAAGTTCTTTTAAATTATACAATAACTTTAATATTTACCTATACTTTTTTTCTTACAGATATTTTGAAAAGGTTTATTCAAGTGAATAAGATGTATTTCATCGGTTCCTTATTCCTGATTCTTGATTAACGGTAATCTGCATTCGACAAATAAAAAACAAAAAGCAAGTCAAATATATTCAGCCTCCACTTGGAAAAGCAATCAGAATCGTATTCTGCATAAATAGATAGCAGAAGCTGAATTTCATCACAGAAACATTACATAGTACCCTTCATTCCGACGAAATGGCAAGTAGACAAGAAAGGTGCATCGACTGTGGAGTTCTACTTATGGTGCCAGCAGAGGTGAATGTCTTTGAGTGTGGAGTGTGCCATGGCATCACCCAGATTAGACCCTCCATAGCTCCATGGACTCAAGCCTACAACTCCTTTCATAGTTTCACAGGTCGTTTTAGAGGGTTCTTAAATACCATTAGGAGTACTTCTTCAGTTAACACCAATTCTGCTGGCTATTATGGGCCAAATAGTTTTGGCCTCTATCCTCACCCTCACTCACTTAGGCCATCATTTCATGTATATGGCTCAAAGAGAGCTGTGCTGTGTGGAATTCGCTACCATGGGAAGAGTTACAAGCTAAAAGGCTCCATCAATGATGCAAAATGCATGAAATACTTTCTCATTAAGCACTATGGATTTCCTAGTGACTCCATTCTCATGCTCACAGGTCTTTCTATATAAATTTCTTATCATATTAACATTACAAATTCACAAACAGGTTTCCTAGCACTTTTCGGAAAATTAATTTTCTATACTTGTGGCAGATGATATGGAGGAGAGAGACCAGCTGAGGATCCCTACCAGATATAACATTCTAATGGCCATGAGGTGGCTGCTTCAGAATACCCAGTCAGGGGATTCATTGGTGTTCCACTTCTCTGGACATGGCACTCAGCAAATCAGCATGGATGGGAACGAAATCGATGGGCTTGATGAAGCAATATGCCCCGTTGATTACGAAGAGCAAGGGAAGATACTCGACGATGAGATCAACACTGCAATCGTTAGGCCCTTACCACGTGGAGCTAAACTTCATGCCATTGTGGATGCCTGCCACAGTGGGACTGTTCTTGATTTGTCTTTCGTCTGCAAGATGAATAGGTCAGTTTGAGAATGCTTGTTTTCTCAACAACAATTTCTGAATTGAATGATCTCTGTGTGATGCAGGGAAGGGTATTACTCATGGGAAGATCAAAGATCTCCCAAGGCTAATAAAGGTACAAGTGGAGGGCTAGCTGTTTCTATTTCAGCTTGTGAAGATAGTCAAACCTCCATAGATACTTCTGTAAGTAATATTTAGTTTAGTTTTTCCATAGAGAAAGAAAAGTTGTGTTGGAAGTCCCATGTTATACTTAAAACTAGCTTAATTGATGAATATTGATGTGGGGTGGTTGATGTAGGCCTTAAGTGGGACCGAAGCTACTGGTGTATTGACCTATAGTTTCATCCAAACGGTGCAAAACGAACCTGGTCTGAGTTATGGTCGATTGCTGAGTGCCATGCGTTCCACCATTCGTGGGACAAAAACAGGCCTAGTGCCATTAAATGGTCCAATTGCTTCGATGTTCAACAGACTTCTTGGCATGGAACTAAGACAAGTAATGCTTTATCTCTTTCACACAGATTATTATAACTTTTACATGAGAAGATTTATATTGGAATCCTTAACAATGGTGTATGAAGTTGGGATTATAAATGGGTTGGACTTGGATTTGCAGGAGCCACAGCTATCGTCTTCTGAGGTGTTTGACGTCTATAACAGTCCTTTTGTACTCTGATCGCTATATAATTGCCTGAGATTAAATAATTGAGACTACGTATTCATTACTCAAATTTTTTTAATTTGGCGTAGATTTCTCATTATTTAAAATTTATTCTAATTGAAAATTGAACTTATTTTACCATTTCTCTAACTTTTCCAAATTTCTACTCTTCGTATATCTTTAGATAAACACAAATCTCACTCTAGAGGTAGATATGCATTTATGATTTCTTGTAATTATTTAAAATAATTATATTAAATAATTTCTAATTAGATCTCATTTATTTTTAAAAAAATCATTTCATCATAAATTCACCTCTTAAATATGTTTTTAGTCTTTAAATATATTTCTTAAATTAAAATTAGTTTTTTTTTCTAAACTTTATTATATTTTGGTCTCAAATTTAAGATATAATGAATATAGTTCTTTAAATCAATTGATTTTTTTAACTTGTTAAAAGGGTTTAAAGTTGACATTTTAGTTGAAAAAAAGTTAAAACAACACCATTCTAAAATGCGTCTGACATGTCAAAAGCAAATTAACTCGGTCAAGTCAATGGGAAGAATTACTTTGGATTTTGTAGATTTAAATTCAAATATTTGGACCAAAATATAAATTTATGTTTTCTAAAATAGTTTTGATAGTTATAAATTGGTTTTATACAAATTTTAAGACCATATATTCATCAAAATTGATTGTAAATACAAAAAAATTTAAAATCAAAGGGTTAAATATGTTTTTGTTCTCAACTTTTAGTGAAAATTGAAATTAGTCTATCTTTAAAACTTTAGATATGGTGAATTATATTCTTTTAACCAAATTATTTTAAGTTTATTTGATGTTTTAAATGCGTATCTCAATTAATGTTGAGGAAGAAATGTGTTAAACAGTGTAAATAATTCATATGTTATTATGAAACATGCTTGAAATATCATATAAACTTAACAAAATTTTGTTAAAATGACTAAATCCATGCATTTATTAAGTTGGGAGACTAAAATGAGTCAAAGTTTCGAAGAGAGACTAATTCCGATTTTTACTTAAAGTTAAAGGACCAAAAACATATTTCATCTTGAATTATGTTAAGTGTATATATTTGAAATTTCAAACACGTCTCAACTAACATTGAAGTAAAAATGTGTCAAATGGTGTAAATAACTCGTATGTTATCATGAATCATATTTGAAATCTCAACTAAACTTAACAAAATTTGCTAAAAATACTAAATTCATATTTCTAAAATTAGAGGACTAAATGGAGTCAAAGTTTCGACGATGGACTACTTCCAATTTTCACTAAAAGTTAAGGGACCAAAAACATATTTAACCCTAAATTATGTTAAGTTTATTTGATGTTTCGAATGCGTTTCTTAGCTAACATTGAAGTAGAAATGTGTCAATCAATGTAAACAACTCATATTTTGTCATGAAACGACTACAGAATCAAATAAACATAACAAATTTTGTTAAGAAAACTAAATTCACACATTTCTAAAATTGGAGGACTAATTAATTGGGTCAAATTTTCGAAGATGGACTAATTCCAATTTTCATTGAAAGTTATGGGACCAAAAACATTTAACATCTTCATAGTTCTGTACCACCTACCTAGGCGGTCTTAGTTAAACAATTTCGTAATTCCATGATGTCTACATAAGTGGTCCTGGTTGAACACCTTCATAGTTCCTAGGTGATCCTGGTTGAACAATTATGTAGTTCCCCTTCGTTTACCAAGACGGTCCTGGTTGAACATCTTCATAGTTCCCTGCCACCTACATATGGGGTCCTGGTTGAACACCTTTATAGTTCCCTACCATGTACCTAGGTGGTCCTAATTGAACATATTCATAGTTACTTGTTTCCTTCCTAGGTAGTTCTGATTGAACACCTTTATAGTTTTTTTACAGCATACTTAGGTGATCCTTATTGAACGGTTTTTTAAGTTCATTACTGCTTACCATGATAGTCTTACCAGATCAATTTTTGAACTCACTTGCCTCCTAGGCCTAGCCTTCCACAAAGTTTAGAATAAAAGTACAAGTTATAAAAACCAAGAAAAAGGAACGAGTAGTGAACGAAGGCAACTTTTCACCTTTATGTTATGTTTCCTGTCTAGATTGACACTTATTCATCATTTACATCTAGTCAGACTTGAATCCCATCATTCAAACTTTTTTGTCATTATGCTACTTGAAATTTTGGGGCTATTATACCAATAGGATAAGACCAAAGAAATATAAATTTTCTTTGCACATTATGACACTGGATACCAACACCATGGTGACAACATCAAGACTCGAGTATATGTATATCGAACTTGGGGGACTAGTGTACCATGTGTGTCGAAGTACATCTCAACTACCTGTGACTAGATGTACTCAACCCTAGGTTTAATCATTCTTGTAGTCCTTATTTATGTTGGATTTTCTCAAATAGGTCCCTCTTTTTCCTTAATTGGGTCCCTAAAAGTGAAAAATTTTAGCAATTGGGTCCCTGCCATTAAATTGGGTTAATTTTGAGAAAGCCTGACATGTCGGACAACTCTTGCCAAAGCGTTTTGCATCCTCCTCCATACTGGGCCAGTAGTAGCTGGCCCTGACGGCTTTGGCCGTCAACGTTCGGCGACTAGTATGGAACCCACATACTCCATTGTGGAGCTCATCCAACATATAGCGGGATTCTATCTCCAAAAGGCACTTGAGGAGAAGAGTCGTGAAGCCCTCTTCTGTACAATTCTCCCCTTACAAGGACAAACTGAGTGACCTTACTTGCGTCCGCCGGTCGGACCAACTGTCCAACTTCCTGGTTCTCCCTTATTTTTCTTATCTCGGTCCTTTAATCGCCACCGACCGGTTGAGAAGTGGCCAAGCACTCTACTAATAATTTCACTAGCACTTGTCGAATAATGGTGGACAACTGCCCCTTTTCCTTCCTGGTAGATAACTTGGACAACCTATCTGCCTGAGCATTCTCTTCCCTGGAGATGTGTTTTATCTCCACCATTTCGAAGTATTTCAGTAGTGCGGTTACTTTGTGAAAGTATTGTAGGAGTTGGTCATCCTTGACTTGGAATTCTCCGCTCATCTGTCTGACCACCAACTCCGAGTCGATACGACATGTTAATCGTCAGGCACCAATGTCGCTAGCCAGCTTCAGCCCTACGACCAATGCTTTATACTCCATCTGGTTATTGGAAAATTTGAACTTGAAGACAAGGGAGTGTTCGAGCAGGAAATTGTTCGACCCTTCCAGTACTACTCCAACGCCTCCTCCTCCTTTATCAGACGCACCATCCACATGCAAGTTCTAAGTGGAGCATCACGTGACGTTGGGTAGTTCCACGGCAAATTCTGCCAAGTGTTGCCCTTTGACCGAACCCCTCAGTTCGTACCACAAACCGAACTCAGATATTCCACAAACCGAACTCAGATAGTTCCACAACCCAAGCCATCATCCGTACGGCTAGATTAGGCTTTCTCAAAAAATTTTCTATTGGGTGGTCCATCCAGACCACTACCTGGTAACTCTAGAAGTACGACCTAAGCCTCCTAGCCGTGTTCAACAAGGCAAGCACAACTTTTCCACCTACTGATACCAAGTTTCAACATCCTGAAGTACCCAGCTAACAAAGTAAACAAGTCTTAGCTTAGGGTTCTCTTATTCTAATACTATGCTGATTACTTCCTCTGATAACCTAAGTACATTTGGAGTTCTTTGTTTTCCACCAATCGGACCATCACGGGCGGGCTAGCCAAGATAGATTTAACTTCCATGAATGCTTTCTCACAACTATTGTCCTATGACTCTCCCTGACTTTTCCTCATCTTCCTCAATACCGCCCAGATTCGCTCGGCCAACTTCGGGATGAATTGCGATATCGATGTCATATGTCCTACCAGTCTCTGCATTTCCTTCAGGTTCTGAGGGCTTCTCATCTCTAGGATAGTGGTGCACTTATCGAGATTAGCTTCAATCCCCCAGGCGGTCAACATGAATCCCAGGAATTTTTTCACACTGACACCAAATAAGAGTGGAGGATAAATTTACTTGGTTTACCTAATAAATCTTGGTTTTATCTACGGATAGGTGCTTCCTTTGCCTTGTGTGCATTAGAAGGGTTGTTTGGGTATTGAGCCTTCCTTGTGTGGGGTGTAGGTGTGGTCTTTGTCCTTGTGTGGCAGGATTACATGTTCCTTAACTAGATTGCGGGACTACTCAAGCATATTTGTATGGGAGGTTACAAATGATCTGTAGGGGAGGCTACATATGTCCTGTATGGGGAATCTACAAGTGGGCTATAAGAGAGGCTACAGTCGGTGAGGTAGGGTACAAAAGTGAGACTAACTCTTTCCACTATTGATATGATCACAAATGGGGCAACAATGAAAAGTTTTCAGAGTAACAAAAAGTACAAAAAGAATAGTGTAGGTTTCATGGGCTTGTATTTTGCCTCTTTTTCTTTTGTTTCATTTCTGGTAAGGGAACGTTTATAAACTCTTCATTTTCTTTTAGTACAAGCAATGTGGGACTTCACATAGCTTGGACTTAAAAGAAAAAAAGAGTAATTCGTTTTCCATAGCTTGTAGTACAAGTAGTCTTTGCTAGCTTTCATTCTTTGAACTTTAGGTTGCTAGGAAGCTTATAAAGTCTCTTGCAATGAGAGAATTAAGCAATGTGGGGCTAAGAAAGGCCTAGGGACATTGGTGGTCAGACCTTGGCATTCAAGTTTCACATCTCTTAAATCTCTTCATCCAAGTCTCTCCAAAAACTATATATAACAACCTAGGGGGACTCTTTGTACACTTACCTTTGAATCAATTGATTACTTGAGTTGATTTGCACATTTGCAATCCTCTTTTGAGATAGTTCTCTGTCTCCTTAGTCCTTCTTTGGGCAAACCTTATCTTGCTAAAGCAAGTGGCGGTCTTCCTTCAATGCTTATCTTGGAGCTTTCTTCAAGTGGCGCATCTTCAAGTCATAAGTTTTCTTTTCTCTAATCTTTTCCACTTTTCATTTTCTCTCCATTCTCTTATATGTCTTTTAGAATATTCTCTCTAGGTATGCACTTCCCCATCAACTATAGTGCTTATGGTACGGTGATGCTCATGGTGTTGTTTATGATTGGGATAATCATGATGGTGGTGGTGTATCTATGATTGTAATTATGGTATTTGAGATGTTCCAAGTGATGCTATATGATAGCCATTACTATAATAATTATAGTAAGTAGTTAACGTAGGTGTTAAGGAATGAATAGCGATGATGTCGCGGATTAGAGATCGAGGATCGAGGATTTAGGATAAAGTAATTCGTTGTGATTGATTTGTTATGTTAGAGGTTTAGGAATCTTATTGTTATTACTATTATGTATAGGGTGTTGATTATTGTTGATTTAATTAGTATGTTTATATCATGTTAGTATGATTATTTTATCGGTAGCTTACCCCATACGTGTTTGTGTTTATGTGCATTATATTATCGGCGACGATCATATAATGTGTTATACATGAGCAAATGATGTTGCAGATGGTGCTGAGATAAGATAAATTCGAGAGATGATGGGGGATAGACTTGGGGTTTTATTCAAAGTTATTGCATTTGAATCTTTAGACAATGTAATTGAAGTTAATTTATTTCCTTCGTTATTTCTGTTGTTCAATTGTTTTTGGAACTAGTATGTTTGAAATAAATTATGTCATTTAAATGTTCAGGTTTTTGAAAATACATTTTCGCGCTATGATAAAGTTTTGAAATTTTACTGGTTTTTGAATAACCCGTGACACCTTGAAATTTGGGACGTTATATTACACAGTCACCATTATGACTCGTCTCTTACACCTAGCCATCAACTACAAAGATCTCCATCTTCAGCATGAAAGAAGCAGTCGAAGCACACCTCAACCATTGATCAAAGCAAGTCGTCGTGACAAAGTGCACCTCTACCGTTGTAAGCCACAACCTATTTAAGGTTCTCTAAGCGTCGCTTTACTCATGACTAAACACCACTTTTTTTTTGAACTTGCGATGAGCCTCCATGGCAGATGTGGGTTTTGGTACCAAAACGAGAAAGAAAAGGTCAAAATCCATTGCAGTTTTTGAAAAATGTTGATTGAAGATTTCAAAATTTAAAGCTTCTGAAATGAGATTAGGGTTCCTCAATTTGGAATCCTTTTACCAAAATTGATAAAAGAGAAACAGAAGAAAGAGTGTACCCGGGATTGTGCGTGAGGAGAAACAGAAGAGGATTGCATGGAATGATACTAAAACAAGACAAAAATTAGAGATTTAAACATATTATGACAAGTGTTGAACTAACAATAATGGTAAAGTCTTACTATGACAAGTCTTCCTAAACTTGTCATAATAAGTTTTCATTATTCACTTATTATAACAGGTTCTCTTTTGTTAGTTATAATAACGATTACTTTTATTACGAAAATGTTACTAGTAAATTTATTATGATAGGTGGACTATACTGGAACAACAACCGGTACAGATTTTGTGCTGCGGAAATAAAAACAGAGTTCAATGTGGATCTTTAAAAGTAAAGAGCTTGTTCGGTCAATTAAAAAAAGAGTTCCTTTAATTTTCTTATAAACGTTTTAACAAACAGTTGATGTGCAGAAAATATAAAGAGTGTAGGGAGTAGAAAAATCACACAGAGGATTTTTATACTGGTCCGAATCAACATATTCTACGTCTAGTTGTTAATGACTATAAAGAGTGATTAACAATTTTACTAAAATTAGTTTCACATATTACAATATAGTGAATAAAATAGAAAGGCAAAATCTTTCTTCGACTAGCGAACCGGAAGGGAGCTTCCTTCGACAAACGAACCGGAAGCAGACAGTGAGAACTTTCCTTCGACAGACGAACCGGAAGAGTGCAATAAAATTCTTCCTTTGACCAACGAACCGGAAGAAAACAGTTCAGCCAACTTAAAGAGAACCGCTCAGACCTTTCACACACAAAGTACGAGCTTCTTGTATTCACAAGACTTGACAAGAGCAATGAACAAACACTTTGAGAACTTCCTCAGATTGCACTGTATTCTCAAAATAGCTTAGATTATTTTCTAAAGTGTTAGGCTAAGGTATATATTGCCTGCTGGTCCGAAACTGAAAACACACATTACAACTGTCAATGATAATCGATTATTGTAAGTAATACTCGATTATCTGCGAGATCTCGAATACTTAGGATATCTTGACTTTTCAACCGATTGACTCCAGTTCTTTATCTCCTTCCACCGTTCGGCTTGATCCCTTATTGTCTTCTGTCGTTCAGTTCAACCCCTTATCCACTGTCGTTTAGGTTTGGTTCCTCACAGCTTTCTAGCGTTTGGTGCAAACTGCTCGGTCTCGGTCATACAACGCTTGGTGGATTCTCTATAACTCTCTTCGGTCTTTATGTGTTTGATGTCGTTCGGTCTTCAACTGTGTTCAGCTAGTGTTCGTCCTTGAACTGCTATACATCATTCAACCTTCAACTATTATATGTCATTCGGTCTTTTAGCTGTGTTCGGCCATGAACAGTGTTCTGCCTTCAACTGTGTTTGGCCTTCATCAGATTGTAGTCGTTCGGTATTTATATATCATTCGGTCATTGACTGATACTGACCGTTCGGCTGTTGACTGATAGTGATCGTTCGGTCTTCAATTGTTATATTTCGTTATGTCATTCGGCTGTTGACTGATAGTGACCGTTCGGTCTTCAACTGTTACATGTCGTTCGGTTTGTATCTGTGTTCTTGTTCTTTTCCTCGCGGGTCAACATATAGATATGCTTTTAAACTCAATACAGGGGTCTTCATATGCTTCACTTTATAACATCATCAAAATCATTTATTTCAATACACCAGTGCTCCTTATTGGTAAGAGATTACACCTATCATAAGAAGTCGTTATAAATTTCACTTTTTCCACTAGTAAAAGTATATAAAAGGAAAGAAGAATGGATATGGTTCTAAAAAAAATTATTCAAGTGAAACACTTGAAAGTTTTATGTAATTTTTGTATTGATCATCATTAATTTTGGTTTAAGGATATATTTACAAGTTTCCATATTTTATTACAAAAAGTAAAACATTTTGAAAGCATAAATCTTAATTATTTATAACTTCTTAATATATAACTTCTATTGGTCTTTATTTTGATACTCGTAATCTTGGATCTCCAATATTAAATTTTAATAACATTCTGATCTTTATTTTCAAAATCTTCAATGTTTAATTATTTTATCTTGACAATGATCTAATAAATTAAAATAATGTTAACACGTTTGTCCACGATAACATATCCATAAAAAAATCCCTTGACCACTAGAAACCAATTAAATAATTTGAACGTGTTTATAGAATAATCATCGTCTCCCTTATAGTTTCTTGATATTGCATACAATTCCGTATTCTGTTAAGATTTAATCGCTTACAAGAAAAAACTATGTAATATTTCTTAAACAATTTATAACGTTAATGCAATGTTTATTAAACAATTGAAAGAGGTGAAGTGTTATACTGTTGATGTTATTGTGGCCTCAATTTTAGACATGCCTTGTGTCACAAGTTTTTGTGCACTTAAACACGGTTTATTTTTGTGTGACAACAGTTTTTATACGATAATGTAAGGAAGCCATATCCCTCCACCACCTACCCTCTGTCACAAACACAATCAAACATCATCGTATTGATTGAAAGAGATCATGAATGCTCTTCTTACTAACTATGGATCATCCAATAGTAGTCCTGCTCCTTTGATTATGCAGTCGAAGCAGGAGTTCGTTGCCACTGTTGAGGAAGAAAGAAAGGAAGAGGGAATGTTCCTGACATGGGAAGATTTGCAGGTGACAGTTCCAAATGGAAGGAAAGGTAGGAAACCAATTCTTAAGGGTCTAACTGGTTATGCACAACCAGGGAAACTTTTGGCTATAATGGGTCCTTCTGGTTGTGGCAAATCAACACTTCTTGATGCTTTAGCAGGTATGATAAGTTGTGTTTGTAGTTCAGTAATATTAGAAGAAGTTGCTTTCTTTATATGTGCTAGTTAATATATAAATATAACAGTTGTGATCATACGATTGAAACACGATGCAGGAAGATTGGGATCGAACATAAAGCAAACGGGGAAGATTCTAATCAATGGCCTGAAGCAAGAACTGGCATACGGAACATCAGTAAGAGCAATACTAATCCTTAAAATAGATAATAAGATTTTGGTAGAAAAAAATAATAAGTGTGAAAAATGTGAAAGCAGGGGTATGTGACACAAGACGACGCGATGCTGTCATGTTTAACAGCTGGAGAAACGTTGTACTACTCAGCCGAGCTCCAATTTCCAAAGAGCATGTCTATAACTGAGAAGAAGGAACGAGCAGATGCTACACTGAGAGAAATGGGTCTGCAAGATGCCATCAACACAAGGGTTGGAGGGTGGAGTTGTAAAGGTCTGAGTGGGGGACAGAAACGGAGACTCAGCATATGCATTGAGATTCTAACACATCCCAGACTCCTCTTCCTTGATGAACCAACCAGTGGCCTTGATAGTGCAGCTTCCTTTCATGTTATGACTGGAATTGCAAGTCTCATTCTAAAGGATGGCATTCAAAGGACTATTGTGGCTTCCATTCACCAGCCTAGCAGTCAGGTTTTCCAACTTTTTCATCATCTTTGTCTTCTCTCTTCAGGAGAGACCGTGTATTTTGGACCAGCCTCTCATGCAAATCAGGTTACAAACTATATAATCCCTTGCAGTGCCACCTATATATTCACTTGATGTTTCTATATATAGTCATACTTTTCCTTCTGTGCAGTTTTTCTCTTCCAATGGTTTTCCCTGCCCACCTCTCTACAATCCTTCAGATCATTACCTAAGGATCATAAACAAAGATTTCGATCAGGTATATTTCTGGCCAAACTTAGATTCTGTCCTCTACTTTTTACTTGGATACTTCAGGCACTTAGATACTGTTTTCTATTTATTTCTTACATACAGTAATAATATACATAAAAATTTGACTTTGTTGAGTTGTTTTCAGGATGTCGACGAAGGAATTACCACTGAAGAAGCAACTAATATCCTTGTCAGTTCTTATAAATCGTCTGAATATAGAAATCACGTTCAGAATGAAATAGCAAAAATAACTGTAAACGTAAGTTTCACATTCAATTTCTTCCTTCCATTTAGAACATATATAGAGAGAGACATGAAACTTAAGGAAAATAATATAAATTAAATTAGAAAGGAGTGAGATATATAAGTTAGCAATTGTTAATTCATATTCTTATTGTTGAACGTATAGAAGAAAAGTAAAATAAGAGAGGAGAAAAGATGAAACAGTGTGGAACTAGTTTTTCAGAGTGCAGGAAAGGAACATATTTTATTCAATGTATCAGCGTACATTTATAATAATTCAAAATGAAACAGAAAACACCCATGTAGTGAAACGTGGATAGGAAAACTGACTTGCTCCTGAAATGTAGGAATCAACTTATTGACTAAGTTCTATCTAATAAATTGAAATAAATTAAGGCAGTTACAAAAGCATAACTTCAACACTCCTCCTTGTCTATTTAACTGCAAATTCCAATCTTTTGTCTTAAAAATTTAAATTTGCTGACTGGAAGTGGCTTTGTAAACATGTCAGCTAATTGATCTTTAGATTTGCAGTAAACTAAGTTTACTTCTCCATTTTGCTACATCTCCCTCAAAAAATAGAGCTTGATGTTGAAATGTTTAGTCTTTCCATGACACACTAGATTATTTGCAATTGCAATTGTTGCCTGGTTGATAGGTTCTTTTAATCAAGAACCTATAGAAAACACATTGTACACACACCGAACACTTAACCCAGAACTGTATAACCTCTGTTTATTGCCAAACAATCAAGAATACAGGATACAATTGGTTACAGAGAGCTTAACCTCCCCCTTACAGGACAATAGAGTTCTTGTACAACTAATAAGACTCCAAAACTGAAAACTACTATTACAGCCCCCGAACCCCTTTTATACACTCTCCTAACCGCCCTTCCTAACTGCCTTGACATTTAGGCTATGTAATGTCTCTTCTTCTCCTACATACAAGTAATTTCCTAACATTACCCCCATCTCCTTCAATAACCTTGTCGTTAAGGTTGAATTCAGGGTACTGCTCCTGAATGGTAGCCACATCTTCCCACGTTGCCCATTCTCTGCCACCCTCTTGCCACTCGACTAGCACCTGTGTTATTATTTCTTCCCCCAGCCTTCTATCCCTTTTCTCCAAAATCTTCACAGGCCAAAACGTGGGCCCCTCTGCCTGTAACTCCGTCGGGAGTTCCTTCTCCACTCTTTTTTGTCCTATCGCTTTCT
This sequence comes from Vigna mungo, assembly GCA_036885675.1. Classification (NCBI taxonomy): domain Eukaryota; kingdom Viridiplantae; phylum Streptophyta; class Magnoliopsida; order Fabales; family Fabaceae; genus Vigna; species Vigna mungo. The sequence continues at coordinate 13,695,996 of CP144700.1, read as the reverse complement.
TCAGCTGGGATACATGAAAAATTGGGTGTATCCTGGCTGCCTCTGGCAGCTGCAACCGGAAAGCAACCTTGCCCACCTGTTGTAACACCTGGAAAGGTCCAAAATAGCGTGTTGAAAGTTTTGGATGCAATCGTACTAGCATTGTCGACTGCCTATGGGGTCTAATCTTCAAGTAGACCCAATCCCCCACCTTCACATCTGCTTTCCTCCTTTTTTTATTCGCCTAATTAACCATTGCCTCCTGCGCCTGTTGTAAATGGAGTTTTAATTGCCTTAGCGCCTCATCTCTCATCATCAGGTCCTGTGCTACCTTTTCCACCGACGTCTCTCCCGGTATAAATGTACTCAAGGTTGGTGGAGTTCGCCCGTACACGATTTCAAAAGGGGAACACCTTGATGCCCCTTGATAATTGGTATTATACCAGTATTCAGCCCACGGTAACATCGTCCTCCAACTCCTAGGCTGCTCTGAACAAAAGCAACTTAGATATCCTTCAAGGATATTATTCAAAACCTCTGTTTGGACATCAGTTTCTGGATGGTAGGTTGTGCTCATTCTGAGTTGAGTTCCCTGCATTTTAGAAAGCTCCCTCCAGAACACGCTCAGGAAAAGGGGATCCCTATCGCTTACAATGGACATAGGAATCCCGTGTAGACGGACTATCTCCTGTGTAAACGTTTCTACTATTGTTCGAGCTGAATATGGATGTTTCAGCGCTATGAAGTGGCCATATTTGCTTAAACTATCTACCACCACCAGGATGGCATCAAAGCCGTGAGATTTAGGAAATTTGACAATAAAATCGAGGCTCACCTCTTCCCATATCGCCTGCGGGATTGACAAAGGTTGTAGGAGACCTTGGGGGGAAGCAACTATGTATTTATGCTGTTGACAAATCACACACCTAGCCACAAACTCCGTTACTATTTTTTTTATTTCGGACCAATACAACGATTGAGGGATTCTCCTGTATGTTCGAAACACCCCATAATGGCCCCCAATACTCGTGACGTGGAACTCTGCTAATAATTTGGGAATCCATACCGATTTGGCCGACAACACCAACCTCCCCTTGTAGTGTAATCGGTCATTCTCCAATGTGTACGCTGCATGACTGTTTGGATCCCGCTTGACATCATTAATTTTCCTTCTAAGTGTTTCATCCTCCTCCACTTCCCTCAACACTTCTTGGAAATCATGCCAGTACAGTCTGGTCATCGTCCGCAACTCAACCTCCTCCATACCTCCTTCTCCCTTTCTAGATAACACATCTGCAACCTTGTTCGAGCTCCCCATTTTATAAACTATGACAAAGTCGTAGCCCATAAGTTTGGCTATCCAATTTTGCTGGCTATGCATTGTAATCCTATGCTCTAACAGGTATTTTAGGCTACGCTGATCTGTGTGCACACAAACCTCCTCCCTTAAGATACGACCTCCAATGTTGGATGGCCATCACCAAGGCCATCCATTCTTTCTCATATATGGATTTGCTTAATGATCCTTCTGATAGCGCTTTGCTAAAGAATGCAATGGGCTTTCTATTCTGCATTAACATAACCCTCACACCACCTCCGGACGCATCACACTCCACATGAAATTCCTCGGTATAATCTGGTAATATCAGAACTGGTGCAGATGTAATAGCTGCTTTCAAGGCTGCCATGGCTGTCCTGGCTCGCTCCGACCATGCAAACTATCCCTTTTTTAAAAGTTCAGTCAGGGGTTTGGCTAACTCCCGATACCTTTGTATAAATCTTTTATAGTAGCCGGTTAACCCCAAAAACCCTCTCAACGCTCTCAAATTCTTCGGTTCTTCCCATTCCATCACCGCTTTGATTTTATCTTGGTCCATCTCGACACCTTTCTTAGAGATCTGATGGCCTAGATATTGAATTCATGTCTTCCCGAACGCACACTTTTTCTGATTCACTACCCAACAATGTTGCTCCAGTAGCTGCAGCACCAGCTTCAAGTGCTCTACATGCTCTGCCCAGGTGGGGCTATAGACCAATATGTCATCGAAAAAAATGAGCACCCATTTCCTCAGGTAAGGTGCCATTAAATCGTTCATTGCACTTTGAAATGTCGCTGGTGCATTTGTCAGCCCAAAGGGCATCACCAGGAACTCAAAATGGCCTTGATGAGTTCGGAATGTCGTTTTCTGAACATCCTCTTCGCCCATTCTTATCTGGTGATAGCCAACCTTCAAATCCAGCTTGGATAAGTACCTTGCCCCCTTGAGTTCGTCCAACAATTCCTCAATAACGGGTATCGGAAATTTATCCAGGACCGTGGCCTTATTCAGAGCTCGATAGTCCATGCAGAACCTCTAGCTCTCGTCCTTCTTTTTCACCAAAATCACTGGACTTGAGTTGAGGCTCTGACATGGTCGTATAAGGCTCGCCTTTAGCATATCCTTCACTTGTTTTTCGATTTTGTCTTTCATGAGGTATGGGTACCTATAGGGACGAACATTTATAGGACCTTCCCCTTCCTTCAACATGATTTGTTGTTCCAAACTGCGTTGGGGTGGTAATCCTTCTCTCTCCCGGAACACACAGTACTGGAACTGCAACACTGCTCTGAGTTCCACTTTCTGCTTTTCTGTCAACTCCCAGTCACATCACCGCTTGCCTCCTACTCCACTACACCCAATTCCCAAACTAAGACCCATGAGTCAGCATCCACCATCTTCAACAATTCCTTTGGCTCCACCAGCTGGTGGGAAAAAAGTTGGGTCTCCGCTTATCATGACCTTATCACCCCCCACGACATATTTCATGGACATCTCCCTCCAATTTAACACGACCTCTCCCAGTTTAGCCAACCATGCAATACCCAGGATGACATCTACTCCCCCTAGCTCAAACACATAAAATTACTCCTCTACGGTGGCGTCCCCCAAACGTATCCTCACTTTCTCGCAGCGTTCGCTCGTCGTTCTTTTGTGCCCATCCCCGAGGCTCACGACGTATGGAGGTGTCTCAGTCATAGATAGCTCTAATTCCTCCATCACTCTCCGACTGATGAAATTGTGACTGGCCCCGCTGTCATTGAGGACCACTACTCTCTGTTCTCCGATTAATCCTGTCAATTTCATGGTTTTGGGAGGTGTCAGTCCCTCCGCCGAACAAGCGGACAACTCCATGGGTTTCATCTCCTCGACTGTTTCCTCGTTCGACTCCTCCTCCTCGTCCTCCGCCAGCAATAAAATCCTCAAGCTCCTCTTCGAACACCGATGACCGGGAGCAAAAGGACCCCCGCATCGGAAACATCTACCTTCTTCCCTCCTTTTCAAGAACTCCGGGTAAGGTAAGTTTCTTACCACTATTCCTCTATTTTCGCCTCCCGCTATGGTATTACCTCTCGCATTGGTGTTACTGGTCGTCGACGACCCTTCTGTTCTGGTCGTTCCTACGCCCTCTGCCTCATCGGTCCGAGTCGCGAAGTGACGATCACCGTCGCCTCTAACGATCGTCGAAGCTCGAACGGTCACGGGATTCACCTTAACCCCGTTCCAGACTCCTCCACGTGCTCAGTTCATTGCGTCTTCAACATCCCTTGCAATCCTTATTGCGATCATTAAATCTTAAGGATCTTGGATTCGTACTTGGCCTTTAATCTCTTCTCGTAATCCAGCTAGGAAGAATCCCAATATCAACTCCTCCGATAGCCCCTGGGTCTGACCCAGTAGTATCTCTAAACTCCTAATAAAATTCTCCACCATCCCCTTTTGCCACAGCGTTGCCATTTGTTCATACACGGTTCCCCTGAATCCACCTCCAAAGCGATTAATCAGCCCGACCTTCAAGCCCAACCACCCCACACTTAAAGAACTGCCCTCCTGGGCAGGGACAACTAAAGAGAAAAAGAAAAAGCAAAGACTCAAACTACAAAAGAAAAAAAAACTCAACACACAACAACGGGCACAAGACTTAATCACAGCTTCATTCAATCCTGCCAATTTCATTCATTTCAAAACCATTTCATCAAAGAGAACTGCACAATCATAATCCTCAACTTCAAACCTCAGTTTCAGCAATCCCAGCATTTCAGAAACAACCAAATTCAATCAATTTTAGCAATGAACACATTAAAGAAAGCATAAGTCAGTTTCAACCTCACAGGAACATGTGTTTGCACTCAAATTCACTCAACTGTTTAGAGGTGTCCTGTATAACTCAAGCATGACATGCTAACCTCAACTCTTAATTTTGAAAAGACTCTAAGTTATAATGCTCAGCTCTTGGCTTCATCTAGATCAATAGGTCTTATTGGCTTGTAATGAGATGGTATGAAGGGTTAAACAAACACAAGGCTAATGGAAATAGAAACTGTGAAGAGAAGTAAGGAATTCATAACTCAGTGCACTCTTTGTCTAACTTTGGCCAATCAAATTTATTTTACCTTTCTCTCTGGTTTTTATTCACTGCTCAGGTCTCTTTTTTTTTTTTTTTTAGTTCATTTGCTATTTTTTTCTCTTTTCCAAACCTGCTTTTTCTTTTTTTTCTTTTGTCAACACAACCAGATTTCTCAATCATTTTTTTTTCTCTTTCACTATTGGCCTTTCTTTCTCTTTTGCACTCACCAAGTTAATAAATCCTAACTTCCTCTCACAGTTTCCACAGGTTGGGTAATGATGGGGAATAAGGTTTGTAATGAATGGAACAAAGAATATGGCTAAAGCTCAAAAGAAAGGTGCAATTGTAAGAAAAACTGAAATGAGTAAAATAAATGGTTATGGATGAAGAAAAAAAATGCCTAAATCATGTCTAAAGTCCACCAAGAGCAAGCTTTTCACAGAGAATCAGTGCAAAATCAGAATGAAAATCAAACATGCATGCAATCAAACTAGAAAGAAAAAATTTAGCCCAAAATCTCTCCGATGTTAAAAAAAATGATAAAACTAACTTTCTACCATCTTTTATGCAAAAATTGCTTCATTAGAATGAACTCAGATGCACCAATAATGCTAAGACTACTTCTATCTGAATCTAAAGCAAAGAACTACAATTAATAGTGCTAATTAAAAGAAAGGACTCAAGAAATGAAGTAAATCAGTAAGAAGTGAATAAAAGCATGAATTGGAACCTAACAGAATCTAGAAAAGTCTAAAAGCTATTTACAATCCTATAAAAGCTATAACTGAACAATATGTAACAAAAGAACCTATGCTCAACTAAAACAAGTAAAACAGAACAAAATGTAATCTAAACAACTCCCAACTAAAGCTTGTACGAGAGAAAGACAATAAAAGGAAAGGACGAAAACCAAAGAAGCAACTATGACCCTATCTAGACTAAAACAGATTCTATTAAGACCTATAACAGCTCCTAACTAAGGCTTCTACGAATGAAAGAAACAATAAAAGGGAAAAGAAAAGAGCCTAAGAAAAGAATCAACAAGGAACCTAAGCAAATTCTAACAGAAACCAAGAATGATAAAAAGGAAAAATTATTCCTAATGGACATCTTAAAACAGAACCTAAGGAAAAATGAAAACAATCTAGAAACAAGACCACAAACAAATCATGAAACTAAAATGAAGAATAGAAACTACTCATAACTAAAATAAAGACTAGACTAAGGAAAAGAAACAAGAAATAAGAACAGAAAAGGACCTAAATCAACCAAAACAGAAATGTAAAAGAAAGAAGAAACTAAAACAACCTAAAAGAAAAAGAACCTACAGGAAATACTAATTAAAGTCTAAAACAAATAGAAACTAAAGAAATCAAAAGAACCTAACAATTCTTATTTACCAAAAGCTAAAACAGATTATTAAAAGCTAAAACAAGTAGGTATTTATAATCCAAACCAAAATTAAAACTACAGGGAAAACAGTTCAGAAAAAAAAAAATTTACCCTATTTTATTAATAAACTAATACTAAACAGTTTATTTACAACAGAGAAAAAAAAATTCTGAACCTATACCTTCCCACCCCCACACTTAAGAGACACATTGCCCTCAATGTGTGAGTGGGTAAGGCTCCTAAACAGCACAAACATCAACAAGTATATACAGATCAACAAAATCAGAATTATACAAAAATGGAACACAAATTTGAACAAGAAATGAACAGAACAGAAACTAAAAAAAATACAAAAGCTAAAACTATAAGACTAAAAAAAAAAAGAAAACATGTTCAAATGGGCCATAGGTCAAAATTGATTTTTTTAATTTTTATATAAAAGAGCATATGTTCTATCCTAGTATTTATGATACTACCTGTTACTATGCTAACTACCATCAAATACCTATAACTACTATTTAAAAGAAAGGACAAGAAAGAGCTTATTGTTTTTGGTGTTTCTCCATGTGCTCTCTGCCTTATCATCGTCAGCTCTCCATCAAAGGTTGGCAGCTTCTTATGTGCTTTCCAGACTCCTTTCTGCAGCAGCCAAGGCTCCTCGTGCAATTGCTGCTGATACTGTACGTTCCAGGGTCCTTGAGTCTCATTGAGACCATCCCCTGCCTCCACCAAGTTTGCCTCAGTACCTGCTGCTTCCTTCTCACTGAACTCTGCTGCACCAACATCTAATTCGAAGTTAGCATGTGTATCTATATAAGCATGGGCAATTATATTATCATCACTCAGTAGATCATTAATCATGTCATCAGAAAACGCTGCCTTTAATTCAGAACACCCATCAGTAGGTGTCTTTATATGATGCACAGCAAAAATTGTGTCTAGCAATTTAGAATGCTCAGAAGTATCAGACACATTAGGTAAAGCATGCAAATGATTGATAGCAGGGCACATTTCAGATAAACCAATGGCAAGATTAAAGTCAGATTCAACCTGGACTAGTTCCTCAAGGACAACCTCACCAGTATGAGAGGATTCAGTGGCCACAATATCACATTCTGAACAGCTACCATCAATTGAAATAGTGTCAAAATCAATGTATAACTCTGTAACAACAATAGACACATCAATATGCTCAATTTCAAATGCTGCTTTAAGAGCCTTAGAATCAATAAGTTCAACAGAGTTAACAACAGGCTCTATAGGATCTATGCAAATACAATCAATTGCATCAAATGGTATAGTAAATTCAGATGAGGTAGTGGAAGTTTCAAGGTTACAATAAACCTGTATTGACTCATACAAAATGTCTTCAGCAACAACAACAGAATCAATTGAGCCAGCACATTGCACAAAATTATCATCAAAACTGTGATCAAGTTCAGTGCACACATCATAAACAGCATCAGGTATATCAATGTGTTCTACATGAAAGACTGAATCCAAAATGTGAGTGTGTGCAGGCATCAAATCAGCAGTATCAATGGCAGGTTTTATGGGTTCAACTCTTAAAAGATCAAGAGCATTAATATCAATTTGAACCTCAAGCACATGAATAGGAATATCAAGTTCAGAATAAACCTGATCAGGTCCATCAACCTCCTCACTAGGATTACTATCAGCTTGAAACTCAATGGTAGAGGTTGTTCCCAGTGGTGCTTCATTTGATTCCTTTGCCAATTGTGCTGCTACCCTCCACATGTGTGCCATACAATATGAAGAATATGTATCTTGCTGCTCTAATTCACCAAATTGAGGTTGCCAAGGCTGATATGCATCTTGATAAAACTGTGATGTTGAGCTTGCAGTGGCTGAAGTGATTTGACTCTCAAAACCTTGAAACTCAATGGTAGCAGGTGTGTTCTCTGCAGCTCTCCCTGTCAGCTTGTGGACAACAGAGACTAATCCAGCCACTTGATTGGTCATTCCTTGAAGTTCAGATGCTGAATTTGTCACAGAGTTGGTCCTGCCATGGCTGCAACGACTGATAATTCTCCTGCTCAGGTTCAGCATACTGGTCCCAATGAGACAGCTCTTGTTGCACAAGCCAGGGTGGCTGCTCACAATAAGGTTGAAAACAGGGAGGTGGTTGCTGCTGGAAAGCTAGATTGGCTGGCTGCATAAAAACCTCAGGAATAGGCTCATAAAACATGTCAAATGTTGGTGGTTGAGCATTATAAGGTAAAGAGCAATTATCATATGCAGAATAGTAATTCATGCTTACCCAAGGCTCAATGGAAGAACACCAATAAGACCTCTAAAACCTCTGTCACAGAATTCAACTAAAGAAATGAAAGAAAGGAAAATCTATACAAGTTATATGAATGCAATGACTAACTAAACACTCCTAAACCTAAGCTCTATGAACATAGACAGAAATGCAAGTAAGAAAACAAACCTACACAAGACTAACCTACACTCTAAAACTCAATTCGCCGAGTCCCCGGCAACGGCGCCATTTGTTGAAAGGCTTTTATGTCGCGCTAAAAGTCAACAAATCCTGTCCCCCTAATGTAGTATAGGGCTGACCAGGAATCAATCCAAAGACTCGGTGAAAATCAAGTTTAGAAAATGTATAGTTAGATCTTGTTTTATTTATTAGCTATCTAAACTAGGTGGGGACATTAAATGAATAAAACTAAAATTTAAGAGAATAAAAAATAAGAAATCAAATTTTTTTTTTAAAGAAAATAAGGCAATAACATGTAAGGAGATAAAACCTAAACTAGACTAAGAAACTAATGCAAAAGAACGGACCTAAACTACTGAACATTGCTACTGCATAATAACAGAAACAGGACCTAATTTTTAAAGCTAATATGATCTACTGATTTACAGAGATACTAGAAATGCATATTACAATTGAGAAATCTAACTACTAATCAAATCAAACAATCAGTGAAGAACCTGTGAAACAAGAATGTAGAGCAACGTAATTCATGATTTAAAAGAACACATTCAAGAAAACAAGAAATTATTACCTAAGCTAAAACTAATCTAAAACATGTTCAACAAATGAGAAAAATACAAGAACTAACTAAGACATAGGCAAATGTATATTGATTTGGATGAAAGAATGTTAAATGCTTTTCAGGAAGACATCCTTTAAAAATTTAATCTCACTATGGAGTATTTTGGTTCCTGTTACAGAACATGATTTAGCACTTTACACTCATTCATCTAATCAATTTACAAAATACCTCTAGACTAAACAATAAAAGATGATGAAACAAAATAAAAAAAAAGTTGTAATTCCTAGAAAAGTAAAATCAAATAATCAAAACACTAACAAAAGTATAGAACAGAGGAAGAGAAACATAAATCCAGATGAATCTTTATGTATTAGACTCATCTCTGCATCGAGAAGACATCTCGAAAGAAAATGCTCACTATGGAGTCATTTGATTCCAAAAGAATCATAAAATTGCAGAGATATAGAGTTCAAATCGTTTTGAAATCAAGACACACGAGACAAATCCACACATCCTTGATCAAGAACACAAATCACAGGAAAATTCAACACACGAAAATATCAATTGCTCAACACAGATGAACATCGCAGAATTTTTATTAAAACGAAAAGAGAATACAAGAATATACCGAAAAGGAACAAGCAAGAACACAAGAACTGGAATCTACCGGAAGCAATAAAACCCTAGACTCTCGCGTCGCTCTCTAAAAACGAAAAGATGGAAAACTGTTTCTGTGAAAGTGTATATGTCTGTTCCCAGTTTATTACAGAAGCCCCCTTTATATAGGGTTACAAAATCAGAGAAAAAAAATTATTTGGAAAAGAACCTTGGCTTGGCAGCTTGGACGCTTTCACTCTCTCCATCGGACGGTCTCTGTTCACGTTGATCACCAGCCATCCGATCATCTCTTCATTTCCACCGGTCAGCTCCAGTCAAGACGCCAGTCAAGTCTCTGGTCAGGACGTGCAACCCTTCTCGCGTTTTCTCCAAACCCTCGCTCAAGGGTGTTTCTTTCTCCTTCTCAAATGTTCAAGCTTCCTTCTTTTGCCAAGTGAAGTTTGTAACACAAAGACCCCCAAGGCAGCTGCTTCCCAAAACGCATCGTATCACTTGATCCAAAACGGCACCGTTTCACTTAATCCTAATGTCCAGCCAGTGGCTCCAAACTTCAGTCTGCAGTAGCGCCTAATTCAAGTAAAAGTAAAAAAAAAATCAAATCTATTAGCCTCCAAGCCCCAAATTGAATCCAAATCTAAAAAAAAAAATTACAGGATTAAAATGCAAATATGAAGAAAAATTATGAGAATAAAACCTAATTAAAAACAAAACATTTTTATTAAAAGAATTTCAGAATATCACTAATTCCCTAATTATTAACAAAGACTAAAAATTACATCTAAAAATCTATTTTTGAGCAAAATTATACAAATCTACAAATTTAAAGAAAAAAACTAAAACTAATCTAATTATCAAAAATTAAGAAAAGAAAGACACTAAGAAAGACTTCTAAGACTAGATAAAAATGCAAAATTAAAGAGTTATCACCAACCAAGAACGGTTTTTGGTTTTTTCCCTCCAATATTTAAACCAATAACTCGCGCTCCTCTTCATGCTAATGTAGGCCAGTTCAACCTTATCCTCCTTCGTCACCTTCTGGATGTCAAAGAACCGTTCGGTTGGTTAATCCAACTATGAGGCTCCACCCCTTCAAACGATGGCAGTTCTACCCTTTTCTGCCAATTCTATGGTATTCCCTCATTATCGCGTCTCTCGGGATTATCGTTCACAAAGTTGCTACTCCCTTCAGAACCACCCTCCTGATTATTCTGTCCTCCACCCATCAGCCTCATCATTTGCTGTTGGTCATGTCAGATCGCAATCGTCTCCTCCTTAACGCCCTCCACCGTAATCTCAAGATTATCTAATCTTCCCTCTGTTTGACTCCCATCGCTGATTCTTCCCCCTTTTTTATCCGACAGGTCAGACCAAATGATAGGCTATTTTAATAGAGAACCTATAGATAACATATTGTACACACAACGAACACTCAACCCAAAACTGTATAACCTCTGTTTATTGCCAAACAATCAAGAATACAGGATACAATTGGTTACAGAGAGCTTAACCTCCCCCCTACAGGAAAAAATAGTTCCTGTACAACTAATAAGACTCCAAAACTGAAAACTACTATTACACCCCGAACCCCATTTATACACTCCCCTAACCGCCCTTCCTAATTGCCTTGACAGGTAGGCTATGTAATGTATCTTCTACTCTTATATACAAGTAATTTCCTAACACTGGTTGTCAACAAAAATCTCAGTTTTATTCTTCTGTTGAATACGTAAATCACATAAAATCTTTTTCATCCATAAAACTTGATTTACAGATGTTATTGTTGTTATGAATTTAGCCTTTGTAATGGATTGTGCTACAATCTCTTGCTTCTTTGTACATGATGAGAAAACTCCTGAACCTGGGCTAAAACAATATCCTGAAGTATTTTTCATGTCATCATTGGATCAAGCCGAATCACTATCAGAAAATCCACACAACATGAATTCTTCACATTTCTCAAATTTAACACCATAATCAACAGTTCCTTTTACATAACTCGATATTCTTTTTGTTGCTCTTAAATGCATTTCAATAGCACAATGCATAAACCGAGATAAGAGACTTACAACAAATAGAATGTTTGGCCTTGTTGGGTGAGATACATTAGACATCCAATCAAGCTCCTAAGGTATCCTTCATCAACTTTATCAACACCATCTTCCTTGGTGAACTTCTCCCTTTGATTCATTGGTGTGCTAATTGCTTTGCACTCCTCCATTTGAAATTTCTTCAATATTTCCTTTGCATATTTTCTTTGGCAAATGAACATTTCATCCTCACTTTGTTTGATCTCAAGTCCAAGAAAATAGGACATGAGACCAAGATCTGTCATTTCAAAGACTTGCATTATTTCTTGCTTGAACTCCTCAACTAGCTTTGTGTCATCTCCTGTCACCAAAAGATCATCAACATAGAGGAAAACTATGAGAAGGTTATGTCCCTTATGTTTCACATAAAGAGTGAACTCAAATAAGCTTTTTGTGAAGCCTATGTTTAATAGGTGATCATTTATCCTACTACACCAGGCCCTTGGTGCTTGTTTTAGGCCATATAGGGCCTTTTTAAGTAGATAAACTTTATCTTCTTCACCATGCTTCATAAATCCCTCTGGTTGCTCCACATATATTTCTTCTTGTAGAACTCCATTTAAGAAGGCTTATTTGACATCTAATTGTAATATTTTCTAGCCTCTTTTGCACAGTCACAGTTAGCACCAATCTAATTGTATCTAATCTAGACACAAGCAAATGAGTCAAAATAATCAACACCAAAATTTTGTGCATACCCTTTAACGACGAGTCTAGCCTTGTATTTGTTGATTGTGCAATCTGCATTAAGCTTTGTTCTAAAAACCCATTTGACCCCCAATGACTTTTCTGTTTTTAGGCTTATCAACCAGTTCCCACGTTTTGTTTTTCTGTATCATAGACATGTCCTCCTCCATTTCATTTTTCCATTTTGGGAGTTTTTAGTGCTTCCTGACAGCTCACAGGTTCATAAATCGCTACATTACATCTTTGATAGATATCAGTCAATAGCCTTGTGCCCCTAATTGGAGGTTCATCTTCCAATTCATTATGCAACAACTCTGTGATTTGCTCTCCAAGATGATTATCTTGTATATTGTGAAAGGATTCAATTGTGCTTTGTGAATTCTTCCATTCCCATTGCTAACCTTCATTCAAATGCATATCTCTAGTGATAGTCATCTTTCAAGTTTGAGGATGATACACTTTATAGGCTTTTGAAACTGTACTATATCCCACAAAGATGCCCGAAATTGCCTTCTTGTCAAAGTTTATCACGTTTAACCTGAGGAACATGAGCAAAACAAACACAACCAAATACTTTAAGAAAGGTTAGAGAAGGCTTATACTCATACCAAGCCTCAAATGGAGTTTTGTCTTTCAAGGCTTTAGTTGGAAGCCGGTTTTGCAAGTAAACTGTTGTATAGCCACCTCTGTCCAAAATGTTTTAGGTAGCTCCTTCTCATGCAACATGCATCTAGCCATCTCCATTACTGATATGTTTATCCTTTCATTAACCTCATTTTGTTGAGGAGTGTAAGGATTTGTTAATTGATGCTTAATCCCTACTTCTTCACCAAATTGATTGAATTTTGTTGATGTATATTCCTTCCCATTGTTTGATCTTAGAAATTGAATCTTGTAGCCACTTTGAGTTCCTACTATTTTCTTGAACTTCATAAATACTCCAGCTACTTCATGCTTGAATTTTAAGAAAAAAATCCAGCACATTCTTGTAAAATCATCTATGAATAGAACAAAGTAAAGACTACCTTGTAGTGATGGTGTTCTTTAAGGTCCTGCTACATCAGTGTGAATTAGCTGCAACTTTTGAGAGGCTCTCCAAGCTGATCTGGAAAAAGTCTTTTTGTTTTGTTTACTAAATTGACAAGCATTACAATTTGGCAAATTATCAGAAAATATTGGTACACCTGTTGACATGTTATTCTTCTTTATTTTTAACATTCTTTCAAGGTGACAATGACCAAGTCTCTTATGCCAGAGTTCTATGGGACTGAATTGAGTGTAATAGGCTGCCTGCTCCTCCTCTATTGGATCAAATGAGAAGCTTTTACCTCTCATTTTAATCCTTAGAACTTCCCGGCCAGCAATGTCATATATAAGGCAATGTTGATGTTAAAAAAGGAAACTTTAAATCCCTTTTCCATCAACTGACTTGCACTTAGCAAATTTTGTTCAATGCCAGGTACATAAAGAACATTTGAGATTGTTTTTGTATCTGTGCTCGTTGAAATTACTATGGTTCCTTTTCCTTTTGCAGAAATATAGCTACCATTTCCTATTCTGACCTTCGAGAATTTAGTGGGCTTCAAATCCTTGAATAGAGTTTACTCATATGTCATATGGATGGAACACTCACTGTCAATCAGCCAGCATTCTGAGTTACTCCTTGCTGGAAAACATGCTGCAGTAAAAGTATGATCTTCTTCATCTTGCTCAACAACTTGGGCATTGGCTTTATGCGATTGAAATTTGCTTCTACAAATTACAACTTCATGTCCATGCTGATGGCATTTACTGCACTTCGCGTCTGGTCTTTTCCAATATCTAAATGGTTGATGTCCCATTTTTCCGCAATGTTGACAGGGTGGATAATTTTTCTCCCTATCCTTGCCTTTGTTTGTGATGTTTTCGCTGCTTGTTGGTTGATTCTTCTTGAAGTTTTTCTTCTTACTAGTTCCAGCAACGTGATGCTTTACTGGTAAAGCACCTTTAACCACATGCTCTTGCCTCATAAGCCTCTATTGATCTTGGGCCTGCAAGGCATGTAGCACTTCCGCCAAAGTGATCTTGGATAGATCCTTTGTGTTCTCTAGGGTGATTATGGATGCCTTAAATCTTTCTAGGACTGTTACAAGGATATTTTTGATAATTCTGCAATCAGAAAAATTAGTGCCAAGTAATCTGACCTTCTTAGCAAGGCCAACTAATGTGTCTGAATATTCTTTAACTTTCTCAGACTCTTTCATCCTTTGAAGCTCAAATTCCCTCATCAAGTTCAACACTTGCATGCCTCGAATTCTATCATCTCTTGCATATTCTTCCTTTAGATAATCCCATATTGTTTTTTGTGTATTTAAAGTCATGGTTATAGTAAAAATGGTTGTCGAAACACCAATAAAGAGACACAATTTTGCCTTTGCTTTTAGGGTTTTTTTCTTCTAATGAAGTTTCATATGAGCCATGGTAGGATTGTCTGGCAACGGAAGTACTTCGAAATCTTCTTCAACAGCTTCCCAAAGATCCAAAGCCTCTAGGTAAGCTTCCCAATAATAATTCAAAATGAAATAGAAAACACCCATGTAACAAAACGGGGATAGGAAAACTGACTTCTCCTAATGTATAGTAGGAATCAACTTATTGACTTAGTCTTATTTGATAAATTGAAATAAATTAATACAGTTATAAAAAGCATAACTTTAACACTTCTATATGTCAAATATTATTGTTTTGGAATCTCGATAAGTTGTGATTAGACTTATCATTTAGTTAATTTTGCATGTATGCGTTTAGGATTCCGGTGCAGTTGGAAGAAAGAAGATTCACTCTGCATTCCTTACTCAGTGTCTGGTTCTTCTGAAAAGATCTTCGAAGCAAATCTATCGTGATATAAGCAATTACTGGTTACGTCTAAGTGTCTTTATAGCGATATCTGTAAGCTTGGGCTCTATTTTCTATAAAGTTGGTGCAAGTATGACATCTATTCAGGTAAGACTATTGAGAGAAAAATCTTGTTTTCGCTCTCAAAGAATATAAAATATAATTTATTTAATCCTAAGGTGATTACTTGTTTTTATGAATCAATTTGTTTAAGTTTGATGAAAATATAATTGATGTAGAAAGCTGATGTGGGTATGTGGTGATATTCTTTGTGCATGGTTCAGGAAAGAGGATCGCTGCTTTGTTTTTTCGTTTCGGTTCTGTCTTTCATGACACTTATAGGTGGATTCTCGCCGTTAATCGAGGAAATGAAGGTATGTAATTGATCCATATAACTTGGAAATTTGGCTGCATTTTACTCCTGAACTTGACTATGGATAAAACAAATTTTGATAGCACAGATTGTTACCTTTTACGTTGTCAGGTGTTAAAGAGAGAGAGATTGAATGGACATTATGGTATAACAGCTTTTCTGGTAGGGAGCACATTTTCTGCTGTTCCTTACACACTATTGATATCTATCATTCCGGGAGCTATCGTTAATTATCTTTCTGGACTGCACAAAGGATTAGAGAACTTTGTATACTTTTCTTCTGTCCTATTTGGTATTGTGATGTGGGTTGAGAGCCTGATGATGGTTGTTGGGAGTATTTTTCCAAATTTTGTTATGGGTGTGATCACTGCTGGTGGGGTTGAAGGACTGATGATTTTGACAAGTGGATTCTACAGGCTGCCTAATGATCTTCCGAAACCATTATGGAAATACCCTTTCTACCATGTTTCCTTCCTCAACTATGCTTTCCAAGGATTGTTAAAGAATGAATTTGAGGGATTAATGTTTCGTCCAGATGAGGATGGTGGCATAAGTCTTAGTGGTAGATATATTCTGTCAGAGACATGGCATGTGCAAATGGGTCACTCAAAGTGGGTTGATCTTGCTATCATGTTTGGTATGATTCTTCTCTACAGAGTTCTATTCTTGGTCATAACTAAATGCAAGGAGAAAACATGTTCGTGTTGGCACTAATGCTCCTCAAGCAAAAGGTTTCTCCAAAACCAACATCAATGATCTTTAGACAAGTGAAACGGAGAATTATGATGCTCAAAGTCATTACCAGTTTCTGTTAGAGATAACCAGTTAATATGAAAGTTATATTAGCACATCCGAATGTTAAGTAACACCTACATAAAGAATGAGAAAGAAATTGTAATATAAGTAATAAAATCTGATGGAGACGGAAAATGTGAAATCATAGATTTCAATTTCATATTTGAAAATGATTGCTTTCTGAAGTATTCCGTACATTTGTTAATAAAAGTATTTTTCTTTATGTTATTAAAGTTTATAAAGTACCTTACTTTAAATGAATGATAAATACAATTTGATGTTCCCCTCTATGGTTAGAAATAAGTTAAAGTTCATGCAAAATTGTAATTAAGCCTATTCGAAATTCACACTTAATTCAATTTTACAAGTCTAATAGAAATAAGTTACGATGATAATGCGGGATGACTAAACGGGTTCGTCCTCTAGATCATAAGAAAATGCGTGAGATAAGTTTTAATCTGATGGGTCGATTAGGCCGATTTGTATAACTCGCAGTCTCACTGATTAATGATGGGATGGACCTGAAAACAAAAATTCACTAGTAAAAAAATAGTTTTTTAAAGTGTCATATACATTTTAGTTTCGTAAAAATCGAAGCATATAAAAATGTAGAGACATTTTCATAGATATACCAAAGTTATATGTCTCGGTATCCTGAAAACCGAAACAGAAAAGGTCTATTGCCTCAATTATAGAGGCAACTAAGACATAATACCATGTAGAATCCACTTGCCCCTCCTGCAAGTCAGACTTTTTATCTAACACGTTTTCTGAAAAGGATCTATTGTCTCGGTTAATTATAGAGACAACCGAGAAATAATACCCTACAGAATCCACCTGCTCCTTCAGCAAGTCAAACTTTTCATCTGACACATTTTCTGAAAAGGGTCTATTACCTTGGTTATAAAGGCAACCAAGCCATAATACCCTGTAGAATCCACCTGTCCCTTCTACAAGTCACACTTTTCATTTAACATGTTTTATGAAAAAGGCCTACTATGTCGGTTAGGAGGGTAACCAAGGCATAAAATCCTGCAAAATCCCTCTACAACCACTTATATACTCTGACATAGCTCAAAAGAGGACCTACTGCTTCGGTTTTACGTAGGACTGAGGCAATATATCTTGCCAGACACTTGCAACTCATGGAACTGAACGTTCCACATTCATTTTAACAACTAATAATGCCTTGGTTCTCTGACCAACCGAGGCAAAAGACCCTAGGTAGCTCTGAAATATCAGAAACTAAACGTTCCAACCCCATTAACGTCAACCCCGACATCCTCGGCTCTCCAGGATCGATGCCATATGTTGTTTCTACCTCGCTTTTACCGCGAACCGAGACCTATAGTTTAAGACATATTTTCAAAATTGTCATTTTCTAAAAGATATAGGCATCAATTGCCATAAAAACCAGTGCGGTATGGTGCTTATTGCTTTGATTTTCTACTTAATCGAGGTAATATCATTTTTCAGATTCACAATTCCAAAAACGTAAAAAGGGTTTCATTTACGCGGATAATTTTCTTCTTTATCGCGACTACATTGTTACTCTTCTCCCTTGCACCTAAGCTTCCTTTCTTCTTACTTTCGCTGCCTCCAACGCCGATCGTCGACGTCGCCGCCACTTTTTGTTGTTGCTGCCACGGTTTCTGCTTTTTTCGCCAACACCATTGTTCGTCCAGTTTTATCTGTGCTTTGATAGTAAACCAATTTGAGATTGATATAATTGTTATTTGTTGATAAGAATCCATGGGCAGAGGGGGGTTTGGCCATATATGAATTAGGGATATACAAATTTAGGGGAATAGAATTTTGAATTGTTTGTGTTAAATTGGTTGATAATGTAAATTTATTTATAATGTAAATTGGTGTATATTTTTTAATTAGGGATATAGAAATTAGGATAATAGAATTTTTAAATTTTTGTGTTAAATTGGTTGATAATGTAAATTGGTGTAGATATTTGAATTAGGGATATAGAAATTAGGGAATATAATTTTGAATTATTTGTATTAAATTGGTTTATATAGTGATGAAATAAACTTTAGGAATCATGATAGTAATTAATGTGTTGAAATTGCTTTTTCTCAAGATATTGCATTTTTGTGGTGAGGTTGTATAGCTTCTTAAACACGAACATTCTCCTAAGTTGATCAACTTTAACACACTCTCAGGTTCCTATTCTTAAAATATTCCTTTTAATATGGACATGTAATTATTTGTTTGCTTGAATATATTGTTTGCTTGAATATATTGTATGTTGCATATGTTATTATTTACTTTGTTGAATATATTGTTGTGAATTAACCTTAGTTTTTCATTTGAGATTCAATACAAAAATTATGTACTATCTCCACATTTTTTTCACTAAATGTACTTTTTACAAATGAATAGAGATAGTAATAATAATTTACATGTATTGAATCTTGAATTGTCCGGTTAGATAGTTTAAGAAGAGTAATAATTTTGGTTTTATTAAATTTTTCTGTCTCTATAGTTTAGAATTCATATACACTAATTGAAATCATTGTGTCTTATGCAGAGATCCAATTCTACTACTTCAATTCTAGAGAAGTCCCTTAAATCCATAAGGAAAGCACATGCAAAACATGTAATTCAACTCTATAATAGTATGTAGATATTAGTTATAGTAAGTTGTACATTAGCATATTTATGATTAGGTTAACTTTGTACATTGGTTTGATTTATGCTTCTAATTTAATTTATGATTATAATTCTATGTACATTGAATTGATTTATGATTTATTATAATTTTCATTGTGAATATGCTTTTGGACTATTATGGACTGTTCTGGACAATTTTAAAATATGCAAGTCTACTTTTGTATTTGGGATTGTTGCAGAAACAAACATGTCTTTAAAAAAACAGTATAATACGCCTCAGTTGTGACCACAACCGAAGCAGAAAACCCTTTATGGCATCGGCTCAGGCCATAACCGAGGTAGAAAGGCTGACGAAATAAAAACGAAAAAAAGAAAAAAACACCTATACTTCCTTTGTTCAACCACAACCGAGGTAGAAAATTGACCTCTACTACCTTGGTTATCCAGGAACCAAGGCTAAAACTCTGGCAAAACAAAAATAAAAAAAAGGAAAACCTACTACTACCTCGGTTGAGTTTGAACGAGGCAAAATCTTACACCTTTTTTTCTAGATTCAAAATCGAGGCAAAAAGCCAACCACTTTCTACCTCGCCTGTATATGCCTCGGTTCTAGAAATGCTAGAGATAGGCGAAAAGAACCATTATTGTTTCCCTTTATTGCACTAGATATTATCATATTGTAAGAACTCTGAAACTCCCTTTTCATATTCTTGATTGATGCGACGTTCATTCATCCAGTTTCGATCCATACCATGTTCATAACAAACTTCACCAAACTCAAATTTTTAACTCTCACAAGGATAGGCCCTACCCATTCATAAAATTTATTTTTCATAATTCCTATCACACATACAAAGAAGTCTAACATGATAAATTTGATAAAATTTTGGCAGCATTTCACATTGGTCACGAAATGAAAGTGGTCACTGATGACCACAACCAAATATGCATCCAAAAAACAATACAAATAATATCAAGCAAAATTTTATCAAACTTATCTATAAACTTCAATGTACATGTTATAGCAAATTATTAAAAATAATTTTCTCAAACTGTCTGATCGGACAATTTGAAACTCAATACAAAAGATTAAAAGTTTAATCGTTTGTGTTAAATCTAAACGGGAACTAAGTTTTACTCAATGATTTCATACTACAAATATAGTCACAATTTAATCGACAATAAATTGTGAAAATTCAATCTAAAAAGTTTACCTAACATGAAAATCATAATTAACACATCAAACTTAATCAAACATACATACTCAAGAGACAATGTGTAACACAAAAACTAAAAATCACATCTCCAATAAACAATATCCAATAACTAAAAATCACATCTCAACTAACCAATAACCAATTACTTCTCAAAACTAAAAATCACATATTCAATAACTAGTAACCAATAACCAAAAAAACTAACCTTCTTGGAGGGGTCGAAAATATTTATCAATGTAAGAATGGAGGAGGGAACTCGTTTTCAAGCAATGGAGATTGGGCACTCAATGTTGTCGCCAAGGTCCGTCAACTCGCGAACAAAACTGCATCATAAGCCAAAATTAATCTTTGAAAACAAAATTTAATCAGTGCAAATGAAATTTAATCAATACAAACAAAAGTTAATCAATGCAAACTAAATTAATGGAAGAAAATTAATCAAACATTCCAGGAGCAGCAATGGCGAACTAGAACGAAGTGAAAACCCAAACGAAAACACAAGAAAGCGAGGTTTGCATTCTGAATTTTTGGGGTTTAACAGGACATTTGAAGTCGACCCCTCCCCTGCCCTGACGTTTAAATGCTATAAGACGTTGGCCCCCCTCCACAGTTGACGTCTAATTGGTTAAAAAAAATCCATATTGACACCATGTTTGTGTGTTTTCGCATGTTATTGATGTATGGGGAAGGGGATCTAATGTCTAATGTGTATTAAATGTCAACCCCTACTATGTCTAACATTTAATTACTAAAAAAGTGATGTTTCAGTTCTAGAGAGTTTCACGTCTAGTCTAAGGAGAGTTGACATCTTAATATGTATAGATGTAACAGTATGTATTCAATATATATATATATATATATATATATATATATATATATATATATATCAGTGGCCAACACAATAGCAGGACAGTGTTTGTTTAATAAAGTTTCTGTATGAAGTAATAAAAGCATGAAAAATGCCACTAAGCAGCAAACCACCCAGCCACGTGCAGTCCAAAATCCACCTGAATCAGAGAATGACAAAGCTAAGAGTGGAGAGTGATAAAGTAGAGAAATTTTATCAAAGGAAGAATTTTCAAGAAGAGGAATCTTACCCAAATCATGCATTCTCTCACAGTTGAAAATCCTTTAAAAGCATATTTGGTTTTCGGTGCCTCATGCTTTTTCTTCCTTCTTTAATTTCCTTATCACCATCCACGTGTCCCTTGCCCAGCTCCACGTGTCTCTTCTCCCTAACCCATTTTCTCTCGTTTTTATTTGTTACATTACCCTTTCTTTCAAAATCAACCTTGTCCTCAAGGTTGAACGCAGGATAATGCTGCTTAATGAAGATGACATTTTTCCACGTACCTTCATTATGTTCTGATAGTTCCCATTGAATCAACAATTCTTGCACTTCTATACATTTTTGGAGGATGGTTATGGCCTCCCGAACTTGTTGAGGCTGAACAATAGGGCCAATCTCAGTTGTGGTAAGAGGTAATGGGAAATATTGTTGTTCTTGGTTGTCGTAAAACTTCTTGAGTGATGAAATATGGAAAAAGGAATGTATATGAGCTGATTCTGGTAATTCCAACTTGTAAGCCACCGGACCAATACGTTGCACCACCTTAAAAGGGCCAAAAAATTGCATTCCCAACTTATGATTCTTTCGAAGGGAAAGAGAGTGTTTCCTATAAGGTTATAATTTCACCAATGCTAAATCACCCATTGTTAGCTAAATGTCTTTCCTCTTCTTATCAACTTGGAACTTCATATAATTCTAGGCTTTGAATAAGTTATCCTTAAGTTGTTGCAGAAGTTTGTCTCTTTGGATTAAGGTTTCTTGCAGAGATGGAAGATCCTTAGAATGAATCTGATAAGTGTTGACCGAAGGGGCTTCTCTACCAAACATAGCCTTGAAAGGGCTCATTGCAATAATGTGATGAAATGAGAAATTATACCAATATTGTGCCCAGGATAACATTGGATACCACGACCTAGGATTCCCATAACCGAGAGTCATGTTAAGGACCTCAGTGTGCCCATCACTTTGTGGGTGATAACAACTCATAGCTAAAAGTGGTGCCCTGTGCTTTGAACAATTGTTTCCAAAAAGAGCTAATAAAAACTTTGTCTTGATTAGAGATAATAGATTTAGGAAAGCCATTGATGAATGCATCTGCTATTATTTTGCTGTTAAACTCAGCTTTCAAAGCAATAAAGTGACCAAATTTGGAGAGACGATCTACCACCACCATAATTGTAGCATAGCCATGAGAAGAAGGTAGATTAGTAATGAAGTCCATTGCAATGTCCTCCAATATTTGTTTAGGGACAGGTAATGGTTGTAGTAAACCAACATGCAAAGCCTGATCAATCTTAGCTTGTTGACAAATGCTACAATTTTTTATGTAGGTTTTAATATCCTTCTACATTTTAGGCCAATAAAAATGAGTGCAAATTCTCGCAATAGTATTTGTTATATCAAGAAAGAGCCTTCGGGAATCATCAGCTTCCTTTTCCTAAATACTAACCCATCCTTAATTTCATACTTAGGAACTGGTGAATTGGCATTCTGACCTGCTGGCACTCAAGCGCCCGCAAAAAGGGGCGCCCGAGCCTGACTTCAGCAAAATTCTGGTTCTTCATTTTTTGCTGTTTTTCTTGTTTTTCGTGGTTTCTAGTGCCTTCATTTGATGCAAAGACTTCTTCCAATTACATTAAACACATAAAAGCAAGGATTAGTGAACAAAATATCTCATTAAAGCTTGGGGTGCAACCACTTAACAAACTAAAAGAAAACTAGGATTTACAAGGTAAAAAGTAAAGAAGGGGTTCACATTTTCTCTTGATTCATCACTGAAATCATGGTAAAATATGACATTATCAACTCCCCCAAACTTAAAACCTTGCTTGTCCTCAAGCAAAAGGTATCTGGCTATAACACAAAAAAAAATATTTTCACAGACTCAGCAGAATCCACAACACTTGCTTAGCATGAGATGACTAGAAATGTGTAACAAATTAGTCTTCCATTGTGTTGCTTATCAAACATTCGATCAATCAAATGCCACATTTTAAAAGAGATCAACAATCATGGCAAAATGCTTTACTGAAGGATGTAGAACCAATCCTCACCCAAGGTAATGTTTCACTCTACTGCACCGGTGTATAAGGGTGTGTGTCTATCACTCTACTATCATAATGTCACACAACTCAGCTTTGCCATTCATTTCAACCAAATTAAACACATTCACAAACAAGTTAACATCACAAGGACTTTCATTGGCTTGTATTCAGGTTGGGCTAAGAAAGAAACATGGTTTTTCTGGATAACAAAGCACCTTGAGGTGAGAGATCAAACAATCCAAATCATGCACAAAAGTTTCTCTTTTGCTTCACTTAAATTACAACCACATTTTGACTTATATCCCAACTTTCTTTCATTCAATTCTTTTTCTTTATCTTTTTCTTTCTTCTTTTTCCTCATTTTTCTATTTTTTTTTCACTTACAAAACAAACTCTCCCAACTTTAAACCATCCTCCTGCAGCAAACATGAATAATCTATTCAGCTCAAGGTAGAGAAATCAGGGATTTTTCATTAGGTTTGAGGTTCAAAGAGGGAAAAATATCTTTCATTAGGGTCCAACAGGTTTGTATTGGCTTCTTTGAGGTAGAAGAAAAACATGGCCTTGATCATGTGTGACAAGCAAGCAAATGATTCAAACAAGAGAAACTAAAGCAAAGTCAGTTGTGATCTAAGATGACAGTATTCACAAGAAAAATTTAAGGCACAACATCTCACAAAGTTAACTCAAGGTTCCACAGGCATCATCAAGCAACTACCATAAATACTGATCGTAGTTAAAGATAAGGCATTCTCATACATTTCATGACGAAAACAACACAATTTGAACTAACTTGATCCATCTCAAACATCATTTCCAATTCAAGCATTAGCATCATGGATCAACATAGTCTATCAAGCCAGATAACTCAACCAAAACATCCAAGTTGAGACGCAAAATGTTCATGAAATCCTAAGCTAGCAACACTAAATTTCAACTAAGTTCAGTAATTAAACTAGAAAACAAAACAAAAGAAAGCAATATAATAGGTTCTGTGAAACTCAAGATGTGCTCTAATCACTCATATCTGCATCCTCATCCGCATCATCCTCATCATCAGCTTCCTCCTGCTCATCATCATCAGCTGTTGCACCATGTGAGCTGGCTCCACCTCCCCCGGTAGAATAGGGCTGGTCCCCAGGCCATGCTACTCGAGAAACATACTCGGCGGGTGTGATGAGGCTAGGGTGAGAGGAGGCAAACACCTGACGCAGCATGTCCGCTTGAACCAGACCAATCCGATTAACGGCCTCGAACTTAACATCAATTAAGGCCAACTTCATGTCTAACATCTGGTAAGGATCAGCTGGAGGGCGAGTAGGATGAGAGCGACGATGGAGCCTAGGTGACTGGGGTGGTGGAATGACGACGTCTTCCTCATCAAGACAATATTTTTCAAAGTAAGCCAAATCAATTGCTTTGCGGGGTACCTCAAATGGAGGGGTGGAGATGTCGACACCTGCCAGCTCACACAACTGGGTGATCAATGATGGGTGCCCTAGCGGAGATTTCACATTAGTGGGATGAGCACAAGTGGTTATTTCATTTGAAATGAATCTGCCCAAATCAACAGATCTCCCAGTGATGATGCAGAATAAAAGAACAACATGGTTAGCACCGATGTCCGAGACGTGAGAGCATGGAGAAATGTTGGCATGAATCACATACATCAAAAGCTTACTCAGGGAAGTGAGGAAGGAACATTTGATGTGAAGTGGTTGTTCTTGCCTGTGTCTTTGAAATGTGTCCCCTGGAATACAAAGTGTTTGCTCAATTTCCTCATAATTAATGACACCTTCCTTCAGCCGACTGTAATCACACTAGTCATCAGCCCCTCGCCAAACTGTATTCAAAAAACTGTTGATGGTGTCTGCGTCAAAAGGAATGTGTTTGCCACGCACATAACTCATGAAAGGATCAGCATCCTGAGAGTACATCCTGGCGTTAGCATAAAATTCCCTAACCACAACAATGTTGACAGGGGCTGGATAAGTGGCTAGGGTGCCTCAATGTCTCCTCCCAATCTCAGCTTGAAACAGTGGTACATCGTTTGGTAACAAAACAACCTTCCTCTCCATAAGAAATTTTCTATTCTGTACAGTGGAAAAGTTCTTTCGGTGCTCTTTGGTGAGGAAGAGATGAGAGTGACTTTGTTCTTTTCTCTTGTGCCCTCTTTCAGAATTAGCAGCAATAGTTTTGATTCGTTTGGGGCCCGATGAAGATGTCATTTGTTGCATAAACAAAGTGAAGGCAAGGTTTGCAATTGTGATCAATTAAAGGTGAGAGGCATGAGAAACAAGCATTTCAATATGGTACACAACCAAGACAACACAGAGCAGAAAACACAGTGTATAAGAAAGCAAAAGCATGAGAATACACTGGAACAAGAAAAATTGAAAACATAATTGAAAATCACAGTAGCTTGCAATTTCTGGTGCAGTGTGCACGCGCCCGGGCGCCCCTCTAAATAGGCGCTTGAGCACGATTGTCAAGTGGGACAGCCCAATTGCAAGCCACTTCTGGTGTGGCTGTCGCGCGCCCGGGCGCCCCTCAAAATAGGGCGCTTGAGCGCGAATGTCTGCAGAAGATTCTACAGGTTCTGTGGCTTGCCCACTTCTCTGCTCACCCAAAATTAGGGTTTTATATCCTCAGTTCAAATTATGGTAGAGAAATTTGACTCAGAAATTCAATCCAAAACAATAAAACATACATTTTGTGTACCTAAAAAAGAACTGAATAAAAATGAACACCCTTGAACCTAATTGACAGAACAAAGCACGAATCACAGAAAGCAATGCAACCAAGCATATTAGACACTCATCAAACATAACAAACCTAACCCAAAATGAAATAAAACTAGGAGAACAAAATGCCTACTAGTTGGGGTGAGAAACGCAACTAATGGAGAGAACGAGGAGATGATTGAAAGTGGCGATGCCTACAGCTCGCGGCCCTTGGAGGATTTGGGCAAATAGGGATGATGTAGCAATGGGGGATTGGGAGAATATTGGACTGAGGTGAGGATGGACAGAGGTTGTGTTGCAGCAGCAGCGATTCGTCCTCCTTGCACAAGAGTGTTGAGGTTTAGTGGATGGTGAGTGTAATAGGATGAAGGAGTGAAAGATGAAAAAATGGGTTTTGGGCGGCTTGAGCGTGAAGAGAGGCGCGAATGGGAGATGTGAAATGAGAGAGATTAGGGTTACAAGAAGGGAATTGGGCCAAGGTTGCAGATTTAACTCTGCAGGTAGCGCGCCTGGACGCCCCTGGGAGAAGGGCGCTTGAGCACCATCCCAGAGCTCAGTTCTGCAGAAAATTAGCAACTGTGTTGCACGTCGCGCGCCCGGGCGCCCCTAGGAGGAGGGCTCTTGAGCGCCATACCAGAACTTGGTTCTGCAAAAATTTTGGCAACTCAACATGCTCTTTTTGAAATTTGATGATTCTTGAAGCTTAATTCAATCCAGATTGCTATGTTATGGTCATTCAAACTTGGTCAAATCCAGAGAGAGTGGAATTGAGTGCTAGAATGGGAATTAAGTGCACACTTCTTAGCTTTTTAAAGTATATTTCAAAGGAGAAATTTAGGCATGCATAGTAACATTCTGAAAACTAGCAGTCCAGAATAGACCAAACAGTTTCAAAGACCTCAAAACAACCCAATTCACAACAACATTTAACCATTGCATCAATGCAGCTATTCACACCCTACTAACTAAAAATGAAAAACCACATAATTTCAACTCAAAACCACATAGTCTTGAACAACCAAACAGCACTCAAAACACATCAAACCACTTTCACACAATCAAAACAAATTCAAACAACAAAATCACACACAAGAAAGGTTAGAAAGCTGGGTTGCCTCCTAGTAAGCGCTTCTTTAACGTCACGAGCCTGACACCGTTATGCTCAAGGGTCAGAAAGATGGATAATTGTGGTGAGACGTTGAATCTCACCACCCAAGTAGTGTTTCAAACGCTGACCATTTACCACCCAACTTCTTTCTGGATCATCTGAGGAAGGATCAACCAATTCAATGGCTCCATGAGGTTTTACTTCCTTGATGGTGAAAGGTCCAGACCACTTTGACTTCAACTTGCCTTGAAGGATCTTGAATCTAGAATTGAAGAGAAGAACTTTTTGACCAGATTGAAAGTCTCTCTTGAGAATCTTCTTGTCATGATACACTTTGACCCTTTCCTTGTAGTTCTTGGAGTTGTCATAAGCTGTTAGTCTTATCTCTTCCAACTCTTGAAGCTGTAACTTCCTCTTCTCGGCAGACAAGGTAGGATCAAAGTTTAGAAACTTCAAAGCCTAGTAAGCTTTATGTTCCATCTCCACTGGCAAATGACAAGCTTTACCATAGACTAGCTGAAATGGAGTCATTCTCACTGGTGCCTTCAATGCAGTCCTGTAGGCCCATAAAGCATCATCCAACTTTGCTGACCAATCTTTTCTTGAAGAAGAAACTGTTTTCTCAAGAATTCTCTTAATCTCTCTATTGGAAACCTCGGCTTGGTCGTTGGTCTGAGGATGGTATGGGGAAGCAACCTTGTGCCTCACTTCATAATGCTTTAGTAACTTTTCAAGTTGAGAGTTGCAGAAGTGAGATCCACCATCACTAATCAGAATTCTGGGCACCCCAAACCTTGAGAAAATGTTCCTTTTTAGGAATTTGATGACAGTGTTGGCATCATTCTTTTGGCATGTTGCTGCCTCCACCCACTTGCTGACATAGTCCACTGCAACCAGAATGTACTCATTACTATATGAAGAGGGTAGGGGACCAACAAAATCAATTTCCCAACAATCAAAGACCTCAACTTCAAGAATATTTTGCAGTGGCATCTCATGCCTTCTTGAGATGGTACCGACTCTTTGGCACTTATCACAACTCTTTGCATGAGCATAAGCATCTTTGAAAATTGTAGGCCAATAGAATCCAGATTGCAAAACCTAGGCAACTGTTCTTTCACCATTAAAGTGTCCACCATATGGCGAGTTATGACAATGCCATAAGATGTCTGCTGCTTCTTCTGCAGTAACACAACGCCTCAACAAACCATCAACACCTAATTTGAAGAGATAAGGATCATCCCAGACAAATTGGTTAATATCATTTAAAAATTTCTTCTTTTGTTGCCATGAAAGATCATCTGGGAGAATCCCTGCAGCCTTGAAATTGGCTATGTCTGCAAACCAGGGCCTCTGTTGCACCATCATCAAATTCTCATCACAAAACTCTTCACGAATTTCTCTCTCTTTAGTGGTAACTTCTTCATTAACAAGCCTGGAGAGATGGTCAACAATGACATTTTCACTTCCTTTTTTATCTCGGATCTCTAAATCAAACTCTTGTAGCAGAAGAACCCATCTTATCAATCTTGGTTTAGAGTCCGGCTTGGTCAACAAGTATTTAATTGCAGCATGGTCAGTGTAAATGATGACTTTGGAACCAATGAGATAAGGTCTGAACTTCTCCAAAGCATACACTATTGCTAGAAATTCTTTCTTAGTTATGGCATAATTGAGTTGAGCTCCATTTAGGACTTTACTGGCATAGTAAATGGCATGAAAGACCTTTACTCTCTTTTGGCCAAGGACAGCACCTATGGCATAGTCACTGGCGTGACACATCAATTCAAACTCTTGTTCCCAATTTGGGCCAATGATCACTGGTGCAGATATTAGTTTGTCCTTCAAAATCCTGAATGCATTTAAACACTCATCATCTAACACAAAAGTAGTGTCCTTTACCAGAAGGCTGCATAATGGCTTAGCAATCTTGCAAAAGTCTTTGATAAATCTTCTATAAAAACCAGCATGCCCAAGAAAGCTTCTTATCCCTTTCACATTTGTCGGTGGAGGAAACTTTTCAATGGCTTCCACTTTAGCTTTGTCAACTTCAATTCCCTTGGATAAAATTTTATGACCCAGCACAATACCTTCAGTTACCATGAAATGACATTTTTCCCAGTTGAGAATAAGGTTTGTCTGAATGCATCTTTCAAGAACGATCTCAAGATTTGACAAGCATAAGTTGAATGAACTTCCAAACACCGAAAAATCATCCATAAAGACCTCAATGCATTTTTCAATCAAATCGGAGAAGACAGCCTGCATACATCTTTGAAATGTTGTTAGAGCATTGCATAGTCCAAATGGCATTTTTCTATAAGCAAAAACACCGAATGGACAAGTAAAAGTCGTCTTCTCTTGGTCTTGTGGATCCACAACAATTTGGTTATATCCAGAATAACCATCAAGAAAGCAATAGAAAGCTTGGCCTGCTAGCCTCTCCAACATCTGATCCATGAAAGGAAGGGGAAAATGATCCTTCCTTGTGGCTTTGTTCAGCTTTCTATAGTCTATGCACATCCTCCATCCAGTTATAGTCCTTGTGGGTATGAGTTCATTCTTATCATTACAAACAACTGTCATCCCACCTTTCTTTGGGACCACTTGTACTGGACTCATCCAGGCACTGTCAGAAATTGGGTATATGATTCCAGCCTCAAGTAGCTTCAAAACCTCTTTTCTCACTTCTTCCTTCATCACAGGGTTCAATCTTCTCTAAGGTTGAGCTACTGGCTTGAAGTCCTCCTCCATGAATATCTTGTGCATGCAGTATGAAGGGCTTATTCCCTTGAGATCAGATATTATCCACCCAAGAGCTCCCTTGTTAGCTTTGAGAACTTCAATCAATTTTGCTTCTTTAGTGAAAGATAGAGAATTGCTGATGATTACAGGTTTGTTACCACCCTCTTCTAGAAACACATACTTCAAGTGTGGGGGTAACATTTTTAACTCAAGTTTTCCATCTTTGACTTTCTCCTTAGCCTTTAAATCTTCGATCTTCACTTCATGAGGAGGGATTTCCTTCAAAGTATCCAAGTTAGTCAGACGTTCATCAATCAATTTTTCTTCTTCTTCATTGAGAGCTTCACAAGCATCAATAAGGGTCTTCTCTAGGGGGGATGAAATGTAAGCCACATTCTCAGTATTTGAACATACTTCATCCAAAGCATCAATCTGAAAGCATGCTTCATCATCATTTGGGTGAGACATAGCTTCAAAAACATTGAAGTTCACTTCTTCATTTTGTACTCTCACCTTGAGTTTACCATTACCAACATCAATTAACACTCTTGCAGTCTTCATAAATGGTCTCCCAAGAATGAGAGGAACTTCCGTATCCTCCTCCATCTTTATTATAACAAAATCCACAGGGAAGAGAAATTTGTCAACCTTGACTAGCACATCTTCCACCACTCCATGAGGGTATTTAATGGATCTATCAGCAAGTTGGAGAGTCATACGAGTAGGCTTCAATTCCAACTCTCCTATCTTCTTAAACATCGAGAGAGGCATAAGATTGATGCTTGCTCCCAAATCAATTAGAGCCTTCCCAATAGCTAACTTCCCAATGGTGCATGGGATAGTAAAACTACCAGGATCTTTAAATTTCGGTGGGAGAAGCTTTTGAATGATGGCACTACAGTTGCCTTGAACTTCAATGGTTTCAACTTTAATGTATTTCTTTTTTTTTTTGTGAGTAGCTCCTTCATGAACCGAGCATAGGTTGGAATCTGTTGTAGAGCTTCAGAAAGGGCATCTTTATCTCAAGCTTTTTAAATATATCAATAAAGCGCTCAAATTGCTTCTCTTTTTCTTTTCTTGTATACACCTTTGGATAGGGAAGGTGTTTCACTACTTCTTTTTCTTTTTGCTTTTTCTCATTTTCAAGACTTTTATTCACTTCCTCTTCTTCTTCTCTCACAATCTCTTCATTCATTCCTCTTTCTTCTTGATTTTCTTCTTCTACCATCTCTTTCTCATCATTTTTCTTTTTACTCTCTTCTTTTCAACTAACACTTTACCACTTCTTGTGGTAATGACTTTGCACTCTTCCTTTGGATTGGCCTCAGTATTAGTAGAAAATTGTCCACTTTGTTGATTTGCCAACTGCTTGGCCAACTGACCAACTTGCATTTCCAAATTCTTTATAGATGCATCAGTATTCTTTTAGTTTTGGATGGACTGCTGCATGAACATTTGCAATGTTTCTTCTAGTTTTGTATTCCTATCATTCTGAGATGAGTATTGATGAGCAGGTTGATAAGAATTTCTTCTACCAGAAGCTCCTTGTGCTTGTCTCCACCCTTGGTTGGAAGGATTAGGAAAGGTGTTGTTGAAGAAATTTTGTCTTCCTTGGTTCCCCATATAGTTAATTTCTTCAGATTGGGAACCACTAGGAACTTGGCAATGGCCATTAGGATGATTATCTCCACAGAAATCACATCTTATAACTTGATGATGTGGTTGAGCTTGGCTTTGCATTGCTTGCAACTGCTAAGGTAACTTGGCCATATTTTGGGTTAGGAGCTCCATCTGTTGAGCAAGAAGCTTGTTTTGGGCAAGTATAGCATCTTGAGCATGAAGTTCATAAACTCCTTTTTTCTGTACTTTAGTCCTCCCATGTTGACTCCGCATATCAGTGGAAGCCATGTTTTCAATAACAGCAATGGCTTCATCAGCAGTTTTGAATAGAACTGACCCACCAAAAGATGCATCAAGTATCATCTTAGTATGAGGTTGCAATCCATTGCAGTAGGTTTGCACCTGCATCTCCAAGCTAAAGCCATGACTGGGACACTTCCTCAATAAAGCTTTGAATCTTTCCCAGGCTTCACACAATGGTTCATCTACTCCTTGAACAAAAGTAGCAATTGCAACTTTTATCTCTGTGCTCTTTGATGGTGGAAAGAAGCGAGCAAGAAATTTGTGTCCCACATCCTCCCAACTAGTCAAACTTTAATTAGGCTGTAACTTAAGCCAAGCCTTTGCTTTTCCATTTAGAGAAAATGGGAAGAGTCTCATATACAATGCTTCTTCCTCCTCCCCCACTACACCCACAGAGCCACACAACTCATAGAAAGTGACCAAATGAGCATGAGGGTCTTCATTATCCATGCCAGAGAATTGATTAAAACTCATGTGCTGGGTAGAGCTGACTTCATTTCTGCAAGTTTATCACTCATAGTGGGCCTCACAATGCTTGAGAAATTTCTCGGGCTAGTGTAAGCAATGGAGTCCCCTATGGTTCTTCGTGGAGGCGGTCATGTACCATCCATCTCGTTTACAACAGAAGTATCAAGAAGATCAATAGGTTGATCGTTGAGAGAAGTCGAAGATTCAGGGCTAACTTGTTGACTAATAGCTCATCGTCTCCTAGTGTCACTGTTGTTTCTACGAGCTGTTTTCTCGATCTCAGGGTCGACAAGGAGTGGTTCAGATGACACAATCCTCCTTGTACGGATAGTTCCCTCCATACACTAGAGAACAACCAAACTCGAGCCACAAGTTAGCTCCAAAAATTTGAAAATAGTAATTACAATAAAACAGAAAATTATACACAAAAGAATAAAGTCTAAATCAGTTAAAAATCACACAAAAGTCTATTTTGAACACCGAGTCCCCAGCAGCGGCGCCAAAAACTTGTTAGCTCTTTGGCAAGTGTACCAAATTGTCTAAAGTAATAAACCGGTAAGACCGGAAATCGTTTCCCAAGAGACTCGTGTAACTAGACAATCGTATAATTTCTAACTAACCTAGACTAAAGAATATTTCCATAATTTGAGTTTTGGTGAAATTAAAGTAACTATAAAACATAAATGATAAAAGTGATCTTAAGCACTCAAACACTTTGAAATGGAGAGATTAGAAATGCAATGGAATGATATTGTTGGGGGTATGCTTTCACCGACTTCACTCTTATGTAAATAAAATTACTTCCTCTTCATTAAATTGTCAAAGTCAATCTACTAAATTACTCAAACCCCAATCCCTTGGTAGAAAGAGTCTAGACTTCCTTATTAAGCTCCAATCCCTTGGAAAACCTAACAATTAGTTCCGCATTAAGAGATGAGATTTTAAGACAACCAAAGGGCCTAGTTCTATCCCTAGATACTATTTCCTTTAGGTGTTTAACCCAAGTCCGGATTTACCCAACATTTCCCAATATTAAGCAACCCTAAAATCATGTTATGAGTAGCTATTTCACAACAAGCATTAAGAGAAGAAATCAAACACTAGCAATCAATGAAAGAGGCATATTTTCATTCAAAAAAAATGATTTACATAAAAGTTCAGTGGCTACAACAATCCCCCAACAACAATCAAACTAGCTCTCCATAAATGGAGAGCTTGAGCTTACAACAATGGTGGAAATGGAAGAAGAAAGGAGACCCAAGGATGAAGAAGGAGTGTTCCCACAGTTCAAAGCTGCCTCCAAGAGCTCCCAATAAGAGAAAATGCGTCTGGGTAGCAAAAGATCCAAAACTCTTCGCGTTTCTCTATGAAATAGGGCAAATCTGCCCTGTCAGCAAAGTGGCGCTCAAGCGCCCCCAAAAAGGGGCGCTCAGGCGCGCGACTGTCAAACTCAGGAACTGGTGCATTGGCATTCTGACCTGCTAGCACTCAAGCGCCCGCAAAAAGCGGCGCCCGAGCCTGACTTCAGCAAAATTCTGGTTCTTCATTTTTGCTGTTTTTCTTATTTTTCGTGGTTTCCAGTGCCTTCATTTGATGCAAAGACTTCTTCCAATTACATTAAACACATAAAAGCAAGGATTAGTGAACAAAATATCTCATTAAAGCTTGGGGTGTAACCACTTAACAAACTAAAAGAAAACTAGGATTTACAAGGTAAAAAGTAAAGAAGGGGTTGACATTTTCTCTTGATTCATCACTGAAATCATGGTAAAAGTGACATTATCATGGATCAGTGTTCTTGTGATGGATGTACGCAATGGAGCGATACATGAAAATATTGAAAGGGTACGTCAAGAACCAATATCGTCCTGAAACATCAATTGTTGAAAGATATATTGCAGAGGAAGCTATTGAGTTCTGTACAGAATACATATCAGATATTGAAGCTGTAGGGGTACCTAAAACTCGCCACCATGGAAGAATTGCTGGTAAAGGTACTCGAAGCGCAAAAGTGGTGACATTGGCACGACATGAAGTTATCCTAGCACATTTTTATATCTTGAATAACACTGATATTGTCCAACCCTACCTAAGTGCTCACAAAGACATTGTAAAGAGAGATAATCCACGGATGCCTGAGAAGTGGTTGATTAATGAGCATAACAAGACTTTCTTAAAGTGGTTCAAAGAAAAAGTTCATAATGATAATACAAGTTGTGATACATTGAAATGGTTAGCATGTGAGCCAAACTTTGATGTTATATGTTGGAGTGGATATGATATTAATAATTGTTCATTTTATACAAAATCTGAAGATGATAAAAGTACTATGCAAAATAGTGGAGTTATGGTTGTGGCTGAATCAATGCATTTTTCTAGCTCAAAGGATAAACATCCTATTATGGCTTCAATGTGTTACTTTGGTGTAATTGAAGATATATGGATGATTGATTATACAAGTTTCAGAGTTCCTGTTTTTAAATGTAAATGGGTTGATAGTAATAATGGTGTTAAAACTGATGATTTGGGTTTTACATTGGTTGATTTACATAAGGCCAAATATACAGATGAGCCATTCATCATGGCATCTCAAGCAAAACAAGTTTTTTATGTCAATGATCCTTCTAACAAAAAATGGTCAATTGTTCTCCAAGGAAGAACCACACATGGTACTCATCCAAATGACGATTCAACACTTGATATTTATGAGACACCATCTTTCTCCACAAATATACCAACATTAGATGTTGATACTGAAGTTGATGATGTCCATGCCACACGTGATGACCATCACGAAGGGTTATGGGATAATATTCCAACATATAACATCAAGAAGGGTCTGTTAAACTTTATGGATTTAGGTCACTTGCTATCTCATTCATCCTTCCTAGTAACCAAGGTTTTTGCTTTCTTTCCCTTACTTTGGATTATGGGTCTAAAACCTTAGTTGTGGTTTCTTTCTGCTCCCAAATCATAAATAATGCTCAAAATTATTTTCTACAATTAGTTCCATAGTATTTGGTTGTGCTTACTTTTTCTTTCCGAGGCAAGACAGGATGGAGTCATTTTGCTCAATTTACAATAGCTGTGGTCAATAAAGACCCAAAGAAATCAAAATATTCAGGTCTGTTTCATAATAGTTGGGTTAATTAACGGAGATTACAATTTTTTTCTTTCAATATTATTGAGATATATATGCCCTTGAGTTTTCCAGATACATTGCATCGATTTTGGAAGAAGGAGCATGACTGGGGGTGGAAAAAGTTTATGGAACTGTCCAAGGTGTATGATGGATTTGTTGATACTTCAGACAATCTGATAATAAAGGCTCAAGTTCAAGTCATAAGGTATTCTATTTTTAATTTATGTTATTTAGGATATTTCAAATAGTCAGTCCATCTTGCTCAAAGCTGTCTTAATAATTAAGGTTACTTGCCATATGATATAAATTTGAACTTCATCTGGTTTCCTTGTCTATAAAGAACAGCAGAACAAATGAATGTCTCTTAATTATGCTAGTTTGAGTGATTGGTCCTTCTCCAGAGTTTCATAGTAAATTGAAAACCAGCTAGAAATAATATTTTTATGATGTGAAGTTAACTTTTTAGTGAAGTCGGTTCTAAACAAGTTCAGGCTTTCAATATAGCATTTATTGCCGTGTTTATGAATCTTGGATTCCATTTGTGTCAATTAGTATTTCCCATTGGTTTTTTTGGAACAATATTTTGTATTTTCTTGGACTGTTCATTCTTATTCTTATATCTTATACAATTTTTTAACAAAAAGTTTGTGTGGCAATCCTCGTGAACATATGGTATGAGGTGTCATTCCATTTTCTCTGAATTTGTATGCATTCTCTCTCCTCTAAAGTCTACATAGAATTTATACTGAGATGAATGTATGGTATGTTACCAATGGCTCTTGATCACGATAAAAGCAAACCTGGTATATGATGTCAAATGCACCTTGTCTATAGTTAAAAGTTAAACATTGGTAAGACTGTAGGACCTTTCCCTTTCTCACCATTTGTGCTGCTATGATAAATTTCATTATATTTAGGGCTCAATAAGCCCCTTATTCTTGTCCTTATTTGTTTTTTCATTTCTGTTATTTTATTTTATTGTCTTCAGATCATGGAATTTTGAGTCAGTATAAAATGTTTTCCAGAAATTTAGTTTTTGTTCTTCAAAGTGTGTTTCTGAATGTAAAAAATGGAATTTTCTGAATTTAAATTCTGGAATTATGGAAAATGCCTTGCAGAAATTAAATCTGGGAGTCAATTTTTTTACTCAGTTCCAGATTGTTCTGGAATTTAATTTCCAGAAAGGTGAAATAAAGAACATGTACAAGGGTATTATTTGTCAAAAATTTAACTCAAAACGGAGGGTGTAGTGAGTCTATCATCACAATTCACACCCTTTTTCATGGTTCATTACCCAAATGGCACTGCTGGTTCTATATAGAGCAATATAAAGCATAAGCCTGTTGGAACAATTTTCCAATAACATAGGGAAACAAGATGAACAACAATGTAGACTTGATATATTCTTCTAGGCGTGAGTACACACTTTCCTAAAAGTAATATTTCGTCCCTTATAAGAGTGGAGGAGATCACGAAATCCACTTTTGAGATACAAAGAAGAACAACAACGATGATACTCACTCTTAGTATTACCGTTAAACAAGAATATGTTTCTCAAGAATTGATTTGTGTGTTGAGAGAATGAACAAGTCAATTTCAGTAGAGCACAGGATCCCTTTATATAGATGTTGATCAGGCATCAATCCAAGAGATACCAGATTCTGATTAGTTACATTTCTTCATAATAATTGTAACCTTTCATGAATGGTAACTTTTCATGAATAATTGTAATTCTTCATGAATGACAACCTTTCATAAATAATTGTAACTATTCATGAATGGTAACTTTTCATAAATAATTGTAACTCTTCATGAATGACAACCTTTCATGAATAATTGTAACTCTTCATGAATCTGAAAATTGTCTCTAATACTCTTAAATTCCAACAATCCTCCACCATTTGAGAGTATTGTATAATTACTTAACACAAAAATCAATTTAATAATTGCAATCTTACACATAAATGAAAGTGTACATAGACTTGAACTTCCACTTAGTAGAATACACATTTCAGGAATTCGTATTTTATTGGTGTCGCAACGATTGAACCAACATAATACATAATGAATTCTTGAAGATACTCTACATATAAGATAAAATACATATTCTTGTTATACTTGACACAATAGGGCCATGCGTCCATATCTATTCATAAGTGCAACAAAGTCATGCCCCCTTGACTTCTTGAAGCGGCCAAACTTCGCACTTACATAGGTTGATTTCTTAGGTAAACATGTTTCTGTGATAAAACATAAATTCAAGAAATCAATTAAGAATTAGTCAACCTCCTAAACATCACAGATCTAAAGCACTCTTAAAATAATTATATGTGCTTTCAATCATCAAATAAGAGATTTAATCTTATTGAACTTAAGACTTAATGTCATATTAAGCGTTAAGTTAAGATTCTCTTACTTGTGATTAATCGTGGGCTCCATTCCTATTCCAATTTTCATTCTGAAAATGGAATCTTTAGCCAATGCCTTAGTAAATCCATCAGCCAAATTAAACTTTGTTCGTACGAAATCTACTGTAATAACTCCATCTTTGATGAGTCCTTGGACATAACTATGTCTCACACCAATATGTCTTGATTTGCCATTGTATACTTGACTATAAGCCTTTGCCAATGTTGCAGCATTGTCACAATGTATTGCTATTGGTGATATTGGTTTTGGTAACAATGGAATTTCGAACATGAGATTCCTCAACCATTCGGCTTCCTTTCCTGCCGAGGCTAGAGCTATAAACTCTGAAGCCATAGTGGAATCTGTAATGCAAGTTTGTTTCTTGGACGACCAAGAAATTGCACCTCCCCCAAGGAGGAAAATCCAACCACTAGTTGAAGAGTGATCTTCTGCATTTGTAATCCAACTTGCATTAGAATATCCTTCCAAAACTGAAGGATAACCACTATATGTTAATTCATAAGTAATAATTTTCTTTAAATACTTAAGTACTCGACGTACTGCTTGCCAATGTGATAGACTAGGGTTACTAGTATATCTACTCAATTTGCTTACCGCAAAAACGATATCTGGCCTTGTACTTGTCATTGCATACATCCTATTACCCTTGCATATTCCAGTTGTGAAACAGGAATTTTCTTGCTTGATGCATCTTCAGAAATGTATTTGCTTTCAAGTTGACCCAAAGTTCTTTTGCAGAATCTACATATTGATATATAGCAAATAAAGAATCAGACATACCTTTCAGAATGTGACCACGATAGATAAAAACATCATTCTCTCATTAGTTCCTTTTCCGTTGTGCCTCCAGTGTCTCAGTTTTGCTTTCTTTGGGTTGGGGAGAACTTGAACATATGCCACGTTTAGACCCGAGAGAAGGAAATGCATCTTCTTTTTCCATCGTCGAAAACCAACGCCTTCAAACTTGTCTAACTTGTGAAAGTTAGCAGACATCTCACGAATTGTTGTCATCTTAGAGAAAATATTGCTTTTATACTGTTGGAACAATTTTCCAATAACATAGGGAAACAAGATGAACAACAATGTAGACTTGATATATTCTTCTAGGCGTGAGTACACACTTTCCTAAAAGCAATATTTCGTCCCTTATAAGAGTGGAGGAGATCACGAAATCCGCTTTTGAGATACAAAGAAGAACAACAACGATGATACTCACTCTTAGTATTACTGTTAAACAAGAATATGTTTCTCAAGAATTGATTTGTGTGTTGAGAGAATGAACAAGTCAATTTCAGTAGAGCACAGGATCCCTTTATATAAATGTTGATCAGGCATCAATCCAAGAGATACCAGATTCTGATTAGTTACATTTCTTCATAATAATTGTAACCTTTCATGAATGGTAACTTTTCATGAATAATTGTAATTCTTCATGAATGACAACCTTTCATAAATAATTGTAACTATTCATGAATGGTAACTTTTCATAAATAATTGTAACTCTTCATGAATGACAACCTTTCATGAATAATTGTAACTCTTCATGAATCTGAAAATTGTCTCTAATACTCTTAAATTCCAACAATCCTCCACCATTTGAGAGTATTGTATAATTACTTAACACAAAAATCAATTTAATAATTGCAATCTTACACATAAATGAAAGTGTACATAGACTTGAACTTCCACTTAGTAGAATACACATTTCAGGAATTCGTATTTTATTGGTGTCGCAACGATTGAACCAACATAATACATAATGAATTCTTGAAGATACTCTACATATAAGATAAAATACATATTCTTGTTATACTTGACACAATAGGGCCATGCGTCCATATCTATTCATAAGTGCAACAAAGTCATGCCCCCTTGACTTCTTGAAGCGGCCAAACTTCGCACTTACATAGGTTGATTTCTTAGGTAAACATGTTTCTGTGATAAAACATAAATTCAAGAAATCAATTAAGAATTAGTCAACCTCCTAAACATCACAGATCTAAAGCACTCTTAAAATAATTATATGTGCTTTCAATCATCAAATAAGAGATTTAATCTTATTGAACTTAAGACTTAATGTCATATTAAGCGTTAAGTTAAGATTCTCTTACTTGTGATTAATCGTGGGCTCCATTCCTATTCCAATTTTCATTCTGAAAATGGAATCTTTAGCCAATGCCTTAGTAAATCCATCAGCCAAATTAAACTTTGTTCGTACGAAATCTACTGTAATAACTCCATCTTTGATGAGTCCTTGGACATAACTATGTCTCACACCAATATGTCTTGATTTGCCATTGTATACTTGACTATAAGCCTTTGCCAATGTTGCAGCATTGTCACAATGTATTGCTATTGGTGATATTGGTTTTGGTAACAATGGAATTTCGAACATGAGATTCCTCAACCATTCGGCTTCCTTTCCTGCCGAGGCTAGAGCTATAAACTCTGAAGCCATAGTGGAATCTGTAATGCAAGTTTGTTTCTTGGACGACCAAGAAATTGCACCTCCCCCAAGGAGGAAAATCCAACCACTAGTTGAAGAGTGATCTTCTGCATTTGTAATCCAACTTGCATTAGAATATCCTTCCAAAACTGAAGGATAACCACTATATGTTAATTCATAAGTAATAATTTTCTTTAAATACTTAAGTACTCGACGTACTGCTTGCCAATGTGATAGACTAGGGTTACTA
Organism: Vigna mungo; assembly: GCA_036885675.1. Classification (NCBI taxonomy): domain Eukaryota; kingdom Viridiplantae; phylum Streptophyta; class Magnoliopsida; order Fabales; family Fabaceae; genus Vigna; species Vigna mungo. The sequence continues at coordinate 13,655,561 of CP144700.1, read as the reverse complement.
GTATATCTACTCAATTTGCTTACCGCAAAAACGATATCTGGCCTTGTACTTGTCATTGCATACATCCTATTACCCTTGCATATTCCAGTTGTGAAACAGGAATTTTCTTGCTTGATGCATCTTCAGAAATGTATTTGCTTTCAAGTTGATCCAAAGTTCTTTTGCAGAATCTACATATTGATATATAGCAAATAAAGAATCAGACATACCTTTCAGAATGTGACCACGATAGATAAAAACATCATTCTCTCATTAGTTCCTTTTCCGTTGTGCCTCCAGTGTCTCAGTTTTGCTTTCTTTGGGTTGGGGAGAACTTGAACATATGCCACGTTTAGACCCGAGAGAAGGAAATGCATCTTCTTTTTCCATCGTCGAAAACCAACGCCTTCAAACTTGTCTAACTTGTGAAAGTTAGCAGACATCTCACGAATTGTTGTCATCTTAGAGAAAATATTGCTTTTATACTGTTGGAACAATTTTCCAATAACATAGGGAAACAAGATGAACAACAATGTAGACTTGATATATTCTTCTAGGCGTGAGTACACACTTTCCTAAAAGCAATATTTCGTCCCTTATAAGAGTGGAGGAGATCACGAAATCCGCTTTTGAGATACAAAGAAGAACAACAACGATGATACTCACTCTTAGTATTACCGTTAAACAAGAATATGTTTCTCAAGAATTGATTTGTGTGTTGAGAGAATGAACAAGTCAATTTCAGTAGAGCACAGGATCCCTTTATATAGATGTTGATCAGGCATCAATCCAAGAGATACCAGATTCTGATTAGTTACATTTCTTCATAATAATTGTAACCTTTCATGAATGGTAACTTTTCATGAATAATTGTAATTCTTCATGAATGACAACCTTTCATAAATAATTGTAACTATTCATGAATGGTAACTTTTCATAAATAATTATAACTCTTCATGAATGACAACCTTTCATGAATAATTGTAACTCTTCATGAATCTGAAAATTGTCTCTAATACTCTTAAATTCCAACAAAGCCTTCACGTAACAACTAAGCTTTTGGGATAGTTGGTTCTATATAAAGCAACTAAGATTATGGCTGATCCATCTACACCTCCACCATCACAAAGTGAGGACAAAAGTCAATCGTCTACCCAACCCAAGCGTAGACGTGCTACTAGGCTCAAAGACTTGACTATTAGTCGTAGTGCTGATCAAAGATTGCCCATTCAATTTGATATGAGTACAGGAAAAGTTCTTGGAGACAACCGTGTAAGATTCACTAGCTTTGTTGCCTTACTTGGTAGAAGTAAGGTTAGTATTCTTATTGACAAGTGATACCATGTTCCTGAAAAAGTGAAGAACCAAATATGGCAAACTATCATGGTATGAAAATCTTAACTTAACTTCCACAATTATTAGCAAAATTGTAAATTTAACATTCATGTACCTATTATGTAGCTAACATATGATGTCCCAAACACCAAGTTGTTGAGAACTAAATGGATATCATATGTTGGGCAAAGGTGGAGGTGTTTCAAGACTCACCTTACTAGTCGGTATATTCATGGTAAGTTAAGTCACAAGAATCCTTGTGAGATTTATCCGTTCCTTAATGAGGAAATGTGGCAGGCTTTTCGAGACAAACGATTAGACCCTACCTTTCAGGTAAATTGAATGTTTTATTTATCATTTCATATTCATTTTTTTGTTTGAAAATTTCTTATTAATTGTTTATATGACATGTTTGAAATAGGAAAAGAGAAAAGTTGCACAGGACACGATGAAAAAAAATCTTCACCCACACAGATTGTCTCGTGGGGGATATCATAGGTTAGAGGAGATTATGATCCATGAGGCCTCTTCCTCAGCTACCAATGATCGGTCAGATTTGAGTTTGATTTCTCCACCTCCACGTCATGAGAAATGGAAGAGAGCTCGCACTAAGCCATCAGGAGAATACACTTCTGAAGAAACTCGACTTGTAGCGGAGAGGATTGTTAGTAACTCATTCCAAGCCTAATTTTAATTTAAAAATGTATATTTTTTGGCATGTATTCTGTAATAGGTGGACTAAAATACTTTCTTTTTACAGGATGACTTAGTGGAAAAAAGCTCTCAAGGTTCCTTCACTTAACAAGGCAGAAATGACATATTAGCTACTGCCATTGGACGTCCTAAGAAGCCAGGATCTGTTCGTGGTGTTGGAGGAGGGATAGGCATCAAACAATTCTTTGGTGGTACTCGTCGAAGGGTTAATTTAGAACAACTTACTGAATCCGATAAGATGGTGCTAAGCAATGAGTTTAAGAAAGAGTTGTTCCCAAAATTGAAAGATGAGTTATTGTCAGAAATCAAATATGAGATAACATCCTTAGGATTGACTATTCAAGGTCCAGCAAAGGGGGTTCCCCCGATTGGTGCTAGCACAAAGGAGAGTTATCCTCTTCCTGAGGAATCAGGGGATGGTGTTGATGTCCCTGTTGATTGTGAGTTGTATGTTGATGATCCCCCGGACATTTGGTGGCCTTAGGTAAATTCAATTTATTTCTTCATTTTCTCTATGTATACAGCAGATTGTATTTTGTTCATGTAGTTTTTTAGTGACTGCATGTTCATGTATATAGCAAATTTCATTAGTTGTTTAACTAATGAAAAATCCAATCTTTGATTATAGAGAATAGTAATTGTTTAGCTCAAACCCTGTTTAGACTTTTAGACCCTATATAGATTGAACAAGTAGATTATATGCACAAAGTTTAGACTTTTAGACCAACAAGCAAAACTCCTTTTGGAATCTTACCACCAAGATGAGTAAACCGCTGTCACAAGGGAAACAAATCACAATAATAAATATGACAAGAAAATATATAATGAATAATAACTCATGTGATCAATGTATGTTCTTATTCATCTTAGTCACATAACATTAAATAAATAGTAAGTTTGATATGTGATTACTAACATTAATCTATATATGCATTCACTTTAAACTAGTATTCTAGCAAGCTATGCTAATTCCTAGCCTTTAGAAAACAAGAAAGATATATCTGTAATAGGCAATCAGTTTCAAAACTATCGTAGGGTGATTGATTGAGCTTTCAGAAGTGAGACTGTCTACATTGGTTGCATGGTTTGGATTTGTAATTAGCATTTTCTTTTTCAGGATAAAAAAAAGCAGGTAATAGGTATAGGTATATATATATATATATATATATATATATATATATAAATATAGATATATAGAAAGAGATATGGTATGATGATGATGGGAGAAGAGACATTCTTCTGACGCAGATCATCTTTCTGAAAAGACAAAGCAGTGCGAGATTTGAGTGAGTAGGAGCTTTCCCTTTTCTCTTTTGAAGTTAAAAACGAAAATTAAGGGGGCCATAGAAGGAATCAGTTGAAATTTATTTTTACACATTGACCTTAAACCCTTTTGCTTTTGGCTCATACCCCAGTTGTGTTTTCTGTTTCAATGATTGATGAAAGAATGCAGTAGAGTTTTGAGATGCTTGAATTATCAGAAGATGGGAAATTGAATGAAGCGATATGGTTATTGGAAAAGCTGACGACTTTAGGAAGAATAAAAGAGTGCAGCATAGCATAGCATAATATAATATAGGATAACATGTGGGGTCCCTACACTATGCCTGAAATTTCAGCAATTAATTGTCACGAGGAAACCTATCAACCACCCTAAATTCTCTAAGAGTTAGCCAGTCAGAAGCTTAAATTGAGACACTTCTTTCTCTAAGGCTTTGTTCTTTTGAGATGATTTGAAAGAGATGATTTAGAGGAGATGATTTGATTGGATTTGAGTGGATTTGAAGGTAATTTTTTTGTTGTTTTTTTGAGTGGATTTGAAGGTAATTGAGGATGGATTTGGAAGTAAAGTTTGTGAGAATTAGTGTAGGATTTGATTGATGTGACAGATAAAAAAAATTGTTTAATTGATAAAAATTGAAGATTACCAAAATGTCCTTAGTTATTAATGTAATATAAAATAATAATTGTTAATGTTATATTTAATTGTAAAAAAATTTATAAAGAATAAAAAATTAACATTAATTATTAAAAATAATTTTGAAAATGTAAAAAAATTATAATTTAGTAAAATGAAATTATTTTTAAATTTAATATTTTTATAATATTATATATAATTGTAAAAATTATTATAATAAAAAAAGAAAAATAAAATTAATTTTTAAGATGAAAATAAATTTTATTATTATTATTATTGACATGTGAGACCCACTTGATAGGAAGTGAGAGAAAAAACGAAGAGAGCTTTTGCATAGTTTACGTTTTAAAAAGAGAACATATTTCTTTCATTTTTTAAGGAAATAGGATGTGCAGGAGGAACGTGTTTCTTTCATAGCAGCAGGGTAATTTCGTTAATTCATCTTAAATCAACGCAAAACCGAGCAGTTTGCGAAGATACAAAATCTTCACCCATTCCTCAAATCCGTGCTTTCACTTGCCCTTGAATCAGCACAAACGAACGTCGTATTCTTTGCAAATCCATCTTTGCATATCTGCGTGAACAGGACCATCCACGCAAACGAACAAAGGCTAAGAGTTTGGCTCTTTGATCAATGCACTTCACCCATCTAAAAACCTACTCACAAGTGGCTGTCAACATCAAAATGCTAATTAAAGACAGCATGAGTTCTCTCTAGTAGTTACAATGAATATAATTGTCCAATTTACTCTACAAATGTTGCCGAAATATTTGAGCAGCAATTCATAACACACTGCGCTGCATACATGACAAATCATTCACTTATCAGGAAAAAAGCTTATTCTATAATGTGTTCAGCTAAAACATCTTATAATATAAATAACATAATAGTGTACTAGATAGAAAGAGAAGCAGTTCATAGAGATATAAACTGTATATTTCACAAATTTTAACTTCCAAATGCATTTGATCTTTAACATTACTCACATACTTTACCTATCATTGCTATAAGCACAGACCACTGAAAACTGGGAAACCAAAGCCATGAAAACTGGTAAACCAATGTTGTAGTTATTCTTATTAGTATCAACCATTGTACTCAACAATTGTCATCTACTTTTGTGTCTTAGGTAAAATATATAATTTGGGAAGCATCATCCACCATGAGACTATTAAAGATGATATGTTGCGAGTGGTGGTTGTAGATATTAAAGATTGCTCTGCTCGTGTTCCTGTGCCTAGCGAGGAGGTTCAAACAGTGGGACAAGCACCAGGGAATTTTGTCATTTGGCCATCCAGATTGGCAAAGCCAATTTTAGTAAGTATTGTTATTCATACTTACCTTAATTACTTATGTATTTCTTGTACTTTGATGCATATATTAGACTTATTTTGTGGTCAAATGGAGGACATTTCTAAGAAGACAAACATTGTTACACCTCCACAACCATAATTGTCTCCTTTACAACAACTTGGTGCAGCGATAGTGACAATGGGGAATAAAACTATTGAGATAGATATGCCTCCTGAGTTGACATACAAGACTGCTACTACCACTTTATTTTGTATGTCATAGTGATATTTGTGAGATTGTCATTGGTAATGATCTTCTCTCTACAACAGTTCTACAAGTTTGGAATTTGTAAGTTCAACGTTGACAAACCATGAAAATATTCTCATATTGCATTCATGTATTGATTCTAACATTATTTGTTGATATTGAAGGTATTTGCATCACCTTAGCATCGAGAGAAAGAATGCTACTATCTATGGATTTCTTGACCCTGTTATCATTCAAAGTGTAGGAAATAAATCAGAGGAGGTGCAAAAATACTTAACAGAGATGTTTGAAAAAGCTACTAAAGAGGTTTATTTAGCACCTTACTTGCATAAGTGAGTACACAAATTTTGAATACTTGGTAACTAATTTAGAAGTTATTTTTAATTAATATTATTGTCACTTGTAGGGGTCATTGGCAATTGCTAGTAATTGTTCCGGATCGTTCTCTCGTAGTTCTCTTATGTTCCTTACATAAGAAAGCTAATACATTGTCCATCAAAAAAATTTTAGAGGCGTAAGTTTTCCTTTCTATTTTGTTTCCTTCCTATATGATTATAATGATATAATGAATGTTTATCTTTTGTAGGTCTTTGGAAACTCATTCAAGGTTGCAGGGCATTCCATCTGTATCTAGGAAGAAGATGCAAATAGTGATACCTAATGTAAGAGAAGTTGACCTTCATTCTGTATTTTATGATTTTGTTATTTTTATGAGGAATTGGCTTGTTGGTTTACCAAAATTGATCAAAGGTGGTACAAAGGCTATAGCTAGAGTATGATATGATCTTTTGTGTCCTTAGTTTGAATGAGTTTTGATTATTTGTGTTTAATTTGCAGTGTCAACGTCAATTAAGAAGCTATGAGTGTGGGTATTACGTAATGAAGCACATGCACACCATTATTTGTACAAACATTACTGATTCATGGGATAAGGTATTAAAAAACTAACTTAATACTTATCTAACTGTTCAGTACAAAAGTGTTCTAACTTAATTATTTTATTTGTAGATCTTTGATGATTCATCTCCAATGGAAGCTCCAGACATTGAAGACATTAGAACTAAGTGGGCTTTTTTTATTTTAAGTGTTAGTAAATTGTAGAAACTTGACTACAATGTGGTGTAGGTTGATGTTATTTGGATTTAATATGATTTACAAATTATGTATTAGATATTATTGAACAATTTAATGTTTGAAATGGATTTCACATTATGTTAGTTTAATTGAATATGTTCATTTTATGTTATATTGATTATAAATTGATTGATGAAATTATAATACAGGAAATTAATTGAAAATTGAATAGATATGTCAAATGTAATAATGATTTTTTTTTTACAAAAAAAGTTTTTATGATAAGTGCACAATGTATGTAATAAAAGCTTATTTATGAAAAGTATATATTATGATAGGTGAACAATTACTTGTCATAATATATTCTACATATTATGATAGGTGAAAAAACTTCGTCATAAAACACTATATATTATGATAGATAAATCTAGGTGCGTTATAATAAATTTGCTATATTATGACTGATAAGTGAAAATCTGTTATAATACATTGGACCTATTATAATAGGTAATAGAAAGTCCGTCATAATACACTGGACCTATTATGATGGACTTTTTTGTCCGTCATAAAATGCACAGACTTATTATGACACCCAAAAATATAACGCCAGGTCATCCGTCAAAATAAATCAATTTTACCCGTCATAAAAAACTATTTTTCTACTAGTGAGAAAAAAGAAAAATAATAATTAAACATTTCATTTTTTACTAAGCTACATGCTCGCAGCGGTAATAATAATATTATTATTTTTATTATTATCATAATTATTATATTACTATTGTAGAAACTTGTAGTAATAAAAGATATTATTATACCTAAAATTTAATATTTATAAGGATAGCTAATAAATATTTTAATAATTTTTTACAATAAAATATTAATTATAATAATTAAATTAAAATTATCAGTCTTACTATCTTTAATACAATAATAATAACATTTTTTATTAAATAGTTTTAATTTACAATCAAATATAAACAAAATATGTGGACAAATGAAAAACAATAGTTACAAACAAACAAGAGGATATATATTGGCCCAAACAATCATGGAGATAAAGGGGATACAAGCTCTCTCTCTCTTCTTGAATTAGCTCAAGAAGATTTATAGTCCTATCGATTCTTTAGTCGTTTAAGAAAATCTTTGTTTTATCAACTCAAGACAATCTCAAATACAAAATTAGAAACACTCCAACAATAAAATTTTTAAAACAAATGACTAAATCACAGTAAAAGCACATTAGATGCAATTTCTGAATCTTATAAGCTTGAAAACACTTTAAAAATTGTATAAACAACTCAAAAAATCTTAGTGTAATTTGCTTTTTATGATTGTCAAAGTTTTAAATCAAAGATTTAAAACGAGTATATATTTATAGAATTTTGAAAATACTAATATAAAACAATAACTGTTTCATTTAATTAGTTAATGAAGTCCTTAAGCAATCGTTCTAACACAATTTTGAATAATATATTCCCCATCATATTTTTTTTAATAAAATTAAACGTATTGTTCACTAGTGAAAAAACGCTGTTTAACGTCACCCATTAGACGTCGGTTTGCATGTAATCCGACGTATAGGAGCGGACGGTGGCAATATCGTAAATAACTGGTAAACGAGACGTCGGTTTTATCCGCAAGCCGACGTCTATTAATTTCAAGACGTCAGCACTGCAACTCTCCGACGTCTACTGAGTTGCATTTAATGCGTTTCACCTAATTTTCAGGCGCTTCGACGTCGGGTAGACCAAATCCGACGTCTGTTAGGCGGGAAATGGCAAAAATCTTCAATGGTAACGTCGGCTTTTCGGTTGCCTGACGTCTATTATACATGTAATAATTATTTTTACAAATCTCGAGGGCCTCTGACGTAGGCTATTTCGGGCTCCGACGTGTATGTTATTATAGAGGTCGGAGCCCCATACCAACTGTCGTGAACATCCCTGACAGGATATCAAACATCAATCGGTTCAGTTCTATAGACGTTGGTTCCCCCTGACAGAAACCGACATCTCATGGAAATTCAAAAAGTCAGTTTTAAGTGTTCACGTTGACGTCACATTAGTACGCTAACCGACGTCTATAGACGTTGGCTACTTCAGAATAACCGACGCCCAATTCCATTTTAAATACACCGCAACTCTTCGCGGCATTCAGTTTCTGATATCGATCGTCTTCCTCTTCTCATTTTTCTCTTGCCACACCTCTTCTTTTTCTCTCTTTTCGGCATTCTATTGTTGTTTCCCGTCTTCCTCCTCTCCTTTTTATCTCTTGCATCCCAGATGCGTGGTTTTTTTTTATGCTCACCATTTAAACTTTGTTTCGTCTTTCATAGATTATCTTGTCGTTCAACTGATGAAAATTTGTTTTCTTTGTGTTGTGTTTTAGTACAGTTTTGATCCTCTCGACCCAAAATGGAACTTGGGTCCTTGTCTAGTTCTCGTGTCACCGTAATTATTTTCTTTTGCGGTTGAATAATGGGAAGTAGTCATGGACCCAGGTTCGGTTTTGGGTTAAAATGTCATAGGAGATTCAAAAGACGTAAGCTTTTTTTATGGGGAAACTAGCGAGAGGAGGATGTTGCACAATGCTACCGAAAATCTGGATCAAAACTGCACTAAAACACAACGCCTTTGACGTCTATAAGTAACATAGACGTCGGTCAGTGTCCTTTTAAACATCTATATATTCATGTAAACGTCGGTTTAATACGTAGGTGGACGTCTATATAGAGAAATTAGACGTCGGTGTGGATATAAGTAGACGTCTATACAGACGTCGGTGGATATCGTTAACCGATGTTTATATTTACATCGGTTGGAAGGATTTCCGACATCCCTTGAACGTCACCCTTATAGACGTCGGTTGTTTAAGTGAAATTATAAGCCCAAATTAACCGACGTTAAACAACGTTTTTCCACTAGTGGTTGATTTTGGGATATCAACAATAAAGTATGTATGAATGTCTCCATGATGTTATTAATGCATGTTTTATGAAAAATGTTATGTGTTGTTGCTTCGGCTGAAAATTATCTTCAAATTTTGAAAATTATTTAAGTTATGAAGAGAAACCATTTCCGTTTTGTTTTAAATTTGAAAAGTATTTAAAATTATAGCCATTAAGTTATTTTGGTCCTTGAAAACGATTTTTTTTAAATAGTTTAAAAATATGTAATAAATATAAAAACTAAATACTATTAACTATCGATTACTACTGAAAATACATTCTTATACGTATAATATGTCATTTTTTTATAACAATATTTATTATAATATTATTGAAATAAAAAGTATTATTAAATTATAAAATAACTTTTATAAAATTATAATTCTAAAATTAAATAATTTTTAAAATTGTATCATAGATAATTATTTTATTATGTAGATAGTTTTTTCTTTTATTATGAAAAGTTATTTCAATTTTGAAGAAAAAAAAATTACTTGAAAAATGAAATTGTGTACAAAAACGGGGTACTGTAGATACCTTTGACGAAATTTAAATTGTGTTCTCTCGTTTAAACACGTCAATGAGAGTGAATATGTTATTGCTACAAAGTATGCAATTGACAAAAACTATTATATAATTCAATCATTTTTAACGTGATAATTTATTCTAAATATATCTATTGGAAGTTATTTTCCTCTTTTATTTTTATAAAACTTTTTATCGATAAACTTACATTCATGTCTCATTCATATATTTATAGATATGGTAGAATATATATAGCGATGCTTACATACCAATTGAATTGTTCCAATTGATTGTTCAAGCTTATAAGTACTTAATGGTGATAATTAGAATAACTAATCATCCATATAATCTAAGTAGGTTAATAATAAAATTTAATGAAATTAAATTATGATTAGATAGATCCTAATAAAAAACCTATAAAAAAATTTATAAATACAAGTCAACCTCATATACCTTAAATATATATTAACAATATTATAAAATATAATATTTAAAATATATTAATAACAGTTTAATTATTATCCTATTTATTTTTTTATATATGGAATTTGGCATTAACCAGCAGTATATAACATCGATAAACTAGTTGGACTAATAGAAACAGTAAGGATAAAATCCATCATGGTGTAATAATTATATAATTTGATGCATTCTCTCCATATAAATAATATATATCTTCCACGTAAAATAACTTTTGAGACTACTAATTAAAATGTACTAGCTTCATCTTAGTTGATAGACACCCTATTTTACAAAAATATATTTTAAATCTTGCACCAAATTTATGTTACTATTCTTTAGTAGTGTTTCAGAAACGAAAAGAAGATTTAACAGTGGTAATTTTTTATTCAACGTATTAATAAAAAATACATACTATAATGTGATTATAATATTTATAACTTTTTTTAAATTCATTTAACACTATCTTTTCTACATGACCATTTTATCCTTATATTTTATGTTAAATAAATATAAAAATGTGTCATAGTATCATTATTTAAAGTTTTAACCATATTTATTTTATTTTGCAAACTATATATATCATATATACAACTTGAATAATGATATTATAACATATTTTTACATTTATATGTCATATAGTACAAAGATAAGATGGTTTTAAAATATAAATTTTTATGTCTTTTTATGAAAAAAAGAAAGTAAAAAATAATCAAACACAGTATCAGATGAATATAAAAAAAAATCATTTTTTATATACAACTTTAAATGTATTTTATCTACATTTTTAAATATGGGACGAATGACCTCTTGGCACTTATACTTTTATTGCGTTTTCATGGTCAGAGATAGAGCAGAGAAGTCGCCCCAAACATAACGATGTTAACATTAAACTCCAGACTCCTATAAATTAGAGGCTCTGCATTCGTCTTTCTCATATCACCAACAAACCATTCACAAAAATAAGTATCTAAGCTTCTGTTTTACCTTTGCTACTGCCATTCTTCTATTTTCATTTCATCCTTCTTCAGCAGATTCTCATGAAAAGTTTGTTCAATGTCTTTACAATTATCCCCATATCACCAACTCAATCTCAAATGTTGTTTAGACAAAAACTAACTCTTCATACTTCTCTGTCCTAGATGCTACCATTCAAAATCTTAGGTTCTTCAACATAAGCTCAAAACCTCAAGTCATTATCACACCACTAGACGTTTCCCACATTCGAGCCACCATAATTTGTGTCCAACGTCATGGCCTGCAGATTCGAACTCGAAGCGGAGGCCATGATTATGAGAGTCTCTCGTACGTGTTGGGGTTCCATTTCTCATCGTTGACCTCATAAACCTTCGAAGAAGAATCGAAGTCGACCCTGAAAACAGAACTGCTTGGGTTCAAGCTGGGGCGACCATAGGCGAACTTTACTATACGATTAGTCAGAAAAGCAAAACACTTGGGTTCCCAGCAGGCGAGTGCCCCCTTGTGGGCGTTGGTGGCCATTTCAGCGGTGGTAGCTATGGATATATGATGCGTAAATACGGTCTTGCTGCTGATCATGTAATTGATGCTAAGATTGTTGACGTCAATGGTAACCTCTTCGATAAAGAAACAATGGACGCAGATCTATTTTGGACCATTAGAGGTGGTGGTGGAGCAAGCTTTGGAGTCATTGTGGTTTGGAAAATAAAATTAGTTTCGGTTCCATCAATTGTAATAGTGTTCCAAGTTGCAAGGACATTGGAAGAAAATGCCATTGAGATTATTCATAAATGGCAACGTGTGGCAAACAAATTCAATGAGAGCATAACCATGAAGGCCAACATTGAAAGGGTAAATTCAAGTACAAGTGGGAATGTAACACTAGGAGTGAAGTTTGAATCTTTATATCTGGGATGTGTAGATGATCTCATTCCCTTGATGCAAAAGAGCTTCTCGGAGTTGGGTTTAGTGAGAGAAGACTGCACTGAGATGAGTTGGATAGAATCGATTTTGTACAAGGCTGGATTTGCATCCGGTGAATCGACGGATGTTTTGCTGAACAGAATTCAATTAAACGGTTTGTTGTTCTTGAAAGCAAAATCTGATTATGTGAGAAATCCGATTTCAGAAGTTGGGTTAGAAAGGTTATGGAATTTCTTATATGAAGATGCGGCTAAATATGGTTACATTCAATTCACTCCTTATGGAGGCAGGATGAATGAGATTTTAGAATCCGAAACTCCATTTCCACATTGATCTGGCTACATATTCCACATTCAATACAGGGTGTATTGGCAAGAAAAAGGGGATGCCGCAGGACAAAGGTACATCAATTGGATTAGAAGAGTGTATAAATATATGGAACCTCATGTTTCAAAGTCTCCAAGAGCTGTATATCTGAATTATAGAGACTTCGACATTGGAACTAATAACAATGGTTACACAAGCTTTAGACAAGCCATGCATGTGTTATCAAAGAATGATGCAAGTAACAATGATTTATTGGATAACTTCACCAATAGATTATCATAAACACGTGGAAAGAACGGTCCAAGACTAATGAAACCAAAAGATTTCGTCTGAACCACATGTTTTCACAACAAAAGAAGCATTACACATTTCTTATCCTTAACAAGGTGAATCAGAACCAAGAAATATTTCCAAATCTTACATCAGCATTAGTATTGTCTGAATTTCCAAAAGAACCACGTGAACGAGGTTTCTTAGCATTAGTATTGTCTGAATTTCCAAATCTTACATCACCAGTCATGTTGTTGAAATTGCTGGAAATAATTTCCGATTTTCCATCTTTGATAGAAGGGGAACTATTCCTATCACTTTCCTTGACCTTTGACAATCAATTGTACCATTTTTCAAAGAGTTTATTTTATTAATATTTTCACCTTTGTCTTTTGGCAGAGATTCTGGCAAACTGTCTGAAGTTCTACCACTCCTTACAGACCAGTTGCTTACTTTTTGAAAGTTTGCTATCGACTGAACTATCCTGCCTGTTCATTTGTGTTAAGGAAGATAACTTTGTCGATACAATACCCCATACATGACACATCACCATTGACATCAAGCACAAAGGTATTATTCTTTTAGAACATAATTCCTTTCCCAAGTATCAAACTTATAACAACATCTAAGAAGTAGAAGTGTTTTCAAGAGTGATTCAAGGACACAACTTTCATGGAAAACAATTGAAAAGTTAAAGCCTGGACTACTCCCTCCACTACATTTCAAACTTAAGCTCAAAATGTTATTAAGAAATGTTAGAAAATAGGATTTTGTATTTCTTTCTAATAGTATTTCATTTTCTTTTAAAGATGTAAAAAAAAAAAAGAATTTTATGAAGAATATAAAAGTGAACCGCAAAGAATTGATGTTCTTGAGTCTTCTTCCAAATTGAGCTTTACAAACAAATTAGGCTTGTTGGCAGAATGATACATTTCAATCCCACTTTGGAAGAATGTAGACCAGTAAAAACGACATCATCAGTTGATGGAACATCAAACTTAATTGTATATAAAAAAAATGTGGTTTTATAACTAGTATTTAGAAAAGAATGAATAAGTAATTTGATCAAATGCAAGGAGTTGCAATCCACAAATTCTAAATCATGAAATGTTTTAATTAAAACTATTAACCTCAGTTGATTACATTTCCCTAATTATTATAGTATGACATTCAAATGTCAAATTTAATAAGATTTCTTTTTTTTACTTATCAAATGCACATCTGAAATCAAATGGTTAACACTTATGTTTGAGTGTGGATGACTCCGAGTACTAAAATCTTTATGAATTTCATGTTATTCTCCCGAGGACATTCTCAAGCTTGTAGAAGATATATCCATCTGTCAGAAAACCATCACCTAACTTTGAGAATCTGTTGTGGTAATGACCGAAAAAGAGACCTGACCACCTTGGATGCTCCAGGATATTTGTATATGTCTTCAGCTGCACTAAAGACATTGTTCAATATAGGTATATGTATGTATATGTGGTCATTGTTGTAGCCCTAAAACTAAGCAGCCAGATACATGTTCTCATATTGTTTGACTCTCATCCCTCCCCTTGTCTTCTTATTTAGATATGCAAATATTAAGATTTACTTGTAATCTTATAAACCTGTGATTATAGAAAAAAATCTTTCAAATTTAGATTACTTGAAAGAAAACTAGACATAAATTCAAATCTATAAAATTTATGTTTTCTTTCTCTTATCTTTCATCAATCTTGTACTTCTTAATAGTTTGAAAAGGTTTAAAGACTCAACATCTCAACATTTATTTTAAAAGATTCTAAATTTTGTAAAATCAATTCCCCTCCTTAGTGGGAAAATATTAGCTACAACTGTTTTTAACATAATTTGCACATTTAAAGTTTTTTTTTTTCAGGTTTATGACAAGTCTTCATGTTTAAGTATACCTTTAGGAAATAACCATCACAATATTTGAATTTCCTACGATCGCGTATCTGTTTGAATATGATTAATTATGATTACAATAGATTAGTATTGGTAGGAACAAATTTTCTTTAAAAGAAAATGTTAAAGATATTATATCTGTTAAGGTTAGCCTCCATGTAATAGGTGTACAGATTACATCCATTCCCATATTAACAATGCAATAACTTCAGCTGTTTTAACTAGAAACATATTACATTTGGTTGTCTCCATTATGCCCTTCTAGCGTTTTTTTATAGGTTTTGTTTAAATTATAAATAGATTATGATGATTGTAATTGTTGTAATATGCTAATAGTTTACATCACTTGATCAACTGATGCAAAATTTGCTTAACTTATTACATCACTTGAGTCCACACCGGTGCTAAAACCAATGTAATATCTCCCAAATATCTAATGTAATATGTCATTTTTCAAGTAGTGTTAACTTGTCTTTCTGAACTTTGCTCTCTCTCTATTATTATGCACGAACTCAAGTTATCAACATTCTACCTACACGAAGAAAAAAAATCAAATCAATGAACTAAACTCTCCCTAATGATTTCTGACACGTAGAGATTCACCTGAAGCTCAAAAGAGTTGCATGTAGGAATTACAACGGATCGGATCGGGTACAGATAGTGTGATATTCGAACCCGATTTGATGTAAAAAATTGTACTTGTTACTCGTCCCGCTATGTGTCGGATATCCGCATAAAAAAAGTCCACAGATTTTTTCCAACGCACGGATACCCTTTGGATACCCATTTTTTCCCAAGCCCAAATTTTGGCCCAAACTCCACGCTCCTTTCTTTTTCAAAACTCAGAAACTCTAAATCTTCATTTTAGAAGGGACTCCAAAAACTGTTGAATTCATTTTCTCCAAACTCAGATATGCACCAAAGTCTCAGATCTGCACCAAAGCATCTCAGATATGCAACAAAACATCTCAGATATGTAACAAAGAATCTCATATTTGCACCAAACATCTCAAATTTGCCTCTCGTCGTTGTCTCCTCACGTCGTCGACCACTCTTGATGCAGTTCAATCTCTCAAGCTCCGCGAACGGGATCACCTACTGCTGTTGGCTGGCTCTGCCGCTGGCTGCGGGCAGTGCCTTGGATGGCGGAAGAGGAAGTGGCACCACCAAATTAGTGTAACGCTACGACAACGACAACGTGAAGTTCTTGCGGTGATCCTTATTGTTGGTAAGCGGCAAAGCGGAGGACGGTGATCCTTGTTGTTTGAGAGAAAAGAAGAAGAAGAAGAAGAAGAAGAAGAAGAAGAAGAAGAAGAAGAAAGAAGATGAAGAAAGAAGATGAAGAAGAAAGAAGAAGAAGAAAGAAGAAGATGAAAGAAGAAGATGAAAGAAGATGAAGAAAGAAGATGAAGAAGAAAGAAGAAGAAGAAATAAGAAGATGAAAGAAGAAGAAAGAAGAAGAAGCGAGCCCAAAGAAAAATCTATTTTGATTTGATTTGATTTCTTCCCTTTACTTCCTCTACACCATAAAAGAGAGGGCAAAATTAAAAACAACTTTTTTAACTTATTTTCTAATTTCATAAAAAGGTAAAATTGTAATTTTATTTTTTAAACGAGTAGCAAATATCCACGGGTCAGATAATGTAATATCTGAACCCGACCCGTTAACAAGTGTGTATTGAATTACCCGCTACCTGTTACCTGTAGGTATCTCTTGCCTGCAGATACTAAATTCCTGCAACGGATTTTACTCACGGATATCCGCGGATGCGGGTTTTTTTGTCATCCCTAATCGTATATAAGAAATTTTCCCACATATGAAAGCATCTCACTAAACTAACTCAAATAAAGATAAAATATAAGCTTACTCAATTGAGATGATGGTTGAATATATTGATTGTGCTTAGGGATGGCAACGGGTCGAGTCGGGTACAGATAATGTGATACCTGAACCCAACCCGCATGTAAAAACTATACTCGTACCCGCTCCGCTACCCATGCGGATACCTGCAAAAAAAATCCACGAGTTTTTTCCAACCCTCGGATACTCGTTGGATACCCATTTTAACCCAATAATATTTTAAAAAAAGAATGTTTTATTAATTTTTTCCTTAAAAATGCACAGGTGCAAACTTATTTTTAGGTTTTCTTCCATAAGATGGGCCAAGCCCAAACCCTTCTTTAGGGTTTTTTCCTCAAGTAGTCATCATTCTCTTCCCCATCTGGTGCGTGTGGTTGCAGTCTCGGGACAACTACTTCTTCCCCAATAACTCTCACACCACAGGCCACCAAAGACGAAAAAGAAACGGAACGAATCGCAAATCCAGCGCCTCACCACCTCCAAGGTGTCACCGCCGTGCCTCACCGCACCACGACCAAGGGAGTTCGTTCCCGATCCAACGAAGAAGAAAGGAAGAATGCCTCCCTGAGTCATCTTATCGACGACGACACCGACGAAACACTCACTTATGCCGAAGTCGACCTCGCCTCCCGTCTCATCGCCGCCGGCCTCCACAACATCGGCATCCGCCAGGGTGACGTCATCATGCTCATCCTGCACAGCTGCCCCCAATTCGCCCTTGCCTTCCTCGGTGCCTCCCACCGCAGCGTCGTCATCACTACTGCTAACCCTTTCTACACTTCGCTGGAGCTGGCCAAGCAAGTCATCGGCACCAAGAAAAAGCATAAACTTAAAGCTTTTGGCTTTAGTGTGATGAAGGAGAAAGAGAAAGGATAGAATGAGCCACGTTGACCCTTTGAAAGGAAAACCTAGGATTTTCTCTCCCTATGTGACGACAATGTGAATGTTAAAAATTGAGATTTAGGGTTTGATACAACAGCTTAGAAAATAATTTAAAGGATGAAGGGTAAAATTGAAATTTTATTTTCTAGACGGGTTGCGAATATCCGCAAAATACAGATAGTATGATATCTGAACCCGACCCATGAACAAACGGGTATTAAAATATCCGCTACCCGTTACCCGCGGGTACCTCTTACCTGCAAGTATTAAATACCCGTAGCGAATTTTATCCTCGAATACCCGCAAATACAAGTTTTTATGTCATCCCTAATTGTGCTCTATATTAAGACTCTTATGGTAAAATTTGATCTTCAAAACAATCAGATATCAGAATTCTAAAAGAAATTAAAAAAAAAAAGAAAAGGAATATTGCCAAAAGTATAGTTGGTTTTATAAAATAAGGGTTAAATATGTTTTTAGTCCTTATACTTTGGGGCGATTTTGGTTTTAGTCCATCTTTCAAACTAAGGTACAATTTAGTCCTTCAACTTTAGAAAACTCTGGTTTTAGTCCTTTTTACCAAATTTTTTTAACTTTATTTGTTGTTTCAAGCACATTTCATTATAACATTTGGATTGTTTACACTGTTTGACACATTTTTGGTTTAATGTTAACTGAGAAACGCGTTTGAAACAGCAAATAAAGTTAAAAAAAAAATTGGTAAAAAGGACTAAAACCAGAGTTTTTTAAAGTTGAAGGACTAAATTGTACCTTAGTTTGAAAGAGGGACTAAAACCAAAATCGCCCTAAAATACAGGAACTAAAAACATATTTAACCCATAAAATAAAATTCAATTTATTAGTTTTCTATTTTAATTCAAACTTTTAATAATAAAATAATCAAATTCTATTTAAAATTCCGTACTCCAATCTGAGGCATTTGTTTCAAATAAATTATAAGAAATATAACTTATATACTTTGTTCATTTATGTAACTTATAATTATGCACATTTAAATTTTTCTGTTCGAAAAATTAACTGTAATATAATTTGTTTTCTAAAAAGTAAAAAACCATAAAATCTTAATATTTATTCAAGATACTAAATTTTAAATAAATATTTTTTATTATAATAACTTTTTCTGATAACCTTTGTCACAGTTTTCCTTAAAAAATAAATAGAAATATAATAGTTAGGATCTATAATGGATTTGTATATATAAAAAATTAACTGCAAAATTTACTCTTGTTTAAATTGAATAAATTTTATTTATATTTTTCTTAAATACTTTTGTATGCTTTTTCTTTTAAATTTTACAAATTAATTATATAACACCTTTTTATATCATTTTCACTAAGTATTATTGAATGGTATTTTGAAAAGAAAGACTAACTTTAGTAATTGAGAAATTAAAGATGATTGAAATATGAGTGATTAATATGACTCTTTATATGGACGTCGATTCAAATTTATTGATGACGGACTTTTAACATGAACTTTTATGGTAAAGGACAAATATTTTCTTTAGCTTACGAGTTAAATTTTTGTAAATTAAATATGTATAATTTGAAAATAAAATTATTACTCTTACACAATTTATTACAATCATGTAAAAGAAGAGCATGTTTAAATATAATTTATTTGAGATTATAATAAATAATTAAAATAAAATAATTGAAAGGAAGATAATAAATTATTTAAAGGTCAAAAAAAAAAGAGAAGATAAAGAAAAAGTTTTAAACAGTTCTTTGATTTTTATAAAATAATTTTTTATTAAAAAAAATCTATTTATAATTTTAATTTGTTATTATTAAAATAATATTGTGTCATCTTTTAAAAACCATCACCACCACTAATCGTAGACTATTTTTAGATTCTTACAAAAATACAATTTATCTAAAATCAAGGAAAAGCATATAATGTTACCCTAAATATAATTTATTTGAGATTACGATGAATAATTAAAATGAAATAATTGAAATGAAAAATAATAGTGGCTATGGTTAATAATTTAATAAATAAAGTATAAAAAGGAAGAAGAATGGATACGGTTCTCAAAAAAAGAATTAATCAAGTAAAACACTTGAAAATTTTCTGTAATTTGTGTATTGATCATCATCAATTTTGATTTAAGCATACATTTACAAGTTTCTATCTTTTATTACAAAAGCAAGTGAAACATTTTTAAAGCATAAATCTTAATTATTTATAACTTCTTAATATATAACTTCTATAGGTCTTTATTTTGATACTTGCAATCTTGGATCTCCAATATTAAATTACTAATAACATTCTTCTCTTTATTTTCAAAATCTTCAATGTTTAATTATTTAATCTTCAGTGATTTAATAAATCCAAAACAATGTTGTTAACACGTTTATTTAGGATGACTATCCTTAAAAACATCCCTTGACAACTAGAAAGTAATCAAATAATTTGAACGTGTTTATAGAATAATCGTCTCCCTTTTAGTTTCTTGATATTACCAGAAAAAAGTATGTAATATTTCTTAAACAATGTATAACGTTAATGTGATGTTTACTAAATTGAAAGAGCTGAAGTGTTATATACGGTTGATGCTGTTGTGGCTTCAATTATAGACATGCCTTTTGTCAAACGTTGTTGTGCACTTAAACATGGTTTGATTTTGTGTGACAGCAGTTTTTATACGATAATGTAAGAAAGCCAGATCCCTCCACCAGCTACCCTCTGTCACAAACACAATCAAACATCATCGTATTGATTGAAAGAGATCATGAATGTTCTTCTTACTAACTATGGATCACCCAATAGTAGTCCTGCTCCTTTGATTATGCAGTCGAAGAAGGAGTTCGTTGTCACTGTTGAGGAAGAAAGAAAGGAAGAGGGAATGTTCCTGACATGGGAGGATTTGAAGGTGACAGTTCCAAATGGAAGGAAAGGTAGGAAACCAATTCTTAAGTCTCTAACTGGTTATGCCAAGCCAGGGCAACTCTTGGCAGTAATGGGTCCTTCTGGCTGTGGCAAATCAACACTTCTTGATGCCTTAGCAGGTGAATGCTTTTTATTCTCTTTTCTTGCTATTTGGAACATCATTGAATTAAATTTTTTGATAGCATGACTCTGATATCATATTAGAAAGTGATTTTTAAGTCTAATTCAATTCTACGAAAGTGATTTGTAAGGTGAAGTTTGCACCCCACTTATGTATTATAATTTCGCCTTATCATTAAAGTTTGAATATGCAAAATTAAAGTATTAAAGGATGTGTGAAGGAGTAATGATACATTCATCCTCATTGCATCCTATATAATCATTTTAATTACCTCACCATGGGCACTTATAATTGTGAAGAGTTGGTTTAGAAACAAGGCCATTTTGGTATAGAAAAATTGTGGACGAGCTGTTTGGTTTAATCTTTCTGAAAAATCTGCAGGAAGACTGGCTTCAAGCTCAAAACAAACAGGGAAAATTCTAATTAATGGCCATAAACATGAACTGGCTTATGGAACATCTGTAAGGGAAATCCCTCAAAGGCTTTTGTTTGAAGAAAATGAAATATAATTAATCTCTTTTTGATATTAATTAATACCTTGTGAAAGCAGGCATATGTGACACATGATGATGCTGTGTTATCAACATTAACAGTAGGAGAAGCAGTGTCCTATTCAGCTCATCTCCAATTTCCAGAGTCAATGTCCAACAGAGAGAAGAAAGAGAGAGTAGATTTTACAATCAGACAAATGGGTCTACAAGAGGCCACTAACACAAGGATTAAAGGGAAGGCTTCTAAAGGCCTTAGTGAGGGGCAAAAGAGGAGACTAGCCATTTGTATTCAGATTCTTACAAGTCCTAAACTTCTCCTTCTTGATGAACCAACCAGTGGCCTTGACAGTGCAGCTTCCTACTATGTAATGAGCAGAATTGCAAGCCTAAAGATAAGAGATGGCATCAAAAGAACAATTGTTGCATCCATCCATCAACCCAGCAGTGAAGTTTTTGAGCTATTTGATCATCTTTGTCTTCTGTCTTCAGGTGAAACAGTATATTTTGGCACCACTTCTGCTGCAACCGAGGTTTGTAGCTGAATTAGTCATAAACATTCTATATAAGAACAAATTAATGAGATTATAGCTTCTAATTGATTGCATTCTTGATTGAATGTAGTTTTTTGCTTCTAATGGCTTTCCTTGTCCACCACTCCACAACCCTTCTGATCATTTCTTGAGAATCATAAACAAGGATTTCAGAGAGGTGAGAACATCAAGACGTCAATGCTTTAGAGCTTGCAACAAAACCTTGTTGATTTATCTTCATTATTTTCAGGATGATAAAGAAGGCTTCCACATAGTAGTACCCGAAGAAGAAGCAGTGGATACCATTGTGAAGGTTTTTAAATCTTGTGAAATTAGTAACCAAGTTCGGAAAGAAGTAGCAGCAATAGGTGAAAGAGTAAGTGTAATATAACATATTGCGTGGTGAACTGAAGCCAATGACACTAGTATATAGAACAAGGATTTTTCACATGATGAAGGAATAACTTTTTGATGAATTCAGGAATATGGTTTCACGGGGAGCAGCAGAACACAAACAGCGTTTCTAACTCAGTGTCATGTTCTTCTAAGAAGATCTTCAGTGCACTTGTTTCGTGATGTAACCAATTATTGGTTGCGTCTAGCTATGTTTATTGTAGCAGCTATTAGTATGGGAACTATATTCTTTGACGTTGGTTCAAGTAGTTCATCCATTCAGGTAAAGTAGATTAAGTGCTTCAGATTATGCCATGTAAAGCATAACATAACGCAACTATTAACTCATGATAATAATAATAATAATAATAATAATAATTTCCTTTCTTCATGCATATTTCAGGCTAGAGGGGCACTGGTCTCTTTTGTTGCTTCAGTCCTAACTTTCATAACCCTTCTTGGTGGATTTCCTCCATTTTTGGAACAAATTAAGGTAAAAACGCCATTCAAAATGCAATTAATCAATATGGTTTCTCTCATTATCAAACAATTACATAATAATAAGATTGAGTTACACTTAAAATCTAGTCCTTAACCACATACTATAAGAATATCTTTGACAAAAAAAGCTGGAAAAAATATTTTGTTCCTAACATGTTTATGTTTATGATTCAGGTATTTGAACGTGAGAGATTGAATGGACACTGTGGTGTTGGTGCTTTTGTTATTAGCCACACATTATCACCTATTCCATACATGACACTGTTGTCAGTGATTCCTGGTGTGATCACTTATTACCTTTCTGGACTTCACACAGGACTTGAACGTTGCATCTACTTTTCTAGTGTACTACTTGCGTGCATTTTATGGGTTGAGAGTCTCATGATGGTTGTTTCAAGTATCTTCCCAAATCCCAACACTAACATCACAGTCTCTGGTGGAATTGTGGGAGTGATGATTTTAACTGGTGGATTTTTTCGTCTGCCAAATGATCTCCCTAAACCATTTTGGAAATACCCTATGTATTATGTTTCCTTCCACAAATATGCCTTTCAAGGATTGTTCAAGAATGAGTTCATAGGTCTAAAGTTGGGACGTGATGAAGATGGAGGAACCTACATAAGTGACAAGGAAATACTCACAAAGATATGGCAAGTGGAAATGGGTCATTCCAAATGGGTTGATCTTGCTGTCTTATTCGGAATAATTGTTTTATATAGACTTATGTTCTTGATAATCACAAAGATTAAGGAGAAGATGAAGAGCTAATTAATCTTTTGAAATAAACAAACTGATCAAATTTAATACAAGATATTTTTACATAATGTTTTAGATAAGAATGAATTAGTTGACTTTTATTTGTGTCTTATTTCAAAAACCTTCAGTATATTTTTTTTAACTGTATTTGAATTTTAGAGTGGAACAATATTGTATGCTTTAATAATAGTCTTTGATAAAATTTAAATTTTAGTTCTCTTGTTTTTTTTTTTTTTTGCAATTTTAGATTTTAAAATTTAATTGAGTTTTTATCAAATTTTGAAATTGATCAAGATCTAGTTGGATTTCAAAATTTGATGAAAATGTAATCAAATTTCAAAGTAAAAAGTTTTACCACGAGCTAATTTTGACATTCTGAAAAAAAAAAAAAATTGGAGGTGCAAAAACAAAGCTTTGGAGATGCAGAGAAAAACTCCACTAATGGCACGACTAGGTTCGGCCCATATTAATGGTATCTTTTCCTAGCTCAACTAATGTTTCTTGGTACGCTGCTATTTCTCAGATAATAAAAATATAAGGTGATGTACAAGCTAAATTCAAAATATTTTAAAATTATGTATATGTTATAATTTCACGTTGATATTTTAATTCTAAAAAGAAAACATAAAACCATACCAAAACTAAAATAGTTTCTTAGATTTTCTATGTAAAATCAAATACTTTTCTAGGTAATTAAACTGACTATGAGTCTTTTATGAAAATCAATTATTAAAAAAATAAAGAAATTAACTAAGTTTTACTAAATCCAATTACCTTATTGTTAGTCGTAAATATTTCTTTTGATTAAATATGTTTGTTAAAATTTGAATCAGATAAATTTTTTTTCATTTTTAAACTATATTTTATTTTACAACCCATTATGAGTGTATTTTTATGTTATTTTAAATTTACCTTTCCCTCCCACTTCCATGTACTGTATGTCTCTTTTCTGTGTGTTTTTCATTTTTTTAAGTTGAAAAATACATACATGTCTGCATTTTAAATTTGTGTTTAATACTTCCATGAACTGTACAAATGTAATCCATCAACTAACAACACCTAATGTTGTTTTATTCTTTAGATTAGTAGAAAGCATCAAAAGATAAGGCTTACATTATTTTAATTAATAAAAAAATTTGAAATAAATTTTATAGGTGGCTCCACGAAATTAAATTGAAATATAATTATTTATATGGATTATATTATAATTTACGTAAACTAAATCAAATTGAATTCTTTTAATGGTTCTAATATTCAGTCATGCATTTAGTTTATAGCATTAATTAAGTTTGGTGATCAGCCAACAAATTTCTTAATTTAATAATGTCTTTAACTAATGGAACCAGCCCACTGATATATTAATTATATTTTGCATGCACGCATGCTAGAAAGTGTAATTGGACTAATAATTATATACTATATATGTCTGTTGGTTGTGAACCAAAATAAGAGCCAGAAGAGATATAGAAAAGAGTAGAGAAAATTAAAGAAGTTAAAAAGGAAAAATACACACATATAAATTAAGTTCATGTTATTAGGCCTTTTTGTTACTTCAAATAAAATAAGTTCATGTGTGATAGGTAAATAAAGACTTTCATTTTTATTTCAAGGCTTTTCTTTTATTTATAAAAATTAAATGCATATAAGAAAATTATATACTAATAAATATTTCAAAAATTTTGTTTCATTAATTAATTTATACTCTTTATTTTATATTATATGTAAAGATTTATAAAATTATATTTTAGAAATAATAGTGATTTAAAAATAGTGAATCTTGATTATTTTAATAATATATTTATAGAGGAGTTTACTATTTTAAAACACTGTTATTTTCATAAACCATTTTTGAAAACTTTTTGATTTTTCTCTAGAGTTTTTTTTCCTATGTTTACCTAATTGAAGAATTAAGATCAAAAGATTGATTCCTTGAGTGAGTTCTTCAATTTAGACTGATCAGTTTCTTTATACGTGTAAGTTGAGTTTCAACCTTTTTTTCTTGGCCTTTTCTATTATCTGTTGCATAAGAGTCTTCTTTCACTTGCATACATCTTTTTAGTTATCTATATGACTTTTGTTGATCAATGGTTTTGATGGTGTGCCTTAATCATGTTTGTGTTGTTAATTGGAGTAGTTAGAGCTACCTGTACATTTGGAGGCATTTTTAAGTTTCTCGAAATGTTTGGTTGTCTTTTAGGTAAAAGAGACTAATTACAATTGTTTCTAAGTTATTAATGTTTTGAAATTTTTTTCTACCATGTTGAGCAGTTAGAGGGTTTCATTGAACAAGTCTTTTTGCGAGAAGAATGGTGTTGAGTGTCAAGACATTGAACGCCACCTTTTATAAAACTAATAGTGTTAAACATCAGGATTGTCGTTAAACATCATCTTCTACAAAAAGACTAGCAACGGACGTCACTTGTGAATGTCATTATGCATGTTCAGGCTTTTGTTATTCCATGGTTGTTTTGAAATAAAATTATAATGTACTTGATGCATGTCTATGTGTATATGGTGCTTATTCATGTATGAAAATGTGATAATGATGAATATGGTAAATGTGTTGGCGTAATTCCATGAATTTCTTGGAGAGATTTTATAATAGTGTTTTCGTTAGTAAACCTAACACTTTTGTTTATTACTGTGTTGATTAGTTTACTTATATGTGATTTATCGGTACTCCGGTAATAGAATTTGAATAATGCTTACGATGACGGAAGAAATTTTTCAATAAAAACAAAAATAAAATAATAATTTCTAAGCTTTTGAAATATTAAAAGTTTGGATATTACATTTTAACTAACTCTTACGTTTTTAAAAAAACATTTATTAATAAATTTATTGATCCCAATTAGTTTAATTAAAGTTAACAAACACAAAAAATCACTTCAGTGG
Source organism: Vigna mungo (assembly GCA_036885675.1). Lineage (NCBI taxonomy): Eukaryota > Viridiplantae > Streptophyta > Magnoliopsida > Fabales > Fabaceae > Vigna > Vigna mungo. Next base: position 13,629,296 of record CP144700.1, on the reverse strand, counting down.
AATGAAAAGAAGAAATGATACATTGTGATTATCTAATATTTATACAGGTATATAAATACATAATAGATATCAAATTTTCTAGTTCATAAAAGTACTTTTTTTTAGGTATGACTATAGTGTTTGCTATTATTTAGTTTATACAAGCTAATTACATTAAAAGAAAGTGTTGGTTATATATTTTAGTGATAAATTTCTGTTCAAATTTCAAGCAAATTTATATTTCTTTTCTCTTTTCGTAAACATAAAATTTTATATATTAGTATAGAATGAACTCTTATTGATCTATTTTCAATGAAATTAGTTTGTTTTAGATTATATAAAAAATTATAAAAAAAAAAAAAACTTAATCAATCCAACACAAATGGATTGATTCAAAAATGTTATTTTCATTTGTTTTTCTCTCACACTTTCAGAATACATTATTATCCTTTTATAAGTTGAAATCGCTGGTATTAATTAATTGGCACACTTGATTATGATTAATATTGTAGAGTTTATATTATTTTATTAGTTTATAAACAGATGATATGATGCTTTCAACTCAGATATCATATTGAAGCCTGCGTTGATTCTATACACAGTGTTCATCTATGGAGGCTCCAATAAAATGTGTACCAATAATTTTTCTTTTTTCAAATACAATGAATGGTCCCATTGGTTGTTTGCCTCTCACTTTAATGGACCAAATTAAAAGTATTTGATGTTAATCATTTTCCTAACCCTAGAAAGAAGAAAAAACAAATTGTAAGTTCAATCAATGTCCTAAATAATTGATTTAGGTTTGATCCCTCCAAAGTTGTTATTCTAAGGGTTAAATATGTTTTTAGTCCCTATATTTTGGGACGATTTTAGTTTTAGTCCATTTTCAAACTAAGGTACGATTTAGTCCTTCAACTTTAGAAAACTCTGGTTTTAGTCCTTTTTACCAATTTTTTTTAACTTTATTTGTTGTTTCAAACCAGTTTCTCAATTAACATTGAAGCAAAAAATGTTCAAACAGTGTAAACAATCCAAATGCTACAATGAAACGTGCTTGAAACAACAAATAAAGTTAAAAAAATTTAATAAAAAGAACTAAAACTAGAGTTTTCTAAAGTTGAAGGACTAAATTGTACCTTAGTTTGAAAATTGACTAAAACCAAAATCGCTCTAAAATATAGGAACTAAAAAGATATTTAACCCTTATTCTAATGTTGAAATTAATTTCACTTTTGTTAGGAAGCTTCAAGACATGGTCTTCAAAGTAACAGACACAAAAATCTTATTTTTGAATGATTACTTGATTTATTTAGATTAATTACATAATGTAATTAATTAATATTAATCTGTGTTCTTTGTCCCCTCAAAAAAACCAGTAGCTATAAAAACAGATTGGCGGCCAGTGATAATCTCTTAGCCTTGAGGCAGGTCATAGACAAAGACAGCATGTGACTGGGACAAATTAATAGATAGATACAAGTGATGCTTCAATCTTCTTAAATAACATTTAATTTAATTTTTTTATAAATAAAAAGAAAATCACTCTTAAAATAATATTTTTTTTTTTTAAAATCACTAAAAATATTAGCAATAATATGTTATTAAATGATAAAGTGTATGAGGAAGTAAATATGGACAAGGGATGAGTCTAATTGGTGTTTAATTAAGTTGTCATTTCAATACTTTTTTTTAATTAATCTTCATTTTATTTTCAATTACAGTTTCTTCCTTGTTGATAGGTCTTTGGTAATCAATTTCCTTTCAATTATGAAGCTCTAGGGTATGTTGTACCATTCAATCATCTAATATATTGGATAAGACGTGGGATTTTAGAAACTTGTTAAAAATAAAAGAATATTTCTTCAATTAAACTTGTTAACGGTGAACAAGTCTCTTTTTATTATAGATGTGATTAATGTTTTTAGATTTCGTATATAATCAATTTTATTAAAAAAAATGTATTTGATCATTTTTAAAGTTTTTCTTTTTTATCTTTAAAAATCAACCTTAACACATGTTTTTAAAAATTCTGTATTTAATTTCTCTTAAATCAATGAAATGTTTCTTTAAAATAAAAACATTTTGACATTTTAAAATTACACTAAAATCACGTCTAAAACATGAACCAAGCATAATATGATACCTTTGCCCTAAATATTTCTTCTTTTCTTGCATAAAAATTTTGCAAATAAAAAATGTATCAAGTGTGTTAATTATATTTCTTAATTGAAAAAAATGAAAAGAATAAATGAAATAAAAAAAAAGAAAACAATTTTTAGTTATAGTTTTATTATATAACCAAATAATTAATATACTTTTCGTAATTAACAATACGTTTGTTAAATATATCATATATGTTATGCTGGTGATTTTGAATAATTTCGTAATTGATCATTATTTGCCTATCTTATATTTTTCAATTATAGCATTTAGTTGAGGCATTCTCATTTTTCTATCTCAAATTTAAAAATTGAAGAATTAATTTCCTCTTAAACACTGAACTACGTCCATTTTTTTAGGTAATTTTAATGTAAGCTTAAAATGTCCTTTATGTAGATGTTTTTGGGAGCACCTTTCAAGAGTACTGTGAAGGTCAAAATTGTGATGCAAAAAGTGTGATGTCGGTAATCTTAGGAATGACTCCGCATTATAAGATTTGAATTATTGGTATTACCACTGTTTCAGCGTCTTTCTCTTCATATTCAATTTTTGTGGCTTCATTTGTTATTTTTCTATGAATGTCAAGGCCATTGTATAGTACATAAGACTTTTTTTTTTTAGAATAAAGACTAACATATAACTTAATAGATGTAAAAAAGAAAAAGATAAAGGAAAAAAACGTGATAGATATATTGGCAAATAAATAAATATTTGAAAATACGATACCAATAATAGATAATAAAAAAATGTGATAGATATAGTGATAAATAAATAAATATTTAAAAATACGATACAAATAATATATATATATATATATATATATATATATAGGTTTTAAGTGTTAGATAAGGATGATTGTGAGGGTCAAGCTCAAGCTAAGTTAGATGAGGGGGGTTAGTCTGAGTGTGATGGTGAAGTTGAGTTAGAGGATGGAGATCAATGTGAGAACCTTAGGATTTAAAGAAGGATGAAATACAATGACCAAAAGTGGGTTACACAAAAGATGTGTCATTTGTAGGCATATTGGACACAACCAAAGTTCTCTGCCCAAGCATATTATTCAGACCAAACCTGAACCACACCATCTCCACCACACGTATTGACACATCTAATGCACTGAATTTAAAAAACAAAATGACATATATTTATTATAGATTTCCACTTTATCATGTCCTAATATCGTTTTAACCAATTTAACAAAAAATAAAAGTCAAATTCCATCAAATTTTTAAAGAAATGGAACAATTTGAAATGAATAAAAAATTTAAAAAAAAATTGAGATTTTTATACATAAAGACAAAAAAAAACATAATTAAAACTAATATATATATATATATATAAGTATAATTATTATAACATATTATATTATTAAATATCTTTGGACTGAACACTAGTGCAAAAACGTTGTTTAACATCACTCCTTAGACGTCCGTTCCTCGAAAATCCGATGTATACTGCTGCACGGTGGCATTATCGTAAATAAATTGGAAAACTAGACGTCTGTTTCGATGTCAGGCGACGTCTATGACATCATAGATGTTGAACCTGCCGAAACCTGACGTCTAATTGCCTGAGGTATGTGAAAAGCCAGTCCATTGACGTCGGATTTTCAGGAGACCGACGTCTACGAGACTGTAATTAATGCTCCCCATCAAATTCCCAGGAGCTTAGACGTCGGATAGGAAGGGCCCAGACGTCTAAGTCACTGACAGGAAATCAAACGTCAACCGAGGCGTCGACTAGACGTCGGAAAAAGAGATACAATATAAGCGTTTTAAGGAGATTTTCAGGCAATTGGAGATTACTATACCTGTGATCGAAGCACTACAGCAAATCCCTACTTATGCAAAGTATATGAAGCAGTTTCTCAAAGAAAAGAGATATCTAGATGAGGAAACTATTGTTGAACAGGGTACTTGCAGTCTGGCTTTGAAGAAGGAACGTCCTCCAAAGGTGAAAGATCCCGGATGTTTTACCATTCCTTGCATCATTGGGAATGTGAAACTAGGGAAAGCCCTAATTGATTTAGGGTCAAGCATTAATTTGATCCCCCTGTTTGTGCTTAAGAAGATTGGTGGTCTTAGAGTGAAGCCGACAAAGATTTCTTTGCTAATGGCGGATGGATCACCTAAGAAACCCTATGGTGTGGCGAAGGATATTGTGGTTCGAGTAGAGAAACTTGAATTCTTGGTTGACTTTGTGGTGATGGAGATGGAGGAGGATGAGAAGATCCCAATTATTCTTGGAAGGAACGGCTAAAGTAATCATCAATGTGGATGATGGTTTGATAGTGCTTAAAGACCATAAGAGGAGGTGATCTTTGATGTCTTCAATGATAAGCAGATTCAAGTAGAGAAGACTAGTCATAAAGCTACATGTAAGGATGCACCAATGACTAGACATAAAGTTGTCAAGCTGGTCATTAAAGGTAAAAATTGTTTCTTGTCACAAGTTAGGGAAGAAGAAAAAGATGACAAAGGAAGGACGGTTCACTATGACTTGGAGGATGCACAATTCAAACTTGGCACCCCTGTGAGATTCAAGAACAAGTTGTGGGTTGTGAAAGATTTTAAAGAGAATGGAGTGATAGACTTTGAAGCTCCACATTCAAGACGAGTCAAAAGGGTGGATCGAAAGCAGTTGATGAGTTGGTGATAAAAGCAAGAGAAACACCAACATTGAAGATGGAACTTGAGCTTTATTGAGTCAAGCTAGTGATGTTAAAAGAGTGCTTGCTGAGAGACACCCCAGTGATTTAAAAACACTGATTTCTTTGATTTAATTATTTTGGTGATGTAATTTTTGAATACTTTGGAACATTGTTTTATTGGGTTATGAGCCTGTTAATTCATATAATCTTGTGATGGATGCTAGATGATTGGGTATCTACTGAAGGATACTAAGAAGGAACACCTACTGATAGGTGATGGTAAGGTTTGCACCTACTGATGGGTGTTGGAGGATTCATGAGTCAGGCTCATGACGTTAAACAAACGCTACCTGAGAGGCAACCCAGTTGATTGAATTTATCTTTGTTTGTTTTTTTGGATTATATTCTAGTTGCATTATAGGGGTTTGATTGTTGAATGTTTGAGTGGTGTGAGAGACTAAGTGAATTGAGTAAGTGAGAATGTGTGAAGTGAGTGGGAAAGATATGAAAATCGAAAAATTGAGAGTAGAAGCTGAGGGTGTTTGATCATGAACGCTTAGGGCAGGCTAGAAAGGAGAAGAGATGTGTCGCGCTCACCGCTCAACGCCAGCCTGGCGTTGAGCGCAACTTCTGCAGAGTTGGGTTCTTGGCTTTTAAATTGGGCTCAGCGTGAGTTGGCCATTAGAAATTCCACTTACCCTAGGTCTCGCCCTAGTTTCCTTATTCAACCCCCACTCATTCTAGACCGTCCAAAGCCCTCTCTAAAGGATTCTCTCCACTTTCTCCTTCATCCCTCTTCACAAAACCCTTTTTCCATCCATTTTTGCACCAATTCTCCATCCAAGTTTGGGTTTGATGAGAGCACTACTGTTAGGGGTTGATTTCTTCAAATTCATTGAGCATTCTTCACACATTGAGCATCTCCACCCAAGTAAGTACATGCATTTTACATTCTAGGGTTTTGAAAACATGATTTTGAATGAATATGGTTGTCTATAGGAAACAAAAAAACAAAGACAAAACAACCAGACGCAATGTTAAACGACTATCAAGTCAAAAACGTCTAAGAGAGTTTATGTTAAATGCGTAAAGCTTATCATACCTTAAGGGTATTCAGTTTAGCTATCAGGAAAAGAAACATGTCAAGACAATGTCATTTAATAAACGCACTAAAAGGCTAAAACTTAAAACACTAGAGAAAATATAAACAAAGCTAAATGTTATCTATCTGAAAAGGAAAAATCACAAGAAGAGTTTACTTTATCTAAACGATACCATGAGCTAAAACATTGCTTCGTTAGACGGCGAAGTCTTTAACCAACGCTTGGTATCTTTAGAAGAAAAGCTTAATTTGTCAAACGCTACCTCAACAGTGGGAAATCAAAAAAACACTTTGTTGTTTTGAACAAGCATTAATTAACATTAAGTGCTCAATGTTAAAAAACAACAAAAGTGACATTTCAATAACATTCCCGGAATATTCATATCTTAGGAAATCGTGACATAATACCTACAACAAAACATGAAGACAATAAGTAAAATGCCAACCAAGAAGAAGCCTCTCATAGACTAAACGATATCAGTGAAACACACAAACAAAATAGCAGAAAACAATAGAATCCTATACAAACGGTAAAAGCTTTTGAAAACACCAAAACAAACAAGAAATAGGACATACTTGTTATGCAAATCTCTGTTTTATCTTGTGTAGGACATTTGCTTCAAATAATCAGTTACCTCTTCTTGTAAGCATAAAAATGAACGCTTCAAGATAAAAGAAAAAATGATTAGTTTATCAAAAGCCACACCAAATTAGAAGTCAAATATGTTTTTGATAAAAGCTCTAAAAATCATGTATGCTCTAACAAAAGACCTCATCCTATGACAAACATCCACACCAATAGCCAAAAAAGAACGAATCTCAAGACAAGCTTGTTCAAACGGTCATATTATGAAATCTCAAGAAAAACTTTGTCATAACAGTTATATCATCATGGTGTATAAATAGAAGATAAGAAGAAGAAAGTGATGATGAGGAAAATGAGATGCATATGAAGATATGTCATCATCATTTGAGCAAGAAAATCTATTGGAGCTACTAAAATTAAAATTCCTCTAACCAAGGAAATAATAGAAGAGAAGAACCCATGAAAAGAAAGATACTCTCAAGCTTCATCATAATATCCAATTGAAGGAAGAAGAGAGTAATTGAGTGAAACACCTAGAAATTTCTCAAGACTCATTGTTATATCTACTCACCTTGAGAGCGAAGACAAGAGAGAAAAAGAAAAGTCAAGCAATACTCTTGAGCGTCATTGTATTATTTGCTTAACTTTGTAAGATGAGAGAAAAGAGTAACAAGAGAAACACCTACGAGTGTTTAGACTGTATTATATTGCAATTGTCGAGAGAATAAAAACACTTACAACTTGACTTTGGAGAGTTAAGGAAATCTAGACAAGGAGTGGTGTGAATACTTATCCAATCAAAGGTAACGGGAGGTTATTCGTTGACCAAGACCAAAAGTGGTGAGAATATTCATCCCGTCTAGGGTAACAGGAGGTTATTTGTTAACTGAGACCAAGAGTGGTGAGAGTACTCATCCAGTCTAGGGTAACAGGAGGCTATTCATTTACTAAGACCAAGAGTGGTGAGAATACTCATCCAGTCTAGGGGTAACAAGAGGTTATTCGCTGATTGAAACCAGAAGTGGTGCAAATACTCAACTGGTCTAGGGTAACTAGATATTATTCGCTAATCAGGGATATCAGGAGTGGGGAAAAATACTTTAGAACCAAGAGTAGGTGAAACTAAACTAGACGATGTATCACAATGATACTAGAACCATCTAGAGATACCAGGAGTGGTAAATAGTACTACACAATCAGGAGTGAGTCAAACTCAACTAGTCAAAAAGTAACGATGGTTACTCAATAGGACTAGGAACACCACGAGTGGTTTAAAACACTCAATTGTACTTTATTGAATATTTAGTGGAACCCTCTAAGTTAACTTAAAGGAGAACTAGATGAAACCCTAACAAGTGAGCCAGTATAAAATTGTTTGAGTGTTGTAGTTGTCTAGGTAAACGACTAGTTGTTGATAAACGCAATCTCCTTAAGTGTCCGAGATAGCCTTAAGTTATCAGATACTGTTTGCATCTTCAACAACTTACTGCTTTTTTATATTTGGAGAAAGTTAAGTTGGCTTTGTAAACAATCTTACGGAATAACATTTATAGATGAAGTATGTCTAACTTACAAGTTTTGCATACATCATGCTTAGATCGTTTATTAAGAAAAGATCTAGAAAACACTATTCACCCCCCCCCCCTCTTTAGTGTTTCATCACAACTTCAAAATCCACACTTTCCATTTCATTTGGATATCATCATACATGTCTCCCATATGTTTTCACCATACTTAATTAAATATATAGACTCATGTAAACATCATCATACAATTCATCAAGAACATAAATCAACCCATAAGAAATCTCAAAACATTAGAAAATATCACAAAAAAACACCTACAGAGTGGCACTCAAGCGTCCAGGAAGTGGTGCTCAGCACCCTAGCTATTGGAAACTAGCGCTTAGTGCCTAGGGACTGGCGCTCAGTGTTATGGCTACTGCAAACTGATGCTTAGGCGCCTAGAGAGGGGCGATCAGGCGTCCAGAGAAAGGTGTTCATCACGGGACACACTGATCAAGGGGCGCTCAGGGGGCGCTCGAGCCCCATGACAACAAATTGCACATTTTGAAATATGCTTTTGATGTATTTAAAACTTGTTCAATTGATTAAAGAGGTTTCATACACACTAAAATTCATGTGAAACACATTTAGAGATGGAAATAAATACTTCTTTGATCATAAGAACCAAGAATAGTTGTATCCAACCACTTTTGACAACCAAAGAGTGCCTTAATTCCAAACCAAACTTCTGCCAACAAAGGGTCTTACCAAGTTATAAATGACTCCACAACATAATTTAAACACTCTCTTTTTGTACAGACTTCTTAGTTTAAATTCTCACTAGTCAAAACTTCTAAAATTGAATATAAAACCTTCTAAAGCCATCCTATTGACTCATACCTAGTTTCATATCAGATTTTTAGTAACACAAGATCCCAACAAGTCTCGATTGACCCTAACAGATGTTTTATATTGTTGTTCCTCTCAATAAACCCTTACTTCTAAACTTCACCTATAAAAATCTCTCTTTTTACTATAATAAAGACTTGCGACCCAAACCAAACCATTTCTTCTCAACATAACAACTCCCTTGATGTTACTAACAACTCAACAACAACATTTATAACAAGAATTGGTTTTAAACAGAATTAAAAAATCATATTAACATAATAACCACCATTTCAAAAACACTACAAACTCAATAACAATCATTTTAACACAATTACCAACATGCATCAGTTTCATAAAATACCAAATATCCTTTCATATTCAATAACTAAATTATAAATTAACTTTAGTTTCTCTTGTTACAAACTTTCTCAACTCAAAGAAACCAAATAATACTTACATTCATGAAAACATGTTTAGTCAATAAAACAAAATATGATATGATTATCAAATAATAAAAGATTGTCATAATTGTTTTTCATATTTTTTAAAAGTAAACTCTCATTTAATTCTTATTATTATCATAAGCTTATTTAATTTAATTGATTTATTTATAAAACATACTAAATTTAACTTTAATCCAAAAAATACTTTTAAACTAACTCGTAAATATCGAAATTCAATAAAAAAAAGTCACACGATAAAAAAAATATAAGTTTCTTTTAATATAATTAATTCAGCTGTAAGTCTTTTTCACGAAATAGGATTTAAAATATATTATTATGATGAGTCTTTGAAATGTTAAAATAACTATTATTTTATTTTTATGGATTAAATTTCTATTTCATTATATAATGATAAAATATCATCTATGAAACAAAATATGATAAGATTATCAAATAATTAAAAACTATGTGACAATTTTTTTTTATATTTTTCTAAAATAATCTCCCATATATTTTTATTATAACGGTAGCTTATTTATTTGATTTATTTATAAAATATATTAAATCCAACTTTATAATCTTTTTATTTTATAATATTTTGTAAGAAAAATCATATTGTAACTAGTAAATTTATAATTTATCACTTATTTATATTTAACATAAGACAAAGAGAAACGAATGTGTTTGTATATATTCTTTGATAAATTATTAATTCATTTATTTGATAAATATATATTTTGTTATAGATAAAAAAAAAACAAATCATTGAAAGAATGTTTCAAAAGCAAAATAAAAGTAAAGAGATTGTGAAAATATGGGTGGCAATCAATATGAACCGTGACAAGTGAACTAATAATCAAATTAAAAAACCATTTTCTTTATCAAGTTTTAAATTTTCTTCTGAGAATAGATTCCATGTAATTTGAATGGAACTTATTGTTCATTAAAGAGTATTCAATAATTAGCTATATATTTATGTGTCTACAAGTTGTGTGAACTATACCTTAAAAAAAATACTTTTATGAACTAGAAAATTTGTTATCTATTATGTATTTATATAACCTGTATAAATATTAGATAATCACAATGCATTATTTCTTCTTTTCATTCCACTGAAGTGATTTTATGTGTTTGTTAACTTTAATTAATTGATTGGGATCAATAAATTTATTAATAAATATTTTTTTTAAAAACGTAAGAGTTAGTTAAAATGTAATATCGAAACTTTTTATATTTTAAAAGCTTAGAAATTATTATTTTATTTTGTTTCTATTGAAAAAAAGTTCTTCCGTCATAGTCAGCATTTGAAATTCTATTACCGGAGTACTACTAAATACACAAACATTATTTACTAATCTTTTAAAAACTAATCAACACAGTAATAAACAGAAGTGATAGGTTTACAATAAAAAGATATACTAGGTCTATAATGTATCAACATATAAGTATTTAATTAAATGGATACATCTAATTCTAAGGATTTTACATAACTGATGATGTTGAGTATTTGTTTTGAATAAAAGGATGATTCAGAAGCATTTTAGCCGTCCATCTTTGTTGAGGATCATTCATCAAACATTTTCTCAAAAAATCCTTGCAATCGTAAGTAAGTTTATCTGGTATCTTTGGTACTTCTTCAGAAAATGCAAGCTTGCACAATAATTGGTTTGTGGATTCAAAGTTCCACCATTCTCGAAGTCCAGTGCTCATCTCAATAACAATGCATCCCAAAGACCATATATCTAAAGCTGTTTCCTTAAAACCTCTAACTGATTCCGGTGACATGTAATAGGGTGTCCCTCTGAATTTGATCTCTCCTAAATCAGTATTTGCCTCTTCGCTAGTCTTAGACAATCCAAAATCAGAAATCTTTAGTTGATATTTTGTGTGACGATCCGATGAAGGAAAGAGGAGAATGTTATCTGGTTTAAGATCACCATGAACAATTCCCTTTTCGTGCATGCAACAAAGTCCCTTGAGAATCATGTGAGTGTAGACTATCACTTCCTTGTTCGATAATAAATCTCTCCTTATTAAATTGCCTAAAGAACCATGAAGGGCATATTCCATAAAAAGATTATAAGTTGAATTACCTCCCTCAACCATGCATTCATAATAAAAACACTGTACAATCCCTTTGCAACCTAATAATAGCTCAAAAATCTTTTTCTCCTTTAACATTGAACGAGAAGAACTTGTCTTCAATGCTGAGAGTGAAACTTCAGAATTTTGTTCTCCTGTAAAACGTAGAAGAACAAGATACACTTTGCCAAATGAACCTTCTCCCAAAACTCTCAACTTCTTCCACTCAGCCATATCTTCAAATTTTACTATGCTTGGAGACCGTTGAAATACAAAAATTCTTCTATGTATATATAAAGTAATTTTGATGAATATTAATATCAAAAAAATAAAAGATATGTTTAATAAAAACTAATTATTATGTACAAATAGATTAAAGATAAGATAGTTAATAACAAAATTATTATTAATTATCATATCTAAAATATTAGAGATATAAAATATAATATAATAGCATAGAAAGAAAAATAAAATACACTTAGTTCGATATAAAATATTTAAATTATAATATAGAAAATTAATGTTTTACAAGAAAAATGATATATATGATATACATTCTCAATTCATCGAAACTAATTTCATATATATTTAATTATATACTTTTAGTTTTTAATAATAATGGAAGAATTTGTATAGTAGTGATAACGGAATATGCAATTAATGTTAATAACACCGCCCTAATATATTCAATCCTATCATTAAAAAAATTAAGCTCTTTATATTAATATATTAACGATAGTTAAATTGTTAGGAGATAAATAGAAATTTATAATTTAAATATCAGTTATCACTGGGAAACAAATTAAAGATCAGATAAGAAAATAATTATATTTTAAATATTAGAAAGATATAATATAATGTAATCTTATTAAAAAAATTATTATTGTTAAAATTATAACGTAGATAAACTGAATAATATAGATTTATTTTAATATAACTAATTCAGTTACAAGATTTCAAGAAATATGATTTAAAATATATTATTATAATGGATATTTGAAATGTAAAAATAACTATTAACTTATTCTTATAGATTAAAATTCCATTTCATTAAATAATGATAAAATATCATCTATGAAACAAAATATGATAATATTATTAAATAATTAAAAATTATGTGATAATCTTTTTTTTCATATTTTTTTTAAAATAATCTTCCATGTAATTTTTATTATAATCGATAGCTTATTTATTTAATTTATTTATATAATATATTAAATCTAACTTTAATCCAAAATAAATACTTTTAAACTAACTCATAAAACTCAATATAAAAAAAAGTCACATGATAAAAAGATACAGATTTATTTTAATATAATTAATTCAGTTACCATGACTTTTTCACATAATAGAATTTTAAAATGTATTATTATAATGGGTATTTGAAATGTAAAGATAACTATTATCTTCTTTATAGATTAAAATTATATTTCATTAGATAATGATAAAATATCATCTATGAAACAAAATATGATAAGATTATCAAATAAATTTTTTGTTCATATTTATTTTAAATGGTTAAATATGTTTTTAGTTCCTATACTTTGGGGCGATTTTGGGTTTAGTCCCTGTTTCAAATTATGGTACAATTTAGTCTTGCAACTTTAGAAAACTCTGGTTTTAGTCCTTTTTACCAAATTTTTTTAACTTTATTTGCTATTTCAAACGCGTTTCTCAATTGACACTGAAGCAAAAATGTGTCAAACAGTGTAAACAATCCAAATAATATAATGAAATGTGCTTGAAACAATAAATAAAGTTAAAAAAATTTGGTAAAAATGACTAAAACTAGAGTTTTCTAAAGTTGAAGGACTAAATTGTATCATAGTTTGAAAGAGGGACTAAACCCAAAATCGCTCCAAAGTATAGGGACTAAAAACATATTTAACCCTATTTTAAAAATAATCTTCCATATTTTTTTATTATAATCGGTAACTTATTTATTTATAAAATATATTAAATCTAAATTTATAATCTTTTTATTTTATAATATTGTGTAAACTTTTTTTTCTTGCATCTTATAACTAGTACATTTATAATTTACTCAGCCACTTATTTATATTTAACACAGGACTAAGGGATGTATTTGTATATATTATTTGATAAATTATTAATTCATTTCTATACTTAATATTTAATATTTAGACTTTAAAATAATTCTATTTATTAAATCTATTTTATTTTTTATAAATATTATTAGAAATTAATAAAATTAGTTTTAAAATATAATTGATTTTCATATTTCAATAAATTTTTCATAACCAACAAAATTGATATGTTAAAAACATATAAAAGGTAAATCTAACATTAAACTAAAAATAATTGATCAATACTAGTTATTGCTAAATATTTTATATATAAAAAAATTATCTTTCTTTTAATTTAAGACATTATTTAAAAAATAAATTTTCATTGGCTCAAACATATTATATGATTTATATAAATAAAACATTCATATTTATTAAAAATATACGAACTCAAATGTCTAAGGCCCAAAGCACTCAGGTCCAAGAGAACGAAATTAAAGTTTCGTTAGAAGTTTCCTTCAGTAATAGAGTTGGTGGAGCTCACCATCCGATATGACTCGCGATAGAGAGAGAAAAGAAAGGGCGATCTTCGCGATAGAGAGAAAAAAGAAAAGGGCAATCATCGTGAGAGAGTTCCAGCGAAGCTTGCAACAGTGATGTCGGAGCGGAAGCTGGTCTGCTGGTGGCAGAGGAGAAAAGCGCAGTGACAGAGGTAAGTACACAGTGGAATATTTCTTTGATTGATTAAGAATGAATGCTTTGTTGTTGAGTATGTTTTCTTTCTTACATTAGAAAACACATTGGAACCCTGTTTATATAGGGTTCCTGTCATAACATTAAAGAGATAGAAAAACAGTTAAAATCCCTAACTGAAAACAGAAAACCCCTAATCTAAAAATCCTAAAAGTGTTGCTCTTATGAGCATTAATCACGATAACAGAAACATTAATACTCTCCCCTCAAGCTGGATGGTGGATATTCATTAATCCAAGCTTGGGAACGAGTAAAACGAGTTAGGTGAAAAAATTTGGTGAAGACATTAGCGAGCTGCTCTTCTGATTGAATGGGAAAAAGGAGTAAAAGTTTGGCTTGAATCTTCTCACGAACCACATGATAGTCTAACTCAATGTGTTTGGTCCGCTCATGGAAACTCTGGTTATGGGCAATGTGTCTGGCGAAATTGTTGTCACAGTAAAGGAAGGTAGTAGTGGGCTGAATTTGAAGGTCCTAAAGTAGGTAGTGAAGCCACTGCATCTCACAAATAGTGGCAGCAAGGGCGCGATACTCTACTTCGGTAGAGGATCTTAACACAGTGCCTTGTTTCTTTGACTTCCATGAAACCAATGAGGATCCTAGAAAAATACAGTAACCAGTTGTTGACCTCCTTGTATTAGGGCAAGTGGCCGAATCTAAATCATTGAATCCTTTAATATGTATGTCAAAATCAGCTGCAAAGAAGAGTCCTTCTGAAGGAATGGATTTGACATATCTTAGAATATGCTGCAAGGCTTGATAGTGATAATTAGTAGGCTCCTGCATAAATTGACTTAATAGGTTAACAGTAAAACACAAATCAGGTCTAGTGTTAGTTAGATAGAAAAGCTTTCCTATTAATCTACGATAAGCACTGGGATTTTCCATATAATTATTTGTTTTATATAAGGAGTTTGTGTTGCTTAAAAAGGGTGTAGAACATGGTTTAGTTCCCAACATTCCTATTTCTTCAAGGATGTCCAAGTCAAACTTTCTTTGACAAAGATGTATCCCCTTCTATTAGATCTAGCAACTTCAAATCCTAGGAAGTACTTGAGTTCCCCCAGATCCTTTATTTGGAATTGACGATGTAAAAGAGCTTTTATGTGAGTGATCTCATCCATACAATTTCCTGTCAGGATAATGTCATCCACATATACAAGTAAAGCTGTGAAATCTGTACGAGTTTTCTTGACAAAAAGCGAGTGGTCAGATTTTGATTGAACATAGTTAGTAGAAATAATGAAAGAAGATAGCTTTTCAAACAGCTGTCTATTAACCTGTTTTAGTCCATATAAAGATTTAGTCAGTTTGCAGACTTGTCCCTTGGTGTTAGTATTCAATCTAGGTGGAAGATCCATGTAAACATCCTCTTTAAGTCTCCATGTAAGAAAGCATTGTCTACATCAAGCTGATGTAAAAACTAGTTTCTTGTTGCAGCAAGAGCAAGTAAAAGTCTGATAGAAGTGAGCTTTGCAGTAGGTGAAAAAGTATCCAACAAATTTATTCCCTTTTGTTGGGTGTAGCCCTTAGCTACCAGCTGTGCTTTATACCTTTCCACAGTACCATCAACTATGTGATTTACCTTGTAAGCCCACTTACATCCATTGGGTTTCTTTCCAGGTGGAAGTTGAGTAAAAAACCAGGTACAATTGTCTTATAGTGCCTTGATTTCCTTTCGCATAGCTTCAGCCCATTCAAGACTATCTCTAGCCTCCTCATAGGAGTTGGGTTCTTTGCTAGCAGTCATGGCAAGAGTGTACTTTAATTGTTTCTTGGACAAAGATACATAAGATAAAACATTAGTGATAGGATACACTAGTACAAAAACAACCTATAACGTCGAATATTTTTGGCCTTTCACATCAAATTTCAGAACGACGTCATAGCAAGAGACGTTAAATAGACGTCGAATTTAAAAAATTCGACGTTAATTTAACGTCGAATTTTGTCAATATACGATGTTAAGTTACATCGAATTTTGTCAATATACGATGTTAAGTTACATCGAATTTTGTCAATATACGATGTTAATCAATTTTTTTTATTTTTTTAAATAATTGTGATCCTTGTTTACAGTTCTACAAGACCTGAAAAGCATAATAAACAACAATTTTCAGTTTTTGATATTTTATAAAGCATGAACTATGAACAGTAATATAGGATCAATCAAAGAACAATAACAAACAACAAAGAAGTTCAATCAAACATCAAACAATAACAACAAACAAGTTCAACCAAACAACAACAAGTTCAACAAAAAAAAATAACAAACAAGCTATCAACAAATAAGTTCTTCAAAACGAAAACTAACCTGGGTTCATCGGAATAAAGTGTTGCCACCACTAAGAGAGAAAGCAGAATGCGCCTATGAAGGACAAAAACACGAAAATAATCGGTGAAAACAAACGAAAATCATACCTAAAGTAGTTAATTAACATGCATTTGTATCAAATGAAAGAAAGATTACATGTGATGGTCGTTAAACTTTGTTCCAAAAAAGTTTGAGTAAAGAAAAGGGTCCTGCGTGCTAAGATAAAGTGAATGAATTTTCAATCTCCCGCTCAAATTTTTTTTGAATTCACTAACCTTTTAACTTCTAACGCTGGGGCATTTGACGTTTTATATTCTTTTACGTCGAATTACAATTATAAACGACGTTTAATAATTGCATTTATTTACAAAAATGTCACCGGTTATTTTTAACATTGGCTATTGAGTGGTTCGATCTTAAACGCATGACGTTATACTCTGTTCTTGCACTAGTGATAAGGAGTTTTCAATCTATTTTTGACACACAAGGTTGCAGATGAAGGTTGGTCAGTTTGATGTATGTAGTCCTTTAAGTACTCAGGAGTCTTTCTTATTCTGTTAGATCTTCTCTAATTTATTCCTTGAGCTTCTTCTACAATATTAGAGTCTTCATCAATGGTATTAGTGTTCTCAGCTAGCCTTTCACTGTCTCTTCCATCTTCAACCAAGTTCATTCTAAAGCTGCAGGGAAAATTGTCAAGGAAAAACATATTGTCTTCTTTGTCATTGTTGTTATTTTTATTATTTTGCTCATTCTTATAGGGAAAAATGTCTTCATAAAAGATAACATTTCTACTAATGAAGATTTCCCTAGTATTGATGTCAAGAACAATATATGCTTTAACACCATTTTTGTAGGCTAGAAATATTCCCTTTCTAGTTCTAGTGTCAAGTTTATTTCTGTTATTTTCCAAAGTAGAAGCAAAACATAAGCAACCAAAGACCTCTAGGTCAAGATAAGTAGGAGAATTATTATGTAGAATGTCATAGGGGGTTTTACCTTTAATAACCGAAGAAGGAAGTCTATTTATTAGATATATAGCATGAGACAAGGCATAAGACCAATAAGCGTAGGGAATATTAGATTGAAACGGGTAACATTCAATATGTGTTGGTGCTTACGTTCCACAACAGAATTTTGTTGTGGAGTTTCAACACAGCTTCTTTGGTGTTCAATCCCATAGGAATCATATATGCTGGAACAATTGAACACGGGTCCATTATCAGTTCTAATAGTTTTGACAGTTTTATTAAACTAGGTCTTAATTTTTATGATAAAAGATTGCAGAAGTTCCCTTGTTTGACCCTTATTATGCATGAGAAAAGCCCAAGTATGCCTACTCAATCATGAACAATAGTGAGGAAGTATATATGGCCATGTACAGATAGGATGGAGATAGGACCCCATATATCACAGTGTATTATATCAAAGCAATTAGCAGACATAGAATTATTCTTAGGAAATGGCAATATGTGTTGCTTAGCATAATGGCAAATATCATAAGCATTATCAGAAGTAGTTTGAACATAAGGAAAAATTTTGCATACTCTTTCAACAGTTTTATGTCCAGGATGGTCTAACCTATAGTGCCACGAACTTATATTTACATGCTCATATGAGAAAACAAAACTAGGTGTTGTGTTCCTTCTAAAAGACTGTAGGTAGTAAAGCCGTTTGTACACATTAGCACATCCAATCATCCTCAATGTAGAGCTACCCAGAATTTGACACATCTTAAAGGAAAAAAGTTAGTGTGCAGTTTATATCTCTAGTTAAACTTTGGACCGATATACGATTAAAAGTAAATTCAGGTGTGTGTGTGTGTGTGTGTGTATAACATTAAAGATTATGAATTCACTGGAAAATTGTACAGTTCTTGCATAGTGAGTTGTAACAATGGAATTGTTTGGCAGTCTAACAGATATTGGCTTGATTTTATTGAATGTTATGAATTGATTCTTGTCATGGGTCACATGATCAATGGCCCCTGTGTCAATAATCCATGAGAATATACCTTGTTTGTTCTCTGCATTGTCTTTGTGTATCTAGCTGACACTATGAGAGGGGTTGTCCACCTTTTCAAGCATTTGCAATAATTTTTGCATCTGTTCTGGAGTGAAAGAACTCTGAACAAAACTCTGAATAGGATTCTGTTGATTGGTCTGTGAAACAATAAAGGTGGAGCAAGCATTGGCAGAACTTCATTAACTTTGTCCCACATTATTCTGACTGTTATTGTTATTTTTCTTGTACCATGTGGATATCCATGTTTAGAATAACATTAATCAACTATGGTTCATTTTGTGGCAATGGGAACACTACTTCCCATAGTTTGGGTTTCTTCCTCTCCCTCTTCCTTGACTACGAGGGGCAGATCCACGTCCGTGACCTTTTCAACTTTGGTCATTTCTCCACTGATTCTATTTTTCAGTGGTGTTGGCAAGAACCTTGATATCACTTTGGTTGGTGAGGCCAAAATCATGTTTTTTCTGCCTCTCTTGTTGCATAATGGGAGAAAATACACTCTTGATGCTGGGTAGGGGCTCCATCAATAATATATGTATCTTCACAGTATTATAACAATTATTTAAGCCCTTTAAGAAATAGATAACATGTTCCATTTATCTATATTTATGAGAAATTTTAGACAATTCACAACTGTTGGGAATCTTGTAGCTATAACTTGGAATGGGTCTGAGAAATTCCAGCTCTTCCCATAAGATCTTCAGATATGTAAACTACTGACTTACACTCATTTCTCCTTGTTGAATATAGTGAATTTCTTGGATCAAGTCTAAAAATTTAAAGTAATCTCCTTTAGAGAATCTTTCTTTCAATTCTTCCCATGGTTCTTGAGCATCTTCCACATATATAACACTTTCTACTATTTGGGCAGAAAAGGTCTTTATAATCCAAGACAACACCATCATGTTACTTCTTTCCTAGGAATCAAAAAAAGGATCATCTCTTTGAGGTTTCTTGATCCCTCCATCTACGAATTTTAACTCATTCTTGGAGAGGAGAGCTCTCCTCATATTTCTGCTCCAAGAAGTGTAGTTGGATTCATTAAGAATTTGAGAAATAAGAGAGATGCCTGGATTCTCTCCTAGATGGATATAAAAGGGGCTGGAAGGGTTGTTAGATTGATCCATATTTTCCATAACAGCAAGAAAAGATTATCACCAAGAAAAACAAGAGTTAAGCGCAGCAGAAACAGGGGCAAAACAGGTACAGGACCTGCTTTGGTACCATATTAAAAACACACGAGCCCAAATGTCTAAGGCCCAAAGCACTCAGGTCCATGAGAATGAAATTAAAGTTTCACTAGAAGCTTCCTTCAATCAGAGGGTTGGTGGAGCTCAGCATCCGATATGACTCGCGATAGTGAGAGAAAAAAGAAAAGGGTGATCTTCGCGATAGAGATAAAAGAAAAGGGCGATCTACATGAGAGAGCTCCAGCGAAGCTTACAGTAGTGGTGTCGGAGCGGAAGCGAGTCTGCTAATGGCAGAGGATAAAAGTGCAGTGACAAAGGTAAGTAAACAATGGAATATTTCTTTTATTGATTAAGAATGAATGTTTTGTTATTGAGTATGTTTTCTTTCTTACATTGGACAACACACTAGAACCCTATTTAGATAGGATTCCAGTCACAACATTAAAGAGATAGAAAAACAGTTAGAATCCAAAAAACTCCTGACTAAAAACCCTAACAGAAACATTAATAATATTTAAGAATAAATTTAAAAAATAATTTTATAGACTCGTTAGAGGAATCCCAAACTATATTTTGTTATAGATAAAAAAATCATTGAGAATGTTTCTTAAGCAAAATAAAAGTAAAGAGATTGTGAAAATATGAGTGGCAATATGAACCGTGACAAGTAAACTAAAAACAATAATTAAACAAATATCAAATTGAAAAACTATTTTATAGATTCGATACAATTTGAATCGCATTAAAGAGTATTCAATAATTAGCTATATATTTATGTTTGTAGAAGTTGTATGAACTATACTTTAGAAAACACTTTTATGAACTGGAAAAATTGTTATCTATTATGTATTATAACTTGTAATTTAAATGCATGCATGTGTATTTTACTTTTTCTTTTAATATTATAAAATGAAAATAAATATAATCCAATTAAAATAATTTGTTTTGGATATTATTGACTTTTATTTTAAAATAATTAAATTGGATGACAATAACAGAATTGAAATTATTGAATAGAATGCTTTCTAATGAATGTGCAGAGAGTGAGCATCAATCCTAGACGACCCCATTAATTAAATAACAAGATAATACCTCTTGATTTATTAGTTATATAACCCTAAATCAAATTTTATAATTAACCTTCAAGAGTACTAAGTATATTAAATATCAAACAAACACACGTATCCCAAGTGTCAATTAGTTAATTAGGTATATTAGGCAAAATTTATTTCTTTTCATACTTATTAGTTTAAGAAAGGTTAAAACCACTTAGGCGTCCCTGTTTTCGTAAGGTCTTCCCATTTTGGTCCCGTTCTTATAAAACTTTCCAATTGGGTCCTCAAAAACTGCTAATTTGAAACAATTCAGTCCCTACCGTTAAAAATTGTTAACGGCCGTTTAAATTTGATGACGTGGCATTATAAATAAATTTTATATTAAAAATTATTAATGAATATAGATTTTATAGAAGGGCAAAGTGGGAACTTTCTTCTTCCTCCTCCTCAGAACTTGAATTCATCTTCTTCCCAAATAACATTACCCAACAGTACTACCAAACATTAAAATAAAAATTCAAAACCCTAAGATTTAAAGGAAAAAAGCTCAGATCTATTATCGGAAGAACTCGGTGATTTGGGTTCTGTGGAAGAAGAAGAAAAATGGAAAACAGAGGAGACCATCTTGTTCTTCCTGTGGTTATTTTCGTAACTGCGTAGCGTTCTCTTGGAAATGATGTTGTTGGGCGAGTTTTGTCGTATGGTCTTTTCAATTATCCGCTGCTTTGAGTCTTGATTTGTTTGGTTTTATCTTGTTGAGTTGTGATGAAGGACATTTTGGGAGTGAGTTTGGAATTTGCATTGTTTGTGCGTTATTTTGAGTCTGGAGCATTGGGTGTTTTTGTTACGCAGACTATTAGATAAGAATAAGAAATGGTGAAAATTTGCTGCATCGGAGCTGGTTATGTTGGTGGGCCAACCATGGCTGTGATTGTCGTGAAGTGTCCTAAGATCGAGGTAGTAGTGGTGGATATCGCCGCTCCACGAATCAATGCGTGGAACAACAATCACCTTCCCATATATGAAAAAGCTCATATCTATTCTCGCTTGATGATCTTGATGACATTCTAGTCCACCCATCTGTCGCACAAAAATCAGAAGTGGGAGAAGAAGACACATGGAATGTTCAGCTGTTTAGATCCATAGATGGTGGTGCTGCTTTGGGCTTTCCCCAAGTCTCGAATGAAGTTGCTGAATTAGGCCTTGTTAGTGGGAAAGACAGTATGATTGAGAGAAGTATTTAGGATGCCAATGGGTAATGGTAGAGGAATTAGGGTTTCAGAGGAAGAAGAAAATCTTTCTTATTCCGAGTTTGCCCTTCTATTACACGAATATTCATTAAAAAGATTTAATATAAAATTCATTTATAATGCCACATATGCACATATTTAACACCGTTACTCAATTTTAACGGCAAGGGTTAATTTCAACGAAATTGGCATTTTTAAGGACCCAATTGGGAAGTTTTATAAGAACGGAACCAAAATGGGAAGACCTTACGAAAACAGGAACACTTAAGTGGTTTTAACCTTTAAGAAATAAGAAATTTAGCTCTTTAATTTTTAGG
The DNA here is from genome assembly GCA_036885675.1 of Vigna mungo. Taxonomy (NCBI): domain Eukaryota; kingdom Viridiplantae; phylum Streptophyta; class Magnoliopsida; order Fabales; family Fabaceae; genus Vigna; species Vigna mungo. The sequence continues at coordinate 13,606,967 of CP144700.1, read as the reverse complement.
TAATATTTTAATTATTTAATTAGGTTTAAGTAATAGGATTAGACACTAAGAGAACTTTATTCCCTTGAGTTATGGTTTATATTCGACTAAAATATCTTTATATGAGGTGTAAAGTAATTTTAAACATCAAAAGTAGAATATTGTTAATTTACATTTTATAAAATAATCACTTTTCTGGAAAAGTGAAACGAAAGGAAACAAATTAATTTCTTAAGAAGATATATAAAAGAATTTTAAAAAGCTAAGTCTGTAAACTTTCCACAACTCTACATTTACGTTAACTCTTCCATTTGTGGAACGACTGTTTCAACAATTTTGATGAACACTAAAAAATTCAATAGATCTGTTTTCTATTATTTTAATCTCATTATAAAATTATTGTGTACATTAAGAAAAGGGTTAAATATGGTTTTAGTCCCTGTACTTTGGTTTTGGAGTGATTTTGGTTTTAGTCTATTTTTAAACTACGGTACAATTTAGTCCTTCAACTTTAGAAAACTCTGGTTTTAGTTCTTTTTACCAAATTTTTTTAACTTTATTTGTTGTTTCAAGCACGTTCATTATAGCATTTGGATTGTTTATATTGTTTGACACATTTTTGCTTCAATGTTAACTGAGAAACACGTTTTAAACGCAAATAAAGTTAAAAAAATTTGGTAAAAAGAACTAAAAGCAGACTTTTCTAAAGTTGAAGGACTAAATTGTACCTTAATTTGAAAATGAACTAAAACCAAAATCGTCCCAAATAAACTAAAAACATATTTAACCCTTAAAAAAAACATAATTCTTAATTTGTTAACGTCGTAAAGACCTTTACATCAAAATTACAAATATAAAAATTACAAATATACATATTAAAAAAATCTCGGTTTACTTTATCGAGCTTCAACTAGTTTGTGTAACTCGAGTGTTTTGACATCTTTCGAGCAAAATCTTCCCAAAATGAATTATCCAAAAGGGGTTCTTAATTTCCATGGTAACGTGAAATAGATTAGATTGAATGTGATTTTAGGATCCAAAAAGAAAATTTTGTTATGAGCTGAATTACGTTGAGTTGAAAAGAAACAAACTTTTTAGTTTGGGAAGCATGATTGGACACTCTTAGAAGAAGGAAAAAGAAAGGAAGAAAGAGAAAAGATGTGAAAAAAAAAGGTGGAAGAAGATAAGTTGTTTTGGCAAGTTGTTATTTGGCCTTACTAGCAGAATATATAAAGAAGTTGGTCTAAAATAAAGAATTGGAAGGTTGGAAGTGTATTGGGTAGGTGACCCCAAAAGATTTTTTAACTTGGTTGACCCTTTTTTGATGCCATGGTCCCCCCAAAGTCTGAAATGGTCACAATTTAAATGTGAAATGTATGACCAGACGTAGAAGAAGGCCATAAAATTGTACTTGAAAATTGGTCCAATTGTAAGACAGCTGGAGCTCCCCATTCCTTGCATTATTGTATTAAGATTCACTTTTGTTCCTTCAATTTTGTTTTCTTTTTCCCCTCCTAAGGTCACAATAGGTGTGCTCAATTTCGTCTTCCTGGGTTTCATTTTCATTAAATCTTGGACCCTCTCACTCTCTTCCAATCATATGCCATATGCACCATAATCATCCCACACGTATTGTAGACCCCTTTCATAAATGTACTATTACAAACCTTCTTTTATCTCACAAAACCGACCTATAAAATAATGTTTATACCTTATTTATATATCATAATTTGATCTTATTTTTAATTGTTGTGACACTTCCAACACTAATATCATAATCAAAATTTCAACCTATTGTTCGAATTTCATTATTGAAAAATATCTTAGATGAATGATTAATGGTCGATTGGGGTTCATACTTAGCTATTCAACGGGTTTTGTCGGTCTGGATGTTAAGTGGTCAAACCATGACGTACATACAACATGTGGCACACAGTGCACCACTATTGCTAACTATATTTTTTTTCTTTTTATTTTTCTATTTATTTAAAAATTATTTTTTTTTCTTGTTATTTATTGAGAGGAGCGTGATGGTCTTGTTTCAAAGTAGGCCTAAAGGTATTGATTATGATAATAAGAAATGGAAATTGAAATGAGTTGAGAACAGTGAAGGTGATATAACATAAATAGGAGTTGGACGTGGTAACTGTAGGATTCATGCACTTAATTTATTTTTATATTTTTTGTTAAATGAACCTGTCCAGTTGGAGCAGACATTTTGGGGGTGAATTAGTACTAGACTAGGATGTCTATGACACGTGGCTATTGGCTTATCCACATCTGATCCATTACAAAACAACATTAAAATGAGGTGAGGTTTTGTTTATTTCACACCGAAACGCCGTTTCCGTGTGATCCTTTTGTTCACTCACGCAACACGTGACTCTTCTTTTCCTTCTCTCTGACTCTTCTTTCACTTTTTTTCTGCGCCAAACTTCTCACTGTTCCTTTTCTCTCTTTTCACAACAAAAAGTGAGAAACCTCACTTCAAATTCAAATCCCCTTCCTTAGCTTTTCATCTCTTTGCTTTAAAATCGACTCTACTCTTCTGTCTCAATCTCAAAAACTAAACACCTCAAACAAACCCTCTTATATTTTCCTAACATCACCGTTTTATAGCGTTGTTGCCTACTACATATTAGTTAGTTAATAAGTCACTCTAATGTGGTTTATTTATTAATAAGTTAGAAAATTTTAAATCTAACTTGACCTACCATTGATATAAACGAGTTGATTCATTTAATTATAATTTTTTAAAATAAAAATTATAAAATTTGAAAATAAATTGATGGGCTAATCCAACTCACCACAAATTCAATCCGAATAAGCCAGTTTTAAATAAGGAACAGTTCCCCTACATCTCTAACCTTTTATCCTATACATACAAAAATAATAAAAGTATCTCCACAGGCAATCGAACGTAGGTATTTAATAGCATTCAAAAACTGGTTAAGATTTTTTTTTCTAATAATTTACTTTTGTTTTTAATTAATAATAATAATAAATAGTTAATAAATTTAATATTCTTTTTATGTAATTAAATATGTACTAATTTTAACCGTGTTTTCATATGTGTAAAATCAATTATTCATTTCAAATCCAAGCTTGTATCGATGTTAAAATTATATATAACCAAAATAATATTAAACATATACAAGTGGTGATAAGTAAAAATTTATTATAATTTATATATTGGAATCTAAGTAAGATAGTTGATGGGATTTGATTGTTGTATTTAATATTTATATATTCATATATTTTCTAATTTAAATATCAAAATATTTTTTATAAATATTACCCGAATGTTTCTGAAAAAAAAAAACTCATACTATTGAACAAATCAGAAACAATCACAAACAAACTTTGAAAAATAAAACGAATAATTGAATAATCTTGAAATTATTAATGTAGTTATAATACTCTAGTATATGCTTTCCTTAAATATCATTATCTTCCTCTAATAAAAGAATTGTGTATGATAAAATATAGAGTAAACAATGTCTTGGATTTGAGACATTCTCTCCGTAATTCTTAAGTTATAAGAAGTTTTCATAAGGTAACTATTACTATAATCTTATAATAATACATCTAGTTAATGTTTAATCCAATTGTTTTCTTATTAGACCAAATATGTACTCATAATTGAACTTTCTTCTTAGTAAACTCGTTACTACAATCTGCATTTCAAATAGATTTTAATTTGGTTTAATAGGTTTGAAGGTCCTTATATTTGGGGGTTTGTTTCAATTGGGTCCTCCAATTTTGGAAGTGATCAATTAGGTCCCTAATTTTGTCAATTTGAATCAATAAAAGCTTTTCAGTTAACGACGTGAAGGTTTTGAACATGTGGCACGTTGACGCTTCCAGGTGACACCGTTTCAAGTGCATAGATGGATTATAAAAGGGTGAAATCCACCTTTACACCTGAAACGATGCCACCTGAAAGCGTAAGCGGGCCACATGTTCAAAAACTTCACGTGCATTTAACAGAAAGGCTTTTATTGATTCAAATTGACAAAATTAGGGACCTAATTGATCACTTCCAAAATTGGAGGACTCAATTGAAACAAACCTCCAAATATAGGAACCTCCGAACCTATTAAATCTTTTAATTTTTATAAACTAAATCAGTCCCACAAAACTCATTATAGGAGCTGCATTTTTAAAGATATATTATGATATTTTTAATATTTATTTGCATCATAATAATTTATTTAATCTATTAAATAACAAACAATTAATAGGAAAAGAAAAATTAAATTTTATATTAAATTTAACTTAGCCCACAACTCAAAGTAAAATTCATTTAACCCTCAATTATACAAAGACGAATCTAAAAAACTAACATTAAAAATTTACCTAAAAATTCAAAAACATACTACAGTCTTCTATTCAAAAACATACTACATCATACTAGACCATCAAATCTCTTCTACGGAATAATGTTAACCAAAATATATTGACATATATTTAAGAAATATAATAGTAATAAATAATTAAAATTTTGAACTTAGATAACATTCCAATAATTCATAAATAAATATGTTTTTTACTTATTATTGTTTTATAACATTTATGGAGCCCTTTTGAATTTATTTAAGTTTAGAAATTAAATTAAAATCGTTTTATTGTATATTAATGTATATCTCTTAATTGGAAATGAATTTGTTTGGTAGTACAGAAATAAATAAGAATGCATTAATTAATGATAGATAGGAGTAGGTTTTTCCTAATGTGTGTGATACACATTGATACTTTATTTCCATCCTTCGTGTCGTCGTCATCTCTTCGTATGCATTAAATTTTCTTGTTCATGCATTACATATTGTAATAGAATTTTTGTTTGTTTCCTTCAATGCTATCACTACATTTTCAAAAGCTCCATTTATTTCCTTGTGACATGTCCATCATAACATATTCTTCCGTATTTTCAAGCCTTTGAAGATAAATAAATAAAAAAATCAATTAAGTTTTAAGTTACACATATATTTAATTGAGTTTTTATTCTAATTTTTTTATCCTATTGAGTGTCAAAAATTTATATATATATTCTTTTACTGAATTTATATTAAATGATTTTTTTCTCAAGTGATTAATAGTTTACATGTCTTTATATCAAAAATAAAAAATAATATAATTAATTTTTATGTCTCATAAATTTGGATGTTAGGTATCTATTAATGTATTGATTTGTCTTTTCCCTATCTCTCTCTCCCTCCCTCTTCACTTTCTCTTTCTCATCATTCACTTCTCTTTGTGTTTTTAATCCTCATTTCTTTCAAAATTTGATCTCACCTAATCATAGATGATTAAGATTTAAAGAAAACTAAATTCATACTCTAAATATTTTTATTCTCTCTTGTATGATTTTATTATTAATAATAATGAAGTTAGTTGAAAAAAAAAAAGATAATTTCAACTTGTATTTTTCTTAAATTTTGTCATATTTAGACATTTTATTCTACATATTTGGATTTTGAAATATATTTTTTGTTTACTTTCGAAAATAGCTTTGAAAATAAATATTTTATGTATAGGACGTTATTTTATGAGTTTTGATAGAAATGTAAGATAGATGACATGGATGTGAAGGTGTCTTTGAAGACTTAAATTATTAAGTATTGTTAAGTTTGATTTAACAAATAATTGTTTAAAATATTTTGTAGGATTACCGGTCTTGACCGACTCACTTTGCCACCCATATTTTTAACAAATTTTTATTTTATTGAGTAACTAAAATATTTATATTCTTCTAGGATTTATTATTTAATTTTGTAATAAGTGAAATGATGTGACTATTTGATTTTATAGTCTCAAATCACAACATTACAAACTTAAATAACAATAAAAAATAATTATCTAGAACTGTAATCATCCTTACAGAAAAAAATGGCATCGTTCTCTTTTTATTTTTAATTCTATATTAAAACAACAATTAAACTATGGAAACACACAATAAAATTTTCAAAATAATTGTCTTTTTTTATTTTTCAAGTTTGGAGTGTTGTGCTTAAGAATACACAATGAAATGGTTATATATCTTCAATGATGATAGAAACTCAATTGAAAAATATACTAAAATTTATGAAAAACTTAAAACTTTATTATATCAATTTCTAAATTTTATGTAAATACAAGTAATAAATATGCAGGGTAACAATTATTTCGATTGAACTGATGATAAAATTAAATGACAAAAGCTCAATTGAAAAATATACAAAATTATACAAATAAAACAAAAACTTTAAATTAGAAATTAATTAAAATTACCCCAATTTAGGAGATAAGTTAAATTTAATTAAAATAAATAATGAATAGAGAATTAATTTAATTAATATAACTATTCTTTTATTCCTAAGTTTTAATACACAAGTCTCAAATTTAAGATTTTCAGTCTATCACGTGAACAATGATCCTATACATATTTTTATGGTCTAAGTTTAGTGCTTAAAGTTAGCAGGTGTGAGTATCATTGAATAAGCTTACCTATTTAGTATCATCTAATGAGCTTCTCGTAACCCTAAATTCCTAAGCTCATAGGCATGCTTTTCAAAGTCAACATCACTCACCTTCACAACCTATTATTATCTCAACTTTTCATCTTTCTTCATTATTGCTTAGGTTAAGAAAGAAAGAGAAAGGTGAGAAGTAATGTGAGATGATTTTGAAGGCTACATAATAAGAAAGAAAAATATGAGTGATGCTTATTGTACTTCATTTCTTTTTTCCTGCACTTCCTATTTTACACATTTGTCTTTTATTTCAAAGTTAAATAAAAATTAATGAGATAAAATAAGAAAGAAGTATTTAAACATTGTTAGTTCACCAGTGACATTATTGTTGTTAAAAAGAGAAATTATTAAATTAGATTGTTGAGTTAAACTTTATTTAAGCAACAATATGCATGAACAAATTTAGAACAAACTTACTTATTCTTGGAAACATATCCATTTCGGTTCTTTGGTTTCCACCATAACAATTATTATGCTACACTTCACCACCACAACAACAATACCACACCGCCACCAAACCAGAAACCAAAGAGGAGGGGAGGAGGGGAGGACTGTTGGAAGAAAGGAGAAACAAAGGTTTATAGGGTGAGATATCAAACAAAGGCTTATAGGGTGAGATATCAAATTCGGCAAAGAAGGGAGGAAAAATGGGTGTAGGGTTTTGAAATGTGAAATGCAAAATGCGGCATAGAATTGGAGAAAGCATGTAAGTTTTTTTAAAAATCAAAAAATTTCTGACAGGGTTATATTTGGAAATATGAAAATAATAGGAAGTGCAGGGTGAAGTAAGTGAGGTGTAGGGAGAATCGCTCAAAGAATATAAAGTTCATATATATGTAAAATAATTTTAATAATTTCTAATTAATCATACAATATATAGAGACAACATTATTTTATTAGAACTTATTTGATTTAGTTTTACTTTTAAGTTCCTAAATATTATTGTTAGAAGTCTTATAGTCAAATTATAATATATAAAAGATGTGTAAACCTTAGTTTATAAACCTATTTGTGAGTTGGGTTAGACTTAAAATCGATTTCTTAATAATTATTTTACAAATTAATTTTTAAAAGAATTAAAAAAAAAACATATCTTTTGGTCGTTTTATGCTACAATCTGTTTTAGAAATTAAAAGGAGAAACTTGTTTGTTAAATTGGCTTTTCCAATCTTGTTTATAACATTAAAAAAATTGTTGTATCGATTCCTTATTATTTTCTTAAGTTATTGAATTGCTCTTGTTACAAAAAATACGTTTGAGAAATATTTTTAGAAATAATTAGTTTAAAATTAAAATATTTTCTGAATGGAAGACCTAAAAAACGATTAACCAATTGCAAACGTAATGCTCAAAGAGGAAACATGAAACCTCTATGCTTACTTGAGAAAGTATGGTTTGCGGCCCTACCTATTTATCAATCATTACTGCTCAATCTATAAAAAATAAATTAAATTAAATCTATCAATTTCTTTCAAATGGTTACTATTTTTCGATCTTTTTTCACCAATAACCTTTTTTCATCAATTTAAGGTATTAAAATTAATTTGACTACAATTTTTTTGTATAGTTAAAAGTTTCTTAAATTTATATATTTTTAAAACACTCTAGAAATATATTTTAAATTTGTTTTGCAAGGCTTATTTTTTTTTAAAACTATTTTAACAATATACTCTTATTTCACCAAAAGATATCATTAAAATGATAAGGATGGTTCAATTTTTTTTATCTAATAGATCAAGATGGACGGAATTTTTAATTTAACTTTTAATAGATAAAAAGTAATTTTTTTTATCCCTTTCAATATAATCTGAAATATATTAATTTCATTAATTCGTTTTAACTACTAAATAAAGCTTATAGAGCTAAATAGATCCATCAAGTTTTCATCCCAAATAAATTAATTTATTACGAAATTATAAAAGTATGGATAATATATTAATTTTATTAATTCGTTTTCACCGCCAAGTAGAGTTTATAAAGCTAAATAGACCCATCAAGTTTCACCCCAAGTAAATTCATTTATTACAAAATTATAAAAGTATAGATAATATATTAATTTCAATAATTCGTTGAATTTACAAAGCTAAATAGATTCATGAAGTTTTCACTCCAAGTAAATTTATTTTTACAAAGTTATACAAGTATGGATAATTAATTTCTTTTTCTATAAATAAGTAATGATTTATTCATTATTTTTCAACAAAATCTTCCTTTAATATTTAATTGATTGATATTAATTCAACCAACCTTTTAAATAAATATTTCTGAAATTTAGTTTTTCAAAATATTCCTTTAGCATTTTCTTTACAACGTTTTTCCGAAAATTATTTAAAAATAACATACCCTAAATATATATACATGTTTATTAAATTCAATATTTTAATGGCTGATTGAGATTCATCGATACATTGCATGCGCGGATATATTAAATCCACTGAAACACTCTTTCTTCCTGAAACTCTGCATCTGACGTCAATCTCATCAAACTCGATGCAGATTGCATCACACACGTTAACCCACTCCAATTATATGTCTTCAATCTCACCGTCCATTCAAATCCTACGGCCCATATTGCCACTGAAATTCCACGTGGGGCCCAAATAGCCAGCTTCAAATATGTGCTGAAACGCATGCTAAAGGCTTCTAGGGATTGCCAAATTAAAAATTAGAGTAGTCAAATCAGTGTTGTGATAAATAATATTTAAAAAAAGAAGGAAAAGTTATTTTTACATTACTAGAAGCGTGAAAATGGTTGCAAAATGGTAACAACATAATGAGGTTGAAACTTGGACAGGCTGTGAAAGACGCAGCGAATGAAAAAGAGACACGTGGAGGATGAGGATGTTGACACCTCAGTGGTCACAGCTGTCCCCGCTCATCAGGTATATAAATACGTCTCTCCGTCGTCAATTTAATTCAAACACTCTCTCTTCACTTCACACTTTCCTTCTAATCCACACAACATGGCCTCTAATTACAACCCTGCCATTACCTTCTCTGCAGTTCTCACGCTCCTCCTCCTTCCCTTGCTAACTGTAGGGGAGCTTGTACAGGAGCAACCACTTGTGCTCAAGTACCACAACGGTCAGCTGCTCAAGGGCCGCATCACCGTCAATCTCATCTGGTACGGCACTTTCACTCCGATCCAACGCTCCGTGATCGTCGACTTCATAAACTCGCTGAGCAGCGCGCCCAACGCGGCGCTTCCTTCCACTGCCACGTGGTGGAAAACCACGGAGAACTACAAGGGGGGATCCTCTGCGCTGGTCGTAGGGAACCAGATTCTGCACCCGGCTTACACGCTCGGGAAAAGCCTCAAGGGGCAACACCTTCTCGCGCTCGCCTCGAAGTTTAATCAACTCAACTCGATAACGGTCGTCTTAACGGCTAAAGACGTCGCCGTCGAGGGTTTCTGCATGAGCCGCTGTGGGACCCATGGGTCTACCAGAAACGTTCGAAACGCTGCCCGCACCGCTTATATATGGGTTGGAAACTCCGAAACGCAGTGCCCCGGGCAATGCGCGTGGCCCTTCCACCAGCCGATTTACGGACCCCAAACGCCACCATTGGTTGCGCCTAACGGCGACGTCGGGGTTGACGGAATGATAATTAACTTGGCGACCCTTCTTGCTGGGACCGTCACGAATCCTTTCAATAACGGTTACTTCCAGGGCCCCCCGACGGCGCCGTTGGAGGCTGTTTCCGCTTGCACAGGGGTTTTCGGTAGCGGGTCGTACCCGGGATATCCGGGTAAGGTCCTGGTGGATAAGGTGACTGGGGCGAGCTACAATGCGCATGGTGTGAATGGAAGGAGGTACCTGGTGCCAGCGATGTGGGACCCTCAGAGTCTGACATGCAAGACCCTCGTGTGAGAGTGCCACGTGGCGTGGGATGGTGTAGATATTGGGGGATGGGTGCGGAAGCAGGGGATGGATAATGATAATGGATAATGATAATGGATAATGGATAACAGAGTCGGATCGGACGGAGTGTGTTTCTAAAATCTGAGCCTGCTTTTGTCGTTTAGTGTTACGTGTAAATTGTGGTACTAAAGACTACAGAGGGAGTGGAATGTTGTATAAATAGTAAATTATGAATAACGAAGAATAAGATTAAAAAGGGTATATCATTAATGTGATATAGATATATTTTATATATGAGAAGTTAGGTTGATGGGTTTGTTTTGTGTAATTTTAAGAAAAGGAATCGAAAGTGGGTTTTCTTTTTTATGAATTATTGATATGTTTGGGTAAAGTAAGCTAAGGTGGTTGAGGTATGAAGCGGTGGTGGAGGGGGGTTGGTGTTTTTGTTTGTTTATGGTAAATGAGAATAAAGGTGGTGGTGTTGGGGGCCTGGGAGACCATTATGGCGAGGTATCAGTCATGATGATGTTGGTAAGGTGAAGTGAATCTCGCAAGGTGTAAAAGGCTACAAGGATGTCATTGTTTTAGATCGTCTTGGTGGGTCCTTTATCTCTGCAATTATGTTTCCGATAAGCATTGGCTAGTACCCTTGATAACACAAGGGTGAACGTCTTCTTCTGAAATAAGCAGGAATTCGATAATGGCAGGACCTTGGGCAGAACACTCTGATGGGTGGTGGAGTTACATGCTACGTCTCTTTCTGTTTCCCAACCAGTTTCTCATTCAAGAAAAGAACTGATGAACGTGTTAGTGTATTCATGCCAGAAAATTGAATAATAAAATTTTTACACTTTATAAAGATACCTGTTTATTTGGTTTTACCCTCTGTTATAAAATAACTACCATAATCGGAATTGCTCTATGCCTCTAGACATCGTATTCCCGAGTCAGTTCTTCCACATTTTTCAATGCTTTTTCGTGACAAAGTTGCCCACTGCAGTATTATACATACATGTGAAGGATATAATTAAATGAACAGCTATAATAAGCATGGTATGTCTGATGCACTCAAATTGTTAGTTGATTACATTTAAGAAGGCATTTACAGCAATCTAAAGTGTAAACCATGCAGGTTCTTCTGATACTCAGTGCAGAGGGTCACGGTATAAGGTTACTCGAGAAATTGCGTGGACAATCTTTCTCCTGCGTGAAGAATGAGTGGAACTTTCTACTGAAATCTTTTCAAAAAATTATTTATCTCTTTTTGTATGACCTTTTAAATGGTTTCTTGTATTTTTTTTTCACCTCAACCTGTCCCTAAAATTATTTTGTAACTTTTGATCCATAATCAATAAATGTTTTAAGCTATTAAGATGAACGTCCTTTCATGAGAAGATATTAGAAAACATGATTAGCCACAAATTGCATCGCTATTTCTCTCCACATATTAACAGGGAAATTTAGGTAAAAGGAATAAGAGAAATTCGATAATTTTTTAGGTAATTTTGAAAATGATACAAGTTATTACTAAATTTAATGTCACTAAATAAATTAACCAATTTTCTTAATTACTATGAAAACCGAATTAACTAAAATAATCTCATATACAAAAATGCAAGTAGTGTGTGGACCAAATAGAGTCTCAGGCTTTTGCTATAGATGATCGTAGCTACGTTTTCCCATAGCCGACTCTGGATTATCATAGGTTTTGATTTTTGACAATCACGACACAGGCTAGTCTACAACAACAACAATAACTAGGAACAACCACTGCTTGGATTTTTTAGAAGAAAACTGAGGCTTACACTAACAATGGAGAGATGCACCTATTACAATAGTACAAATTTGAGAGAAGAAAAAAACCAACTGAAAATCCCATAAATTAACATTTTTTAACAGATACTTTTACAAAGAACCTTTGAATATATGTCAAATATAAAAGAAATGCAGAAGAATACATCGTAAGCTTACAAGGTTTGCTGCTAAATCGCTGGCGGTACCGTTCGTTCCCTCATGCTGAATGGCCTGCATCAGCCATGACACTAGAACAAGGAATAGGTTATATCCTTCCATCCATTAGACAAAAGTTCTGATTCAGCATAATTAATAGTAGGGACTATAGCGCATTCCCATTCTAAACCTTGGAACTTTTCTGCAATAAAAGAGATGAGTGTTACGCGTCTACTATTCAGAGAAAAAAATATAAAACTTAGATTGCTAAACATTTGTGGCGTGATTTGATGTTTTTGAGGTCCAAGATGAAATGTCCCTGGAAAAGAAAGAAATGAAAACAACATACCCATATCCAAAAGGAGCATAAGCAAAAGGAGGTGCATACGGGGCTCTGCCTCGAAACCCCTGGTAAGGATTAGGCCGGCGAGGACGATATTGCTTCATCCCTGGTATATTGGTCCTCTTAGCAGTAACCTGCAAAACGTCCACAACAGAATGGGAGGTTAAAAACGAAAATGCAGATATTATTTAAACTGCAAGACTCTATTGTTCTAACCTTCAATTGACGCCCGTGTAGTTCAGATTCATTCAGCGAAAGAGCTTCTTGCACAGCCTGCACTTCAAGAAACTCTACGTAAGCATAGCCCTTTGGTTGGCCAAACTTATCAGTTCGGATGGTGACTCGGTTTACGGTTCCACATGACTGGAAATGCTGCTGCACTTCTTCTGGAGTACACGAATAGTCCACCTGCGGAAAATATCAATCCTAAGAGATTAATTGATGACAAAGCCACACGGAAAGCCAATCAATTTGCTATTGGTTGTCCATGGAAAGTTTTGTCAGTTGCAGAAAAAACATAATGCTAATGTTCTGGAAATTAGTTATAACAAACAACCATGCAATATAATACACACCCATTGCCAATTTAAATGTTTGTAATTTGATGTCAGCCATCCACTCCAACTCCTTTCTTCATAATATCCCAGGATACTATGCAATTTACAAACTACAAAACATCCAAATTTTAATTTTAGTTCACGGAACTGCAAAATGAATGGGTATGTTTCATGAACTCTTTTTCGCTTTTCTACCCCTTCACCCTCTTTTTCTTTCTAGTTTTGTTTGACTTAGTTAAAATATCAGTAAAAAAGAAATTTGATTAAAAATTCCCTCTTGATCCAAAGGACGAAAACAGAGAAATGGCAAGGACCCTTCACCATGACAAAAAATACCTATTATACTTTTGAGCACTAGGCACCACCAAAAACATTAGTTGGTTTTGCAATCAAAATGGGAGATACCACGAACTGTCCTTTAACTGCAAACTCCTCTTCCCCCCAGTAGGAATCCACGTTCTCGATCTGCAATCTAATCCATTCTTCTGTCCATCCCACCACATAAACTCTGAAAGTTTCTATGCTAATTAGCTTTACATGTATTTCCTTTTTCTTTTTCCTACCTTCCTCTTCATTATCAAAATATGATGTGTTGGATTTGACTCCTCCAAAGTGAGGGGAATTCAATATTGAAGATAAATAATAACGACTACTTAAAAAATATCACAGATTGAGATTATAATTAATGTCAGATTTTGTTAAAAATGTATTAGTTTTATCACAATTATAAACCATTGGTTCTTTAATCAACAATAACAAGGCAGTTTTATCATCTAAAGTGCATCTCCTCATCTTATAGGAGCCAAATCGGTATGTCCACCATACCACAACTCCATGAATATCACTTTACACAACAAATAACGCTTTAGCTTCTTAAATTTTGTCAATCCCTCTCTTTTTTTGTTGCATAATTTGTTTTCAAATCTTAATTTTGTAAATTTCTCACATGATTTTCTCTCCAGCTAAATATTATATATTTTTTTCACATACTTCCAACTGCAGCACTACTAAACCAGAAAACTTGCAGAAGAATGCATAACCTGCAATTGGACTTGGGCATATGTCAATTAGGACGCCACCATTTGAAAACACAATCAAACTTTGAAATATCAAGAACAGATTCAACACCAAAAAAAGTTCTCACCATCAAAAAGTTCAAATTAGTAGCAATTTACAAATTCAAAGTTTCCAAGACTCAAGTAGGTGAAGACTATGCATTAATCTTTCAATTAGCAGTTAGGCATTCGCATTATACAAGAGCAACAAACATGAACAACTTTGCTATGATACACGAGAAATAAAAGGTCAGCTAAAGCCAATACTAACTGGAGTTATCAGACACACAGAAAAATGCATAAAAGACCACATAAATGGACATGGACATTTGATCAAATGGAGTAAAACAATGGACTGAGAAAAGCTATCAATATCATTTTATTTGTGTATAAAAAAAGATAGCCCTCCCCATGTTAATTTCAAATAAGGTTGCAGACACAGTGAAGTGGGATGAACATTTATTCCTCCAACAGGATTGGTTAATATGAACAGCTTAGGGTTTTGAAAGCAGCACATTATAAAGGTGAGAAATATTTCAGGGCTTGAAGTTGCTTAGCAACAGTGATGACTGGCAAGCCAATCAAAACAGGTCAGGTGGGTAGGGCAGGTATGGATTTGAGTAAGAGGCTATAGGTAACATATCATAGCATAACGGGTGAAAGAGAAGACATGTTGCTAAGGTTTGGTCCATGCCCTTCAAGAGCTTCGAACAAGAGACACAAGAAAACTAAAATAGAGGAGCCATATCCAGTAAAAATTGTAATTAATGTTGACGTTGAGCATAAGTCCGATAGAACATAGGATCTAAATCATGATACCACAAGATTTGTAAGTTCCAAAATCATAATTTCTATTAGAGAGGCTTTATGCCATCAATAGTCTACTCATCCAACATAATCTTGTTATCCTAGATCTGCAATCTGGTTGAGTTATTAAACTAACATGGATACTGTCATGGTACGCATCCAGATGTTTACCATTGATTTGAATAGAAAATCTTTGCAATCAAACAGTAATATTAATTATTCTTCCGCCTTTTAATGGACATATATCTATATCTAATCAACAACTTTCCAGTGCCCTTGGTTTAATTTTTCCCTCCTAATCTTTGTCTACGAGTAAATATTTCCTCTATATCGCATTGCTTCAATTCTGCATGTCAAGCAGCGCTCAAAGTCACTCATTTATGACTTATGCAGACATGTAAACAACAAAAGCACTAACTAAAGAAAACAGTATGCTGAACTAAAGCAAAACCTTAAAATTAAAAAACAGTAAACAACGGCAAGAAACATGCCAAATGTTGTCCAATATGGCTGTTAGGATAAAAGACATTTTGATCTTGCTGCTGGGAATATATTCTCACTGTCAGAAAAAAGAGAGACTACTTATGGATGTTGGAGTTCTATTCTATCACATTCAATTATTCTAACATTGTCATTTTCACATGCAGACACACACACATTTAAACATGTGAGTAATATCAAACCATGAAATATGTTTTTCATAACATTAAGGTTCAATCGGTTTCCAAATTATGTATAATGATGGACTGCTAGAGTCTAGACTGTATCTCTCAGGATTAAGAGTAACGAGATTAAATCAAGACCCTCAACAATTAATTTACACACAACATAAAGTCATATGACTCCAGGAATCACAATCCATTTTGTTTCAATAGCAGCCAACACATTTATACACATTGGTTTGTTTTGAATTAATAACTACAGGCAAATATATAAGTTAATCTCAGCAGTATACACAGCCCATATTAGTAAACACGACAATTAATGAATTAAAATGAGCAAAACATAAAATTTTAACGTAAACAGAAGAAGAGACAGCTCACATTGCCGACAAAGACTGATCGAGAATCTACTTCCTCTTTATTGTTCTGACTCGAAGCAGCAGTAGCAGGAGCTATTTGGAGATAAGAATCAATAACAGAAACAAGAGTCCAAGAATCGATTGTAATGAAATGTCTTGCACACTAAGAAAATACAGTGGTCACACCATGTGCAAGGAGAAGAAGATAAATTAGAAGGAAAAAGACAAAGTTAAAAACAAAACAAATAATATCCACAAAATTTTCTTTTCAGGTTATGAAAAACAGTCAATAAAAGAGACACGTGGGGAGACTCTAGGTTCTCACTTGGGCCTCTCTCATTCACAACATGAATTTCATCCTGCTATGCATTCCTTTAATGGAAAATGCAGAAGCCTTGAGCACTAGGGCACCTCAAGCATCACCAAGTATCGCCCGAAATCAAATAATCCATGCATTAACCCAGAAATCCATATTTGAAAACAAAACTTGACAAATTTTCAGCTACCATCAGTCTATAACACAATTATCTCGAGTGCAACAAAACATCTTGCCATTCATAAACAAGTTAGCCTTTCTCAACCTGTAAAGTGAACTCTTCGGTCTTCCACAAAGGAATCAATTGGATATCGCACCACACATCACTAAGCAACACACCGAATCCTAATTTTTCAAGGTAGTTAACTAAAATCAACTAATTGGATATATTATGCTTTATATCAACAATGTAAAACAAACAAATAACAAACTAGAGCTAATTCCCACATAGAATACAGCCAATTCGACCCAACTTATATCAAATACATATAATTTCACAAACAACATAAAAAAAAAGTTGAATATTTAAAAAAAAAATCTACCGAATTGAAAAAAGTAGCAAAAAAAAGAAATTTACGAAATGAGGTACCTTGTACAGATCCCATTTCCTTCTCGACCTTTGCCTGCATCTCCCGCAAAGCAGAAGCTTCGTCTTCCATTTCCTTCAAGCGCTTCTTCATGTCATCCAACTCCAAGCCCTGCAATGCAATCAGCATTGATGCGTGAAGCAATAAGGGAAATTGATGCAGAGATGAAACGCAAAAGCAAATGGAATGAAATCATTGCATACAGCTTCATTGCTGTCTGAACCGAGCATTTCAGCGTCGTCATTTTCCATGCTGCTCTCTTTTTTTGCAATTTCCCTTTCTCTGCCATTACTTATACTTTACCGCAGCTATCATTTTCATTTCACGATTTAATTTAAGGATAAAATGGTCTTTTTGTCACCAAAAGTATAAATCACTATTACTATAGACTATATAATTATATTTTTAAAAACTATCAAAATTTTTATCACAATAACCCTAAAAATTAATACATTTTTAAACAACTTTTTGAATTATTTATAATTTCATCCGTCACTTTATTGTTTATTTTCATTTTAATTAATAAATATATGTTCGTCCTATTACTTCATGACGAAGAAAATATAAAGACCAGGAAAATAATAAAGATTAATAGTAGTTTTTAAAAATTGTTTTTTTATAGTATATTGATCATTGATATGACTATCAAATGTTGACAAACAATATAAAACGTTTAGACAACTGTGAATTGAAAAGTAATATTGAAGTATAATATTAGACATTCCTTTTATAGATTATTTTTTCTATAAGATATTTCTATTGATAACATTTTTAAGACCATATATCATTGATTAGAGCTTATATTCATTAGACGATATTTTTACTTTAGCTCTTTTTTTTTCATTAACACTTATTGAATATAAAATGTTGAGATTTATAGTGTTTTGATCTTATCAAGGATAGATATGTTAGTTTTAGCACATAAGAACTTATCTTGATATTTTTGCATGTCTTCCTTAAACGATACTTATTAAAATTTATCTTTGTAAAACATATTTGTGTTGATAGTTTCTCATGTTTATTATTTTACGATATTCTCTCAGGCACTTTTTCACTTATCACTTTGTGAATGTATATACATGTCTTAAGAATAGTGTGATCGGAGCACGTCCAGGCATAACGCTAGAACAACTCCTCTCAAAGTAAGCAGCATCGGAATGAAGATATTAAGTTGGATGTTTGGTGCATTAAAAGTGTTTAATGAATGTCTGAATGAGTAAAATGATGAGTATACGAAATCTCTAAGCTTAGTAGGTCTTCTTAACAGGGAAGGAAGCTAGAGGAGAGTGAGAGAATAGTGACACAAGGTTTGACCTAGGAGTATAAAGGTTGGAAAAACATTTTTGCAGTATTTCAATACACTTCAGAGGTCCCAAATCCAAAGGCTAGGCTCTCCTACTTATAGGTGAGGAAAGTCTCTAATCTGAGCTACATTCCCTCTAAAATTCAAATAAAGATGAGCTGGAAAGGGCAGCTATGATGAGTCAAGGAAAACATGTTGGGTCACATGGAAAATGCAGCCAAAAGGTGCTTCAGGCAGCTCCGTTGGCGCTTGAGCACCCCTCTCTTGATGACACCTGGGCGCACGTGAGCAGGGAAGACCATTTGCTGTAAATCGTGCGCCTACGCTGAGTGCCCCTTGCTGATGGTGCTTAAGCAACCCTAATGTTGGTTCTTTGAAGAATGCTTCTACAAATTTGGTTGATTGGCCATAGGTTCCTGCCTTTATTGCATCATACACAAAAACAACATTACAAATATTATTTAGAATTCTTCTAAGGCTTTAAAGAAAACACAAGAAAGAGCTTTTCAAAATTCCTTCTTCTACTTCCTTTCTAGCCTTAGCTTTAGTTGATGCTCCTTAGAATGAATGTTCCTAATTAGGTTTCCATCATTCCCTCCCTCTTAAAAAACGATTTGTCGTCAAATCGAAAAGGTATAAAGAAGCACAAATTTGATTTATTGTTTTCCTCTTGGATCAAAAATATATATACAATAAGCATCAAATATATCTTCAATTATTATCGATCCAAGAAAAGAATTTTCTACAAAAACAAGAGAATAAGCACTTCTTTTTATTTTGTTTTGTAATTTTGGAAAATTTTAGAAGTCCAAATTTGATTTTGCCTTGAGTTATTTGTTTCCTTAAATATAAGGATAACTCAAGATTTGAATTGCCATATTTTGAAAAAAAATTCATTGAATATGAAATGACAATTGATTTGAAAGAGAAATTAATATTTGAAGACTGAACAATGACTGGAAAAGAATTAAAGGATTGGGGACCTTCCCTTTTAAGTTTGGGTTCCATGGTTATTGTAAGAGTTGCTTTCAGTAGGAATTGTTCCTTTTCTCTATTTTTCCTTTCTTCTTTCTTCTTTTCTTCTTCTTTTCTCTATTTTTCTTCTCTCTTCTTTTTCTTTCTTTCTCTTTTCTTGTTCTCTCCTCTCTTCTTTTTCTCTCTCTTACTCTCTTCTTTCTTCTTCTCTTCTTCTCTTCTTCTCTTATTTCTTCTTCTCTTCTCTCTTTTTCTTCTCTTCTTTCTTCTTCTCTTCTCTCTTTTTCTTCTCTCTTCTTCTTCTTCTTCTCTCTTTCTCTTTTCTTGTTCTCTCATCTCTTCTTCTTTTCTCTCTTACTCTCTTCTTTCTTCTTCTCTTCTTCTCTTATTTCTTCTTCTCTTCTCTCTTTTTCTTCTCTTCTTTCTTCTTCTCTTCTCTCTTTTTCTTCTCTCTTCTTCTTCTTCTCTCTTTCTCTTTTCTTGTTCTCTCATCTCTTCTTCTTTTCTCTCTTACTCTCTTCTTTCTTCTTCTTTTCTCTCAATCTCTCTTTCTCTCTTCTTATCCATAAGTTCCTTAAGTCTAGCTTTAACTTCTATTTCTCTATGAAGAAAACCATGATAATTTAAACTCTAAAGAAAGGGTTAAGAAATTCGCACTTAGACAATTCCCAGGTAAGAGAGGTGAGCCAATGGCTGCTTAAGTACCAAGTCTTGCCTTGCTAGAAATGTCTTAGGCTAATAACTAATTACCCCTTAAAATAAAATTACTTTTAGAAACAAAGTTCACGACTCTCACAAACAATTGATTTAAAAGACTAGACTCCTAAAATGAAAGGAAGGTTAATCTAAGATGCAATGAAATCCGAGATATCACGGAGACTTAAAACAAAGAAAAATAAGCAAGCAATTTAAGGAAAAAAATAATGAATATGTAGATGGAAATGATAATGCTAGACGACCCTAAGCGAAAGTGCAAGTGACACTTGGAGCCCCTTGACATAGTTTCACAACTAATGCACGAATTAAGACTATTACAAAAGTTCAAATGTGAACTTGGAATTGCACCAATGGACTTTTCCCAAGTCACTTAACCAAAAATTAAAATTGATTACAAACAAAAAATGTTCCGTGATATGTAGACTCAAAAACACTTGGTTCAAAGCTTAAAACTATTGTAATCTTCAAACTTCAGCTGTTGGTACTTAGCACTTCAGAACAGATGTGAAACAAAGCCTTTATGGTGGTTCAAATGTTGTTGGAACAAGGAAGAAAACACCCGCAGAACAATAATCTTGTATCACAATTCAGTTCCCTCTCCACTTCTTAGTATGCTACCTTGTTAAGGAAAAAGTTCTACAACTTGGATACTCCAATATACTTCACAGCACCAATGAATTTAGCCAACACAAACACCAAACGAAATTAAATTCATAGCACCAAAGTTCTCAACATAGCAAATTTGAAATGGACATTCTAGAGGTCAAGAAATGGGAAATCAAGTGGTGATAAAGGTTGAAGAACAGTAGGAACATAAAAGGAACCTAAGAAAAGTACTAAAATGGATTAAACAATCAAGAAAAACAAAAGCACAGATAAACTTTCAATTTTGCAGCAAACTGTTTGATATTTCCAAAAGTGTTTGAAAAAATGCCCTAGTGAATTCTAAATTTTGAGTTTTTTATTTTATTTTATTTTCAGGGCTTCTCAACTGGATTGCAAGGTTATAAATGCTTTTTATCTCATGATTACACTTTTTTTTATCTTTTAATTTTTTCTAAAACATTGAACCAACTTTTACCAATCCAGAATTGAAATTAACAACAGAAAAATTCAAACAACAGCTTAGAAACTAGTTCAAACAGCAGCTTAGAAACTAGTTCTACACCAGAAAAATGGACTTGAATTGGTGGTTTAAAACCCAAAAATGTGTGGAAGTGACTTAACAACACATTGAACTGTCCAAACAACTTTGTTTGATGATTTTAAGTATGTTTAAATTCTTAAACAACTCAAAAACTGTTTACAACTCATAATCAATAGTTGAGTTCCATTTTAACTCAAAATATGAGGTGAAAAAAGACAATTCTGCATATAGACCAGAATATGACCAAATGAACAGTGCCAACAACTTTGAAACACCAATTTAAGCTTGTTCAAGCTTTCCAATAGCACAGAAACTACAAAATTCGAAAATCACCCTTGTTTAGCCTAAATATGCAACAAATTGCACCATAACACCACCAAAATCATATTTCAATGAAGCAAAGAATGGAACAAAAGTGGAAATGAGTCTAAGAAGTCTTAAAACATTAGATCAAGCTGAAGATAGTCAGCTAGAATGAATTAACTGATATTACACACTCTAGGAAATTTAAGCACGGTGAAAAAACTTGAACCAAAACTGGACAACAAGTGCTACTGGTTTTTAAGGCAACCAAGCTATGCTAGGTTCATTTCCTTGCTTTTAATGGTCTGCCATACCTTTAGCTACTTCCAATAACATCAAAAAAATTTGTGCAAAACAACAGAAACAACAAAAAACAGCTAAAACAAATCGAACAATTACAAAACAGAATGGTAATTTTGTAGCAGAAATGAAATCATATTTTCTATTTTGGTGCTTCAGCTTGTATCACCAAGGCCAAAACCAATCTTTATTTCCTTTATTGATAGATATATAGCTTGTCTAGCACTTGAACTCAAGCAAATTGAAATAAACTTCATTGCTATTTAATTATGATTGAAAGAAAAGTTTTGAGTTAGGTGTTATGTGCATTGGTTGGATGAATGAGTGAGAATTATCAATTCAATTTCTGAAATATGAACCAGAATACCCCAAAGTGGGTTTCAACTTTCACATGAGGTCTTCTTGAAGAGCATTTGGGACTCTTTCATCTAAATCAGTGCACATTTGTCTATGAATTCACCCTTGATTAATGTTTTTATTTTGTTTCTTTTTATTTTTAGCATTTTTGTTGATTTGATGATAGAATGGTCTCAGTTTAGTTTGTTATTTTTTTATTTCCTGTTATTTTGTTCTTTTACATTATGTTCTGTTCTTACATAGTATTTTTGTTTTCCATATTCTTATATCATTTGTTTCATATGATTAATGTTTAGGTTTCTTCAACTGTAATATTCAGGTTTAGTAGTTTTGTGTTCTTTGAACCATTAAATGATAAAATGTGTAGCATTAGTTTGATTTGATTCTGTTATTGTTTTGTAAGAATAGTAATTTCATTAGTTTAATTTTTTTAATGCATTGCTTTAATCTAGTTTAGGTGTGATCCAAATCCTATTCCACATTAACCATTCATTTTAGAATTCCATTGCATTGATACGTACATATTAATCATATCTTCCACTCATTTAATTCTAAGTTTTCATGCATTTAGTTTTTACACTTTCATTCATCATTCTAGTTTGTTTTGTTTTTGAATTCTATTTTCTTTAACATTAAAACAAATTCTTTTCTTTTTCATTCTTTGCATTCTTTCTTCATTTCATATCAGGAAACATGCATGCATATAGAATTAGTTTTAGTATAACCATGCATTTACATTAACATTCAATTTCTTTTCTTTTAAATTTCATTTTTCATTAATTTCTCCACCTCGCTTAGTTAATAATTAGTAAATATTAATATTTACTCTACACTCTAAAATTTATCAAGAATTGGGTCAACAAATTTGACCTAGGTTGTTCTCTATTTTACATTAGTGAAGAAATATAGTTTGTTGACTTTTTGTATGGCCAAAAAGCTTTTCAACCCATGTTATTACCAGCGTAAAAAATTATAACAAAAGAAATCCTCGATTTGTGATATATTTGGAAAATGTTTCGTGAAAACCGTTTGAGTTTTGAAAACAATGTTTTGATTCTCTAGATTTGAGTTGTTGATGTTAGTTATAAGCCACGATACCAATAGGAAGGAAGAACATAACGGTTTGTAAAATTATGAGCCTTGCAGGAAGAGGAACAACCTCTAATGTTGCTTGCGGACCTGCTTTCAATGGCACACATGTGAGAGAAGTTTGAGTAAATTAAAAGACTAGCATTAGCTTTGTTTAAGTCTTCACTAAGAGATAGACAATATACGCTAACCTCCTCCAAAGAAAAGATAGACAATATCCACATAATTTTTTCGAACAAGTATGCTTTTACTATCTTTCTCAAAATTAGGGAGTGCAAGAGATAATAGCCTAATAATTTTTGTGTAATACTTGACAAATTAGAAGCAGTGGGCTTGGAGATTGGGAGTGTTGATTTTGAAGGATACATAAATTGGGCTTTGATGCACATCTTTGGGACGGGAGTTGCTCCCTCCACCACCCCAAACACTCCCTACACTGCCACACTATTTCTTTTATTCCAAAAATACCCTACTTTAATTTAATTTTATTTATCTTTTTAAAAAAATCCTAAATCTCCCTACACCCCTTCATCTGCTACGTCAGCTTTCCCTCCTACTTCAGCACAGGAACCCTAATTCCATCATCACCAACCTTGTCGTCGCTGCCACCAACCTTGTCGCCACTACCACCAACCTTGTCGCCGCCAAACCCTATCTCCACAACCATCAACCTCGTCGCCAGCCGCGAGCCTCCATGCCCACCACCATCAAAACCGCAAATCGTCGACATCTTCAACCATCACTGCGAATCATCTATTGATGCCACCAAACCGTAGTGTCGCCACCATCCTCACCACCAATCCTCAGCGAGCCGCTTCCGCCATTAAAGCACCAATGCCTCTCCATGTGCTACTCGCACCAGGCCGCACCATGAGAACCACTTTGCGTTGCCGTCGCACCATCTACAACGGCAAGATCATCTTCTTCACCAGAAACCTCCATTGCGAAACCTTACCAACCTAAATTGCTTCGCCGCGCAATTGTCTTCTTTTCCATCATCTCCTCCCTCGCATCTCCATCTTCAACCCTGCACTCAAAAAAACCAGCCCAAGAACCCTAAATCAAACCTAGAACAGAACCCTAAAAACCCAATGTCGTCGTTGCGACTCGCGAGACCAGCAAGAAGAAACCATAGAAAACCCAAAACCCAGTCGCTCCCATGATGGTCAGGATTGACGAGAGGAAGTTCGGTGTTGGAACGTCGTTTTCGCCATTGAGGAGTGTCGCCGGCGCCGAAAATTCACCGAAATTAAGAGGGCTGCCGGAGGAAAAGGAGCAACCACTGAAGTTTTCACTGACGCTGATGAAGAAAGAGATTGAGGAGAATTTCATGAATTTGACGAGGAGACCCTTTTCCCTTATCAGTGGTTGTCCGAGGTTAGTGTTGATTGCTACAAGATTCCTGATGAATCTGAGACTGACAAGTATGCACAATTCTCTTACAAAGTTTTATGTTTGCTTTAATAACTCTGCTTGTTCGATTATGATTTGTATTTTGTGTGTGGGGTTTGATTTGGTGATTTGTATTTTGTGTGTGGGGTTTAATTTGGCAGAGGTAGCATTGATGTTGGCAAAAGGCATTTTGATGTTGGCTGCGAAGGATGCATACGAGGATGATAGGGGATTTCATAGATGGATGGAATTGGTGGTGTTTCCCAGGAGTAGTTGGTGGTGTATCTTCATGTACTTTAATTTTAATTTTCCCGATGCACCCTCCATTCATAAACGGATTTATTGTTCAACGAATATTGATATCCGTGCACGGATGTTGATATCTGTGCACGGATGTTGATATCTGTTTAAGAATTCAACATATATTGATATCACTTTAAATACCACTAGAGGATAAAATAAGAATTGGGAGATGCAGATAGTATTGTTTAGTGGTGGAGGGAGTAACACCCCTTTGGGACGTAGCAAGCTAGCACCAAGTTACCACTCATAGGAAATTGTTTCTTGCATATCCATGTTTTCTCACTACACTACTGTAGATGCTATGAAATAACTATTTTACTCTGATTGAAAAAATTAATAAATATCTAAATTATTTTTCTTTCTTAAAAATACATTATTATACAATTGAGAATTTATTATCTTTTAAAATATATTTTATATTTTTGTATTATACAATCTAATATATTTAAAAACTTAATATAATTTGGATTGTGCTTTTTAAAAAAGTATTTTAAATTTAAAAATATTTTTCGAATTATACAATTCAAAATATATTACATATTTTATATTGTGAAATTCAAAATATATTATATTTTTAAAATATATTTTAAATAGTTCAATTTGGAAATCAAATGGAATCCATAACTTATAATAATACATATTTTCAAATTAAAAAATATATTATGAAATATACAATAAAAATATATTACTTTTTTGAAATTGATTCCGAATCGCATATTATTTCTTCATCTCCTTACATCTTCATTCATTCCCTGCCGTCGCCGCCCACCAACGCCCCCTTCACTATCAACAATAAAGATATAATTGCTATTTTAAAAATTATGGGGTTGTAGAAACAAAACTTAGAGGTGCATGAAGCAATGACCCTATTGATACTTCTTATAATTAATTTCTTCCTACATTCTCACGTTTTTTTCCCTGATGAAATAACTATTTTACGTTTGATGAAAAATTAATAAAAAATTTAATTATTTTTTGAAAATATATTTCAAATTATGAAATCTAAAATATACATCGTAAATTAGTTTAATCATTTCCGACATCCCTATTTATGCAGGGTTGTCTCATTTTGGTCTCGTATTTCTGAAGCGCTCGATTTGGTCTTTTATTTTGAAAATTTAAATCAATTGAAGGCTTGTTGTTAAGTTGGCTGGACGACGTTAAAAAAATTGATACGTGGGTTGGTGACATGACGAAGTCCTTCTGACGTGGCAGACGTTGGTCATCTTACCTGGCTTTGCTTCATTTTTATATTTAAAATTTATAAGTTAAAATCAAAATGCAACGTTTTCAATAAAAAGAATAAGTGATTAGTGGT
Source organism: Vigna mungo (assembly GCA_036885675.1). Classification (NCBI taxonomy): domain Eukaryota; kingdom Viridiplantae; phylum Streptophyta; class Magnoliopsida; order Fabales; family Fabaceae; genus Vigna; species Vigna mungo. The sequence continues at coordinate 13,580,773 of CP144700.1, read as the reverse complement.
TAGGTAATTGACCTGGGTGTGTAATTGGGGATAATTGGGGAGAATAATTGGGATTTGAAGAAATCCCTAAATTGAGCGAGATTCGTCTTTGTTCGAGCTTGTTGTGCTTGTTATTGGAGTGTGTTGTGGTGCGACGCAGATGGGTGGATGGGCGAACGTAGTTCTTCGAAGACAATGTCGAAGGAGCATTCTTGTTGTTCGTCGACATGCAATGTATGGATGAAGGAGAACTGTAATGTGTGTCCACCGATTTGCCACTGTGGACTGAGATGTGCGATGAGAACTGCTAAAATTTTGAAGAATCGTGGGAAGTAATTTTGGGGATGCTCGAAGTATAAGGTAGGATTTATTTGATGTTTGTATTATGTGGAAGTGTTTCTGAGAAGAGATTGTTGTTTATACAGAGTGGTGCTGAAGAGGGTGGTTGCAACTACTTCAAATGGTTCACTGATGTTGCGGAAGAGGAAAGGGGCACAAGTTTGAAGTCTGAAGGAAAGCAAGAAAGATTGTTGCACAGTGAAGAAATGGACAGTAATAGGAAAATGTTAGTTAAGTTAGAGAAATCGTTCTTAGTTGTTCAAAAGTGGATGAAGGTCTTGATATTTTTTGTTTGGGTTTGTGTGTAATAAACACAATTTTAGTGTCAATGTTGATGACAATGGGCTGATGTCTTGTAACTCTGTTGTAGCTTTCTTCCATTTCAATGAAAATGAGACTTGTTTGATGTGTTTATGAATGTGAAATTCAATTGTTGTTATGGATTGTGATGAGTACAGAATGTTATGTTTTTATTAGTGTAAATATTGGTTTTATATGGTATGGACTAAGCAAACTGGTTGGGATAAATCTGAGATCTAAAACTGCATAGCAAACTGGTACCATATCAGTGAAATTAAAAAACAGTGTAAGGTATGCTTACGATGGTACCATATCAATATTATTAAAAGAGGGACTGATACCATATCAATTACTATTAAAACCAATATCAATATTAAAACCAATCTCAATGACCATCACATTTGACGAAGTAAAAAGCTTTGCATATCAGTTTTGCGTATCAGATGTTGATAGTTTTTTATCAGATGTTCATACTTTTGCATATCAGTTTTGCATAACTTGTTCAAAAAATCTCCACATCACCCAAATAGGGGGCATATACGCGATGTACAAGAAATATAATTGGTGTATGTTCATTTCATTCATAAAACCAGAATGACATTGTCTGTAGATTAAGAAACTGCTGTTTAATACAAAAACCATAAAAAAATACCTGACAAGCATTATAATTGTGCAAGTGATAGGCATTACAAAAAGATACAATTGTTCCCATGTTGTCTTGTACAAAAACATACAAAAAAATACATTAAAATTCTTCATTCATCCCCTTGGACTACTGCTTGATCCTGATTTGATGAGTTAGTTTGAGGAGGTTGGTGAGAGTTCAAATCAGGTGTCCGTTTTCCTTTGGTGCAAGACGTCCTGTTGTGGCCGAGCTCCTTACAAATGCCACATCTTTTCTTTAAACCACCCTTCCTCATTCTTCTATCGTCCTTGACCAACTCCCATTACTCCAACCTTCTCTTCTTCTTTGGCCTCCCAGAAAATATCCTTTTTGGTGGAGGGAGGACATCAACATATGTGGTAATCTCCCACATATTGTTACCATTTATTTGGTAGACAATTGAAGAGTATATTTCTTCATATGTTGACTTCCTAAAGCAACATGGAATGAAGTCCTCTGCATCTACACTTAGGAATTTCATAGCAGCCAAGGAGTGACAACATGGTATGCCAGTGATTTCCCACTTCCTGCATGAACACAATTTTTCATCTAAATTTACTATGAACTTATCACCAACTTGGGACACATGGCGAACTTCAAAAATCTTGTTGGCTGACTAGCTGTAAAGTGAAAACAATAAAAACCTTTTAATCATAAACCACTGACACATTTTAAATCAAATAAAAAAACAACTTCCACATCCTTACCACGAAATCCAATATTTAGTTAAGTGAGACTCCTTATTTAGTCTAGTCTTGATTTTTTGGACAAATCTCCCCAGACAATGATTGGTCTTTTTGTCCTGTTAGTTACCCATCTCTTCATCAAATAAAGGCGGATCTCCTCCAACATGCTTACGATTGCCTTAGACTTTGTATGCAGCATTACACTATTGAAAGCCTCTAACATGTTTACCAAAGTATCACACTAAGGTTTGCTGGTAAATATTGATCTTGACCAGTGCCTACATTGGATAACGTTGATAAATATTAGTGCTTAAAGATGGCAGATTTTTAACAATAAAAATTTAAATATAAACCTGGGAGGGATTTTTAACAAGTATTTGAAAGCGTCATCATTAAGCTGTTTTATATTTCTCATTTCTGCTTCCCATGTTTGTGGATGAGTTGTTGTAGCTGCCTTCCACATCAATCGCTTTAGTTGTTTCCAGGGAATTGCTTTCTGAAATTCGCGTATAGGTGCCTAACACAGAAACATTGATCAACTCTAGGGACCACTTCTTGTACAGCTTGCAGTAGTCCCTGTTCAATGAAATTATGACTATGTTGTTAGAGAAATGATTTGAATATGAATGTTAATTAACATAATCAGGGAAGAGGTCATATGCATTACCATTTGCTGGTCTGACATGAGTGTAAATGATGAGGCTACTTCTATCCCACTGAGATCTTCAACCAGAAGTTCAAGGAACCATCTCCAAGTATCCTTGTTCTCAACTTCCACCATAGCATAAGCTAGAGGTAGCATTTAGTCATTTGCATCTCTACCAACAACAATTAACATTTCTCTACCATATTTTCCTTTCAGAAAAGCACCATCCAGCCCAATAATTGGCATGTAGGACACAAAACTATCCTTACAGGCCTTTAGACATGTATAAAACCTCTTAAAAATGTGTCCATCCAAAGTCTCTTCAACTTTGACCTTCACCGTTGATCCTGGATTACGAGCTAGGAGCTCATTCACATAGTCATAAATCCTTCTATATTGGTCTTTGAAAGACCCATCAACATGGTCTGAAGCAATGGCCTTTGCCCTACAAGTCATACATCTAGGTACACCTACATTCCATTTTATACTTATCTTCTCCCGAATTTCCACTCCCTTTACTTGGGGATTTTCTCTAACAGTTTTTTCCAACCTCTTATTGAGCCATTTTACATTAAGTAATCTTAATTTGTGCTATCTACTACATATGTGATTGTCAACAATAATCCTCAATTGCCACGTATGAATGGCTTCCATATAAGCACAACAGGCCATCCAGGGGCACTCTTCTTTAGCACCCATACATTTTAGCCTACATCTCTTCTTATCATTTTTAACATATTTAATATTTCTACCATTTTCTACTGAATATGTTTTGATGGCATCCACAAAGTCTTGATTGTCAGCAAAATAGGTTCCCACATCCCATTTATAATCTACCATTGTCTTAGGCATGGAAAATGTTACAAACTTCCCATAACCCTCATCTTCATCATCTTGTCCATCATTTTCTGCTCCACTGTCTACTTCATCAGATTTCCATTCATCATCGGATAAACCTCTATCATGATCACTATTTATTCCATCATCAAGATCACTATCATCAAATTGCACATCAACTTGGACATTACCAAACCAATTTGCAACTACATCTCCTACATCCTCTTCTAAATCACACTCAACATTAACATCAATCAGACCTTCCATACACTTATAATTAACCTCATCATTGCCATCATCATCTTTACCACTAGAAGTCCAGCTACGAACATCAACAACATCCTCTTCAACCTCACCCACACCAACCTCTGTTTCAATGTGACCTTCAACAACATCATCAGCCTGAACTTTTTCTTCTGAAACAACAACATTTTCAGTCATTTTATCACCTTCATTGACAGCCACCTCACCTTGATCTTCACATTCACCCTCAACCATACCCCCGCCTTCCTCTTCAGATTCACCCTCAACCATACCCCCACCTTCCTCTTTACGTTCACCCTCAACCATACCCTCATCTTCGTCTTCACGTTCACCCTCAACCATACCCCCAGCTTCCTCTTGACGTTCACCCTCAACAAAACCCCCAGCTTCCTCTTCACATTCCCCCTCAACCATACCCCTACCTTCCTCTTCATGTTCACCCTCAACCATACCCTCACCTTGCTCTTCAACTGTATTTTGAGGAACATATTCTAACATGTGTATTACGTCAGGTTCAGACACTTTATGAACAACAAATAGATGCACCTACCCATTAAGCCTAACTAAGGTTATCATCTGCATGGCTCCTACGTTATCCAACAAAGGCTCCAGCCTATTTTCTAACACAGAACCACCACCTATAGAGTACCACAATTCGTTAAACCCATCGTAACCTAACCCTTTTACTACACTTACTACCAGGAAATAACTCCAAAGGTCTGGGTCAAACGAATAAGTTGTACTCTCACCCTCATAGATAAGTTTCCCTTCATTTACAAACTTTCCACCGTGGTGGAAAACAACTTCAAAATTTTCTTCCATGACGTAAAACCCAACACTTATATTTTAACCTATAAAGTAATAACAAAAGGACCACAACAAAAAGTATTAACAATATAGGAAAACCATAACCCAATGAAAAAGACAATTAGACAACACTTTAATAATGGGGGACCACATGCCAATCGAAAGCAAAACATTATACAACATGCAATATTGTCGGACAGCCATAGAAGGACAAAATCTTAGAAAAATTCAATGAAAAGCGCATTTACTAACCTGGACAACAACTTTCACTACGAACAATTTTGCCACTATCTTCCACGTGCTTCACCGATAACAGCTTCCCGATTCCACCAAAATAACACCGATTGATCACTCAAAAATCTTAAAACGAAACCTATTTTCCCAATTATCCACAATTATCAACCAGTCAATTGTGAAAGTAAAAATATGTAACCACTAATCACTTATTCTTTTTATTAAAAATGTTGGATTTTGATTTTAACTTATAAATTTTAAATATATATAAATAAAACAAAGCAAGGTAAGATGACCAACCATGTCAAAAGGACTTCGTCATGTCACCAACCCACATATCAATTTTTTTAACGCCGTCCAGCCAATTTAACGGCAAGCCTTCAATTTATTTAAATTTTCAAAATAAAGAACCAAATCGAGAACTTTAGAATTACGGAAACCAAATTGAAACAACCCTGCATAAATAAAAATGTCGGAAATGATTAAATCTTGTAAATTTTGTAATGAATCTGTCATGCGGACGCACGTGGTGTTGTGGTAGTTGTCAGGAAGTGGCATGTGTGGATCTCGATGGCCACCGACGAACTATGGTCACTGGAGTGAAGTGTCGTCTCTGAGGAAGGCTGTATCGGCTATGATGTTACTGTCAAGTTTGGGAAGAGCGCTTGGTCGATCACAATTTACTTACAAGGAGATTTTGAAAAAAATATGACGTAGACGAATAAAATATGGAGTGCAAGAAGGAATGACCCTAATCACATGCACCTTTTCTTTTTTTTATTTAGAATGTCAAATTTACTCGTACTTCTTTTTCCTTCAAAAAGCTCGTTTCTGTTGTACTCCTACGCTACACATTTTTGAATCGTTCTTTTTAGGTTTAATGGCCAATTTAGTCCCCACTTTGGTTGAAAAATCTCAATTTAGTCCCTCGTTATAAAAGTGTTTTACATTAGTCCTAAATTTTAAAATAGTGGGTCAGATTGGTCCCTTTCGTTAAATATAAGTTAACAAAGTTAATGGATGATGATGTGACACAGCTTAAAGCTGATGTGTTAGATTGGTCTCTCGTTAGCTTTAAGCTGTGTCACATCATCATCCATTAATTTCGTTAACTTATATTTAACAGAAGGGACTAATCTGACCCACTATTTTAAAAGTTAGGACTAATTTAAAACACTTTTATAACGAGGGACTAAATTGAGATTTTTCAACCAAAGTGAGGACTAAATTGGCTATTAAACCTTCTTTTTATGTTTTAGAACTATTTTTTTAAAAAATTGATATTTTTAGAGGAGGAGTTAATATTTTTAGTTTGTTATGACGTTCCAACTATGCAGCTAAGCTAAAAATAAGATATAGACTGAATTGTTAATTCATCTTTTTAAGTTAAAAGCTAAATTAAAAAATAATTTAAAAGATTATACTTTTTATATTGTATTATTTGAGTAATATAATTAATTCTTTTAAATTAAATTTTAAATTTTGACTATAATGAAATAATTATTAACCAACTCGAGATATAAAAAGCATTAACAAGAAATGTGTTCTTAAAATATATGTATATATATTAAATAAAAAATAACAAAATTAAATTAAAAAAAACGTAAGTTCGTTTGTCACTTCATTCTAAGAGAGGACATTTGACCTACTTAATTTATATTATTATATAAAGAGACTTCTTTTTTATGTACACAGTTTTATTTCTAATTTTACTCTTTAAGTATGTGTTTTTCACATCATAATATGTTAATTCAACGATATTAACTTTAGTAGATCAATACACTGAGTATCTTGTATGTTTGCTATTTTGTTTGTATTTTATTCCTTATCAACTGATTTATTTTTAGTTCATTGCATAAAGTTTAGCTGGAGTTTCAAATTTAAAGCTTATATTTTGCAAAAAATTATCCCTACAAAAATATCTTAATATAAAATCATGAAAATGTTAAATTAAACATTATTTACATAAAAACGTTGGATTTTATGAATGAAAAATAGCTAACCAGACAATTAAAATAAGTTTTCAAATTATAAAAATAAAATAATAATGAAAAATATAACTTTTCTCCAAGCTTCATCATTAGAATTTGGTGGTGGCTTAATTACGGGGTCTAAATCTATGGCCAACAGTTTGGTGTGGGCTCCATGGCAGACAACAAAGACATTGGAACAGCTTTGTTCGTCTAACAATGCAATGAATGCGCCCACCAAGAAGAAGTGGAAATTTCTGTTCATAGCTTTTTTATTTTTTATTTTTAAGTCCTTCTACTATTGTTTTCACTTATATTTTCATCTTGGAAAAGATGCCTTGCCATTATTCTTTATGAGTTTGTGGCTATGTTCATGTTTGATAGAAGATTTCAAAGTGGCATTGAATAGACACTACTGCAGAAAGGACTTTAAACATCTGTTATTTTGGGCTTTTAACGTTTGATCTTTGTCCGACGTCTATAAGGGTGACGTTAATGAGACGTTGGACCTATATAGGTCAGACGTTTATATAGACGTCTGATCCATACAGGTCAGACGTATCTGAGGTTGCTCCTAACTGATGGTGATTCAAGTTTACAACTTTATAGTTTAGTTGAAGATAATGTATTGTATATTTTTTTATTGGATGTTTTTAAAAACGTATTGGAGGGAATTGGAGAGTGCAAAACACAAGAAATCGCTGCCAAAGAACGCCGCCTAAGGACATGAGAATAACTGCACCAAAACCCAACGAAAACACATTTTAATCGGTTCAAATGAAAGATAATGCTTCAAAGAGTGATGTAATAGGAGTAAAACTAATTTAAAACGGCGCAAAAGTGAGTAAACGAATCTGAAAAGTGTAACCCGTAGAGAGAAAACACGACGAAGATGGTGAACAATGAGTGCGCGTAATGGCTGCCTCGTGATCACGATGTTTTAATGCCGACATTTAGGAGTCGGTTCCCCTATAACAAACGTCTAAAGGACTTTAGAAGTCGGTTCCCCCATAACAGACGTCTAAATGGAATTAAAAAGTGACTTTTTAAATTTTTGGGTTTAGGGTTTAGACGTCGGTTCCCCCAATAACAGACGTCTAAAGAGCTTTAGAAGTCAGAGTGGCGGGATCAGACGTGTAAATGGAGTCAAAAAATGACTTTTTAAATTTCTGGGTTTAAGGTTTAGACGTTGGTTCCCCCAATAACAGACATCTAAAGGGCTTTAGAAGTCGGAGTGGCGAGATGAGACGTCTAAATGGAGTCAAAAAGTGACTTTTTAAATTTCTGGGTTTAGGGTTTAGACGTAAGTCCCCCCAATAACAAACGTCTAAAGAGCTTTAGAAATCGGAGTAGCGGGATCAGACGTGTAAATGGAGTCAAAAAGTGACTTTTTAAATTTCCGGGTTTAAGGTTTAGACTTTGATTCCCCCAATAATAGACTTCTAAAGGGCTTTAGAAGTCGGAGTGGCGAGATTAGACGTCTAAATAGAGTCAAAAAATGACTTTTTAAATTTTTGGATTCAGGGTTTAGACGTCGGTTCCCCCAATAACAGACGTCTAAAGGACTTTAGAAGTCGGAGTGGCGGGATCAAACGTCTAAATGGAGTCAAAAAGTGACTTTTTAAATTTCTGGGTTTAGGGTTTAGACGTCGATTCCCCCAATAACATACGTTTAAAGGGCTTTAGAAGTCGATTCCTCCCATAACAGACGTCTAAATAGAATAAAAAATTATTTTTTATTAACTTTTTCGTTTAGTTTTGGCATCTATTTGAGGGAGCTGACGTATATGAGGGCCTATAGACATCGGTTATGAGGGCCCCGACGTTTATAATATTATAGACGTTGGGGCTCTTCTTAACTGACGTCTATTATTGGCAACTTATTTACGAAAGTGCCACTGGTCATTAATTTACGTTGGGCCCCCGCTTAACTGACGTCTAAGGGGTAACGTTAAAAGCCAATTCTGCACTAGTGAGAGTTGATGAATTTGTCATATTTTTATATGACCAATTAATTTAAATAACATGCATCATAACTTTTTTAATAAAGGTACATGTGTGTGAGATACCTGATATGTTGTTATGTAGTGTTAACCTAAAATTCATTAAGAAAAGAAGATAATAATTATACTAATGGTTTGATCACATAAATTAAGATGTTAAGAAAGTTATTGTATCAAGACTTCCGATAACAAATGCAAGTAACCAATTTGGCATAAGAAACCAAGGTTGATTTTTATCTATAATGTTTGACAAGTGAGGTAGTAGAATTTATTAGGACATGTTTCATATGAGTATTTTGGAAGATATTGAACGTAATAAATTATTTTAAATCATGAAAATGTAATTGAACATTCTTACATCTTGAATACAATAAATTCAATAGTAATTTGTATTTTCTTTTCTTTTAGAATAAGAATGGATGAATTTTGCATTGAGATGTGAGTGTTTTCAATGGTTATATATTCATGTGAATATAGCATAATAATTATACTAATATTAATGTTTATAAGATTAACTCACCTTTGTGTAAATATTATGTACTCTTGGTGCCCATGGATTTATGGCTACATGTCAAGGAGTTTGGATTAAATGGTAGAATTGAAGGTCCTATGGAGAATCCAATTAAGCTGAAAATTGACAATGTTGTAGTAATTAATTTGACAAAGAATCCTGTTAGCCGTGGTAGGTGCAAGCATATAGAAGTAAAATTTCACTTCCTTATAGATATGGTGAATAAAGGAAGAATAGTTTTAGCCTAGTGCAAAACTAAAATGCAGTTGGCTCACTTGTTTACCAAATCATTGAAGATAGAGAGGTTTGATTTTTTGAAAGAAAGCATTGGAATTGTATCCCTTAATAGCTTGACTTAAAGGGGGATTATTAGATGTAGGGATGACAAAAAATCTACAGGTATGGATATCTGCGGGTACGGATATCTGCGCGTAAAATCCGTGGCAGGTAGTTACTACCTGTGGATATTTATTACCAGCGGATAACGGGTAATAGGTATTTTAATACCCGCTTCTAAATAGGTCGGGTATGGGTACCCGACCCAAGGGTACCTGTTACCCGCAAAAAAATAATAAAAAAACTTAATTTATATATATTTTTAATTAAATTTAATTAAAAATAAAATAAAATTATATTTTATTAGGTTAAATTTAATTAAAATTAAATTTTAATTTATATTTAATTTAATTTATATTATATATATATATATATTTGTAATTTTATTTAAATTTTATTTTAAAATGTATAAAAAATATTTTTTTTTGTTTTTTCGGATATCTTAGATATCTGCGAGTTTTAAAATACCCACGGATATTTTCTAAACGGATATTCGACGGATAACGGATAAAATTTTATTTAACGGGTCAGATTACGGATAGATACTATTCGTGTTCTACCCAATCCATTGCCATCCATAATTAGATGTTATAAGTCAACTTATATGTGGACAGCTGTCAGCACAACAATCTCTTATTTTTCTCTATGTAAAAAAACACAATATACAGTTCTATTTAGTTTCATTCTTTCTTCTCTTCCTCTGCTATTCGGTGCCCAATTCTTCTTCACTGTTCCATCAAAAATTAATTTAAAAATGAATGATGACTCAAAATTGATGATAATTAGAGCCGGCATTAAAAGGTCCATGCTAACAAGTTATCGTCCTATGTTTTTTTTTCTCATAGTGACAATATCTTTCATTTTTAATCATGGTGTTATAATGATTATTATAATTTGGTTTTATTGTATCATATATGATAAAGATTTCTCAATATCATCATTTTGGTGTGTGCATACTATTTTTTTCACATCATGAATAATACCTAGATATAATATATAAAATGATAAAATAAAATAGGTTAAATAGATTCAGTAGTTTCTATTTTTGTTGGTTTTCTTCAAGTAGGTCCTGTATTTTCAAGTTGATCAATTTGATTTTTGTTTTTGAAAAATTAGAGTAATTAAGTCCATTCCGTTAACTTCTATGAACGGCGTTAAAAATGTGCTTGCTAGCAAGAGGAGGTGTCATTTTCGAAATACGTGACACATAACCACTTTAAGATGTGAACTTAAATTATTTGTTTAAGATTTAAACTGAAAAAGCACGTCCTTTTAAGTAAAAGTAAAGGTAAAGTTTAAAGAATTGGAGAAATTGGTTTTCCCAATAATCAGTCCTTTGCTGATACATCATCATCCCATCATCCCATCCCAACAAGCAGAAACCCAAATTTGCTTCAGCTGATTCCTCCATTCTCTGTCAACACCGGCGACCCATATCCACCCATCAACCACCAAGAATCCCAATAGCCAAACCAGTTTATGAAGCTAAGCTTCCATGCCTCTGTTCGCCTCATGTCACCAACTAAGGAACTGAATCCTTGAGCAAGAAAGACATACATGACAGAAACCTTTCTTTAATCTCCATCCATCTGGAATTAGATTGATGCCAAGAGGAGGGGGATTTACCTTAGGGTTGAGGGAGTTCAGAAATGTGAGTGGCGGCAACGTCTCTGTTTGGTCGCGGTGGGAGCAATGGTCTCCCGGGGTCAGGGTTAATGAAGGTAGAGGCTGGACCGCCGTACAAGACGCAACCTCCTCCAATGTGGACAACGACAGCGGCGACGATCGACCTTGTTGTAGCGACGAAGACGTGACGCGAAGGAGCATGGTGCTCCCCTCTCGTGCGAGGAAGAGAAGGAGAGAGAGATCAGAGCGGTCGCCGGTAACGACCTTGACGGCGATTAGCGACGCCCTGACTCTCGGCTTGCGATGCAGGCTTGGCGGAGGCAGCAGTGTGCGTGCAGTGGAGGCCAACCCCTCTTTGGAGATCTCGTTCAGAGAAGAGACATTGAGTTTCGTTTGAGTGAAATGTTAGAATAGGTAGGGGAACCAAAACCCTTAAGTTCTGCTGCTGAGGATCCTTGGGCCAGATCTGGTTCCTTTCACTTTTTTTTAAAAGAAAAAAAAATAACCAATTTCCCCAATTCTTTAAAGCGTGCTTTTTCAGTTTAAATCTTAAACAAATAATTTAAGTCCACGTCTTAAAGTGGTTATGTGCCACGTGTTTCGAAAATGACACTTCCTCTTGCTAACAAGCACAATTTTTAACGCGGTTTAGAGAAGTTAATGGAATGGACTTAATTGTTCTAATTTTCAAAATCATGGACTAAATTGATCAACTTGAAAATACAGGACTTACATTAGAGCTGTCAAAACGGGTAACCCGGCTCGACCCGGCCCGGCCCACCATGGGTTGGTCACTTAGTGAGCCAACCCAACCCAGCTCATTTATTAGCGAGCCAGAAAAACTTGAACCCGGCCCAACCCACCACGGGTTGGTGGGTAAACGGGTTGGCTCACTAGCCCATTTAATTATATTTTTTTTTAAATAAAAAAAAATATGAACTTTCTGTAATTTAAATTTAAACAATTTTTACTCCCAAAAAATTATGTTAAAGACAATTCAAAATAATAATAATAAGTACAATATAATCCAAATGTCATCCAAAAACAAACACAAAAAACATACAAATAAATTTCTTATATTCATCTTTTTTTGTTCTTGTTGTAACCCTTGACCCTTGTTCTTATTGTCTCCAAATTCACTAATAAAGATTTTCCTAATATCAGAACAATTCGGACAATCAATAAAAAAATATTAGTCAAAAAAGAGAGAAGCAATACTCAACAACATCAACATAAAATTAATAGTTTAATCTGTAACATAATTTTCCAAATTCAAAGATATCAAAAAGAGCTTGTTCAAATAATGTATACTCAAATGTTTAAATAAAATGAACAAAATCTGATACAAGCATGTGAGAACATGAAAAAATCATTCCATGTCTTTAAATCCCCCAGATCAAAAAACAAATTCGCAAACCCCTATTTTTGTCATTACATGGTTTTTTTTAAAAAAAAGAAAGAAGTGAGAAAACAAAATTGTGGAGAAAAGAGAAGAAAAAAGGAAGGGGTGTTTTGCTTGCTCCTTGAAGAATTTTAGTGAAGTGAGGGTGAGAGCACCGTCAAATGAGAGCAAATACCATGAGAGTGATTTGTGAGAGCAGAAATTACTTTTTTTGGTATACACTGTGAGTGAATAAAGTATTTTATTTTCTAAGGTTTTATAAATAAAATAATAAATTAAAAAAAAATAAAATTAGGTAGGTGGGTTGGTGGGCCAACCCGGCTCACCACGGGTTCAACCCGCATGAGCCGGGTCTAAATGAGCCGGGTTGAAATCTGACCCGCATATAAGTGGGTTGTATTTTTCAAACCCAACCTGGCCCGAACCCGTGACGGGCCGGGTTGGCTCGCGGGCTATGACCCATTTTGACGGCTCTAACTTACATGAAGAAACCAACAAAAATAGGGACCACCGAATCAATTTAACCAATAAAATAATTATGCAGAAGCCGCCTTAAATATTTAATATTTAAAAATATAAACTGTTAACAGAATCACGCAAACAATATTAAAGAAGGAAAAATATTGATCTGAATTCATTACTGTACATGTTGAATAACAATTTGCTTAATTTGTGGATCACGACGTAAGCATTCTTTATATATTCATATTTTTGTACTCTTGGAATCGCATTCTCCACTCTGCTGAAATTGACCAAGTCTTCTGGTCATCCAATCTTGGCTAAAAGAAGGCGATTTTATTGTGAGGAAGAAAGTTAAATATAAGACAATAAAACAAATAGTAATAAAATATTAAATAAATAAAGTATAAATATGCGGCTAATTTTAATATGGAAACAACTTGCTGGCGGCTAATGTATACATTAGAAGGAAGGAAGAGAGGCACGGAAAACGAAAACGAATTATAAAATGAAAAGATAGAATGCGCATAATGTATTCCATAATATATATGAAAGAAAATATTACTTTAGATCCACGTTACTATATCCAAAGGCGTTTTAATATTTGCGAAAACTTAATCGATTTTTTTTTTAAATGTAGCCGAATTAACTTATTTAAACTGTCATAATTAAGATTTTAGTACAGCTTGTCTTTAAATGTGACGGTTTAAATTAGTAAATTAGCAACATTTAGGAGACAAAATTCACGAAAGTTTTGCTAAATAAAATGTGTGAGAATGTGAGAAAAAAATGCATAATTAATTCTTTAAAAAAAATTGTCTTTTGATTGAGATGACGCAAAAAGTTTAGATTTTAAAAGAATGTTGACCTCATAGACAATAGTCAGAGACTCGTTTTATATATATTATATGGAATGAACACATGGAAATAAAGAGATTATATATGCAGAAGAAAGTATGAAGAGATGAAATGAAGAGATTATGAAGAAGAAGAAAGTGGGTTTGTAATTGAAAAGGATGAGGAAGAGCAAGCAAAAGGATAAGAGATGATTTTCGATCGAAGAAAAGAAGATACAGAAACCAAAATTGAGATCATATAGGGTTATTACCTCCAGGTTCTTTTTCTTTTTCCTTCTCAACTGTTGCACTGAGAGAATATTACAAAATCAAAGTTATGAATCCATGACGATATAACATAAATGATCTAATCCAACCTATACATCAGATCATATTAGAATTCTGAATGTTTTTGCTTAAATTTTAACTCAGCCTAATCCAATTTATTGTTTGTTGAAATATTCATTCCTTACTTTTTTTTCTTCCTGTGCTTTAACCTCCTTGTTTAAAACATTATCCTTATGTCATGCTTTAGTTTCTTGCTATGCTTTAGTTTAACAGGCAAGAGTGGTTTATTTTCTCGGAACATGGGTGATATATATGAGTATAATTTTGCATGATTTTTACATACGAGATTTCGATTTACTGTGTTCGCATGATGTCACTTAACTATATTTTTAATAAATGTTTGACAAAATTGGTTGCTCGATATAGATGTCAATTTTCTTGGGTGTTCATTTTCCGTAGTCCATTTATATGGAAAATTATATGAAAATTATGGAGTATTATTATATTTGTAAACTATTTTTGTTAGAATTTATGATTCACATATTGACAATTAAGAACAATAAACTTTATGCATTAAACCCTTTAGTCAAAGCAGTGCCCAATATTCCTATAACAAATAGGACATTAGGAATAATTAATGAAGAACCTGATTTGGTATCTGATTTTTCTTTTGTAGAGCACCTCTAGTTTTCTTTAGATTTCCTCTTCTGATAGGATAAAGAAAAAGAAACAGAAATGAATCGTTGTTTTCACTCATGAAGATCATGACCCTTTAAATAACCTCTAACAAATAATATTTTTTAGTTTCAATAATTATAATTTAGCCCCTTCAACAAATTAAAATTATTATCGGTTTCTACAAAATATTATTTCATGACAAATATACCCTTAGTCATATTTATCTTAATTAAATCACTTTATAAAGTTTGACTAATAAAATATAATGGCCCTTTTATATATATATATATATATATATATATATATATATATATATATATATATATATATATATATATATATATATGACCCAAATTACTAACAATTTTAACTCTTCACTTTGAACTATATGCTATTTTGGGTGCAAAAGGCATTTTTTTTACTAAATATAATTAACAAAATGAGTTAATTAATTTCACATGGAAGCTCAAAGGAAAGTGTCACTATAAAGAAGAAGACTTTATTTGTGGGTTGAGACAGACACTGCCCCATTTCTTAAAATGATTTGCAACTGATCATATTAATAGTCAATAGAAACTACTTTTCATCGACAACATGTTTGGGGAAACAAACAAAACAACGTTTGTTGTGCAAATGCTTCCTCTACGTGGTTGAACTCAAGCCACAAATGTCACCAACATACATGGTACTAGTGTCCTTACTTACGTGCATTTGTTATTGAAAAATGATATTTTAAGGCCATTGAAAATAGAGTACGATTTCAACTTACAAATTGTCTTCGTTTGCACTTTCTATTATAGACCAAACATAGAGTAGGAAATGTTAACACATTAATTAATAAATTTCACACACGTAATTAAGATAACGAATCTCTCTATATATATTTGGTTTGATTTCAGAGAAATATATCGAGAAGGGTAGTGTAGTGTAGCACATCTGCATCAATTTGTGTTGTCGTAAAATGGCTTCTTTTGTTCCATATGATTCACCTGCTCCTAGTGATCATGAAACTAAACCTAACTCATCAAGAGTTGAAGCAACTGCAGTGGAGATAGAAGAAGAATGGAGTGTTCCAAAAGCAAAAGGAGAAAGTTCAGGTTGGAGAGAAGAGGAAGGTATGTCCTTGACATGGAAAAATGTATGGGTCACTGCTTCTATGGGAAACAATGGAAGCAAATCAATTCTGCAGGGTTTAACTGGTTATGCCAAGCCAGGCCAACTTTTGGCCATAATGGGTCCTTCTGGTTCTGGAAAGTCCACACTTCTTGATGCCTTAGCAGGTATGTTTTTTTAACAAAATGAAACATATACAATTTAATTTCATATATAGGATAATCATACTCATATATCTTAATTTTCTATACACTCATCTTATACATTTTTTTTTCTTTATTTTTCTTGTTTTTCTTCATATCACATTATACATCTTATAAACCTCTAGAAATATGTTAAATGTTGATCAACCTTCATTGCATGGTTTAATCTCTTGGAGATTAGGTCAACTTGCACAAGTTTATGTTTTCTCAATAACTTCAAAACAAAAGTTTATAATAATATTTTGTTTTTGAGAATAAAATATGTTTGATATTTTCTCTAGGTTGAATAACATGAATATATCATAGCTAGATAGATGGAGATTTTCTTTTACTTGTTACAAGAAATAAGTGCTAAACAAAGGGCATTGTTAATTTTGTTTTTTCTAGCTTCTATTGCGAATATTTTTTTCCCATCATGCTAATTAAAATTATTTTTCATGCAAATTGATTTTGGTGTGATTGGTGCATATATGTTTATAAACATTAAGTAATCCACTCAAACTATCCTTAAATGAAATGAATCTCATTCCTTGAAAATACTTAAATTGCATCTTTTCTCTTTTAATTTAAAAATGAACTTTGAAACCCTAATTTTGAGCTTAATCTTTTTGATCTTGACATTAATTAAACTTTAATTAATCCAGTGAATTTGGCTATCTTTTCGATTTTCGTATTAAACTTAAATTAGTTAATTATCACTAAACTTAAATAACTTTTTTTTTTATCTGTACTGCCTTTTGTGATAAATATTCTCAATAAGAAAATAGAGTACCAATATTTATAAAACCAAAAAGTCAAAAACGCAACAGACTTTTATAAGACATTATATATAAGTCATTTAACATTTAAATAATACTGCCTTCTACATATTTCTCTCTCCATATTGATTATCTTACCTACTTCTCTTTCTCATCTTTATTTCCCTACCCCATTTAGTCTTCAAACTATGTTTACGCAGTCTTGCTAAAAAAAGCTCCATGCACCTTCTTTTATTACAAAATTCTGTTTACAAACTACATAAAATAGTTATAAGAAAAACTTTATATATAAAGAAAAACAAGGGAAAAATAATAAAGGACATTTTTAGTGTTTTCCGAAACTGAAACAAGGAGAATTCAGCTGGCAAAGAAACACTTATCATGAATGTTTATAATAGTACACCAGTTGTTTTGTGTTTAACTCTAATTTCATAAATTGTTATGTCACGCCATATTTAAAATATTTAACAATTTTACTTTAATTAGTAATAAAGTTATTCTAAATCTTAAAACAAGTCTTTCATATTATCCTCATATTTATACTGGTATATATGAATATACCAGTAAAGGTTATAGTTTAATGTTAAGAGATCTATGTTATAATTTTACTGTACCAGCCAAATCAGTTCTAATGCTAGCATGATCAAAGAGTTGTTACCTGTAAGATTTGAACTTTTGTGGTCTTGGAAAACTTAAATGATGATATAAATTCATATTATAGGGAGATTAGGTTCCGACACAAGGCAAACTGGGGAGATTCTTATCAATGGGAAGAAACAAGCCCTGGCATATGGAACATCAGTATGTATAAACTATTAAATTCATGAAGAAAAAAAAAACAACACAAAAGAAATGTTATTTATTACCAGTAGCCACATGATCAATTAAACATTGTTTGGATCCATGTTGTGACGACAGGCATATGTGACACAAGACGATACCTTGATGACAACCTTAACGGTTGGAGAAGCTGTGCACTATTCAGCTCAACTGCAGTTACCTGACACCATGTCAAAACAAGAGAAGAAAGAGAGAGCAGATTTTACAATCAGAGAAATGGGTCTTCAAGATGCCATTAACACAAGAATTGGAGGATTGTTTGTCAAAGGAATAAGTGGGGGTCAGAAAAGGAGAGTGAGCATCTGCATTGAGATTCTTACACGACCAAGGCTACTTTTCCTTGATGAACCAACCAGTGGACTTGATAGTGCAGCTTCCTATTATGTCATGAAAAGAATCGCTACATTTGATAAAAGAGATGACGTTCGCCGAACTATTATTGCCTCAATCCACCAACCTAGTACTGAAGTTTTTCAACTTTTCGACAACCTTTGTCTTCTATCTTCAGGCAGAACTGTCTACTTTGGACCTGCTTCTGCTGCAAGTGCGGTTAGGGACTAAACTAAAACTTCTTTTCATATACCACTCTTTTGTTCATTTTTAATTTTAAGGTTCACCTTTACTAATTTTTCTTTTGTTCGATGTAGTTTTTCGCTTCAAATGGTTTTCCTTGTCCTTCTCTCATGAATCCATCAGATCATATGCTGAAAACCATAAACAAGGATTTCGAACAGGTAACTAACTTGACCATGCTTCCATGGAATAAGTGTTCTTTTTGTGTTTTAATGTTTTAACTTTTCTCTTCTGCAACATTATTGTAGTCAAATTAACACTTAGAAGTAAGATTGAAATGTGTTTTTTATTTGTCAGGACACTGAGTTAGGAGGGAAGGAAACAATACACACTGAAGAAGTGATTGAGATCCTTGTAAATTCGTACAAGTCATCTGAAATGAACCGAGAAGTTGAGAAAGAAGTAGCAGAACTTATTGAAAAGGTATCTTTAGTTATAGCTAAGTAAATCTCATACCATATTCCTAAATTTTATCAGAAGTTAATTTCAATTTACAAAATATCAGTGTTAAACTTTCATGGGTTAATTTGCAGGACACCAGTTCAATAAACAAGAAGAGAAAGCATGCTGGCTTTATTAGTCAGTGCTTTTCTCTTACCAAACGATCGTCTGTTAACATGTATCGTGATCTCGGCTATTATTGGTTACGCCTTGCCATATATGTTGCATTGGCTATAAGTTTAGCCACTATTTTCTATGATTTAGGTACAAGCCACCGCTCAATTCAGGTAATAGAGGAAAAGTAACACATAATATATACTACTTCACATAACTTACTGTGCACTATTTGACTTTACCTAAATCAGAAGTCACTTTTCATTTTTTCAGGATAGAGGTTCATTTCTTATGTTTGTATCTTCATTCATCACCTTCATGACCATTGGCGGATTCCCTTCTTTTGTGGAGGATATGAAGGTGATTCAACCCTTTTATGTTGTTTTACAAATAGATAAACTGAATTATAGTAAAGTATTCATCCCAGTTACTTCTAATGAGCTGGCATAAAACATACAAGTGGATTATATTTTGTTAGAAAAAGGTTATTGGACACTGTTTGACAAGCAGTGAGAAATAGGTAGTAAAAAGAAATTGTGATGTCCTATTTTGCTGTTTTCAAATTTATAAACTATTCAGTATTTGTTCTATCCTTGTGATTGGTCGTTCAGGTGTTTGAACGTGAGAGACTAAATGGACATTACAGTGTGACTGCATATGTGATTGGGAACACCTTTTCATCAATCCCATTCTTGTTGTTGGTTTCCCTGATTCCTGGATCTATAGCCTATTACCTTCCTGGTCTTCAAAAAGGCTTTGAACACTTTGTATACTTCATCTGTTGTCTCTTTTCTTGTCTGATGTTGGTAGAGAGTCTTATGATGATAGTTGCAAGCATTGTCCCCAACTTTCTAATGGGCATCATAACTGGTGCTGGAATTCAAGGAATGATGATTCTGAGTGGTGGGTTCTTCAGATTGCCAAGTGATCTTCCAAAGCCATTTTGGAAATACCCAATGTTCTATTTTGCCTTCCATAGATATGCGTACCAAGGACTGTTCAAAAACGAGTTTGAAGGACTAAGATTCGCTTCAGATAATGTCGAAGATGGCTCCTACGTTACTGGTGAAGAAATTCTAACAAACACATGGGAAGTAAACATGAGTTACTCCAAGTGGGTTGATCTTGGAATCTTGCTGGGGATGATTTTTCTGTATCGAGTTCTCTTCTTGGTTAACATCAAAACTACTGAGAAGCTGAAACCGATAATTGTATCATTTTTGTCGTCAAGAACCTCTTCCAAGCGAACAAAGTCGATCATGCAGAATCCCAATGCCATTCCTCTTCAAGAAGTTCAAGTTACTTAAAGTTAATGAACCAGGTTCAAGATTTGGACCAAAAATCATTTCATTTGTTGAAATAAACTTAAATTTCGGCTTTTGTTTGCACTTACGTTTAAATTTTATTTTTTATTTTTGTTGCCGGGGTTGCGTTATGTAGTTGCAACATGTCTTGTTTCTGGGTTTTAGTTTTATTTTTATTTTATTTAAAATTTAATCCAATCCCTTTCAATGAAAAGTATAAAAGAAGATCAAGTTATGAGAGGTATAGCTAAAAAGAGAATGATGAGATTTGATAAATATTGGGATGTTGTTCTTGCATTTGATACAATTTTAGATCTAAGGATGAAGTTAGAAACATTGTGATTTTGTTATGAAAGGGTTGTTCCACAATTAGAAAAGATAAAGGAAAAAGTGTACATGTTTTCCTCTCAATATTGTTGAAAGAGTTCAACTTCAAACATTCTAAAGTGTAAGCGCATTAGTTTTTCATCTTCAACTACTTTCATCAAGCCAAGCCTTTTTTTTATGTAAGTTATTTGTCTTTGTTCTAATTTAATTATTATTTTTCTTATAAATAAACTTTTTTTTTTTTGGCTTATCATGCTAGGATTTAAAAAAAAACGTAAACTTCAAGTTGCAACAAAAATGGGAACGAATAAAGTTGATATATATTTGAATGAACCAACGTTAGATCTTGATTATACGAAACATATGGATGCATATATTAATAATGGAAGAGTAACAATCAAAGCTTCTCAGATCTGTCATTGACGAACGAAAACTTGCTAAGTATTCTGATTACTAAAGTTACGTACGAATTTGTATTCATCATTTTTTTTTGAGAATTCTTAATAAGTGTAAAGGTAATCTTTTGCTAGAAAATACAGAAACAATTATTTGTATTCTCAAAGCATGGCTTTTATGATGGTAATTTATCTAATTAAAATCTCATTATAATTTTTTTATTTTCATAAACAGTATTTTATATATTCTAAATTTTTCTTCCATTTCATATCATTGAAGATGATGAAGAAAGTCACAAAGAGCGGAGGAATTTGCTCTAAGGATGTCTCTAATCATCCTGAAAATGAACATTATGAATTACTTTATTGTTCAGTTGTGTAGTAGATGACTATATTGAATTCTAAGAGTGTCTCTACTAAGTTGAGTTGTTGATGATTATATTTTATTATGATTTACGTTTATTGTAATTTAACTAAGGACAATTTATTATAATATGTTATGCAAACAGTGGACATTATGTAGTAATATATTTGTGATGCAAACACGAAGCTTTCCATTTTGAAAATGGTTAAAGAATCATAGTAATAAAGCATAGATTTTATATTAGTTCACTCAATTTGAGCTACGTCCAATTTTCTTTTAAGAACTCTTCAAGAAGATTATACGAGTTTTACCTCTCCAGGTTTATAACGAGTATTCTCACAACTCTTGATTCACTTAGTCAACACGACTAATTCAAATTTAAAACGTCTTAGCATACAAGTATTCTAACCACTTTTGGTTGAACTCTAGACAACTTGTTTAAAGTGTTTAACTCAACTAAGCTAAACACCAAGTGTTTTAATTCTCTTCAGAATGTATAACACAATTAGTGTTATGATAAATACAGATGGATAACTCTCAAAGAGAAGATAAAAATAATACAAAGAAACATGAGATTTTGCTTAGGTTTTTCTTTCTTAGAAAATTTAGCTTCAGAATATATATGTGCACAGTAAGCTTGTTTTAGCGTTCACGATTCCACTATGTTATCCTTCTTATCCTCTCTTCTAGCTTCTGCCTATTTATAGATTTTATTGAGAGATGACCGTTAGAGAGGTTGACTTTTTGTGAGAAGTTAGACTCAAGTCTACTTTGCAGAGCTACAACACTTTGTCTTGGCCTTTAGCAAAACGTAGCTTGTACGATGTGTCAAAGCAGAAGTCTTCAAGGAAAACATTCTCAAAATGTTTTTGATATCTCTCAAGGTCTTTTTCTTGGGTACAGTGATTATGATTAAGTCTTACTGCTTCTTTGATCTACACAAATATCAAGAATAAGGTATACAAGCATTGAAACACTTTATCATACATGCATTAAATATTTTTGAAGTTGTTAAGCGTTACGCCGTATTGCGTGTTCAAAAACATTTTATCATTTGTCATTTCATTAATAAATGCATCATTTAATAAAACATTCAACTAATAAGATCATCAGATGGTGTAAAAGAGTTGATATGCTTTTCAAAAGTTGTGTGAGATATGTAGTGTTTAACTATCTTTTATTAGACGAAACATTTCATAAGAAGTTTTGCTTGAATTAACATTGTTTTGAATAAAACACATTTTAAGCTTCAATACTATAAAAGAGATAAACACTTTTGTTCATAAAATGATAGCTTGCAAGACACTATTCGTATGGACACTTTCTTTTCTTAGACATTGTTTAAAAACTTTGTTCATCAGATTGTATAGTCTAGAAAAATTTACTGTAAGCTTATTTTTGTCTATAAAGGATGTTTCAAAATATTTTTCTGTTAGACGTTATTTCTTTAAAATAACATTTCATCCTGAGTGATATTTCGTTTATAAAGGATGTTCCAAAATATTTTTTGTTAGATGTCATTTCTTTAAACAACATTTCATCTTGAGCGGTATTTCATTTAATGCTTTTGTTAAACTTCAAACCTTAGATGCTAGACAGTCTAGTTTGTAGAAGATCTTATCTTAACAATCACTCCCTTTTTTATGTTTAATATTAGAGCATGTGTACATCATGTATATGTACCAGAGCATAAGTATATCGTATAAATGTATTAGAGTGTTTATAAATTTTTCAAAGATATCAAATTTTCTTTTAAGGTTTTTAGAGCATTTGTATATCAAAGCTTGTATCATATTATAATGTATAATTATCAAACAATTATATTAGAGCAAGAAAGTATAAGCAACCAAGTATATCATCAATTTTTCTTTCAAGTATTAGAGCATATAATTTAAAAATTATTAGAGAAAATGTCATTTAGTATCAAAACATGTTATTATATCCAAGACCAATAATGATTGATATAAGACTTCCATAAGTCATAACTTAGTGATGCAAACCATATATGTGTCAAAGCAGGATATAATCTTTTGTGTAACACATGTGTATCAAGAGTAATAAGTTATCAAGAATGAACAATCTCATATTAGTTCTTAGACATTTAAACAAATAGTTTATGAGCAGAATTAACATATAATACTCATAATTAAGACAAAACAAGCCAATGCCAATACAAATTTGACATTACATGAATTAGAGAAAAAACCCAAAACAGAGATGTGAAACAGTGTCAACACAATGATGAATCAAATGAAAACATGGGACAAAGGAGAGAGATACTTAGCTTTTGAAGTGCGTGGAAGAACCGGAGCTCTAAATACCACAGGATGGAGAGGCTCTAAGGAAGAGGACCGAACGCGCGACACGAGCTGATTTAAAGGTCCTTGAAGCTTCTCCGAGAATGAAACGCAGTGGAATAACAAGGAATTAGAGATCGAGAGAGATTCTATCAAAACCTAAGTACGATAACCTTCGCACTAACCCTAGGCACAAATAGAATAGAGAATTTGAAGGATAATGAACCAAATCAGAGATAAGACTCACAAAAACTTTAAATAGAGTAGGAACCCTAATATGGACCGAAGGAACCCAAGAAAGGGAGTAAACTCAAAATGAACAGATTAATCTGTTAAAAAATTAGATTGAACGACAGAAAAGAGTTTTCAGTCGGAGGAAAAGCTTTTAAACAGAGTAAAAGAGTATTTAATCGGTAAAACTTCAAGAAAATGGTGAAAGGATGACGAAACCCTAGAAGGAAATGAAAATAATTGGTGGAAGAGTTTTTATTGAATAGGCTGAGGAAAGGAAGAAATATGAAATAAGATGATGCATCTGTGAAGAGAAAGGAAGCTTACGGTTGATGGTGAGCTCTCAAGAAGAAAATGCTCTCGCGGAAGAAGAATGCGAGAATGAAGATGCTTTCTCTAATGCGTGAGAGAGAAAATGGACGTGGCTGATGATGCGGTTTGAATGAAGACATGGCAAAGGAAGAACGCGTGGCTACAAGGAGGGAAGCAAAAACAAAGAAGCAAGGGTGTGAGATGGGGAAACAAAACCATGTGAGGGTTTCTTCTATCCGAGAAAAAGGAGGAAGAAAGGATTTGTGGGGTTTTTTTTATCCGAAATGATGGAAGAAGGAAGGGTCAGTGAGTGAGTGAGGGATTCATTTTGGAGAGTTATAGTTAGGTTTTTTTTTTCAAAGTTAGAAGAAGCTAGATGCATTTTCTAAAGTATTTTGGTTATTAATTAATTAAAAATTCGTATATAATATTTGTATGTAACTATTTTTTCATTTACATACGAATTTTACGTACGAATATATCTTTAGAAATGTTCTCGCCCAAACGCACCAAGTTACATACAGATAATCTGTATGTAAATTTTTTTCCCATTATATACGGAAAAATCCGTATGTAATAGATCTGTATGTAATATCTATATGTAACATGTCTAATGTATACGTATTAAAATCCATATGTAAAACACAATTTTCTTGTAGTGATAAATCTTTTTGTAACACATGTGTATCAGAGCATTGCATACGTGTATCAAAGCAGAAATAATAGATTTTTATCAGAGCCTAATTAAGCATAAATGTTCATACTTGTATTAGAGCAAACATGTTCATACATGAATGAAAGCACACAACTATCAAATTTCAGTCATATGTATGTCAGAGTAAGATAATTTGTAAGATCAAAAAGATATTTTATGTTTCAATAGATAACCATGTACTCCCTATAAATGCAATAACAATTTTCTTCTCCCCCTGATTCTAATATCCTATTAATGTTTATATCAAAGCATTCAACCATTCAATCAATAACATATCAAAGCAATCAACAATGTATCATAGATAGAGTAGTATGACATATTAAGGCATTCGAGGATTAATGCTTATCAAACGGAATGCTATGAATGATTTGGAAGTTGGGTGATGGCATTGTTAAGGGTGTTTAAGAGGGTCTGGAAGTTGGCTTGTTGCTCTTCCTTGTTTGCTTGGAACATTGCGACAATCCTAGCTTCTTGACGCGCATTGTTGTCACCAATCAAGTGATGAAGATGGATTAGGATGGCATGAGAGTTTGGGTCAGTGGGTAAGGGAGGTAGGTTTAGGGAGGTGGTGGTTGGAATGGTGACTAAAGGTTGTGATTGAGATTTAGTGTGGAGGGTTAACATCTTTAATGGTTGGGCTAGGTGTACGTGGAAATGGGGAGGAGGGAGTTTCTTCTACAAAAGGCTCTTTAGGAATAGTAGGAAGTTCTAAGGGTGGAACACGAACATCTTGGGAAAGCTCTTCGTCTAGAGCAGTCATCACAAAGGTTGTAAACAAGTGTTCCACAACATGACACATAGCTTCATCGAGGGAGACATAGCTGTTGAAGATGATTGGTTGAGGCACATGTGTCCCTTTTGGCAACTCCCGAACAAGGTGTCGTCCAATGGCATTATCGTCTACCACGAAGGTAGCATTAGAATCATCAAAATTATGAGTTCTACAGGGTTCAACTATGCATATGCCAAGTGGAGTGATGTCTTTGCTATATTCCTTACATGAGCTTTAGCTAGACGATGCATGATGTTGTCTAGACTTGTCTATACTAGTGAGGATTGTTTGTTGTCAATATGGATAAGCGTTTGGCTCGTTGAAACTCGATGCAACGTTAGAACTCCAAGTCTTCCTAGGATTAACCAAAAATGGGTGCATAGGAGAATGGTGTACATCCTTGATAAATTCAATCTTCTTCATCTATAGAGGCCTCTTGTCAACAAGAGGCAAACGAGGTGTTATGACATTGGGTCTTATGAATACTCTTTCAATTCTCTTGAGCTGATGCGTGTGATACATGACTGTTAAAGAGAATTGCTTTAAGAACTCTGGAGGTAGATGCAATCCTGGGTTGTTAGAAAAATCATAAAGATAAAAGTTTTGTTAATGCCCAGATCAAGTATCAAGTGCTTACTTTGCAAGAAGACCTTCTTGAAGACTTTTTTTTATGTGTTAAAGCTATTATAATAAGTAAATTTATGCATAGGGCTTTATTTGTTGTTAATTCCATGTATTGTATTCTTTAAAATTCGTTTTGGAGTCATAAAAACTCTATAATAATTGATTATCACTTAAGATAATCGATTATCATAGAGGTTTTTAAAGGTTGCTAAAAACTCATTTTGTCTATGGAATAATCGATTACTAGCCTATGATAGTTGAATATCCATAATCAATTATGACTTTCCATAATCAATTATCACGACTAGCCATTGGAAGTTTTAGGCATATTTTTAGTCGTTGTGTATTTGTTAAATGCATAATCGATTACCATAAGTGGATAATCGATTATCTCGCAAAAAAAAGCTGACAACGGATTTCTGAAGGTGTCCTTGAGTAAGGTCTTTATAAAGATGTTTTAGACCCTTATTCTAACACATGTAAACCGTATCAGTTTGTTTTAAACATTGAAAAATGTGATATAGGATTTGTGTAACCCTTGTGCTTTGGCTTTGAGAACTTGGTGTTGGCATAAAGCGAGAACTTTCACTGGGAGTATGTGTTGTTGTTGTTGTTGCTGAGTGAAGTTTGCCATTTTTTGTGAAGATTCAAAGGAAGTGTTCATTCTTCGTAAAGCATTCGTAGGAGTTGTTCATCCCTTATGGCCTTCAAGGGAAGTGAGTTTCATCTCTTGTGATAATAGGATAGGTGTTTTCTAAACCCGTAAACTTGTTTTTCTATGTAATTGTAATAATTTATTGGTTTTGTGATAGTGGAACGTTAATCTCCATTTGATATTAATAACTGGACGTAGGATCCTTGTGATTTGAACAAGTATAAAATTATTTGTTCAATTTTCTCTCTTCCTTACTCTCTATTATTGTTTTAATTATTTTCTAAGGAAATTAAATTCAACAGAAAATTATTAATGGCAAACGTTTGTGATAAGAAACCAATTCATCCCCCTCTTGGTTTTTTGTTCACGTTAAACATTTTGTTGCACTACTCTAACAATTGGTATTAGAGCTTACTTTGATAGTAATTAAAATGTCAAAAGGCAACATCAAACCTTTGTTGAGGCTGCCTCTATCAACAGACCTCCTTAGTTTACTGGTGAAAACTATGTTTTTTGGAAAGTCATAATGCAAATTTTTATGGAATCTGTTGATAGTGAGATTTGGGAAATTGCCATAAATGGTCCTTATGTTCCTATTGCTTTTATTAACAATTTGCATGAACAAAAACCCCGTGATCAATGCAATGCTGACAATAGAAGGAGAACTCAACAAGATGTAAGGACTCAAAATATTATATCATCTGCTTTAACTGTTGATGAGTTTTACAGGGTCTCTACCTGTAAGAATGCTCAAGAGATGTAGGAGATGCTAAGGGTCACTCACGAAGGTACGAATGGTGTAAGAAGAGAAAGAAGTAATACTTTGATATAAGAATATGAGATGTTCTGAATTAAGCAAGGAGAGACAATCATTGATGTTCAAAAATGCTTCACTCACATTGTGAATCATCTCATTAGGTTAGGTAAATCTTTTGATCATGATGAGTTAAATATCAAAATTCTTAAATTTTTAGACATGACTTGGCAACATAAGGTGACTGCAATAAGCGAGTCAAAAAAGCTCAACACCATGTCAATGACTGCATTGTTTGGTACATGAACATTATCTCGGAAGATTGAATGAAGATGAAGAAAAAGGCATGAAAAAGAGGTTATGCTTCAAATCCGAGGTTGAAAAGGATAAAAGTATTAAAGGGGATGAAGACTCTGATGAAGATGGAGAAAATATGAGTCTTATCATAAAAAAACTAAGCAAGTTCATGAAGTCTAAAGTAAGAGAAGATTCAAAAGCAGGAAGAAGGAAAATCAAGAACCTTCGTCAAATTATTGTTGTTATGGTTGCGGAGATTAATGACATATGAAAGTTGATTGCTAAATCAAAAGAAAGGTGAAGAAAGAAATTCTTCAAGAAAAAGAAAGCCTCCATTGCTTGGGATGATGATAATGAATAGACATCAAGCTCAAGTGATTTTGATGAGCAAGCAAATATTTGTTTAATGGTAGATGACAATATATCTAAAAGCCAAGTAAGTTCTTCTATCGATTCTAAATTCTAATTATAGTGATAATGAATTTCTTGATACTTACAAAGAATTATTAATTGAATCTAAAAATTAGACATTGCTAATAAGAAATTGAAAAAGGATTTTAAAGAATTAAATCTAAAATTTGAAAATACTCTTGAAGAAAACAAAAATTTGAAAAATAAAATTTTATATTATGAAAAAGGAAAATATACTAGTAATGATGAATGTATTTCTTTCATATATAAAAAGAAGCTACTAGATAAAAAACCCATGCTGGATGTAGTAAAAATAATATAGAAAAGAAAAAGGTTGTTAAAAACAAGTATGTGTTCCTCACTACAAAAATAAAAATAAAAATAAAAGAATCCGTAGAGTTTGGGTAGAGGGAGGAACAACTTATAGGAACCTAAATGTTGTTACTTGTTTTTATTGCATGAGAAAAAGTGTCACACCTCAAATATATGTAAATTTAAACATTATGGTGTTCCTTAGGAAGATATACTTAGGTTATAAAATAATTAAAAATATTTTTCTAACTAACCCAAAGGACCCATACAAAATTATTGGGTACCTAAAATAACTTGTTCTTTTTATTTTGTGGATAAGTTCAAAATCCTGAAAGTCCATGTGGTATCTTGACAATGGTTGTTTAAGAGACATGATAGGGGACAAAAAGAAATTTACAAACTTTCAGAAAAATGAATAAGGCTATGTCACATATGGTGACCATAATAAGGGAAAGATCGTTGGTATAGGAGATATTGGAAATGCAGACACCTTGATGATTAAAGATGTACTGTTTGTAGAAGTATTGAAGCACAATCTACCCAATATAAGTCAACTTTGTGATAAAGGTCTCAAGGTAACTTTTGAACCAAATAAAATACTGCACTATTCATGAAAAATATTCTTCTGAAGTTGCTTTGAAATCTATTAGACATGCTAATATTTATTTAATTGATTTAGAAAATGCATCTAATAAAAATATTTCATGTTTAGTAGTAGAAGAAGAAATCTATGGTTGTGACATAAGAGAGCTACTTATATTCATATGCAACATTTGAATAATTTTATATCTAAAGATTTAGTAAATGTCTACCAAAACTAAAATATCTAAAGGATAAAATATGTGTTGCATATCAAAAGGATAAACAAATTAAATCATATTTTCATTCAAAAAATATTGTTTCTAGTGGAAAACCCTTAGAACTCTTACACTACAAGAAAATTGCGTTTTACATATTGATTATTATATACGGATTTTAATCCGTATGTATTAAACATGTTACATACGGATATTACATACGAATTTTCCGTATGTAATAGAAAAAAAATTTACATACAGATTATCCGTATATAAAATCAGTATATAACTTGGCGCGTTTGGGCGGGAAAAATTCCTAAGATGTTATATACGGATTTTAATTAATTAATAATTTAAAAAACTTTAGAAAAAACCGAACTTCTTATAACTTTGAAAAAAAAAACCCTAATGAATCCCTCACTCACTGACTGACTTTTCCTTCTTCCTTCATTTGGAAAAAAAAAAGCCCACAAATCCTTTCTTCTTCCTTTTCTCGGATAGAAGAAACCCTCACCTGTTTTGGTTTCCCATCTCACAATCTTGCTTCTTTCTTCTTCCTTGCCTCCTTGTACCCACGCGTTCTTCATTTCCCACGTCTTCATTCAAACCGCATCACCAGCCACGTTCATTTTCTCTCTCGCGCATTAGAAACGTTCTTCTTCCGCGAGAGCATTTTCTTCTCGAGAGCTCACCATCAATCATAAGCTTCCTTTCTCTTCAAAGATTCACCATCTTATTTCATTTTTCTTCCTTGTCTCAGCCTACTCAACATCAAATTGATAAGTGCTGTAATTCAAATATTATATACGCGTTTAGTTTAGAAGTTCTTTTTCAGTTTTCTGTTATTGTCGTTACCTCTGCATGTATATATATCAGACCATGCAGACTTAATAATACAGCTCAGTTTTGTATTCTCTTTCAATCAAAACATTGTGTGCATTTTTTGTGTTACTTTCGTTCCTATAGTGGTACCCAGAGCAAGGTTGTAAGAACCTGTGGCGTGTTTGTTTTCCTTTTTATCTTGGAGTTTCTGCTGTGTTAAAGAAGGGTTCCTGAGTCTTCTGGGTAACACAAGAAGGTCATTCTTGCTGCAAGAAAAGACTCGTGCTGATGGCAGACCTTTCTTCATTACAGTTTCCGATACTATCAGAGAAAAATTGGAATCGCTGGAGCACCCAGATGCGTGTGGTGTTCAGAGTTCAAGGCGTCAGTGACGTGATTGAAGGAGACGAGGATGATCTTTCTGGTAAAGAAGATCAGAAAAAGGAGCTCAAACAAAAGGATGATAAGGCACTGTTGATCATTCACCAGTGCGTGGATGATGCTCATTTTGAGAAAATTCAGAACGTAAAAACAGCCAGGGAAGCATGGGGTATTCTGGTGAAGTGTTATGCTGGAGGAGAAAAGGTTAAAAAGGTAAGACTCCAAGCGCTCAGAAGGCAACATGAACATCTTGAATTGGAGGAAGGCGACAGGATAGGAGACTTCTTCAGCAAAATAATAACCATTACAAACCAGATGAAAGCCTGCGGAGAAGTAGTTACAGATACCATGATCATCGAGAAAATTATGAGATCGCTGCCGGAGACGTTTGGTCACATTGTTGTTGCCATTGAAGAATCAAGAGATGTTGTAAAGCTCAAGATAGAGGAGCTCCAAAGTTCTTTGGAAGCCCACGAAATGAGAAAGCGAGAAAGACAATCAAAACGTGATGATCAAGCACTGAAGGTTAAGCATGTGAAAGGAGAAGAGAAAAAGAAGCCCAAGAAATGGGAAGGAAAGCCAAGGAAGAACAAATGGAAGAAAGAAAATGGCAGTGCAGACACAGAAGAACAAAATGAAAGGTCTGACTCAAGTAGGTCATCTGATCCTAAAGAAAAGAAACACTACAAAAAGGGTGTGAAGAAAAAGACAAATAAACGAAATATAGAATGTTTTAACTGTCATAAGTACGGCCATTTTGCATCTGAATGTTTTCCAGAAAAGGCAAGTTCGAGCAAGTCCTCCAGTAAGGAAAAGGAGGCACATATTGTCCAAGAAGAGTCTGATAAAGAAACACTGACATTGATGTTGATGACAGCCACTGAATGCATGAAATCTAAGAACAAGAACTGGTACCTTGATTCGGGTTGCTCGAATCATATGACTTGCAACCGAGAATGGTTGGTCAACTTCGATGATACAAAGAAAAGCAAGGTGAAGTTTGCTGATGATAGCACATTAAAAGTTGAAGGAATGGGTGATGTGGTCATCAACCGAAGGAGTGGTTCAAAGGCGATAATTTCAAACGTGTTGTTTGTACCTGAGATGAAGTACAATCTTCTGAGCCTCGGACAACTAGTTGAAAAAGATTTTAAAGTGGTCATGGGTGATCAAAAACAAGTGAAACTATATGATAACAATGGCAGAATGATCTTGAGCAGTAAACTCTCAAAGAATAGAACGTTTCAGGTCTGTCTTGACACTGTAGAGAATATGCAATGTTTCTCAGCGATAGAGAACGATGAAAGTTGGATCTGGCACCTGCGTTTTGGTCACTTGAACTTCAGAGATCTGCAGAAACTCAAGAATAAAACTATGGTATCAGGTATGCCTTGTATTTCTCTACCTATGAATGCATGTAAATCTTGTTTAGCAGGTAAGCAACCAAGGAAATCGTTCAAAACAAGAATTGAGACAAGATCAAAGGAATGTCTGGATGTTGTTCATGCGGATATTTGTGGTCCACTCGAAACACCATCGTTGGCAGGAAACAGGTACTTTGTTGTCTTTGTAGATGAGTTTAGCAGAATGTGTTGGGCGTTCATGATTAAAGCGAAAAGTGAAGCATTGGAAATCTTCAAGAAGTATGTTGTCAACGTAGAAAGAGAGAGCGGCAAAACTCTGAAGATCTTACGGACTGATGGTGGAGGAGAATTCACCTCACATGCCTTCGAGTTATTCTGTCAGGAGAAGGGCATAACGCATGAAGTAACTGCACCGTATACACCACAACATAATGCGTTGGTTGAACGAAGGAACAGGACCATTATGAATATGGCCAGATGTCTCCTCAAGGAGAAGGAATTACCACAGAACCTTTGGGCAGAAGCTGTGTCGACAGTTGTCTATCTCCTCAACAGGTGTCCAACCAAACGAATAGAAAGGAAAGTTCCTCTTGCAGTTTGGACAGGAACAACACCATCGGTAAGACACTTAAAGATTTTTGGATCCTTAGCTTTTGTTCATGTTGCAGATCAGAAGCGAACCAAGCTCGAAGATAAAGGAGAACCAATGGTACTTGTGGGTTATCATCCAACCGGAGCATATAAACTTTATGATCCAGTAAAGCAGAAAATGATCATCAGCAGGGATGTCGTTGTTCTCGAGAATGAGTCATGGGATTAGAGTCGCATGCATGCAAGATCAAAGCAAGTTCTGGTGCATGGAATTTTTGATGAAGAACAAAGAAAAGCTGAAATTATTCATAGAACAGATGAAGTCACTGTCGGCAACAATGAAGAAAATGAACGACCGAGGAGACAAACGGTTAGATCGTCTAGACCTGAAGACTACGAAGTCTATTCAGACGCAACAATTGATGAAGAGGGAAGTCTGATCCATATTGCTTTGATGACGGGAGCAGAGCCCATAGATGTGGATGATGCTCTAAAGCAGAAGGTATGGAGAAATGCTATGATAGAAGAGCTTAGATCTATCGAAAAAAATAAAACGTGGGAGTTGGTGGATCTTCCACCTGGCAAAAGCAGCATCAGCGTTAAGTGGGTGTTTAAAAGGAAGATGAATCCAGATGGCAGTGTATCAAAGCATAAGGCACGACTTGTTGCACGAGGATTTCTACAGAAAAAGGGAGTCGACTTTGATGAGGTGTTTGCGCCAGTTGCAAGACTGGAAACCATACGGTTGGTTGTAGCAATTGCTTGTGCACAAAGATGGTCAATCTCACAACTGGATGTCAAATCTGCGTTCCTTCATGGACTATTGGAGGAAGAAGTTTATGTTCAGCAACCTCCTGGATTCAGGGAGAGAAATAATGCAGGTAAGGTGTACAAACTTCATAAGGCACTCTATGGATTGCGTCAGGCACCTAGAGCATGGAACAAGAAGTTTGATTCATCCTTGATGCAGCACGAATTTGAAAGATGCAAGGTTGAACATGGAGTTTATGTAAAGAAGACTCCAGAAGGTAATTTGCTTGTTATTTGTTTGTATGTAGATGACCTTCTCGTAACAGGATCAAACCCAGATGATATAGACAAATTCAAGGAAATGATGAAGTCTGACTTCGAAATGACGGACCTGGGCGAGTTGTGCTATTTTCTGGGAATGGAGTTTACACACTCTGAGAAAGGACTCATAATGCATCAGCAAAGATACGCAAAGGAGCTGCTGGAGATTTCAGATGCATCAATGCAATGCTGCTCGGAGTCCTCTGGAAGCAAAAGCAAAACTTGAAAGGAATGAAGCTGAGGAAAAGGCGGACGAAACACGATTCAAGCAGATTGTTGGATCTCTGAGATTTTTGTGCAACAGTAGGCCTGAGTTGATGTTCAGTGTTGGTTTGATAAGTAGATTTGTGTGTCAACCTGGGAAGAATCACATGGATTGTGCCAAACAGTCTACGGAATCTTATTTCCATATGGAAGTCAGAGCACTTGCTTGAAGCTTACAGGGTTCTGCGACTCAGACTACGGAGGAGATACGCTTGAGAGGAAAAGTACTTCAGGGTTTATCTACTTCATGAATGGAGCACCAGTGTCGTGGTCATCTAAGAAGCAGTCAATCGTTGCTCTATCCAGCTGCGAGGCAGAATATGTGGCAGGGTGTCATGCTGCTTGTCAAGGAATTTGGCTTGAAGAGTTACTTGCTGAACTGAAGGTAGCAACAAGGAAACCAATAGAACTAAGGATGGACAACACTTTTGCAATTAATTTGGCCAGAAATCCTATAAGTCATGGACGAAGCAAGCATATTGAAGTGAAGTATCACTTCCTACGAGAAGTTGTGAGCAAAGGAAAAATCGAACTACACTATTGCAAGACCACAGAGCAGTGGGCAACTTGTTTACAAAGCCTTTAACTGTAGAAAAGTTTGAAACCGTGAGGGAAAAGATTGGGGTTGTTTCACTTTCATCTTTGAATTAAGGGAGAGTGATAAGTGTTGTAATTCAAATATTATATACGCGTTTAGTTTAGAAGTTCTTTTTCAGTTTTCTGTTATTGTCGTTACCTCTGCATGTATATATATCAGACCATGCAGACTTAATAATACAGCTCAGTTTTGTATTCTCTTTCAATCAAAACATTGTGTGCATTGTTTGTGTTACTTTCGTTCCCATACAAATTTCCTCTTCCACTGATTATTTTCATCTCCTTCTAGGGCTTCGTCATCCTTTCACCATTTTCTTGAAGTTTCACCGATTAAATCCTCTTTTACTCCGTTTAAAAGCTTTTCCTCCGATTGAAAACTCTTTTCCACCACTATTCAATCTCGTTTTTGAACCAATTATTCCTTCTATTCAGATTAGGGTTCCTACTCTATTTAGGGTTTCTATGAGTCCTATCTCTGATTTGGTTTGTTCTCCTTCAAATTCTCTCTTCTATTTATGCCTAGGGTTAGTGCGAAGAAGAGATGAGACCACGAGATCGCTTACAATGCGGAGAATACACGACGTCAATTTTTATCAATTTTATTCACCTTCTCTGCATAAAGAAATTTCTTTTCCTGCTTTAAGAATATTGTTTAGTAGGATCGTGGAACTAAGGAAATTCACATGATATCCAATTTCTTTTGCAGGTTGGTGAGAGGGGGATAGAAATAAAGGATTGCAATACCTCGTGCATGAAGAATCCATCAATCCTTTTACTAGATGAAGAAACCAATGCTCTGGATGTGTTAGTTAGTTGTATGAACATTGAAGAATATTGAGTCATCAATGTTTTTATCATATCAATCGGTGATACTATTTTGGTTTAGGGTTCATTATCTACGTAAAGTGATTTATGTGCTTTAAGTTTGAAATGTGGTTAAATTCGAGACATTATTTGCATCTATGTAGAATATATTACTGTTGCGATGACTGGAGCATCTTTCTTGTTTTTAATTTTTTCTCCTTTTATTTCTTTGTGTGTCCATTTGTGTGATTTCTTCATGATGTTGGTTTGTATTGGTTGTATATGCGTGTTTAGGAGTTGATAAATTTGTAGAATTGTAAAAGACCTAAATATGTTTAGTAGAAGTCTTGGGAGGTATTTTAAATTATTCAAATTTATAGAACTTGTTGAGGTGAAATCAATCATTTTAATTATATGAATTTTAATGTGTCTATTCAGACCCTTATAGCCTTGTCCCCCAAGAGTCTTCTTGCCACCAATAAGTTCATTTGTGATTTGAAAGAGAGCAGAACCTACAACATCATAGAAGAGGGCAGAATTTTTCGTGGAAGCTGAAGCAGAGAACAAGCAAAGAAGGGAGGAAGAAGTTGTATATGTGTACAGAGCCAAATTGTGTGCATCATGACACATCATTTATAATATATGGACACGCATACACTTTCACACATTCCATATCCTTTCTTGCAAGATGATATGCGTTAAATTCCTTATCCTCTGCCTTCCACGGCAAGGTTAGTTAGCGACATGTGGAATTTCTTCTTCCTTTCATCATCTATATAAATAATTTTCTCCTTTTTTTAATCACTTTAACTTTTGTTTAAGATATTTTCGATCATCCCAAAGGGAATGAACTTTCCAAATCGATCCCAATGTTCTTATTTTTTATCTATTGTTTACTATTCGCAATATTGTGTTCATTATTTGCATAGCTTATATATATATATATATATATATATATATATATATATATATATATATATATATATATATATATATATAAGAATACTAGATAGTAAACGGATATAATGTTTATAACATTTAATTTTTTTTTTCTAGTTTGCAATGGTGATCGTTGGCAGAGGGAATTTATTTGACAGAAGTTGATCTTATGTTGTTGCCCTTATCTAATCAAATAAGGCTTGTTGTTGTTGTAGTAGTATTTTCACAAGATTTCCTTAGAATAATGGCATGTTTAACTACATTATTTTGGGTATCTACAGGGAATTTGTTCATGAAATTTATGATGGTCAACTGTTTATAAAGTTGAATAAAGGGTTCAATTTTCCTGTCATGGATCTTTGGGTTGGTTATGTTATTTCTTTTAAATTACCACCCTAAATATAGTTCTCCAAAATGTGTACTAGATTTTAATTCGACTTGTATTTGACAATCATCCCTTATTGCCCTTAATTTTGTAGTTAATTCATACAACTGCTTATTACTCTATAATTTCTATTAATTATTTATATTTGCTATTTTGGTGTCATCCAGGGAATAGGTGATCCATATGTTGTCATATAACTAGATTCTCAGACGGCTAAAAGCGGGTATCAAATGGGGGTGAGCATTTATCACATTTCTGTTTTGTTCATTACACTTATTCAAAGGCCACCATCTCATGGTTAAGAGTCAATGATACATTGCATAGTTCATTACTAGTTTGGCAATCATTACTAGCAATGATGTGATGATAAAGGACCATATTGGGGACAATTTGGCAGTTTGGGTGCTTTTGGTTCACATCACCTGTCACACTTACCCTCTGTAGCTTGTGGTTCACATCAAAGGATTCCACCCCTGAAACAATTCATTTTCTCATTACATAAGTATAACATTGAAGTTTTTTTTTTTTTTTTAAATGGAAGACTATCAATATGGAATTTATATACATTACCATTTCCATTATTACTGGAAATCAAGTTAATTCAACTTAGAAAGGTTTCTTCCTTTAATTATGTTTTTTTTTATCTAAAAAATTCAAACTCGAGCAATAATGTACATATCAGTTTGGGGACATATAAAGCCACATACATGTTTCTTTTTTTCTTCTTGTTTGGTTGGTGTATTTTATTTTAAGTTTATAAATTAGAGAGTTGTTTTGGCCTTAGATTGGATGAAACTTCAATATTATAGATTTTCCTAAAGATGACTTTAGTTATTCGATCCTTCTTGTTACATCTTTTATTGATTTTCTGGCTATATTCCCATAAACTAAAACTCTGATAATGATCCATAGGAAGTTGCATAGAAGAAGATCAATATAGGTCCAAGGCTAGAAATAAGAGAGTTGTGTCAGACAATAGAAGGCAGAATTTCTAATGTATTAATTTGTGATAAACTTCGCATGTTCCTTGTCATATTGCAGGCATATCTTAGTGCAGTTGTTATCTACCTTTATGCTGATGACTTTAAGCAAGCTGAGAAGGGCTATAATGATTGTTCTCAGTAAGTTTCTGACTCCTTGTAATTGTGCTAAGTAGCTGCAAACTCAAACAGTGTGATATGGATCATTATAGCTTTGAATTTGTCATCATTGTTTTTGTTGGTGTCCCTGCTATTTTTTTTTCTTTTGATTTCGAACTAAGTTTTTCTAGTTCCTAGCATAAATTACACGGTAAAGTTTTTGCTTTTAAAAAATGGAGACTTTTTGTTATTGTCCTCAGCTATATTGAAATTGATTAAATTGCCGAATAAAGGGGCATAATAAATGTTTGTGGTGTCTCTAGGGTTGATGCCTTTCTCAGAAGTGACCAGAATCGTTGTGCTAGCAAGCTACTTGCTGCCTACACAGATGGAAATGTTGAAGAAATCAAACGTAGTGCTCAGTCGAGTGGTATTTCACATCTTGACCATGTGGTAAGTGATTTAGTACATGAGTTCTTATGGAACAAGAGTTAAGTGAAAGTAAAACATAATGAATACAATCTAACTGTAGAAACTTGAGGGCTTGTTGTCTTGATGTTAGGTTTTCCTTGTATTGAATCCATAAATTCAATAAATCCCATATCTAATCCAATTTTTTATTTTCCGGTTGGTTTCAAGGGTTACATGCTAGTGACTTGATGAGCTTGCTTCCCTGTACATTACTTTGCTTAAAATCTCTTAACCCTTGAATGTATAATTCGTGGTAACAGTATGTCATTAGACCTGTTTGATAGCATAACCAAATTATCAGATCCAAAGTAAATTGTAAAAGGGGGAAAGACAACTAGTTTTATATCAACCAGGTTACCAGAGCCAAAGTTAACGTATGGGGGATACAACTGATACCTGTTGTCTATTCTGAAAACTCCTGGCATGGCTTCATAATTTTTTTTTTTTGTAAACTCTACTCACAATTCTGAAGAATATCGTCGTCCTATGTTCGAAGGTGCTTCGGTTCTTGGCATACAACTTGAGTCTCCTCAGTTTATTTATTGATGTCCTGATCATTGTTTCTTTCTTCAATCTATCTGTATCCTTCTATGTTGACTTGCATATTTTGTTGGGCTTTGTTTTCTTAATGCACAGATATACAAATGCAACAT
Source organism: Vigna mungo (assembly GCA_036885675.1). Taxonomy (NCBI): domain Eukaryota; kingdom Viridiplantae; phylum Streptophyta; class Magnoliopsida; order Fabales; family Fabaceae; genus Vigna; species Vigna mungo. The sequence goes on along the minus strand of CP144700.1, from coordinate 13,541,878 downwards.
CTTTCATGTTGAGATTGGGCTTGTTTTCTTAATGCACATATATATAGAGCAAGGTTAGGAATATTTTTGGGAAACTAATTATGATATTGTTTTCTTCATTATAATGCAGATTTCTAATGAAGAGGTTAAGCATGGATGAAATGTAAAACTGCACCACAAATTGTAATTTCAATCTTTTATCTCAATTTTTTTCTTAAGTTGTTTGTGTATAAATATATATTGCACTTTAATTGTGTTAGTAATTTGAATTCAGTTTCTTAAATACATATTTTTGTGGATTTATTATATATTGCATATATGTGTTATTAATTCAAAAGTTATGTTTCTCTTATCAAATATATAAAATTTCTAGTTATTGGATGCGAATATGAGATTATTTAATTTTTTTTATAAAACTATAAAGTTACATACGGATTATCCGTATGTAGATTATATACGGATTATCCGTATGTAAATTATATACAGATTATCCGTATGTAATTTTACCTATACCCCTATTATATACGGATTTTTTTTCGTATATAATCCGTATATAATACCATTTTATATACAGATTTTGGCTGTATGTAATAACGATTTTTCTTATAGTGTTATACATGGATTTATTTAGTCCTTCAAGGATAAAATTTTTTGGGAAAAATTATTATGCTTTAGTTATAATCGATGATTATTCAAGGTATACATGAATATTCTTTATAACTCTTAAAAGTGAAACTTTCAAAGTATTTAAAAAGTTTGCAAAACAAGTTCAAAATGAGAAAGATTTAAAAATAAATCTAATCAGAGTGATCATGGAGGGGAATTTCAAAATGAATCTTTTAAAAAATTTTATGGAGAACATATAATTTATCATAACTTTTTTGGGCCTAGAACTCTACAACAAAATGGAGAAGTAGAAAGAAAGAGTAGATCTTTAGAAGTACTTCCTAGAACTTTATTAAATGAATTTAAAATTCTAAAACATTTTTAGGCTGATGTTGTAAGTATTGCATGTTATGTTTTAAATAGAATATTTATTAGACATATTTTAAAATATACTATTTATGAATTGTTTAAAGGAAGAAAGTCTAATATTTCTCATTTAAAAATATTTGGATGCAAATGTTTTGTTTTAAATAATGGAAAACAAAATTTGAGAAAATTTGATTCTAAATCTGATGAAGCTATATTTCTAGGATATTCTCTTACAAGTAAAGTGTATGGAGTTTTTAATTGAAAAACATTTGAAATAGAAGAATCTATACATGTTGTCTTTGATGAAATTGTGGACCTTAAGAAAAAACCATGACTCAGAAAATTCAGATGCAAGTGAAGGAAGAAGACTTGCAAAAGACAACAAATGAAGAGACAAATAATCCTCAACTTGAAAATTTAACTAAGACATGGCAATAACCTCGAGGATTATCATTAGACAATGTTATTGGAGATGTCTCAAAAGGGGTAAGTAGTAGAAGATATTTGGCAAATTATTGCATGACAATGACTTTTGTTTCACAGTTAGAACTTAAGAATGTGAAAGAAGATTTTCAAGTTGATCAATGATGTATAGAAATGCAAGAAGAACTCAACCAATTGAAAGAAATCAAATGTGGGAATTAATCCTTGAAAAAGACACTCATCATATATGAACAAAATGAGTGTTCAGAAACAAACTCGATGAAGATGGAAACATAACCAAGAACAAAGTTAGGCTTATTGCACAAGGCTATAGTCAAGAAGAAGGTATTGATTATGATGAAACATATGCTCATGTTTCCATGTTAGAGACAATACGTCTACGACTTGCTTATGCACCTATTATGAAATATAAAATTATATCAAATGAATGTTAAAAGGGCTTTCCTAAATGGTTTTCTTAAAGAAGATGCATGTATATGTTGATGATATTATTTTTGGATCCATTAATAAGAAAATAGATTTAATCGAAGGAAAATTGATTCCACTTTATTTGTTAAAAGAGTAGGAAACAATATTTTGCTTACCCAGGTATATGTTGATGATATTATTTTTGGATCAACTAATAAATCTCTTTGTAAGGAATTTTCTAAGACTATGTAGGGTGAATTTTAGATGTCAATGATGATGGAGTTTACATTCTTCCTTGGTTGACAAATCAAGCAAAAGAAAGAAGGTATGTTTTTTCTCCATTTAAATATTGTAAAGAAATGCTGAAGAAGTTTGAAAAAAACAAAACTAATAAGGTTACATCCACTCTTGTGGCTACATCATGTTATCTTGACAATGATGAATCATGTACACTCATAAACCAAACTCTGTATAGAGGAATGATAGAGTCATTAGTATATCTTACTATTAGTAGGCGAAACATCATGCAAAGTGTTTGTGTATGTGCTAGGTACCAGTCTAGTCCTAAGGAATCTTATCTCACCATAGTTAAGTGTATCCTTAAGTACCTTAAGAGAACTGTGTCCTTTGGTTTGTGGTATCCTTCAGTGGATGAACCTAGTCTTGTATGGATTTCTGGTGTTGATTATGGAGGTTGTAAGATAGATAGAAAGAGCACTAGTGGTACATGTCACCTCTTAGATAGTTCCTTAGTTTCCTAACATTCAAAGAAATAAGCCTGTGTAGCCCTTTCCACTACTGAGGCTAAATATATTGTTGTAGGTAACTGTTGTGAACAAATTTAATGGATGAAACAACAATTAGAGGATTTTGATAAATACCTTAACCATATTCCGATTAAGTGTGATACTACCAGTGCTATCAATCTTGGTATACAAGTATTCTAACCACTTTTGGTTCAACCCCAAACAACTCGCCTAGACTATTTAACTGAACTAAGCTAAACACCAAGTGTTTTAATTCTTTTTAGAATGTACAACACAATCAATGTTATGAACAAATCAAATTGATATGATATTTTGCTAAGGTTTCTCTTTCTTAGAAAATTTAGCTTCATAAGATATGTAAGCACAATAAGCTTGTTTTAGCATTCATGATTTCAATATATTATCCTTCTTCTTTTTTCTTCAAGCTTTTGTCTATATATAACTCGTTTTGAGAGATGGCTGTTAGATAGAGATGTTGACTTCATGTAGAGCAGGTAGCTTTTTAGTGAGAAATCAGACTCAAGTCTTTTTCCACAAGTATAATGCTTTGTTATAGTCTTCAGCAAAACGTATAGCTTGTACGATCAGAGCAGAAGTCTTAATTAATGTGTAGCATTCCTAGAATGTCATTCATATCTCTGAACATCTTTTTCTTGGGTGTGGTGATTCTAATCAAGTCTTACTGCTTTAGTGATATACACAAATATAAAAAACAACGTATACAAACATCGAAGCACTTTATCATACATGCATTAAATATTTTGAACATTGATAAGCATTAGGTCATATTGCATGTTCAAAACGTTTTATCATTTATCATTTAATTAAGAAATGCTTCGTTTGATAAAGCATTCAACATATATGATCATTAGATGGTGGAAAACATTTAATGCTTTTCAAAAGCTATTTGAGATATGCGGCGTTTAGTGGTCTTTTATTAAACAATACATTTCAAAAGACCTTTTACTTGAATTAACATTGTTTTCAATAAAAAAATTTTAAGCTTCAGTGGTATCAAAGAGATAAATACTTCTATTCATAAAATGCTAGCTTGTAAGACGTTGCTCGTTTAGGAGTTTACATTTTTTTTGTAAAGATGTTGTTTGTTACCCATATCGTCTATTAGATTTAACACTTTCTTTTCTTAGACGCTATTTACAAAAATTTGTTCATGAGATAATATAGACTAGAAAACATTATTATAAGCTGTTTTTGTCTATAATAAATGTTCCAAAATATTTTTCTCTTAGACACTATTTCTTTAAAACAAGATCTTATCCTAAGTGATATGGTTTTTATGAACTTCAAAACCTAAGTTACTAGATGTTCTAACTTATTTTAATATTTTTGATGTCTCATAATAATAATAATAATAATAATAATAATAATAATAATAAATTTTAAATAGAAATTTTATTATTTGTTTTAGTTCATGTTTTTAGGGTGAAATAAATATTTTAAAAATATAAATAATATGTTTACAATAATAATAATAAATAATAATAATAATACATGTATTATTATTATTTATTATCATTATAAAAATATTATTTATATTTTTAAATATTTAGAGTATTTATTTTAAATAATATAAATAATATATTTATAATAATTAATAATACATTTTAAATAAAAAAAATGTTATTTTTTGTTTTAGTTTATGTTTAAATATTTTAAAAGTATAAATAATATGTTTAGTTAATTGTGACTAACCAATGGTGGGTTCTAATTAAATTCTCACGCTAAAAATCTAGTTTTCGACAAAATTTTTTTCTAGGTGGTCCTTTTTCAACTTTTTTTTATCTAATAAATATTCGTAACACTTTTTTAGTCCTTTTATGTCGCATTATAAAAAAAAAAGTAGCTTTTAATTTGCAACACTATTAGTGTTAATGTAGCGAACTCTATAATGATACAAAATATTAGTTTAAAAAACCAAAAACGTAATAATTTTTTATTAAATAAAGATTTGAATTAACACTGACTTAGAGGAAACAAATTAAAATAAATATTAAAACTAAATAGTGATAGTGTTAGCTTAGTAGATAATAACCTTGTTTATCGTTATTATTTATATTTATTTAAATAGCTAAATACACGTTAATTATAAAAAATAAAATAAATATTAAAAATCCTTAATAGATTCCAATCTTAATAAATTTTATATCTCGTTTACTTAAATTTAACCGATGTTAACTATTTATTTTTAATATTTTTTATTTAATATAGTGCCTAGGTTAGCATAATTCAACAAATGCTCAATATCCAAATTAAGAGATGACAAATTTTCTAATTCATAATTTTCTTTTCTTAATTTTTATATAAATCTCATCACATCTTTATCTCCATACATAAATCACTTTACACTCTTATTTTTAAAACACATTTCCATCTACATTCTTTTTGAGTTAATTAGTCTCTAAACTTCCACATAAAATTTAAATTTGTTCATGTTACAAACATGGAAAGGTTTTAATCTTCCAACTTAAAAAATAATAGACATAGTCATTTTTAATCTAAAGATATTAAAATTTTTACATATTAAATGACTTATAAGATTGACATTTGAACTAGAATATGTAAAATGAAATAAAAAACTTAAACTTTAATTCAAAACTTGACACGTTAAATAAGTTTAACGGAATTATAACGACTATATTCATTATTTTTAAAATTTGAAAAAAAAAATATATGAAAGTTTTTGACAATAACAAACTCTAATTTCTCATCTTTATTCACATTATTCTCGTCATGTATTTTATTTATAATAATTTTCTTTGTCCATATTAATCTTCTTTATTTACAATAATATTCTTAATGCATTATAAGTTTTTATGTTTTTTGTTTATATTATTTCAACATGAAGATATGATATCATCTTTTAAAATTACTCTTAAACGAAACAAAAACTTTAAAATGAAAATGCCTCAGGTAATTCAAATCAATGGTAAACTTATCAATTATAATAATTAGTTTTAAATTGGAATAATTAGTCTTTATTAGCTAATTCTTGTATATTTACTTTCCCTTTATTTAATTTAATTATTAGTGTTAAATATCAATCATTATAATTGATATTATAATAATTGATATTAAATTGGTGGAGTTTATTCCCTTTTAACTCTTTTCAATTAGGGTATCAATTTGTATATTTATACTATTGCAATCCAATGATCAAATATGAAATACATCCAAAATACTTTTCTATATGGTATTAGAGCAGGTTTTCTGATCCTTTTCTACTTTGTCTTTGTTGTCGCCGGTGGCCTATGGCCGCCGCCACCAGCGCCCCCGCCCCCTTAAAGTCTCTTTTTGAACCTGTGTCTTTATGTGTAATCCACCTAATTGCTCTAGCCAAGTACATCTGGCCACCGTCACTGTCATCGGTCACCATCGCCGTCAACCGTCGCCGTAACCGGCCACCAAAAGGGCGTCGCTCCTTCCTCCATTGTCGGTTTTCCAGACGCTCTCAAGAACCACTTCGAATGCCTATATTCCTTCATTGTTTTTTTATCTTCTTCAATACAGGACGCCGATCCTTCTTTTCTTTTTGCCTTCCATGGCCAACGACAAATATCGAGATGAATCCTTTCCTGCGCCGCCAATGACGATCTCCACCACCGTTGTACCTCCAACTCCGAATCCTGCTTATCAAACCTACGTCGACAGGACCGTCTTATACCTCAAGCAGGAGTGTCTCCACACGGTATCTAAAGATGCAGATTGGGCCTTCCTCAACTGAAGGAGAACACATAGCCTCTCTGCTTCATCCTCGGTTTGACTCATTATTGTTCAAGTTGCATCTCTCTTCCAGATCGTCCAACTTGCGGGAGGATATCAATTATAATAATTAGTTTTAAATTGAAATAATTAGCCTTTATTAGCTAATTCTTGTATATTTACTTTCCCTTTATTTAATTTAATTATTAGTGTTAAATATCAATTATTATAATTGATATTATAATAATTGATATTAAATTGGTGGAGTTTATTCCCTTTAAACTCTTTCCAATTAGAGTATCAATTTGTATATTTATACTATTGCAATCCAATGATTAAATATGAAATACATCCAAAATACTTTTCTATAAAACTACTTTAAATAAAAATAATAATTTCAAAATTAATAGACTTAATTTCAACTAAGATGAATAGAACCGACATACAAAAGTCTATTCTAACATTTAATTACCGTCCTAACGCTATATATGTGTTTCAGTGAATATTTTGAGGACCGAAAGGACTGACCTTGATGACGTTGTCTTCTTGCCTTCTGTCTGTCTCTTCTAGATCTTGATCGTACGCTCTGTATTGGTCTCAATCGTCCGATGATCTTCAAGTCTTGACCGAGGGGGGAGGTAGCTGAAAAGGCACTCCGACGCTCAAGTTAGGCATGAATGACAGATTCTCAGTAGGAGAGAATTTCAATGATTCTCTATGGGAGAGAATTAACAGTGTGATTATAGCAGAGAGTGTGCTAAATATTTTGTATGAGTGAGAACGTACCTTGTTTGGAGCCCCCTTGCCTTTATTTATAGGCTTTGGTATGATATAAGATTAACAGAATAAAATATAAACAAACTTACTTGACATATATCTGTTTAGATACGTTATAATATCTCTGTTTGGATATTATTTGATACGTTTGATATATCTCTGTTTGGATTGACATATCTCTGTTTGGATATGTTTTAATATATTTGTTTGATATATCTCTGACGTAATGGACCGTGAGTCCAATAAAGGTTGATCAAGTGATGGGCCGTTAGTCTAATAAAGTCGTTCGGTATAATCGACCGTTGGAGATTTACTACCGTACAATATGCTTTTTCTCTGTCAATATCTTTCATTTGGTTTTATAATGATTATTTTGGTTTTATTGTATCATATTCTTTTTCTCTGTCAGTATTTGTTTTATATATCATATTATTAATAGACATATATTTGCTAAGAGAACGCGATTTCATTGTCAGGTAGAAGGTTACATATAAGACAATAAAATATATACACTGTCATTTATTTAATTGCATAAAGTCAAAGTATAGATATGCGGCTAATTTTAACGTGGAAATAAAGAGATTATGAAGAAGAAAGTGGGTTTGTAATTGAAAAGAACAAGGAATTGCAAGCAAAAATATCATAAATGATTTAGATGTACCACTACAAAATTGTCATGGTCACAGATGATTTTGATGTACAACTACAAATTGTTAAATAAACAATATTTTTTTAGATGTTGTGTATTTCAGCATTTTTTACCCGTACACAGTGTTTCTAAAAAAAGCGTTTTATGATACCAATATCTTTTTAAATAGGTTTAATGTCTCCATTGTCCTTATTTTGGGCAGAAATTTTAAATAGGTTCCTTTTCTTTTTTCCGTTTCAATTCAGTCATTTTTTTTTCAAATTGAAGCAATTAAAGGTCTGCCGTCAAATTAAACAAACGACCATTTAAGTGTTGGTTACATGACATGGTCAGAGTTCACATTAATGAGATGTGACATTATAAACAAATTTTGTATTAAAAATTATGAATGCATAGTGGTGTAATTAGCTTTTTAGAAGGGCAAAGTCGGAATAATTAAAAACTTTAAGTGCAGACCTTTTTAATTGAGAAATGTAATTGAGATTGGGGAAAAAAATTGGGGGTAGGGTTCGTGTGAGCAAAAAATTGGCGTCCTTTCTTTCTTTCTTCGATTGAGATGTAATTGAGATTGGGGAAAAACATAAGAAGCGATCCCCAATAGAAAATATACAAGTTTGGGTTTAGGTTATGTACTTGGGACCTTAGATCTTACCCCAAAAGCCCTTATCACACTATCAAATAATCTACAAAGCATAAGTGTTGTGGTTTAGAAATGAAATTCGTGAAGAGTAAATAGAAGGACACGTGAGATTGAGGGAGTGAGGAAGATACTCTTTTGTGTTAAGGAAATCGATTTTGCTTCGAACCATTAGATAGTAGTAGCTGGGATGTTTCTGTTGCACTCTACTAGGACTGTCGGGTGAGGCTATTGGTTGTTTGTTGTTGCTTGCATTGAGGGCACTAGCTTAAACCAAGATCTTTCTCACATTTCTTCTCCAAAAGCTGAAACCCCATGGACTTCTAGCTTCTCTATGTGATGAGAGGGATGGGGAATATCAATTAATTTATGTCCCAACTTTTCCCCTAATCTCAATTACATTTCTCAATTAAAAGGGCCTGCACTTAAAGTTTTTAATTATTCACACTTTACTCTTTCAAAAAGCTGATTACACCACTATGCATTCATAATTTTTAATACAAAATTCGATTATAATGCCACGTCTCATTATTGTGAACTCTGACCATGCCACATGACCAACACTTAAACGACCATTTGTCCAATTTGACGGCAGACCTTTAATTGCTTCAATTTTACGAAAAAAAGAACCCAATTGAGACGAAAAAAAAAGAAAGGGGGCCTATTTGAAATTCCTGACTAAAATGGGGACCTACCGAGACATTAAACCTTTTAAATACGTGTGATATATTAATTCAAGTTTTTTTAAATAATTTATTTAATTTTTAATAGACAACACTTTTTTAAACAAACATAGTTTATTGGTTTGATTTCTTTATAAATAATTTATTTAATTTTTCAATAGAGACTTTTTTTTAAACCTGCACTTTCTATTAGTTTGATTATTTACATAAAACATAAAATATTAGGAAAAAATATGAAAGAGACAAAGGTCTCAAAGAGAAGGCTTATTACTTCAGTGTATGTACAAAATATTATCAGAACAATATTCTGAGGTACATAACCGTTTAGAGTCCAATACTTATCATGAATAATGACATAAGGCAATATACAACTGATAACAGATGTTTCATGTTTTCTTGTATTTTAGTTAGTATATGTTTGTTTTACCTCTAATATCTCTTTGAGTGTGAAATAAGAAAATAAGAAGCAATTCTAGTGAAGGAAAACAAGCATGAACTCAATGAAGCATGATTGGACAACAAAAGATGCATTTTAAGTGAATACCCACACTAGGTGCTACAAGAGTCACGTTTAGTGTTGTAAACACAATGAGCAAATATAATTATTTTGGTGACACTATTCACTATTCACTTGGCATTGTTCACATGTTGATCACCACTGTTCATTTTTGGACCGACGCAATTCATGCGTTGACTAACACTGTTCATGGGTTGACCGACACTGTTCATGGGTTATCCGGCATTGTTCACTCGTCAGGCGAGTTGACTTTTTTGCTGGGCGAGTTAACTAACTCGCTAGGCGAGAATTGAAGCTCGTTGGGCAAGTCTGTCAAACCATAAATGCGTAAAATGTGTATTTAGTCATGTTTTCACGAAGGTTTTGGCGATTCTTCTCCTCTTACAATTCGTTCTTCACTTAGAGTGACTAGGAGAGACTCTTGGAGGCTGTTTGGGGTGCTGGAAGCTCTCCATTCTCCTCTTTGAGTTTCAATCTTCACCAATAGTGATTTTGCCACCTTTGGATTGAGAAAGAAGATGGGTCACGAATTGGAGATAGAAATGCAAAGGGGAAGCACATTGAAGCATGGAACAATTGCAAATAACCTTGGAAAAGGTCATGCATCTCTCTATGGTTTCAATTTCTTCCTTATCTCTTTAATTTGCAAGAACCCTAAGTTTTCTACCACGAAGGGCTTTTCCTATTTGTTGAGACTAGATGTAATAAACTAAATCTTATTTATTTTGTGATGTTAATACATATACTTTTCAATTTCAATGTTAGTATTTGATTTCCATGCTTAATGCTTGCTTTGGTTTGGCCATCCATGGCTAGATTTTTTGTTCTTGATGTATTGGAAAATACGCTTGAACTTAGAACTGAAATTGAATACCCAATGGAGCATGTATCTAGGCATAAAAAATGATACATTAGTAATCTTAACACTCTTGAACTTAATGCATGGTTTCTTGATGAATATTCAAGGAATTGGAACTTGATGAGATATCAAAGGCTCAAAGTCACTAGGGATAGGATTTTAGTATGATTGTGAGTTGATTTTGACTTAAATTTGGAATTGAGATGTTTGTCAATGCACATGAGTGAAGTGGATGAACTTTAGTCCTAACAAATTGTACATACTCTATGTTAAATTTCTTACACACCAACTGTTTGATAACAATACCAAAAAGTGTTTATTGTGTTTTTGTGAACATTAATGTCTAATTGAGTTATGAAAGAAAAAGTTGTCACGAGTTGCACATGTCCCTTGGGTGAGAACAATATTTATCACTTGTTATGTTGCGACCAATGCACTTGCCGTTGGTTTTGCAACTAACAAGTTGTTGGTGTTGTAACATAAGACAATTTGGGCATTTGTGATTCTTTTAAGCTTTGTTGCGTATTTTTTTCTTGAATGTTGTTTTGTATGCATTTGGCTTGTTTTTAATACTTTTCATGATTTATTTTGAACTTAATGTCTGTCTCGATGTACGCCTTAGAGCTTAATGCAATTATTGAAAGTTCTTAAGGACGAGATTTCAGTAGCGGAGCTAACTAAATAAAACCAGATATGAAAATCACTAGGGATGGGGTTGTGTGTTTGGATTCAATGTTTTGGAACTTAAGGCAAATTTGATGCACTTTTTATAGCAAGGGATTGGGTGAGGGTTCGTCATACTTAGATAGGCACAACAAGAGGGATCTGAGTGTTCTAACTTTATGTTAGAGCGGTGAAGTGGAATGGTTAACGCATTCAACAAACCAAGAGTAGGTGAATTGGTTTCTTATTGCAAATCATTCTTTTAATAATTTTGTCACGTAAAAATAAATTCTTTAAAAAAAATTAAACAAATTAAAAGAGTAAGGAATAGAGAAAATTGCACAGGTAATTTTTATACTGGTTCATATCACAGAGATCCTACATCCAATTGTTAATCTCAACCGAGAATTAACGCTTCACTAGCACAAACCAACAAACTGTTACAATCAGAAAGAAAATAAAATAGTTTAAGGTTAGAACACCTCTCTTGTTACCCCAAGAGATGAAACTCACTTCCCCTGTGACCCACAAAGGATGAACACCTCCTCTGAATCTTCACAAAGGATGAACACCTCCTTTGAATCTTCACAAAGGATGAACACCTCCTTCGAATGTTTCACGAAGGATGATAGGCTTTCAACTTACCAACAACAACAACACTCAATCACACTACCTGTGAAAGTTCTCACTGTATGACAACACGCCAAGTTCTCAAAGGCACAACACAAGGGTTCAGCAAACCCCAGAACACTTATCACCGCACACTGTAGATAAGAATTTAGAAAAATACACTTTGTATATTTTGTATTTTAGAATGAGAGTCCCAATTTAATTTATAAAGATCTCACTCACGGATACCTCCAAAAATCCGTTGTTAGCTAATTAATTATGATAATCAATTATCCACTTATGGTAATTGATTATGCATTTAATGAATGCACAACGGTAAAAAATCTTCCGTAAAAATTCTCATAATTGCTTGTGATAATCAATTATGGCAAGTCATAATTGATTACTGATTATCGATTATTATAAGTTTATAATCGATTGTCTTGAGTATAAAATGAGGTTTTCTGTAACACCCCTAATGGAGTGCCACTTGAAAATAATAAAGCTCTGAAATTTATGCCAATTTTTTTTTAAATATCGTCGCTTATAAACCTTTATATAATATCGCAGAAGCAAACAAAACCTCAAACATTTGAACGTATTACAATATAAAATTCAAACCTTACAATGAATAAAATCCATTATTAAAAAAATATAAGAATACTTTAAACATAATAGAATTCCCAACAGTTAATCCCATCTCTCTCGCTGCGCTACTCCTACCTTGCCCTCTCTGCAACACCATCTACTCTCGTACAAGTACGATCATGGGAGGTGGAACCACAACCACAACAGGAAAGGGTGAGTAACTAGAAATATAACATAGCATACAATTCAGTAATCATATCCACAAAACACAACTATATCAATCATTACATCACATTATCTCTCAATACTCAACTCATAACTCTAATATCACATTACGTCTCAATGCTAAACTCATAACACAAACTATCACCACCCAAACTAACGTAGTCATTACATCACAGTATTAAACTCACAACTTAAATCATTTACACAAATTTCTGTTGTTTCCTTGAATTTTGTCTTACCAAACCTGTTTCACAAAATAGGGCAATTTGAGCCACCTTCCATCGCAACTTCAGGCCTATCTCCCCGACTCCTCAAGAAATACGAGTAAAAACTTCAGTTCGACGCACCTACCGAGCACTATACTCACACGAGTCGAAGTCATTGGGCGAGACATCCAACCCTCTATAGTCCTCACGTACGAGGATAGGGTGACACTCAAATCTCAGTCTCCACAGAGAACTCAACACACTATCGTATCGCAATATGAACAACATCGGTTTGTCAAAAATTCCAAGGAAATGACAGAACGCTTGCTCTCACAACTTTACCATCACAACCATACACAGATCACCATCATATACAAAGTCAACCAAATTCATTAATTACAATTAATAAAAAAAATAACAAATAATTAAATAACTTAATCTAATTATTATTTTTTTTACTAATGCACTCCCGTAAAATTACTAATTTCACACTTCCATCAACTAGAACAACATTTCTAGTGTACCCCTACTTTTTACTAATAACACAACACCAAGGAACACATTTATTTCCAATATACCCCTTTTTTTTTCTAAATACTATCTTTCTTAAATCTACCAACCAAGTGGGCCCCAAAGTTATTAAAACTATTTTCTCTCACTTCCGTGGTAGGTCCCACTTTAAGAACATATTGCTCACCAATCTTTCTCTTCCTCATGGCCATTTACGTAAATGGCATACCAAATGTCTCATTTTATGAAATAAACACTTTGCTTCCTCATTTCTCTCACAACCCATGGACCCCACTCCCTACATCTACCACTTTCACCCTTTTTTCTAATGTTAAAAGCTACACACTTCATTCCATGCACTAACACCATTTACGTAACCACATTTCCTCACACTTCCACTTTTTCTTTTCTTCTCTCCTTCATTTATTACACACGGCCCCACCTTAAACACATGCCCTTTCATTTTCTTTTCTCTTTACTCTCTCCACTAAACTTAAGTTGCAAGAGAGACTTACTCCTACGCTCCTTCATTCTTTCTCCTTTTGAATTTTCAACCACACCTTACTTCCAATGTTTTCTTACATTTCATTTCATTCATCTCTCTCTTTCCTTCCATGCTCACAGCCCCACCACTCTTTGCATGCTACACTTTATTTTATTTTATTTTTCTTCCTTCTCTTATGTCCAAACCCATGCAATTACCGAATCTCCCTTTTCTTCTTTTTCAACACCAAAATTAAACACCACTCATTCTTATAACTCATTTCTTTCTCTTCCAACAATGGAAGAGAACTCTCAATTCCCTCCTACCCACACTCTAGGTCAAAGAGTGTAGATAAGTGTCCCTCAATATATATAATTCAAGCAAGGTAAAATTAAACAAGATACACACCATAGAAACATGATTTTAAGTATACCCATGACATTTTTCATATACAAATGATAACAGGTTGAAACACCGTTATTTTCCATGTGATCTTGATACTAAAAGCACCCTTTTTCACTTAGAAACTTGCTTGGACTCATTGGTTTTCAATTAATTGTGTGAATAAGAGACTTGAGGTTGATTTTAACAGTTTTATAACAATTTCCCCTTGTTTTGACAGAGATTGAAGCAATACTGGAAGAAGAAGTGAAAAACCATGAAGATGGAGCTCTAAAGGGGTAAAAAAGGTACCAAGAAGGGAGAAAACCCGAAGCCCAGGTGAAGCCCAGGCGATAGGAACGCGAAACAGCAAGCTGGAAAACAACACTGGTCGCCCGGGCGTCAGGTCCGACGCCCGGGTGACAGACGTTCATAGCTCAGGCGTCCAAAACTGGCGCCCAAGCCTTACAGAACCCTTGATTCACGTCCGGGCGAGCTCCCTACGACACTTGAGCGAGGTTTGATGTGGATCGGGCCTTGATTCTGCTCTGATTTGATTCTTTTGGACCGGGCCGCACTTTGGGACACTTCTGGCACTATTTAAAGGACCCTGGGGCTCTAGGTTTTGCATCCCTGACAGAAGAGAGCATACAATACACTCCTAGCCAATTTTTAGTCTTCCATTGTTCTTTCTTTCTTCCATTGTTCATAGGTTCCCTCATGTCTATGGGGAACTAATTTCTATTTGTTGTTGGGGAATGATGTAACCTTGTGAACTCTCATGTATTTGAATTGACTCTTAATTTCATATGCTTTATTTCATTATTTGTTAAAGTAATTCATCTGCTTTATTCTTGCTTATAAAATAGCATTATCTATGAGTTGCATGAGTGCCAGGAGGTTCCTTTCAATTCAGGTCCTTGTTGAATTACTCCTAAGGGTTATATTGCTCAAGGATGAGGGTATAGTCGTCAACCTCTTGATCTTCACATCTTTTTACTAGGAATGCTAGGACTTGTATGAACTGGTAATTAGGGACATGCTTATTAACCGAGGGATTGGGTTTAAGTGTTTTAGTGAGGGACGTTAGCATTAATGAATAAAGAAGAATTCTTATATATATGAGAGGGAACTTGGTGAAATCTAACCCCAACAGCATACCCATCTCATATAAAACAACCTCCGTTCATCTCTGTGCTCTTTTGCCATTGATCAATTGTAATTTATTTTCTTTATTATTTTTGCACCACAAATCCATGATCTTCGATATCTTTTAAGTTTTAATTAATCTTGTTTTCACACAACTGTTCAGCGCCGAGAGTCCTCTGGGATATGATACTTGGTCTTACCATTTTATATTACTTATGCGACTCGGTACACTCTCCACTTTGCCCCAACAACAAACAACACCTCAATTCACCCAACATGTATACCCATTCCAACAACACTTTTTCATAAAATATAATCATGTATAATCCATTATATACCCCATATAATAGAAAAATGAAAATAAACATGTGAATTCCCATTCTCCATGCAAGAACCCATGAAACTTAAACCCAAAAGAAGAGTGTATGCATCAACATATTATTTTTAATCTCAACACAAAAGAAAAAAAAAAGCATGCAACATGTTAACTTTAATCTCAACACAAAAGAAAGAAAGCATGCATCAACATTATCATTTTACCTTCTACCCATCATACACCATGTTATGTCCCAAGTTAAACCCTTTACCTCTAATTCCAAGCAATCTTCCCAAAATTCTTAGGTTTCTTTCCTTCATTAAACTCCAAGCCCTTCTCTTCTCTAGGTTCCTCTTCAAGTTACGACCCAAGCTGCAAACTAGGGTAACTCTTTTCTTTTCTCTCACCAACTTGGTTGTTCTCCAAAGGTGCCTCTCCAACTCACCGTTCTCTCTCTCTTTTCCACTCTCCAAGTGTTTGTAATGCATCCTAACAAACTTAAAATTACACACTTAAGTAGAATTAACCCTAAGTCTTACTAACTCTTCACTACCTACTCAAGGTCACTCCCAAGGACATCCTACACAACCCATTTCAGATTTCTCCCATTCCTAACTCCACTTTAACTCTAATAAACCACCACTTTAAGAAAGATCCCAAACCACAACACTCACACATCAAGTTAAGCTCTATTCAACCCAAAACTCATATAGAACTCCATTTTTATCATCCAACCAAATAAAATGCAAAGAAAAACGTGAGGAACAACAGTAAAGGAGAGGAAAAATGAAAATATAAAGTAACTCAAACCCAACAATCACCATTGAAATGCAAAGAAAAGCTTAAAAGTTCAAGCTTCAAACATAAAAAACAAGCAAATGCAAGAAGGAATGAAAGGATTTTCACCACTAATGAGTTAAGACAGCCAAGATTAAAGCAAGAGAAGAATAAAATCTGCAACTTTCTTCATTCAAATAGCCAAAACCGAAAACCCCATGGCAAGCTCCAAGAGAGAGTCTTCATACATGAAAACCTAGAAGAAATGAAGCCAAAACGTAAGCTATGGAAGTGTTGGTGTGTGGCTCGGTTTTCCCACCCCAAATGACCTAGAGTTTTAATTTTGGTGGGGCCCACACACTACAAGTCAGCCCTAAAGGGATGCCACATGGCCCCCACAATTGGTTTTTACAAAAATGGCCCTAAAGGGGTCCAAAACACCTAATTCTAATTAAGGGCTTCTAGAAAACGAAATTACAACTTAATTAAAATGGAAGTGACTAAATGTTGAGTCTTGAATGATCATGCCACCATCCCTAATGCTCCAAATGATGTTTCCCAAAATTTCCCTGCAACCAAAATACGCTTAATCAGCTCAGAAAACTCAAATTAGAACAATTACGAATTTCCGACCAAATTAAGCAGAATTCGGAAAACGGGGAAATAACAGGCAATTAAATACAATTCCCTAGTTTATTTAAGTGCAATAAACTAAATATAGTTCAAGAAATAACCACTCATCAAAATAGACCACACTTAGTCTTTTGCACTCCTGGACAAAACCAAGACGAAAACCAGGGAACTATTCAAACATCAGGGAGGTGACACAGACTCGATAGACAGACACAACGACTCACAAAACAAAAACAGAGCTGCACAATTCTCCCAAAATCTGGACAGTGAAAGGAAGTGGACAATATCCAATACAAAAGCAATGAAAGCAGATACTCACAGAATCATCCAAACAGTTCAGTACATGGAAAACAGTCAATCAGTTCAAGACATGAATCAAAAGCAACAGAGCCTCACAGATGCGCACAATCAGTGTTTCTCTCAAGTGTTTAAGGTAAATCAATGTCACTCAATGCACTCAAGAAAGCAAACACAAATAGACTTGGCAAGCTTCTAATATCAACACTCAAAGCATGTTCAAATCAAAAGGTCTTTTCATGGTTGTAATGGGGCCAAGGACAAGGGAGGATATATCTGGATAAGAAGCTACAAACCATAAGGAACAGAGGAGCAATGGGGAACAAGTGTAAACACATTCAAACACACCCACAACCTCTAATTCCATCTTCTTCTTGACTCCATTATTCACAAAATTTTTTCTGTATTTTCTCTTTTTTTTTCATTTTGTCTCTTTTTTTATTCAACACACAATTCAAAAGACAAGATACATGATATTTACAGTGCAACTGCAAGAAGAGGACTCACTAGCCAGTTCATCTGCATCTCCTAGGAGACCACATTTATTCCCAAAACAATTCCAAACCTCCAAAATTCTTAAGGTTCAGGTGATCATGGTTTTTCACTTAGGGCTAGTGTATCAGCTTCAAAACAAAGAAATGGGGAAAGCATAGGCTCAAAGGGGCTATCAAAGGATCAAAACAGGGTATGCTCATTTGGCTAGAAAGGCTCAACAACAAAGCTCCCTTTATCACTTTCAAACATACATATCAATCAAAAAACATCAAAAAGAGTCAAGCCAAGGCATATGTGCACGCAATCAAGAGACATATCACACACAAGAAAGAATATCAAGTGGCTCAAATCTCACACAAAGTCATTTCTGTCACAATCAATTCAACTCTCAAACATCATAATCATCTTCCAAGTAGAGAAAAACAAGGATTTCAAGCCAATCAAAGTATCAATGAAGTGAAGGAAGGACTGACAACCTAAGCAAAGTCCAGAAATCAAGAGAAACATGCAAAACTGTACACGAAACAAAACAACAACTACCTAGAAAACAAAAAATATAACGCAGAAAACATAAACTAACAAAGAAAATTCAGAATCTCCCCCAATAGACCACACTTAAACTGCACAATGTCCTCAGTGTGTCACAATCATCAAATCAGAAATTAGAACAGTCAACAGATGATGGACAAGTGTAATAAAAGTGAGGAAAGGAGGAGAAGAAGGGAAAAGAAAACTCACCTGATCATGGTGGCAGTTGCCAATTTTGGACTTTCAGGGAGATCTCTTCCACCACCGGATTTAGCAAGGAAGTCTTGAGGAAGAACTGCTTCATCCTCCATATTTGATCAAGCAGGGAGATGTCCTCCACAGCTGGATCCAAGAAGCAATGATTGTTGATGAGTGGGTTCAGCTGATGCCTCTTAATCTTCAAACTGTTGTGTATATTGGCACTCTTTCCTTCCACTGTGGGTGCTTGTTGAACAAATTCATATGTACCTCCTGCAACATGGTTAGTGCAATGTGGTTCCACAGAAATAACATGGAGCGGTAAAACACTCAATCCCAGTGTAATAGGGTGAACCTCAGATACACTCTCAGAACATGAATCAATTTCAAATGTAGAAACAATATCAATAACAAGCTCAAATTCATGTTCATCGCATGGAGAATAAACATTCAGGAAAGATGGTAAAAGTTGATTCTCATCATGCAAAGAGTGGAAATAAAAAGCATGCTCAACAACATCATCAACATCAACATACCTATTAATAGCATAATCATCAACAATAGAATCAATCATAGGTATGTCTACCTCCACTTCCCTAAAGATTGATAGAGTGGTGGAAGGTAATGATGGTCTACCTATCTCAAAGGTGGTGCTCATACCTGCCTGGTCCTCAAAATTTTCATCAGATTCACAGTTAGTGTCACCCATCACAAAGTTGGAAGTTGGTTGTATCACATAATTTATCTCAACACAAGTAGAGCAAGAACCGGCTTCACAACTACATTTAAAATTTTCAGAAAACTGTGAAAGATCAAAATTTAATCCTAAGGATAAAACATCTTCAGTTTTCATAGTTTCTATATCCAAGTCAACACTAACATGTGAATCTGCAGCAGAATCAAGAATATCTGAATGCATGAACAACTCAGGCAAATCAAGTGGGATTTCAAGTTTAGAGAAAACCTGGGTTGATTCATGATTCATCTCACCAATGACAGAAGAATGATCCACTGCATCCTCAAGCGCAAGAGCAGGGACTTAGGAGTGTAGGAAAGTAGATGGTGCAATAGTAGGCTCAGGACTCTGCTCCTCATCCCCTATGCGGGTGACACTGTCATCATCAGTAATCTGAACATTCTGAATTGGAGGTCCCTCTACATTAAAGAAGGGCGTTACCGACGGTCCAAATCCCTCGGAAACAGCCAAAAACCGTCGATAATAGCCTATTACCGACGGCTTACCGACGGTCCGGAAACCGTCGGTAAAACCCTTGTCGCTAACCTTTACCGACGGCTTTTGCCCTTCGGTAATTACCGAGGGACAAAAGCCTTCGGTAATTACCGAGGGGCGAAAGCCGTCGGTAATTACCGAGGGGCGAAAGCCTTCGGTAATTACCGAGGGGCGAAAGCCTTCGGTAATTACCGAGGGGCAAAAGCCTTCGGTAATTACCGAGGGGCGAAAGCCTTCGGTATTATGGCCTTCGGTAAATAAAAGAATGAAATTTTTTAAAAGACACGCCCCTGGAACATTATAATTTACACTCCTGGAACATTATAATTTTTAAAAGACAAGCAAAAATATATCGGAGAAGGAAAAGGCATGAATTTAAACACTTTTCTAAAAAAATGAAAATTAAAGAATGAGATTCAGGGCCAAAAACAGCCGTACAACTGACCAAGGTTTAAACATCTACACTATACAAAACAGCAGTACAACTGACCAAGTTTTAAACAACTAAACATCTACATAAATTTGTAAGAAGAAAATACCCTACACTACACTACACTCATGCCAGAAAACTAGTTGCATCATGCAACGACTTGGATTGTTCCATTTCATCTAAAGCCACGACCCTTCATGATATCCACCCTGCTGCCACAGCTGACCTACAACAAAATTTAGTGCCACATAGAGCATCTTAATAAGTTTAAAAATTAAAAGTACTGGGTGGAAAATATCAAAAAGTTGAATTGGACAAGATGATTAAATATTTCCCCTTCCCAATCATCTCTACAAAGCCTAAATCAAAATAGAACATATCTCCCTGTAAAAAGAAGAAAATTAAATATAATAAATAATAAAATAAACTGAAAAAATGTACAACATAAGAAAATTAAGAAATAATAGAAAAATAAAGAAAGCCTTAAAAATAAATTTTCTAGTGTCATTTTTAAAAATTTTCTATCAAATTAATCATGATAAAAACATGCTACTGCACTGAAACTTGAAATCTATATTAAATTATGCTTTACTTTGAATTTAAATAATGTATTATCATTAAATTTAAATTAGGTTCATAAGTTATAATCCTAATAAAAACCAAAGTAGAAAAGCCTTTTACATATATTATTTGGGTGGTGAGATAACGGAGATAGAAGAGGTGGCTCTTTCTTTTGTACGTGAGTGGTACTAAATCATACACACTAATATTAACAATAGTTTAGCCTCACCAGAAATTTCAATTGCAGAGCCCATTGCAACACCTAATGATATGTCCTGCATTATAAATATATTTTTTAAGTTAAATACATTTGACAAGCTTAACTTTATATGCAAAATTGAAAATTATGCTTAGCAAAATAATTGATGTGGAAACCATACCAACTTGTTCTTGAAAAGGAAAATGATTAAGATGGCATGCTCTGCAGCGTTTCCCATAATTGATATCAAAATGATGTTAATGAAGTTAACAAAAAGGCCCCAAGAATGCCCCAACTTATTCTAAGGGAAAATGCTTCCACATTTGTTAAGCATATTACTCTTCTGTTACTAACCAGCTTTTGCCTTGGAATCCTTGCTTTTCTGCAACCTGCAAGTCAAATTTCAAACAAGTTCAGCATGCCAATACCATAACCATGGAACATGCCCCTATTCTATAAAGTATATTGCTAATGGACCAAAAACTGCATAGTAAATATAAAGGATCAAATCTGAAAAGAATGAGGGACTAAATTCACAAAATGATGATAGGAAATGAGATCAAAAGTGCAAATAAGGCTGATAATTCAACTTAGGTAAAATTGTAAGCATTGAATGATTATTGTATATTCGATATGATAAATGCTACAATTTTTTCATAACAGTTTCTACTTTTATATCAAACAGTACCTTAGAGCAGCTGTTACTTTTCTAATGTTTGTTTTCTAGAAGTGAAATGTACCTTTGCTTGCTAAGGAATGCTCAAGACACCATATCAGAAGTTCTTCACCCAAGACACTCCTTCATAAAGGGGAGCACTGATTCCATCTTCGCCAACGCTCTCCAATTTTGCATGCACAATAAAAACCATCTTCTCTACCAAACCACCGTCATACAAAATTTTGCTTCCTCTGATAAAATGAAGGTAGTTCAATATGTTTGATAATTATGAAGCAAATAAAGAAAATGAGTTGATACAAGAACCGCATTTTGAGAAGCAGTCGCATAAACCAGGACCAGGACCATCACCCAGTCACAAACACATTGTTGCAATTGGCATTGGCCTTCACCATCTTTTGTGACTGTATGGCAAAATGATACACTCGCCCTTACCCAATTTCACCTCCAAACCGACACCCACAACAACCTTCTCTCCAATTGGACCAGATTCGACACTTGCTCTGCTGTGTGAATCGGCGTTGAGTGCTCCTCAAACAGCAGAGTGGTGGGCCTCTCCGGCGAGATTCCGCAGCAAACATCCTCCCTCCGCCTCCGCCTTGACATCTCCGACAAAAACATCCGCGGCCCAATCCCAAACCAAGTCGCCAAACCAACACCACTTCACTGCAACGCCCTCGACACGCCCACCCCAACAAGCCTCACCACTGTCCCCACACTCACAAGGACGAAAACACGAACCCTAGCCGCAAACCAGCAACCACCGCACCTCCGACAGCGTCCGCAACAGCTACCGCTTCAAACCACCTTAGGGCGACAACCTCACGCTTCAAACCAACGAACCGCTTCGAACAGAGAGTAAGGAATGGAAGAGCGCCACCCAGCAACGAACCTCCGTTAGCGTCCACACCACCAAACTCGCGCCGTCGAACTGTAGCGTCGAACTGGTTGACCGCCACCAAAGTTAAAACCCTAAGTCAATGAGTGAGTTTGACGAACAGGAAGGAAGTAGTTCTGCTTTTGGGAAATCTGAGGAATTAATACTCAAATTTTGAACTTATAGCATCGCAGGCCTTACCGAAGGGCAAAAGCCCTCAGTATTTAATTTCACTGATATATTATCGAAGGCCTCGAGGCCGTCGGTAATAAACCTTCGGTAATACGTGTTTTTATTGTAGTTCTAAAACACAAGTCTATTCCTCTATGGCCTCCTTGGCTATCTGCCTCCACAACTCATTCAATGTTGGCTCTGAAGAAGTAAAAGATTTGGAAGGTGGGCAGGCAGATGCCTCTTGTTGTTGCTGCTTCCTTTTATTTTTCTGTTGTGGCTGCCTGTTATTGTAGATGTTGGTAGCATAAGCTTGAGGCTCATCATGAGAAACAGGGTGCTCCAAAGAAGGACAAGCATCCGTAGAGTGGTCACTGGAAGAACATATAACACACAACCCTGCAGCAGATGCAGATGGAGGTGTTGGTCTCTGGTTAGATGCCAGCTGTGTCACCAAACTTTCAAGAGAACCAAGTTTGCTTTCTAGTTTCCTACCAACAACTGATAAAGAATGTGCAGGCTCATGAAACAGCTCCTATGGTTCGTGGACAGGTGAAGAAGGCATACAAGGAGTCTGGAATGATGGTTTCTGATATTTATGCTGTGAAGTACCATACCATCCTAAGTTAGGATCAGTCCACCCAGGATCGTCACTATAACCATACCGCACAGGGAAGAATTTGTCTAAAAACTGATGCTTCAGATCTTCCCAACTAGTGACGGATCCTGGAGGAAGACAATAACACCAATCCTTTGCTGCTCCGTGTAATGAGTGCCCAAATGCCCTTAAGAACATCTCTTCATCCGACATCTGGAGGTTTCATCAAAGAGCATAATGTGTAGAACTCCTCCAAATGTCTATGTGGGCATTCACCTGCAAGACCATGAAACTTAGGCAACAAATGTATCAGTCCAGTGTTGAAAATACAACGAATATCCTCCTCATCAAGTGGAAACGGCTCCCTAGGAGCACTCTCATGAGATGGAGGAGGAATCATAATGTTCTCAACACACAAATAAGCAGGAGAATCATAATCAGAGTAACAAGGAGGAGAAACAGTATCCACATAACCAAAATAGGTAGACATGTAGAAAGAAAGGGGGGAAAAGGAAGAAAGCAATGCAAATATGCAACTAAAGCTACCTAAATGCAACAACACATAGAGTTAACTATAATGGGTTATAATACAGTACAGATAGTTCAGTTTGTCCACCCTTACTAGAGAGCATAGGAGCTCTAACAAATATGTCGTTGATGACATGTTGGTCGCTTGACTAAGATGATCAAAACCATGTGAGAAATGACTCAACTAAAACTCAAGTAGTTTAGCACTAGACAACCACACTCGGGAGAGTGGCAGGTGGTAGCAGTTGAAAATAACGGACACATTCAATTGAAAGTTTTAATCATTAAAGATAACGCAATTTCTGATAGTTTGGTTTTCTTGCGACAAATATGAATTTAAGAAGGGGATGTTCATTATATTTGAGGCGCGTTAAAGGGAAAGGAGGAGCAGTTCCTGAACCAACGAATCCAAATTTGAGTAGGAAGAGCCGCCTTCTTCCACCGCCCGTTTTGCCGTATGAGCAAGCAGTTTTGCTCTTTTCCTCATTCCCTCTGCTTCTTCCTCTGCCAATACCCTTTTCACAGCCTTTTCTACAGCATCCCACTTTATGCAACAATCCTCATCGCCCACAAAGTTACTCCATTTTCTAGCACCAACAGGCACACCAATCTTCAGCACCTCAATCACCAACTTCTCATTGTAAAACTGTTCAGCACCCACAGGCCAAGTGATCATAGGCACCCCAGCTACCACACCTTCCAAGGTTGAATTCCATCCACAATGAGTCACAAACGCTCCAATAGCTTCATGTTCAAGAATCAACGCTTGAGGTGCCCAACCTCTTATAATTACTCCCTTCTCTTTCGTTCTATCTTCAAATCCTTCGGGCACCCATTCTATTTCATTTTTTTCTCTCTTCCCCACTACCCACATGAATTCTTTCCCTGACGCCTCAAGTCCCAAAGCAATCTCTCGAAACTGAGAATCAGGAAATTTCGTCATGCTCCCAAAACACACATAAACAACTGAACCAGTTGCTTTCGTGTCCAACCACTTCAAGCATTCATGCTCATCTTCTTTTCCTCTTCTATATCTTTTCTGCTCCTTATCCTTGTTGCAAAGAGACAACGGACCTATGGCCCATGCTCTTCTCCCAAATTTCTTCACATAATGATCTGCATAATCCTTCTCTAGCTCGTGAAAGCTGTTAACAACCACCCCATAACTCCTCACCTCTGATTCACGAATTTCCTCCCAGAATCTCTTCGCCTCCATGTCATCTTTCCTAAAAAAACTTCCTACCTGCAACCTTGTCATTTTGATTTCACCCGGAAAATTAGGGAGAACGAATAATTCTGAGTCAAAAGAAGTGTTCTTGTAAGGCTCGTACAACCTCATTACTTCGTAAGCACACAATGAGAAGAAACTCATCCCATGGAACACGAGCCTTGGAATTCCAAACTTGGCAGCAGAATCAGTTGCCCATGGGAAAAACATGTCTGCAACAACACAATTTGGGTGGTGGTGAAGCAACAGTTGCTCAAAGGGCTCTTCCAGCAACCTGGTAGCCTTATGGAAAGCTGGCAATGAAGCTAGAGATGGGAGGGTGTTAACGTGTTCGCATCCTTCTGGTAAACCAGTCTCGGTGGTAGAAGGAAAGTTGATGGTTTGGATGTTGATCTCTTTGGTTTGATGAATTTTCGTCTTCTGTATAGCTTTGGAGATGGTTTGTGCATTGAGTGGGGTGGTGATTATGGTGGTTCTCGCGCCTTTTGCAGCAAACACCATGGCCATGTCAACGCAAGGTATCATATGGCCATGAGCCAGGAATGGGAAGAAAAATATGTGCAAAGAAGCATTTTTGTTTGCCATCTTTCACACTTGAATATGCGTAAGATATTATTCAGATTATGCGCAGAAACAAGTAGAACGGGACTGTGTATATATGGCTCTGCTTGTCACATTGTTATAGAAAATAATAAGAAAATAACAAAAAAAAGGTTATTCCCCACTATTAACTATGATTTTCATAATTTTTATAAAAATAAAATATTTTAACAAATTTTAATTCTTAATTTCTAAAAATAGAACAAGTAAATAGTAATAAGATGGTAATAAAAAAAAGATTGTTGTATGCAAATAATGATATCAAAATAATAATATCACCCGGCCTTAAAAAAACCTATGCACCCACCTTTCAATCCATTATAATAATATTATAATATGTATTAAAATTTCATGGTATATTATTATTTTCACATACACCCACCTTTCAATCCATTATAATAATATTATAATTGTGTATCGAAATTTTGTCATATATCATTATTTAAATTGTTAAGTGGATGTACTTTTACTCTCTCAAAATATTATTATCCATGTTTTATAACTCTAACTTTCATTGGTTTTAAAAACTATCGGTTAAGGAGAATTTAGGCCAAAACAGATAACTGACTGGTGGTCACGCAAACATAATTAGAAAAAGTAAATATGCGTTAATGGTCAATTAATATATTTAATGGTCACATTAAATGCGAATATATGCTATTTATGAGTTATTTATGAGTGATTGACAAGTCATATTAAATGAGAATATGATATTAATGGACAATTAACATGTATTTGAATTTGATTGTCCCTTTAACGATTAATAACTTTGATCTATCCTAATAAAAATATATAACTTTATGAAACATATCTGATTTGAGTTTAAGAATGTCTTTTGTAGGTCAACCATCCATTGGAGGATTGTGTTCTAAAAAAGGATTAAAACAATCGAAAGAGAACAGATAAGAAAAGTCAACCGACCCTCGGACCAATCCAACCGAAACATTTTGGCGCCCAACATGGGGTCAAGCGGCATTCCCATGAAACTACGAGGAACCATATTTTGTGAGTAAAAATATTACGTGCAGGAAGGTTCAGACCAATAAATATTTTATTTAACTGATATTTTTGTGAGTAAAAATATTACGTGTAGTAAGGTTCAGACCAACGTTCAACCTTATCAGGTTATAATGTTATCTCATTATAAAAATAATTATTTTATTTAACTCATATTTGTGTGAGTAAAAATACTATGTCGAGGAAGGTTCATACCAACGTTCAACCTTATCAGGTTCTAATAAAGCCGAACCACTTTTGTTCAACCGTTGGACGTGTTGCAATATTACAAAACCTAGGGAACACCCTCTGAGAATCCTTGGTCATAAACCGAGTGGTAAGGAACGCTCTTTGTGATTTCCCATTCTCGTACTAAACCGAGCGGTGGGGAACGCTCCTTGTGAACTCCCAATCTCGTCCTAAACCGCACGGTGGGGAACGCTCCTTGTGAACTCCCATTCTCGTCCTAAACCGAGCGGTGGGGAACGCTCCTTGTGAACTCCCACTTTTGTCCTAAATCGAGCAGTGGGGAATGCTCCTTGTGAACTCTCACTCTCATCTTAAATCGAGCAGTGGGGAACACTCCTTGTGAACTCTCCTACTATCGTCCTAAACTGAGCGGTGGGGAACGCTCCTTGTGAACTGCCATTCTCGTCCTAAACTCTCACTGTTGTCCAAATCCGCCCAACATATTTAAATCCCTTCGCACCTGCAAAACAGCTGCTTGGGGCTTGGGGGGCTTAATGTACTATACTCTGGTGACCGATCGACTAAGGAAAATCCAAGGCTAAACCAAGTCGACCGGCGGTTAGGCAAACACTAATCAGGAAAAGTAAATATGATTAATGGCCAATTAATATGTTTAATGACCATATTAAATGTGAATATACGCTTTTTATGAGTGATTGACATGTCATATCATATTACATGAGAATATGGTATTAATGGAAAGTTAACAGGTACTATTGAATTTGATTGTCTGGTTTAATGATTAATCAATGTGTTTGGCTACCACAAGCCTTATAACTATACTATTGACGCTAAAGTAAAATAACTTTGATCTATCCTAATAAAAATATGACATTTATAAAATATATGACTTAAGTGTTGGGGTGTCTTTTGCAGCTCAACTACCCATCGAAGAATTGTGTTCTAAACAAAGATTAAAATGATCGAAAGAGAAGAGAGAAGGAAAGTCAACCGACCCTCGGACCAATTTATCCGAAACACTATATATTTGCCTTAAATTTTTTATTAATGTCCTTCGTTTTGAAACAACATAACTTAATTGACTATCTATTTTTAAAATAAGAGTATGATGTGATTTTTCTTTTGTCTTGGAATAGATGTTCATACATACATTTGGTAAGTGAAACTCCAATTGTTGATTTTCGAACAAAAGAATTTATCATTATATGGTTTCTATCATGATAGATGACATTTTAGGAAAAACAACAACAATATTCTCTGTTAAATAAATCATTTAATATTTTATTTATAAAGAATCCTTTGATATTAATATTTTAAAACTTGACTTTTCATAACTTTTATTTTATTTAGTGAATATTTTATCAAATAAAATAAGGGAAGTGAGCGATTTTATTTATGAAAATTAAGAAATAGAAATTAATTATTGAGAATATAAAAAGAAAATATTTATTTAAAAGTGATAAAAGAATTAGTATCATTTTATTATGTGTATTTTTCATTTAATAATAAACTCAGCGAGATAAATCAGTTGCAATTTCCCCCATTTATAAAACATTGACTGAGGCTATTTTGATCACTTTGTATTTATGACTTTGCACGGTTTGTTGTTTTATTAAATGTTATAATTATGTCATATTTTTAATTACAATGTCTTGTTGCATGAAATAATATTTAACTGGTAGTATATCTAATTATTTAAAATATATTTGTTCAATAAAAAGTTATTTAAGAAAACTCCTATTGTAATTTTCTTCTAATTATATATACCTTAAATTAGATAGGTGTAGCTTTTACCTAATTACTTTAGTCAATGAAAAGATAAAGCAGAATCTAATGTTTCCTTAAATTATTCTCATAATTTAAAAATTTGAAGTCAACTTAAAATCGGTATCTTTCCAAAATATCTAAATCTTTAAATTTAATGCCTTTTTACTTTTTATGGTTTTAGTCAATGTTTTAATTGCACTTTTAAAAACTTTTTTAAAATGATATAATCACATGAACAAATGCGTAAATGGAAGTATATAAATTTAATAATTAAAAGTTTAACCATTATTTCAGATGACATTTAATTATTTTAATTTTCATATAATTAATAATTTAATATTCATTAAGTCTACAATGCGTTCTAGTATACTTTACAAAACTTATAAGAAAATCGTAATATAGTATAATACTACAATATATTATATTTATTCTAGAAGACTATTTTATTCTTTATATATATATATATATATATATATATATATATATATATATATAAAAGATCTAACCAAAAATAATTATGCATGTATTAATGCAAAAATGACATTTTATATGAGAGGTAAGATTAACCTTTTATAGCATGTATTCTCACGTCATACTTATGAGAATCATAGAAGATCCACACAACAACTGTCATAGTAGATTCAATTTTTTATGACATACTTTTGATTATGTGTCACAGTAGCTTTGTTTTCTATGATGTAATTTTGTTTATCTATCATAATATGTTTAGCGTTCTATGACAAACTTTGGATCACTTGTCATAATAGGTGTTGTGGACATTCAACCTACTATAACAAATAATATGAACTACGTCATATTTTTTTTAATCTTTTTCCTATTTTCTAATCTTATCCATTCAATTTACCTGAAAATTCAAACAAATTTAGCAGAAAAAATAATTTATGCAAACCATTTCACACATTAAATTGTTCAATAATATTTAAAACATTACATTGTACGTAAACCTACATACCTTAAATTCTCTCTTACTTTCTGATTTCTCTCCTCCTTTAGAACTATCATTAAATTACAAAACTCTTATTATACATAAGTACCTAATGACTAGCCTAAATTACAATTACAAGTGACTAAACCTTCCTAAAGTAGGTCATATTCTACATAAACTACTCCAACTAGTGCAATTTCTTTTCTCTGTAGTAAGTACCAAGTCTTCCTCCCTAGTTGTATTCTTTATCACCTTCTATTGTAGGTTGTTGCAGTTGTTTGGTTTTGACCATTAAGTTCTTAACTCGTTGTAGTAGGTTATAGCTCATGTCCAACCCTTCTCCAATTTCAATGTAGCAAATTCAGCAACTAGTGCGATTTAGAATAAGTGCAAATTCAGCAACCAGTTAATCACAATTCACTAATTAAACTCAGTGCAGAAAGCTAAGTGAATAGGAGAACATAATGATTCATCAAAATAGACCACACTTAGGCTTTTGCACTCTTGGACAAAATCAAAACGCAGATCAAGGAACAATTCAGAAGATATTAAGAGAGTGACACAACCTCAGGAAACAAAAACAACAAGACACACAAGTAAACATACAAATTTACACAATAATAAATTAATCCTAGAGAGATAAAAAGAAGTATACAACATCCAACAAACAAAGAGTCAAAGAGACAAGATACTTATGGAAATCATCCAAGCATTTTAAGACATGGAAAAATAATCAATCAGCTCAAGAGGTGAATCAAAAGCAACAAAACCTCACAAGATGCATTGTATCACTGTATCTCTCAAGTGTCTAGGGTAAACAATTTCAACTCAATGCACTCAAGAAAGCAAGGGATTGTCCAACAAGTGGCTGAATGATTGGAGTAGTGATTAATGCTTCCTTCAGGTAGTCAAATGCTTGCTTACAACTGCCATCAAATTGAAAATTAAGATCTTTATAAAGCATATCGGATAGTGGAAGGGCCTTTTTGTTGAAGTCTCTAATGAAGTGTCGATAGGAACTTGCATGGCCAAGAAAAGATAACACCTCTTGCACGTAAGAAAGGTAAGGCAATTGTGAAATAATAGATACTTTTGCAGAATCTACTTTAATGCCCTTACTGGATATGATATGCCTTAAAACTAAATCATGCTCTACCATGAAATGACATTTTTCAAATTAAGAACGATATTGGTTTTAATGCATCTTTGCAAAACTCTACCCAAACTATCTAGACATGTGTCAAAAGAGGATCCATAAACTATAGAATCATCCTTAAAAACCACCATGCAATTTTGAAGAAAATCACTAAAAATGCTAAGCATGCACTGCTGGAATGTACCAAGTGCGTTGCATAGGCCAAAAGGCACCCTCCTATAGGCAAAAGTGCCAAAGGGGCTGGTGAATGTGGTTTTCTCTTAATCCTCAAGGTCAATATGTAACTGAAAGTAACCAGAAAAACCATCAAGAGAGCAGTAATGAGATTTACTTGTCAGACGCTCAAGCATCTGGTCAATGAAGGGCAACGAAAAAGGATCTTTCCGTGTTGCCTTGTTCAACCTCCAATAATCAATGTAGACTCTCCAACTGGTTTGCACTCTGGTAGGAATGAGCTCATCCCTCTCATTTTTAAGCACAACGAGGCCTATCTTCTTGGAAACCACATGGACCGAACTCACCACTGACTATCTGATATAGGATAAATGATCCTAACTTGAAGAAGCTTGGTCACCTCCTTCTTGACAACATCCAAAATCACGGGGTTTTTCCTTCTCTACGGCTGTCTAACTGGTTTAGCTCCATCCTCCAATAAAATTCTATGCATGCACGAGGAAGAGCTGATATTGGGAATGTCCATCATGGTCCAACCAATGGCTTTCTTGTGCTTTCTAAGCACACACAACAACTTCTCCTCTTGAACAACATCAAGGGAAGTGCAAATGATCACTGACAATTTCTCATCATCCTCCAAGTAAACATACTTGAGGTTTTCTGGAAGTGGTTTAAGCTCCGGAGTGGGTGCCTCAAAGTCATATTTATATATACTTCCTGCAAAAGGGTTAGTGCACTTTGACTCTATAGAATTAACATGCAAAGGTACAACACCCAAGGCATCATAATCAACATCAATATTAATCACAGAACATACATCAGGTTCAAATTCATATTCATATTCATTGCATGTCACTAGTACAAAATGTACATCGTCTAACACTCAACGTCGGATAACCAAGCAGTCAACGTTAAAAATGATCGGTGGCAATATTGTAAACAAAATCACACTATTAACATCAGTTGATTAGAGGATCAAACATTAATTTCCTTTTTGAAGTCTATTGGTCAGAGAACAAACGTCTTTTAGCGTTCAAATTCATAAAAAATTAAGCGCGAAGATATTATAAGAGACCCATTATACGTTGGTTGGTTAGAGGAACAAAGGTTAATTGCCTTTTTTAAGTTTGTTGGTGAAAGAACAAAGGTTAATTGCCTTTTAAGAATCAAAAGAAGAATGAGGAAGGAGAGGAGAGATCATGGAAAACGAGAAAGAAAAATGAAAGGGAGAAAGACACACATATCCACGCATACAAAAAAAAATTAAAAATATTAGATGAAGACTACATCAATACATTTTCACTTTATTTAGACCTAAAAATGCAAAATCTCAAACATACAAAATATGAAAAATGCAAAATCTCAAACAAAAAAAAATATGAAAACGAAAATCATGTTATAATTTAGAAACTAAAATCATATTTAACTTCAACATTATTAAATAAAAGTAATTTTAAAAAAATAATCATTATATTAACTATATTTTAAATAAAATTAATTTAAAAATAAAAAATAAATAATAATTATATTAACTATATCAAAATAATATTTTATAAACTAAAAATATTGGTATCTAAAATAATTTCAATTATTAGTTATATTCCCTATTATTAATAAAAGTTAATAATTGATTTCAAATCTAAATTTATCTTTAAAGATTTCAGGTATACATTGTTAGAATTTAATAATATATTAAAGTAATATTAATTTAATCGGCGTATCCGAAACTCTTCTCAATACATATAAGGGTCCCGTTATTTTTACACCATAATTTGACACACTTTTGACAATGACAGGTGTCAAGTTCCAATTGGTGGTTTTTAATTTTTGGTTTTTTAAAAAACTTGTCCTGAAAAGTGTAAATGGTTTCAGAAAATTGCATTTCCATCTCTACCCGTGCTCTGTTTCATTAGAAACCGAAGCTTCTCTCTTCATTTTCACAAAAAAATATCCTCTGTTTGCATCTTCGTTCTCGTTGCCTCTATTCGCAGTTCGTTCCCACTCTTATATTGGGTGTTCAAAGTTGGTTCCCGTTGTGGGTGTGGGTTGTTTGCAGTTCGTTCTCGTTGTGCTTGTGGGTGTTCGCAGTTGGTTCCCGTTATGGGTGTGGGTGTTTGCAGTTCGTTCTCCTTGTGGGTGTTCGAAATAGCAAGATTATTGAGTTAAGTGAAGTTTTGCTATCTCTGGTGTAAAAATGTGCCTTGTAATCGTTTACAAAGGGCTGTAAACGATTAAGCGAGTCTAAAATGGTTTTTGGACAACCTGTTGAACTTAAGGAGCCACCAGTGAAAACGTAGGGGACCACAAATGAATAACAGTGTGTTTTGACCCAAGTCCAGTGCTTTTAATTGTAATTTGATGTTTCTTGAGTGAGGGGTGCCTTGAACTTAATGTTTTGGGACCATAGCTGAAGAACAGTGTGTTTTGACCCAAGTCCAGTGCTTTTAATTGTAATTTGATGTTTCTTGAGTGAGGAGGGGACCACCCATGGCGAGAATATTGAGTCAAGTGAAGTTTTGCTAGCTCTGGTGTAAAAATGTGCCTTGAAATCGTTTACAAGGGGGCTGTAAACGATTACGCGAGTCTAAAATGGTTTTTGGACATCCTGTTGAACTGAAGGAGCCACCAGTGAAAACGTAGGGGACCACGACTGAATAACAGTGTGTTTTGACCCTAGTCCAGTGCTTTTAATTGTAATTTGATGTTTCTTGAGTGAGGAGTGCCTTGAACTTAATGTTTTGGGACCACAGCTGAATAACAGTGTGTTTTGACCCAAGTTCAGTGCTTTTAATTGTAATTTGATGTTTCTTGAGTGAGGAGGGGACCACCCATGGCGAGAATATTGAGTCAAGTGAAGTTTTGCTAGCTCTGGTGTAAAAATGTGCCTTGTAATCGTTTACAAGGGGGCTGTAAACGATTACGCGAGTTTAAAATGGTTTTTGGACATCCTGTTGAACTGAAGGAGCCACCAATGAAAACGTAGGGGACCATGGCTGAATAACAGTGTGTTTTGACCTAAGTCGAGTACTTTTAATTGTAATTTGATGTTTCTTGAGTGAGGAGTTCCTTGAACTTAATGTTTTGGGACCACAACTGAATAGCAGTGTGTTTTGACCCAAGTTCAGTGCTTTTAATTTTAATTTGATGTTTCTTGAGTGAGGAGGGGACCACCCATGGTGAGATTATTGAGTCAAGTGAAGTTTTGCTATCTCTGGTGTAAAAATGTGCCTTGTAATCGTTTACAAGGGGGCTGTAAACGATTACGCGAGTCTAAAATGGTTTTTGGACATCCTGTTGAACTGAAGGAGCCACCAGTGAAAACGTAGGGGACCACAGCTGAATAATAGTGTTTTTTTTACTATTATTGAGTTCCTTAAATTGTAATTGGTTGTTTATATGTGATTATCAAGTGTTTAACTGTCCATTAAATATGTCATCATCTTACTACTTAACATTTTGTCAAATATAATACGCGAAACATTCAACCCACATTTAACATGAAACTATGAAATTCCCAAACACAATTGTGTCATCCCAATTCGATCTACATGGACATCTCTCAGTAAGCCATTCATTTGAACAATGGTTGATGAATCCAGAGAGATTCGAACCCGTCACTACAAAACATTAAAAAAAATTATTACTTACCAAAAAATAAAACAACTATATATAACACCATAACAAACGATTACCTTTGGGTTTCCGGACGCCATTGCAACTGCACATATTTCATACAAATAAATCAATGGCGGTGGATTAGGGTTCACAAAACACAAAAACAATAAATACAACAAAAATATACTAGTGTTCGAGAAGCGAGACAGTGCGAAAGAGAGCGAAAACGCTAAAGACACCCAAACCCAAAACGAAACAGAGCCACAACGCCAAACACACCCAAACGAGAAAGAGAGCTTATCGATACACAATGATTGCGAAAGATCTCTTTTGCTTGCCTTTGTATAAGACGACGCGTTAGGAAGCAATGTGCAAGGTGAAGCGAATGGAGAGAGGAGGCGACAGACCGAAGGCAAAGTGAACGAAGAATGAAAATGAAACCGCCAAAATTAAATTTCATATCTTCAATTTTCCAAATTTACCCTCCGGAACATTTAAAAAGAGTTTCGTTTCTTCACTCAAACGATCCAATCCAGAGACGCCATGTGGCTTGTGTCAAAACTCTGTTAAAAAAATGGTGTTAACAAAACATTTTCCGGAAAAAGGAAATGATATTTCAACACCAATTTTTTGACACTATTTTGACACTGTACACGTGTCAAAATGTGGTTGGACGATTTCAAATTAAGAAAAAAACTTTGGTTTTTCTGTCCTTGCATCAACTTTTTTTAATTTGAAATCGTTCAACCACGTTTTGACACGTGTGTAGTGTCGAAATGGTGTCAAAAAATTAATGTTGAAATATCATTTTCCTTTTTTTCCTATATATATAAAGGCCTTATCTGCATATGTTCCTCATGATTTAAGCTTGAGGGCAAAGTTTACATAGTTATACTTAGTAAAGAGAAAAATGGGTAGCAGTAGTGAACAGCATAATCTGCACATTTTCTTCTTCCCCTTCTTGGCTTATGGTCATATAATACCAACAGTTGACATGGCTAAATTATTTGCAGAAAAGGGTGTGAAGGCCACCATTATCACCACACCAGGCAACGCACCTTTTATCTCTAAAGCCATTGGAAAAGCAAAAACTGACAACCAGATCCAGATCCAAACCATCAACTTCTCTTCTGCAGAGGTTGGTTTACCTGATGGCCTTGAAAATACTGATTCAATCACTAACCCATGTTTGATGGAAAGTTTTTTTCTAGCCACCTCTTCGCTACAAGAGCCACTTGAACAACTATTGCAAAAACAACGTCCTAATTGCGTTGTTGCTGATATGTTCTTCCCATGGGCAACTGATTCTGCCACCAAATTTGGAATTCCTAGGCTCGTTTTCCATGGAACTAGTCTCTTCTCACTCTGTGCTACAACGTGTATGCAATATATCGACCCTAAGAACGATGTTTCTTCCGATTCTGAGTCACTCACCATTCCTAATCTTCCGGGTGAGATTAAAATAGCAAGGACGTCGTTGACATCTTATGGCATGGGTGTCCAAACGGGCATGATGAAATTGTTGAGGGAAACAAAGGAATCAGAGTTGAGAAGCCATGGGGTTGTTGTTAATACCTTCTACACACTCGAGAAGGATTATGCGGATCTTTACAGCAAGGTGCTTGGAAGAAAAGCATGGCATATTGGTCCCTTATCTCTTTGCAACAGGGACGTCGAAGAAAAGGCACATAGAGGAAAGGAGGCGTCTGTGAATGAATACGAGTGTCTAAAATGGCTTGACACAAAGAAACCCAACTCAGTTGTTTACGTATGCTTTGGAAGTACAACACAGTTACCTGATTCTCGACTTAGAGAGATTGCTATTGGTCTCGAGGCTTCAGGGCAACCATTCATGTGGGTGGTGAAGAAAAGCAAAGAAGATGAAGTTGAATGGCTACCTGATGGATTTGAGAGAAGGATGGAAGGTAAGGGAATAATCATAAGAGGGTGGGCACCTCAGGTGTTAATTCTTGAACACAAGGCAACGGGAGCATTTCTGACCCATTGTGGATGGAATTCAACCTTGGAATCAGTCACTGCTGGGGTTCCCATGATAACGTGGCCTATTTTTGCCGACCAATTTTTCAATGAGAAGTTGGTAACAGAAGTCCTTAAAATTGGGGTACCCGTCGGTGCCAAAAAGTGGAATGGATTTGAAGGAGATAGTGTTTCATGGGATGCGGTGGAGAAGGCGGTGAAGAACATAATGACTGGGGAAGCAGCCATTGTAATGAGGAACAGCGCAAAGAACCTTTCGAAGCAGGCTAGGCTTGCCATGGAAGAAGGAGGATCTTCTCACTCTGATTTGATAGCTTTAATTGAAGAATTAAGTTCGATGACTTTCTGACTTACCCGTCACTCACTGCAAGATGCATTGAAGATTTAGATTATCTATTCAAGTAGGTTATTTTCTTTTCAAAATAAATTTACTCTTAAGAAAATTATGCAATGGGTTGCTAAATATAGTTACATTTTACCGTGAAAAAATTGTGTCAAGGATCTTGGAAAAAGTCTCTTTAACAATTCTTTTTTTACAACTTTTTTAAAATGCATGCGTGGCAGTTTATGATTAGTCCGTTTCAAATATTTTTTTATTCATAAATTCAAACATACCAATAAAATGATGACACATGTCATGTTATCAAAAAGTTATTAAAAAAGAGTTGTCAAAATATCATTGTCCTCTTCCCCACACAATATTGTGACAGTGTAATTGAGGAAACAGACAAATACTCACTGACAAGCACACTCCATAAGTATGTAGGTCCTGATCGTGAATCAGATCAAGTTCAGACCATTTTTCAGGTTATTGTCTTCTTTACATGGCGGTGATGACTTTTTAAAGGGCCCATAATTCATTAATTCATAATGATATTTAACAACATTTATTTTAACATTATTTACATGTTTATTTATGATTATTTACATTTTTATTTAATCTAAAATTATTTTACTATCAATAATAATAGTTTTAAATATTAATATAAACCAATCAGATAATGATATGTAGATGGTGTTAAGATGTTGTTAAAAAAATTATATTATTATCTTAATTAATTTGGATGTTTTTCTCTTCTCATTAACTTAAGTTTAAAATGATAAACTTTCAAAGGTTGTTTTAATGTCTAAATATTTATATAAAATAGAAATCAATAAATAGGTAAAAAAATGTTATCCTAGGACCAACTTATGGCCTAATTTTTTTTTTCAAATTTTTTTTCAGAAAATTGTTTACATTATATTTCTGTGAAAAAGATTACATAAATTAATTGATATTATACTAAATAACTAACATATATTTTTTATTAAGTTTTCATTTTAAAAAATTAACTATTATTAATATTATTAAATTTAATTGTGAAATTAATTATTAAATTTATGTGAATCTACATTTGCACGGTGTTGCTTTCGGTCATGCAGTATTTATGCAGATTAAAGGGCAGGCAGATAAGTTTTGCACGGATTTATAAAAGCTTAAACCCTTCCTTGGTTCTAATATTTGTGTGAAAATCTCAATTCGGTCCTCAAGTTTTGAACTGTCTCAATTGAATCATAAATTTTGTAAAAATGCATACATTTTACCCCAACCGTTAACTGTTATCAGTCGGCATTAATTGAGACTGAGGTGTTAATGCTGATGTGCATTATTTAATTAGGTGGAAATTTTCTTTAAATTAAAAATTATGACATGGCAAACATCTTCGAAAGCCACACAAGGAAACCCATCCCCACAGTCACACCCTTCCACTGTCTTCCTCACCATTTCCGCCTCCTCCACCACGTGCTCCTCCACCACATCCCCAACGACCTCCCTTTTTGAAATCAACCTCGATATCCGAAACGCCTGTGTCGCAACCGGGTCCAGCAGACACCTAACCACCGTCTACAAAACCGCGTCTGACAGCGGAAGCCACTGGCTCATAACAGCCTGCAGCACGACCTTCACATCCTTATTCTGCAGCTCGCTCGATCCAGCAGCGGCAGAGGACGGCGTGAGTCTGGATTCAAATATGAATACTTGTTCTAGACTCTAGAGGCAGTTATCAGATAAATACATTTCAAATATGAATACTTGTTTTGCACATCATTTTCTATATTAATTTCCTTTTCTTTCTTGATGAATAATGGAACCATACAATGAATATACAAACCACGAATCCGAAGAATTAGCATTGGGAAAACAAACCTGCAGGAAAACGAAAAAGAAGATTCAGATCTAAGGTTACATGGCTTTTCTCAAATCAGTTCAGGTCATTTATCACACAATAGAAAACGTGAACGCACAACAACACTAATGGATCTACGTTTCATTTGAGACGGGGCCAAAAATTATCATTCGTCTTTCTGATGCAAAACTCTAGGCAGACTATTATTACCATTGAGAGCATCATGATATGTTCGTTTTTCAGCAAGCTCAATATCAGAGAGTGTCAAATTACAAATTCCCCTGCAAGTAGAACACACAATATAGAATAAATAAGCTAGCACCAACAAATTGGGATCGAGCCGCCGTTGACCACTTGAAATCCCCATTTTGGGGTTGTCCCCTAAATTGGGAGATGGGGCTTTCTCGAATTGTCAGTTGAAATCGCCATTGCCTTCCACTGACCTTCTCAATTGCGTCCTAAATGCCTCTCAAAGGGGCTCTCTTAGGGTTCCAGCAAAAAATGGGTAAAACGTAATGGGGAAAAAAGGGCTCTCTTAGGGTAAACAGGTTTTTCACTCACAAGATGCAGTTTCTGGTCCTTGAGAAAGGGGGAAGTCTCTGGCGCTCGAGAAAGGAGATACAAAAACTCTGACACTTAAAGGTTGGCGTGTTGGGCGATGGTGAAGGTTCTATTGACCACCGTTTCTCTCTCAGCTCTAGGACCGAAGGAGAAGAAGAGAATAACCAAGGAGAAGAGGAAGAAGCACCGACGCCACGTGGATTTGATGATTTAAAACACATCACTCATCAAATTTTAATGCACAATGTCACGCCATCAAAACGTAAAATACAGCTCATCTAAACTTAACGTCGTTTGAGATCAGTTAACGGTTAATGTAAAATTCGCGCATTTTTACAAAAAATATGACCCAATTGAGACAATTCAAAACTTTAGGACCGAACTGGGATTTTCATATAAATATCAGGACCAAAGGAGGGTTTAAGCCGATTTATAAAAAGTATAATGTATTTATTATCTTCATTTAAGTTTATAAAATTATATTTATTATCATACAAGCAATTCAAAATATGGAAATGAATCAACATTAACAGAATTTTACAGATGTTCTATTATTATATCACTCAAGTGTTTAGGGTAAATAATATCAATTCACTGCACTCAAAAAAGCAAACAACAAATAGACTTGGCAAGCCTCTAACATCAACACTAAAAACATAAGTATATTCAAATCAAAAGGTCTTTTCATGTTGTAATGGGGCCAAAGACAAGGGAGAATAAACTAAAGATGAGAAACTACAAACCAAAAGAAATAGAGGAGCAATGAGAAATAAGTGAAAAACCAACAATAGCACACCCAAAACCTCTAATCTCAATCATTTTCTTAACTCCATTATTCAATTTTTTTCTACCTTTTCTTGTCTGGTCTCTTCTCTCTCTCTTAGAACAAAACTGTAAGAGACAAGATACATAACCTATTTACACAACAAGCAGCGGAGGAGCCAAGAAAACTGACTAGCCAATTCATACGAATCCCATGAAGACCACACTTATTCCCAAAACAATTCCAAAGCTAATTAATTAGCTTTAAAGCAAAAAAAAAAGGGAAAACATGCACTCAAAGGGGTTATCACAGGATTAAAACAAGATAAACTTATTTTGCTAGAGGGGCTCAAGAACAAAATTTCCTTTATCACTTCCAAACATGCATATCAATCAAGAATCATCAAAAATAGTCAAGTCAAGGCACATGTGCAAGCAATCAAGAGATATATCATACAAGAAAGAACATAAAGTGGCTTAAATCCTCAAAAAGGGTATTTTTATCACAATCAAATCAACCTCTCAAACATCATAATCATCATTCCAAGTAGAGAAAAATAAGGATTCCAAACCATAAGTATCAATCAAGTGAAAGAAGAGTATACAACCTAAACAAAGTCCAAAAATCAAGAGAAACATTCAAAATTGTACCTAGACACAAGTTAAAACAACAAAAACAACCTAGAAAAAGAAAAAAACTAAACAAAGAAAAGAAAAAAACTAAACAAAGAAAAGAAAAAAACTAAACAAAGAAAAATCTCCCTCAATAAACCACACTTAAACTACACAATGTCCCTAATGTGTCCCAAACAAGATTAGAGCAATCAGTACAATCAAAACCCTCTGAAGCCTAGCCACTATGAGAGGTGTTTTTCACATGTTATTTTTTTGACCTGGATCAAGGCATGGCTTGCATGAGCTGATTAGTTGGAGCTTCTTGCACAAATTAATTTGAATTTGGGGGCAGAAGGATGGCTCATATTTACCTATAAATAAAAGGGCCATCTCTTTGTATTTTCTCACCTTTGAAGTATAATGAAATGTTGTTGAGTTCATTTTAAGCTTCTTATACTCTTGGGTCAGACCTTGTGTCACTATTCTCTCATTCTTCTCTAGCTTCCTTCCTGGTAGGAAGGCCTACTAAGATTAGAGGCTCCATACACTCACCTTTCCTTCATTCAAAAATTCATCGAACACCTTCCATGCACCAACTTCCGTTGCTCCATTCATCATTCTGCTACTGCATTACTTTGAGGATAGTTGTCCTAACATGATGCCTAGACGTGTCAGATGGTTGGTTCATGATATGCTTTCATTGATGCAATGAAATTAATATTATTAAACTATAGCAAATTTAGTATTGCTAAGATAGTAGCCAACAAAATAGAAAGGGTAAATTCAACCCTAAGTCATCTCCCAACGAATACAGAATTGATTCTTAACAAACTAATTCTTATAAAAACTATACAAAAGGATTAGTAAAAGAAAAATGATAAAGATAAGGAAAAGATTAAAGAATGAAGTAACAAAAGATAAAAAGAAATAAATTTGTAAAGAGATTTCAAAAGATAAAAACAATGACAAAGAAAATAGGTTGATTTCACTGCTTTTTCAAAATAGGATTCAACATTGGTTATCTAAAGATTATTGTTCAGGTAATCAATGTAAATTTTCAATTAATCCAGTTAAGAAATTACAGAAAAATCAACCCTAGAGGCTTCACTAGTGCAAATTGGCTTTTAATGTCACCCATTAGACGTCTGTTATAGGGGTCCACAACGTAAATTATTGACCGGTGGCAATTTCATAAATAAGTCAAGCCTATAGACATCTATTACGGCGGGGCTCGACGTCTATAATATTGTAGATATCGGGGCCCCTAGTAACTGACGTTTATATGTCTGACAGGTAGGTGAAAAGTCATTTCTTTCCGCCATTTAGACGTCAGTGTCCCTCTGACTGACGTCTATAGTCTGACAGGTAGGTGAAAAGTTATATTTTTCTGCCATCTAGACGTTTGATCCCGCCACATGACGTCTATATTTGATTATAAACGTCTGTGCCCCTCCCGACGACGTCTATATGTCTGACAGGTATGTCAAAAGTCATTTCTTTCCGCCATCTAGACGTCTGATCGCGCCACCCCCGTTGTCTATATTTGATTATAGACGTCGGTCCCCACTACATCCGATGTCTATATATACCACGAATATTATTTTTTAAATCAAATGGACGTCATATTAGTGAGGTCCCCGACATCTATTCGATTATAGACGTCGGTCTCCTAGGCAACTGACGTCTCACTTCTTGTTAAATCAGTGATTGCGAACCAACAGTTTCGTACACTTCATCATCTTCCTTCGCCTTTTCTCTCTGTTGCATTGAATTCTCCGGTGTGTTTGATCTCTTTTGAACCATTTAAACTTGCTTTTAATCCTATTAAAGTAATCTTTGATGTATTATATTTCATTTGAACCGATTAAAATGAGTTTTCGTTGTGTTTTGGTGCAGTTTTTCTTGTGTCTTTGGGTAGCGTAGTGCACCTTCTCCCTTTGCTAGTTTCCTCGTAAGAAAAGCTTGCATTTTTTTGGATCTCTTATGGCATTTCAACCTGAAGCCGAACCTTGGTCCTTGCCTAGTTCCATTCCCACCGCCAAAGAAAAAGAATACGGTGACACCCACCGTATTCCTTTTCTTTGGCGGTCAAAATGAACCTATGAAATGACCCAGGTTCGTCTTTGGGTTGAAATTTCATAAGAGATGCAAAAGACGCAATTTTTTCTTACGAAGAAACTAGCAAAGGAAGGAGGTGCTGCTACGCTACCCAAAGACACGAACAGAACTGCATTAAAACACAATGAACACTATGTAGACGTCAGTTAATATCATTTTCGACATTTATAGTGCTCTTAGACGTCTGTTAATGCCACATATGACGTCTTTATAGTGCCCTTAGACGTCGGGTAGTTTCGTTTTTGACGTCTATAACAACCCGTAGACGTCGGTTAGTGCCATGTTCGACGTCTTTATAGACGTCAGTCATGTTAGTAAACCGACGCCTATAACGACGTCCTACTTGCAAATAACCAACGTCCAATTAATGTCACCCATATAGATGTCGGGTCTGGATGTGACGTTAAAAGCCAAAAATAACAAATGTCTAAAGCCATTTCTGCACTAGTGCTTAACACTCAATGTTATGTAGAAATAACATGAAAATAGAAGAAGAGAGGGTGGAGAACATGAGAGAAGAGAGGGAAGACAAAATTTGAACCCCTAAAGGGTTCCTAAGCTATACTAATGTGTTTCCCTAAGTCTTTTTATATAGAAATTAATTGACATTTGTTCTAGGCTTTTTTATTGTTGTAATCTTCTTTATGATATTGTGATCTCCTTCAACTATCTTCTAAATAATCCAATATCTTTAAAATATATTTAAATATTATGGAGATATAAAAATATTTGAAAAAATATATATTTGGGAGATTAAAAAAGATTTGAGAAATATTATCTTTTTATATTTGTTGATATAGTTAAATAAGATAATTTTTAATAATATCAAATAAAATATCTTAAGATATATTTTCTCCAAATTATCTTTAATCATAAACATTTATTAATTAAAAAAAAAATAAAGAAAACCGCAAGATCCAATTTGTGTTGCTTGTTCCCTCTTCTTGGCTTAGAGAAATTTCTTCACTTTTTTCATGTTATGCTTGGATTGACTTTCTTTACTTGTAGAAAAAATAAAGAAAACCACAAGATCCAATTCACGTTTTCACTTCTTGTCGTTGGTTGCCAATTCAACACTTAAGTTAGTAATTAAGTCAAAGTTTTGAAGTCAAATATCAATTAATGTTGTATTTATAATGTTTTGACTTTGTTGACCAAGGGTTCAACTGGATGGGCCACACTTCTACGTGTCCATCAACCGTGAAATCCGTTGACCCAATTACCTATTTAAGGCCCAACCATGAGCTTTAATGATTTAAAGAGTCCATTTCTATCAGTTTGAGAAATTGGTATCAGGTATGCAGACTGAAATATCCAGTCTCTAATACCTGATAATCAACATGCTTTAGAGTTATAGTTTTGACGCTTCCTATTTAAAACAAAATTGTAACTCCAAACCTAGACTACCATATCTGCTTATATGTTTTTTCTATCAAAATATGGACCATAAGAAGTGCACAAAAATATTCAAGGAAAAATAACACTCCTAGCTACCGAAACAAAAATCGTTAATTAATTAGACAAAAGATGACACTATTCACACACTATTCACCTTCCAGCATAGCTATCACTCAACGCCACTATATTGCTGCTCAACGCCAACGCCCCAACACAACTCAACACAAAACACACACAACAAACAAAGAACACAACACACACTGAACACACAATAACACAAACCCAAGACTAAATTGAACTGTTGGTCCCTGACAAAGGCGTCAAAGTTTGATCTGGGTCGTACTCGAATCAAATTAATATGCAATTAAGTGCAGTATAGACTAGGAAGTGACTCTTAGGTCGTCTCTCAAGGACTAAATGTGGTTCAGGCAATAGGTCAAACACGTTGTGGGGAGAGGTTTTGGACCATTTTATGAAG
The DNA here is from genome assembly GCA_036885675.1 of Vigna mungo. Lineage (NCBI taxonomy): Eukaryota > Viridiplantae > Streptophyta > Magnoliopsida > Fabales > Fabaceae > Vigna > Vigna mungo. The sequence goes on along the minus strand of CP144700.1, from coordinate 13,497,343 downwards.
TGAAATTAAACAAATTAAAGCACAAAATTAAACACAGATTAAAACAGGCGGCATCTAGATCAATTGCATTGCTTCCAATCACAAATTAACAACAATAAAACGCTACTCTCACCCATAATCCAACACGAATTAACTAACAAGCAAAGGTTAATCCGGTCTTCAAAAACGTGAATGGAGAAGAGGAAAAAGAATGAAATCTGATTCCAAGGGTTTAAAAGCCCTAAAAGACGAAAATGTCCTCATATGGGCTTCTCCTAATTTTTGACCAAAAAATAGGCCTAAAACCAAATCTGGTCCAAAAATAAAAGAATTAAAATTACAAACGAAATTAAAAATAATTGTTGACGTGGCCACACTCTTGCTGTCCCAAAATATGATTCCAACATTGTCCTGCAAATAATAATTGGAATAATTAAGCCCAAATAATTTGAATTAATTAAAATAAGAATTACTAGTCAAATTAACCCCAAATGGTGAAAATGAGACAAATCAAGAAATAAACGCAATTCACTAATACAATTCGGTGCGAAAAGTTAAGTGAATAATACAAAATAGTGATTCATTATTTATTAATCGTGAACTCCATTGACCCAATTACCTATTTCAGGCCCAACCATGAGTTTTAACGATTTAAAGAGTAAATTTCTCTTAGTTTGAGAACATTACCAGGTATACAGACTTAAATATGCAGTCTCCACTACTTGATAGTCAACATGCTTTAAAGTTTTAGTCCTTATCTAGAAAGATCAACCTTAGTCTTACCTAATACTTTAATATTACATAGATCAAACAATGTTATTGAGCTTTGTCAAATATGAAATTCACGAGATCAAATTAATATTCTTTTGTATTGTTCTAATTAGGGATGGAAACAGGTTGGGTCGGGCACGGATAGTGTCTACCCGCAACCTGACCCGCCGGATAAAACTGTACTCGCTACTCGATTCGTTACCCGCGCGACTACCCATTTAAAAAATACTCGCGAATATTTTAAAACCCGCTGGTACTCACGGATACCCGCGGATGTCCATAAAAAATAAAAATAAAATATTTTATACATTTTTAAAATAAAAATTAAATAAAATTACAAAATATATATATATATAGCGAATTTTAATTGCGAATATCTGTCAATTTTATTTTTTTTGTCATTGTTTGACCATTTTATCTTCATAATGATCCATTTATTTAATTCTTTTGCTAGTGTCTTTGCTGGTTCTCTCACATTACCACACTGTCTATGGAGTTGATATCTTCCCATCAGTAGGTTTTTGTTCAACACGAGCATTAAAGTTGTAGTCTTGACTTTGCCTCAAATTTTTACCCCTCTTTAAGCCACACGGTCCTACCGGTGACCCATAGTTTTCTGTGTTTTTTAGTGAGTTTTTGCAGAATCTCTTACTAATGCAACCTTAAATTTGTAGAATAATTCTTATGAACGAAGCCCATAGTCATTTTAATCTCTACCCTTATCCTAAGTAAAAGTATACAACTAGGTTTATTTAATTATTTTTTTTTAGCTTTTTCACTCCCAGAAAAAACACATATTTCTTGTTAATTTTTTCTTTAGGGAAAATACTTATAAATTTTACTATGAATAATAATTTACTAGAAATGGTTACCAATTTCTTTCAACAAAATTCTTACTAATTTTATTCACTTTTACTTTTTATTTATTTATTTTATTTGTTTTTGCATTAGAAAAGTTGAAAGTTTTTTCAAAGCGCATATTTTCTTATGAAAAGAAATTTTCAGAAAACTTTTATATTTATATGTCTTTTTGGTATATCTTTTGTAGAAATATAAAAATAATTCTAATCTTATGATTAAAAGTATTTTCTAATTATTGCATTTTGTTTTTCTTAGCTAGTTGTACCTATTTTGCATAATTGATAGTTGTTTTGTTTTGATTGGAATGAGTTTTAGAAGATTGATATGCATTAGTACGCTCAATTCAATTCAATTCAATTCAATTCGTATTCTCATTTTTAGAGTGCACTATAATCATGTCAAAAATTAATAAAATTTAAATCTAAATTTTGCACGGGTTTTCAGGATGTGATGTGATAAAATGTAATTGTTTCTTAAATAGATTTTTTTTGCAAGAAAATTATATAATGAATTATTTTGGCAAAAGAGTTTAGTGAAGAAAAATAAAAGTAATGAAGCCTCTAATTGTTCATTTCAACTTTTTAGAACAATTAATTTGCTGAACTATTCAATAGCGCACTCGGCTTTTGTTATTGTCATGGAATGAATTTATTACGTTACTAGTAAAAAAAAAGTTTTTAACTCGTAATTATGCTTCGGTTTCAGAAAAACCAAAACGTATTAAAATATGGTAACAATCTCAAATTTTCTCGAAATTATATGTCTCAATTCATATGAACTACTGCCTAAAAGGGATATTGTCTCGGTTGGTTAGAGAATCGAGACATAAAACCCTGTAAAAAAACATCTAAGTCAGACTTTGAAGAAGCCACTATAGTTCATGGTATGGAGCTAGGAGAAGATGAGGTGAATGTCACGGTCGATGAAGTTTTCGTACCAGATGCGTTTGTTCCTGTGCCAACAGAGGAGATTGTCATTGTTGCACAAACATTTCAGTCTTTCGTCGCCTGACCTAGATCTTTGGTTGGTTCTATTTCTGACTCCTCGGTATGGACTCCTACTATATACCTTCTCAATTTTAAACTTTACTTCTTATTGACGTCAAAACATAACTATTTTTTCATGTAACATTAGACGTGTCGAGAGAAAAGTCCTACACCAAAGAAGATTCATTTATCTGATGACGACTCTCTTGGTGCGTTACACAAGCTTTCTAATATCATTGCAGATGCGCCAATGATTGTTCCATGGGATCCTACTATATTTGGAAGATACTCAAAGATCTCATTATACTTGCATAAGCAAGATGTTCAGGAGCTTGCATCGAGAGAAAAAAGCTTAATATTACTCTCATTCAGTTGTGGATTATGTAAGTCTATAAGCACATTTTTATATAAAATTGATTTATCAAGTTACTTATATCAGATCATTTCTTGATTTCAAGAATATGTTTGGTGTAACTAACAAGATGGGATTCAATGATGTATATATGAGTTCATTGACCCCTAAATGACTCACGAAGGAAATAAATTTGATGACGTCCAAGCATACATCACCAATTGTTTTGCAATGTGGAAGGAGCTATATTTTATACCTTATAAAGTTGGGTAAGTGAAGTTTTTTAATTTTAAAGTTTCATTTATGATTTTAGTATATAACAATTAAGTTATTACCAATTTCAAGCATCATTGGCACTACTTGTGGTTTCCCTAACGGAGAACACTACTGTATGATTTTGTTCATTGCACAAGTCTCCTCCCAACCCTCTCAAACAAGTAGTAGATTGGCAAGAACCTCAATGTTTGGAATTTCTTCCTTATATAAATGTATTCTAATGCCATTTTTTAATAGTTCCCTTGCATCACATACGATGTTGTCTGGGAGATCAACTACTAAAGCTAAGCTTGTATTTTTGGCCCTTAAGGTTTAGTCTTTTAGTCCATATATTGTTGTGTAATAGACAAAGCGAGTTATATGAATGTGGTTATTACATCATGTATTGGATGACCACCACTATTCGTGCCTATGTTACAAGTGGATGGAAAATGGTAACATTTGGTTTTATTGAATTTTTTTTCTCTACAGTTTAGAATTCATATACACTAATTGAAATCATTGTGTCTTATGCAGAGATTCAATTCTACTACTTCAATTTCAGACAAGTCCCTTAAATCCATAAGGAAAACACTTGCAAAATATGTAAGTCAACTCTATAATAGTATGTAGATATTAGTATATAGTAAGTTCTATGCATATTTATGATTAGGTTAACTTTGTACATTGGTTTGATTTATGCTTCTAAGTTAATTTATGATTATAATTCTATGTACATTGAATTTATTTATGATTTATTATAATGTTCATTGAAAATATGCTTCTGGACTGTTCTGGACAATTTTAAATTAAATATGCAGGTCTATTTCTGTATTTGGGATTGTTGCAGAAACAAACTTATTTTAAAAAATAGTAGAATACGCCTTGGTTGTGACCATAACCGAAGCAAAAAGCCCTTTATGACATCGGTTCTGGTCATAATCGAGGTAGAAAGACTAACGAAAAAACAAAAAAATAATAGAAAAAGAAAAACACCTCTACTGTCTCGGTTCAACCACAACCGAAGTAGAAGACCCCCCTCTACTATCTCGATTCTTTAGCAACCGAGGCCAAAAATCTAGTGAAAATAAAAAAGGAACAACCTCTATTGTCTCAATTGCATTTGAACCGAGGCAAAAGCCTAAACCTTTTTGTCTCGATTCTCAACCAAGACAAAAAGCCTACCATTTTTTTGTCTTGCCTATATATACCTCGATTGCAAAACCGTAGGCAAAAGTAACCATTACTGTTTTTATTTACTACATTTTGGCTTTCTAAAGTTGGTATCACAAACCAATTGTTAAGTGTCAATAGTTATATATTTTTAAAATAAGATTAGATAATAACATCCATCATTATAAAATTTGACTAGTTGTTAAGGATATACACAAATATATGGTATGGTAAAGATTATATTGATACTTTCTCTTATGTTACAAAAAAAAAAAGACATCTATTTAACTTTTCTTTTCCAATGCAACCATTTACCATATAACTTTGTTTCACTTGTAAAAAATGAATTTCTACATGTAACAACTTCCTAAGTTTGTAATATGCTATACTGCCCACGTAAATCCTTTTGACCTCAATTAATTACCTCGTGCATATTTCAGGCATTTTTAGACATCCATTCAACAATTTGGAATGATATGAAGTAATGTTCATTATTCCTTTTTCTATCATCATTCTCTCCAAAGATCTATCTGTCTCGTTGTATGCCTGGGTGATATTGTGATATATCACATATGAATATTGTACAACTAAAATAATATCTTGCTAAAGCATTTTTTTTTCTCTCATATATATGTATCTTTTTTCATTTTTTTTTTCAGACTTTGTTGATGTCGAAGCGACATTGACTTACCTAAGGCAAAAATCATTCTAGCTTGATCAGATGTGATGTCATCAATTTAACGTCAATCAAAACGTTATAGGCTTAACCTTAATTAGTTAAAATTGAACTATTTTACAATCTACATTAATTAATTTTTTCTTAATCAATGTTAGTAACATTGTTTTCGATTAATATCAATTATGATATTTTCATGGGTGACACAGAAATTCTTTAACCATATTTTGTTGAAATCATTAAGATTATGCTTCACCTTGATGTATATCAAAAAGTGTTAATCAAAATTTTCTTAGCAAATAAAACATTTAAAAATAAAATAATGACTTTAAATTATTTTAATTCAAATAATAAAAATTTAGTAACCAAATAGCATATCGTCCAAGGAAAGACAGTTGTTGTAGTGACTTACTGAATAGGAGAACCCTCCGTTTTCAACCTACCCCTGAGAAAGCACTTTTGTTCTGTTCCTCATTTCAATGGCTTCTTCCCCAGTCATTATCTTCTTCACTGCATTATCCAGTGCATCATATGTAATACTATCCCCTCTAACAGATGGTTTTGCCCTTTCATTTAATAAAAAAAAGAAAACAGATTGGGAAAGGTAATGAATTGTAGCGAATCACATTTAATTCTTACCTAACTGAATTTAATGTATGACTATATTTAGCTGCACCCCTTCTTCATTTCTTCGTTCCTCTTCACTGCCTCTGTTGTATTGTGGTCCTGCACTGTGTCCTAGTCCTTGGTGTTCGTGCAGGTGGTGTGCCATTTCTTATCTTACTAGTTTTCCTACTCGAGTTCTGTTCGTCGTACGCGGTGAGGTGTCCTTTTCAGTTAAGTTTAACACAAATATCTGCACTTCATAAATAATCGGATGTTCAAATTGGTTGAATCTTTAATTGATTTTCAAAACCTAATTAAGAGTTTAACGCTTAACCGTTTTCAATTAATGGTTTAACAGATTTTTAAATTTGTCTAACACTTAACCGTTTTCGAAACAGGAACTCTTAATCAAATTTAAAATATGAATTAGGGGTTCCATGAATTTCAAAAGTAAGTGGTTATTAATCAAATTTTGAAAATGGGTTAAGAATTCAACTAATTTCAAAATCCTTCATACTATTAATTAACTTTCGAAATTCGATTAAGGATTCTCCGGATTTTGAAATTAGTTGAATCCGTAACCGATTTTTAAAATTTGGTTAAGAACTCTCTCTAGATTTTGAAAGTCGATTAAGTTTTAAATGAATTTTGAAATTCGATTCCTTTATATATATATATATATATATATTACTTATACTTTTTTTTAGATTTAATTTTAATATGTTAAAAAAATTTCATTAGTATTAATATTATTATTATTAGGTTTAATCTTACTAGAAGTCCTTAATTTTGTCCAAAATCTTAAATAAGTTTCTTTTCTTTTTGGCGTATCAATTGGGTTGCTATTAGTGTAAATTTGATTCAATTAAAGCGTCAAATTCACCTAACGGCAGTTAAATATTTTCTTTCGTGGCCTGCACAGTTGAATTACTAATGACATGTGACATTTTTATTGAGTTCTTTTTAAGGTCATAGCATATTGAGGGAAGGGAAAAATTGGAAGGATGAAAATTGTAAGGGTTGTCACCTTTAATTGGGGGAAAAATTGGGGGAAATCAAATTCATTGTTAGGGTTGTTGTTATTATTAGGATTTCTTTGAAGGTGAAATTACGTTGTTTGTTCGATTGCAAGAGAAAGGGTTCCTTGGTGAACAACATCGCCTTCGTAGCGTGAGGGTGCATGTGAGAGTTGGTTGAAGAAGTTGAAGTACGAGGTTAGGTGTGGGTCCTTCTGTTGTTGGAAGCACGAGGTTGAAGCACGTTGTGAGTGGAGGTTAATCTGAAGGAAGGTCAGTGTTTGTGTTTTATTGTCTTTTCTTTTATAGTTGGGGAACTACAATATTCGATGGTGACCACCATTGATGAATGGTGTAGTCTTCGTTGTTGATTTCATTTCGGTGGTCCCCCATATATATTTAGAGTTATTTCACTCTATCTCAGTGCATGCTGTTATTGTTTTAATATATATTTATTTCTTGTCGTCATATGTTTGCATAATAGGTGTGTAGATATAATTATATTGTGTTTGGCGTAATGGAGGACGATATTCAATGTGTTTTCCACCATGGAGGAAAGTTTATTAATGATGGTACCCTAAAGTATGAAGGGGAGACAACGACTTTGTCCTTTGACCCTGAAAGATGGAGTTTTTTTGTGGTTGTGAGTGTAGTGAAAAGTTTTGGATATGATAATTTTTAAGATTTATGGTACTGTGTAGGAGGGGGTTTAGTGTTGGAAAATAGGTTAGAACAATTGATTGATGACACTGGTGCCATGCATATGGCTAACTTAGCTAGGCTTAACGGTGAGGTTCATTTATACGTTGTGCATGTTGTTTCTGATCTGGAAGTTATACATATGCTTCAATATATTATTAATGATGAAGGAGAAGTTGAAAAAACGGGTGAAGAAGGTGGTGATGGTGTTGAAGGAGATGATGAAGTTGATGGTGACTTTGAACAGGTGCATGAGGGTCAAGAAGATAGTGATGCTGTTGAAGTAAATGGTGTAGTTGATGATGACTAAAAAGAGGTGCATGAGGGTTAAGAAGTTGGTGGTGGTGTTTAAGTAGAGGTTGAAGTTGATGGTCACGTAGAAGAGTTGCATGAAGTTGAAGAAGAGTAAGATTTGAATGTGTGTGAAGGATTTGTGGAGGATGAAGTTAGTCTTTCTAGTTGAAGTTAATCTACTAATGAAGGTGATGTACAGGGAAATAATGAGTGCTTAGAGCGACTAGTAGATGTGAGTGTTGAATGTGATATAGACAGTGATGTAGATGGTAATGCAGAGTAGAAGTACAAGTAGAAAGTATTGATGAAATTGATGAAAGTGATGATGTGAGTGTTGATACTAATGATCATGATGATAGAGGTTTGTCAGATGAGGAGTGGAAATCCGAGGAATTACTTAGTGGATGTGATAGTCATGAAGAGGATAATGACTTTGAAGGTTATGGGAGGTTTGGTACTTTTTATATGCCAAAAACTATGGTTGACTATACATGGGAAGTGGGAACGTTTTTTTTGCAGAAAAGCAAGATATTTTAGATGCTGTAAAAGGGTATGCATTAGAAAATGGGAGGAACACAAAGTTTGTAAAAAATGACAAAAGAAGATTGAGGCTGAAGTGCTTTGGTTCGAAAGGAGAATGCCCATGGAGCATATACTTTGGTTATATGGAGGCTGTAAAATCATGGCAGCTGAGAACTAAAAGAGACAATCATACATGCATTAGGGAGTTCAACCTAAAGTTACTTGATGCCATGTGGTTGAGCAAAAAGTTACTGAAAACAGTAAGGGAAAATCCTAAAATGAAGGGTGTAGAAATTCGTAAAAAAGTTCAAAGGAAGTGGAACATTGGTATATCTAAGTGTATGGCTTATAGAGCCAAAGCTATTGCTTGTGATGACATTGATGGGTCTTTTAATGATCAATATAAGACGATATACGATTATGTGCATGAGGTGTTAGGAAGAAATCCAGGATCTACAGTTAAGGCGGAAGTTGAGAATAATTAGCATAAGGTTATTTTTAAGAGATTTTACTATTGTCTTAAGGCATGCAAAGATAGCTTTGTGTGTTATAGGTCAATAATTAGATTAGATGGAGCCTTTTTTAAAGGGAAGTATGGTGGTGAGTTGTTAACAGTTGTTGGGCGAGATGGAAATGATCAAATGTTGCTCATTGCATATGCGGTGGTGGAAGGAGAAAACAAAGATTCATGGATGTGGTTTTTGAATCTTTTGTTTGATGATCTTGGTGGTGAAGAAGTATGTTGATCAATAACATTTGTTTCAGACCAACAAAAGGCAATATAAGTTGATGCTTTTTAGTTATCTACTTAATGAATATTTTTGGATGTTTGTACTTTTTAAAGTACATTGAAGTTAGACTATTGTCATTGAAAAGAGACTAATGTCAATGTTTCTTATCATATTCATATTAGTTTCATATTAGTAATCTGGCTTAGAACTCTGGCCTGTACTATTTCATCATTATCCTCTACTTATCAGATTCATATCAGTTTGTACTATTCTCATTGCAACAACTCCTTTTGTCTCCTTCTTACACTTATTGTCCACCCCTCTGGAATCAACTTATTCAGACAAATTGATTTATGTAATTGTATACTTGCGGATATACGATATATGAGAAAGTCACAAGGCCAACTGGGGAAGCCTAATTTAAAGAATTTAATCAAAATGAAAGGCATTTAATAGTTTGAATTGGTCCCTCATGACAGCTACCCTTTAACGACTCACTTTCACTATAAGTAGTTAGTATTTGATGCAGCTTTTTGTCAGTCATCACTAACATCAAAAAACACCTTTTATCCTTTCAACTTCCTCCACCAAATTCAGTGAGGATCTGAGAAGAAGCATTGGCCAGAGCAACTCAGCTTTTTCCTTCTATGCATGACTAATGAACTTATTTTTTGTTGTTAATGACCATTATTGTCATTTGGTTGGTTTTTTTAAGCATATTAACCACTTTTTGTAAGAATCTACGTATCAGTGAAGAATATAGAAAAATATAAGTCATTTCTATAATTCTTGAATCATTGTACTCAAATGAATATTAGAGTTACAATATCAGAGTTACAATTTCAGACAACATCCACCATGATGTTGACATAAGAACTCCTCTGTCATGCACCACCATAGGAACTTGTAAGTGCTATTTGAATACACAAATATGTTAATGTGTGACTTCAATAAAATTGTATTAGTCATGACAAGTACCTTGTAAAGTTACAAGACGTTAATTGAATATTACGTTCTCCAATTATCAACTCTGATCTTCTTTTCAGAATCCTTATTTGTTACAAAACATAGTTCTCTCTACTTTCTAATCCTTTAATTTTCCTTACGAGAATCTATGTGTAATGTTCTGTATAAAAATAACTACTTCAGATTCAGATCAACAGGGCAATACACAAAATTGTCGCTCAAACAATACACAACTTCATTCCTTCAAATAGTCAAACACATAGTCAAATACATAATTAGTACAATTTCAAACAAAACCACCAACACTACTACATTATGGATTTACCATCCATATTGAAATAACAATAACATTAAGTATACAAATCAAAAAAACCATCCCTATCAACACCTTCATCCATTTCTCCACAACCTTAACAGATTTATGAAAATCACTCATCATCTTCGTTCCACCTCCCATTTCTCCTGTCTTTGACACACACTGGTGTTTTTCTTCCCACTTCACATTCGTATAGCTTTTCTCACTACCATCATCACAACACCATTTGATGAAATTACAACCACCTTCATGTCCATTCAGCAAAAAAAAAAAACAATTTAAACGACTTTCTACTCAAACAAAACACTACTCATCAACTTTCTTTTACCTTGTACTTAGGACAGCCTCAAAATTGCTTCCCTCTATTCTTTGCAGTTCGAGTTGTTCTTACCACCGTTTTCTCTCCACACAAGCAAAGGGGTGATCCACTGTCAATCGTAGATACTCCACCACCACGAAAAATGACATTACAGTTTGCTCAATCTGCTATGACCTATGCTCTTTAAAAAAAAACTCAATAAAAATGCCACATGTCATTAGTAATTCAACTGTGCAGGCCAGGTAAGCAAATACCTATTTAAGATTTTGGACAAAAATAGGGACTTCTAGTGAGATTAAACCAACCTTATTATTATTATTATTAAGTAAGGTATTAAGTGGAAAACATGTTTGTTATAGGTGATTAATATTTGAAGATGGATAATTATCCTTTTGAGTTGATTGATTCATAAATAAATTCAAATTTCATGTCAAATTTTTCTTTTTTCATCAATGAATTGGTGGAGGAAGATTACACAAAAGATTTTACAACTGATAAAATATTTCCCTCACGTGATGAGTTAATTGAATGGGTTCGAGGGATTACATTTTATCTTGGCTTTGTTGTCATAACTTATAAGATCTGACACAGCTACTAGTGTGCAAAAAAGAAAGACATTTGTCTTTTAGGTTGTGAAATGTGTGGAAGTACAAGAAATACAAAATTGATGTTCAGCCGAGTGTATACAGGACAAGAAAATGTGAATATTCCTTTAAGTTGAGGAGCAAGCCTTATTCTAATGGAGAAGGGCGGGTTTTAAAGGTAATATGCAGATACCACAACCATGAATTGGTTGAGAGTTTAGCTTATCACCCTTTTCCTGACAGGTTAAATTCTGATGAACAATTATTCCTTGTTTATATGATTAAAAGTCAAGTAAAGCCTTCAAATATTTTACTAACTCTAAAAGAACATAATGTTTACAATGTGACAACAATAAAGCAAATCCATAACTCAAGGTATACATACAAACGATCTTTGAGAGGGTCAGTGATGGAAGCCTCCTTCATTGGAAACTTCAACTCCAGATGCTGGAAACTCAAAGTGGAGTGGATGAAGATTAATTGATGTGGTAGAAGTGCTATTTGGTGAAAGTTTGATATGTGTATGGTGCCTCAAGCTTAGAAGGTCTTCACACTAAGGAAGGAAGCTAGAGGAAAAGAAGAACTCATAATTGAGTGACTTTTGGACAAGCAAAGCTGGAAGAAATTGTTTAGCATTTCTTTACTTGAATTCAAAAGTGATTTTACAAAGGCTAGGTACTCCTATTTATAGGTTAAAGAGGCCTTTTACATTATTGCAATATCGTCCAATTTTTGAACTACAATTGGAAAAGTAGCTGGAATATCTCATTTTCCATGCTAATTCACACTTAAAACGTGGCAAGCCATGTGGTAGCTCTTGTTGGTGCTGGGCACCTTAGGGTTCACGTTGGGCGGCCTCAAATCTAGAAGTCCTTCAAGGAACCTCCAAAGCTTTCGGTTTCGGTTAGCTTATTTCTAGTCCCGAGAAAAAGACCTTGTTGTATGGTCCATAGGCCTAGGGTTGTGCCGTAGAGTTTAATGGATCCTACAAAACAAAAAAATACAAGGTTTAAGAGAAAATAAGGAAGATAATCAATCTTCCATTGAAGTAAGGTTCTTTGCAATCCTTCTTCCCTCTTGATTTCTTCTTGCCATGACTTTAGTTAGAGGTCCTATGTTTCTTCTAAATGGTCCTCCATCAGACTCTCCCTCTTGAAAAGGAATTTTCCTCAAATCTTCTCCATCATGTTGATCATCTCATGAAATAAATCATATACTTTAAAACTAGGACTAACACCATATTCAATAGGAAGGTCTAATCTATATGCATTATCATCAATTTTCTAGAATACCTTGAAAGAACCATCTCTTCTTAGACTGAATTTAGATTTTCTCTAAGAGGAAACCTTTCCTTTCTTAAGTGAAGCCAAACTAAGTCTACTTCAAAAACCATTTTTTCTCCTTTGTTGTGGTATTAAGAATATTTTTGTGTTTGCTTTTCAATTTGGCTTTTGACGTTTTCATACAACTTCTTGATAAACTCCGCTTTAGATACATCTTGCTTATGTATAAAAGATTATGTGTCTGGAAGAGGTAGTAAATCAAGAGGAGTAATAGGGTTAAAACCATAAACAACCTTAAAAGGACAAAGATTAGTAGTCTTGTTAAATACTCAGTTATAAGCAAATTTTATATGAGGAAGATGATCATCCCAATTTTTTTTATCTCCTCTAAGAGTTACCCTCGATAAAGTATATAGAGATTTGTTTACCACCTCAGTGTGTCCATCACATGTGGTAGAAAACAAGAGTTTAGTTCCTATCCTTTCCCATAAACTTTTCCAAAAGTGGCTAAGGAACTTAACATCTTTATTAGACACAATAGTTTTGGGTAAGCCATGCAATCTAACTACTTCTTTAAAGAAGAATCTTGAAAAGTAGCTAGGATCATTTATCTTGTGACAGGGTATAAAATAAGCCATTTTACTAAAATGATCTACCACCACAAAGGTATAATCATAACCCCTTTGTGTCCTTGGTAATCCTAAGAAAAAGTCCATGCTTATGTCTTCCCAAGGGATAATTGCTATAGGAAGATGAGTATAAAGTCCATGAGGCATTATCTTAGACTTAGCTTGTAAACAAGCTATGCATCTAGAACAATGTCTTTGGACATTTATTCGCATATGTGGCCAATAAAATTTTCTTTTCAAAATACTATCAGTTTTATCAACTCCATCATGGCCCATGAGTCCTCCTCCACGACTCTCTTTTATAAAAGGCTTCCTAATGGGTCCTTAAGGGATGCAAAGCTTTCCTTTATTAAAAGATATCCCTCAGAAAGATAAAATCCATCGAAAGACTTCTTAAGGAATAATGCATATGTAGATGCAAATGTTTCATCATTTTCATATAATTCCTTTATATCATCAAAACCTAATATCAATGAACCTAAAGTAACGAATAATGCCTGCCTCTTAGATAAAGCATCAACTACAACGTTAGTACTTCCCCTCTTGTGTTTGATGACATAAGAAAACTGCTCCAAGTGCTCCACCACTTATAAATAGAAACTCAGCTACCAACTCAGTCAAATGGAAAAATATTCATGAAGCTTATGAATAGAAGATCTTTGAAGAAGAAAATCAAGATGATAGCTTAGAAAATCTTAAGAAAGAATAGCTTACAATGACATATTCATCCTGAAGAGAAAAAGAGAAAGATCTCAATAAAAATAATACATATGTGCTGAAGAAAAGAGAAGAGAAAAAAAGAAATAGATACTCTCGAACTTCATTGTCAAATTGCTTACTACTGCAAGAGAGAAGAGAGAAATGCCTGCAAGTGTTTAGACTGCATTGTATTGTATTCAAATCCTCTTGTTGAGAGATATAGTCTGAACTACTTGTAAGAAATCGTTGATTACAATTCTGAAGAGAATTAAAACACTCACAACTAAACTCTGCTCGGTAGTCTAGTACTAGGAATGGTGTGACTCAAAGAAAATTTCAACAGGGTGATGAGTACTAGGAGTGGTGTGAATACTAAAAGGAAATTTCAATAGAGTATTGAGTACCAAGAGCAGTGCTAATACTCAGAGGAAAACTTGATGAGGGAGCTGAGTACCAAGAGTGGTGTTAATACTCATTTGTAATCGTGTAAGATTATATTGGAACCCTCTATGGAGGAGACTTAACGTAGCTCAGTTGGAGTAAACCAGTATAAAATCTTTTGTTTCATTTTCTCCTCTCCTAACTAAAAGATCATCTTAAAAAACCTGCAGATGAGCTTTATATTTTAAATACAGGAATTTCCAAGCTAAATGATTATTTTCTTTAAGGAAATTCTTACAAAATACTGCAGTAGATATATTCTGATTAGCATGCCAAACTTATCAATGCTTATACGTATTTCTCAAGCCGAACGTCTAAGCTTTCAAAAGAATATTTCAAGAGCTCGACAACGTGGTACATCAGAAGGGTTGTGAAAACGTTTTCCATTAACACTATTCAACCTCCACCCCCTTCTAGTGTTTTTCAGGTACTTCAACCCTCACTCTTCTCTTCTTTTCTTTTAAAACAACCACGAACCCATTCCCAATATCCCTTTTTCCCCTTCTAGTTCTCTCATCTCATTACTTACAAACCCTCATGTTCTCCCTCACCCCAACCTTTATTATTTTTCACTTTTCCATAACCACATTCCTCCCTCCTTTCACACCAAAGCCACAACACTCACCTTTTTTTTTTCACACTTATTTTTCCCATGTTCTATGATGAATCATTATTTTGTTCTATTCACTTAGCTTTCCGCACTGAATTTCATTAGTGAATTGTGTTTAATTGTCCAATATTTCCTCTCTTTTTTTTTCTATTTGGGCTTAATTTGACTAGTAATTCTTATTTTAATTAATTTGAATTATCTGAGCTTAATTATTTCAATTATTATTATCAGGGCAAATTTGGGATTATATTTTGTGACTTAAAGAGAGCTACCACATCATCTTCCATTTTCCACCTCGACATTTTATTTTAATTTTGTTTGTAATTTTATTTCATTTGTATTTTGGGTTAGACTTTTAATTTTAGATAGATTTGACTTTGGGCCCATTTTTAGGTCAGATTTAGAGAGGCCCAATTTCTGAATCATATTTGTTGGCCTAGGGTTAGGTGCCCATTTATATTCGATTCCATTTGGTGCTTGGAACGTGAACAAGGGTCTCTCCTTAGGTTTTGCTTTCATTTGTTCTTCTCTTTCTCTGTACTGAATTCGTTTTATATTTTCATTCCAAATTATTTTGTCTTTTGCTACATCCTTGTTTGATTCTATGTTCTAGTTTCGTTTCCATTTGCAATTTCGTTCCCAGTTTTGAATTCCATTTTGAATTTCGTCTTCGTTTCTACTATGTAATTCGTTTGTTACTGAATTTCGCTTACCATTTGCATTCCATCCAATTTTGTTTTTTTTTCTTAATCAATGAATCAATTTCAAATTATGTTATTCTCTGTTTGCATTTCTTATTTAGTGGAAGGTTGAAACTGTGTGGCTACGAGATTGCATTGTTTTCCTTGAGATTATTGAATTGTCATTATGATTTTGTGCTTTTGACCTTGCATGTATAATCTGTTTCTTTTGTTGCAAATTGGTCACGCTTAGTGGTTAAGTTTGTGTGCTTGAAGTTATAGTTGCTTAATCTATAGTGTAGAAGTATTGATTATGTGCAGTTGTGTTTGCTAAATTCGCATTTTATGAAAACCGGATTAACATTCGCTCAGTTGGTTAATTCGTGTTGTATTAGAGGTGAGATGAGTGTCTACTTTGTTGTTAATCAAGGATATGGAACATTGCAATTGAACTAGTGGGCAACCTGTCTTTAATTCGTGTTTTAATTTGTGTTTAATTTGTGTATTGAATTCGTAAATATGCTCACAACCTCCTACTATGTGTTTGATCTTTTGACTAAACCAAAATTGGTCCTTGAGAGGCAACCTAGGAGTCATTCCCTAATATACTCCATTTAATTTGCATAATTAATTTGAGTCGAGTGCGATATTGACGATTAGTGAGTTAAGTGTCTCACGGTTTTGGTGTTGTTATGGATGAGGGAGATTGGGTTTGTGATGCTCTAAGACAGGTTAGGTAAACTCTTGGACGAAGGTGGCTAAATGAGGCAACTTCAGTTGCTCTAGCCTAGAGTGACCTAATTAGAGTAGTATAGTTCAAAATTGGGAGCAAAATAATAGTCTAAATCAAAGGTGACTACAAAAGTGAGAGGCACTTTTATTTATAGGCTAATGGTGTCTCCTAATTTGTAGAAGCTAGACCTAAAAGACCCACCTTTGCTAGCTTTGAAAGCAAGGATAAATCATCACCAATGGGAGGGAGACAAGTGACGATTGGAGAGGGTGACATGTGACCACTACCTATGGAAAATCCTCTCCATTCCTAGAGTGACATGTGGCTACTAATTAGGAGGAAAAAATCTTCAAAGGGGGAAGGACACATGGCATGATCGTCCACCCCTCCTTGTCCACCAAGTTAGCTAAAAATGTTGACCACTTGGTCAATACATGGCTTTGGACGTCCCACCTTGGTCAACATTGGGTCTCGGCCTTTTATTGACTTGAGTGGTCAAACCCTATTCTTCTTGGCCCAAAATACAAAGCTCAAAATAAATCTTACATTACTAGACTCATAATTCAAAGTCCAAATAAATCATAGACTACTTAAGCTAGAATACAAGACGCAAAATTATTCTTACTTTACTCAAAGTTTCATAATGGTTCAAGATGGCAAAAGAGAGTCTATAAGTTCATCTTCCAAATATAATTTTAACTCTTCTTGAATGTGATTTGGTCATAGCTAGAAAATATGTCATCACATCTCGTAATAACATTTGTAGAACCAGTCATCATATAAGAATATCCCATTCCAGTTGGGGGAAGAACCTTCCTCACTTTTCTCAAATTATTCAAATTATAACGTATGAAAGTTTACATCCGCCCCAAACCAATGACTTGAAAAAAATAGAAAAAAGAACAAATCAAAGAGAAAATGAACAAGCTTAATTTTTTTTTAACTAAATAAAAAAAATCATATCAATATTTCTTTTATTTCTAGTTTGCCTTCTCAACTTAGATAAAAAACGAAAAAGAGAAATTTATCATTACTTGACAAGAAAAAAGATTACATAGAGTCATAATTGTCTGCATCCTTCGGTCAAATTCATCAGTACACACCAATTAATTATCATGCAAATATATTGAAATGGGTGTTGAGAAATAATTCTCACGTGCTTCCCATCAGTAACTATCATTCTACTATTTTCCCTCTCTAGCAACCTTCATTCTACAATTTTCCCACTAGCAACCATCGAGTAACAATTAACTGTTTTATTTTGTGACAAATTGATGTAACTAAATATTGCATAAAATATAGTTCAAATAAAATAGTAAACATTATTATTGAGGTTGTACTATGTGATGTTGTCCGGAAACCAAAGCACTACTTACACAACTCGACAACTAATCTAGCATGAATCTATAGTTTATATATTTTTTACTGATTCAGATCAATAGTTTTGCAGATGATTATCAAGTTACGAAGCTAATATAACACGTCAAAAATAGAAAAGAAAACGAAAGTTGATTTATCATATATCTAATTCTACAACCAATGAATTTCTCGCTAACCTAAGTGGTACATGATCATGTTATATGTTTTCTAATAATATGAGTTCTACTTATACTGTGTCAAACTTGGAGTTACTTTTCTTCTTATAGTCCCATCAATTTATTTATGAGAATTTGAAGTTATAAATGTTTATGATAAAAATTCGGGAAACGATTGCTGCATGCAACCCCCATTCTATTTCACGTGTCTAACCCCCGTTTCCGCGTATACTTTCCATAATCACACTCGGACTTACCGAGTTATTGTCCAAAGTGCTAAGTTATACCAACTTGCTTATACTAAAAAATATGAGCAATGAAGTTCATTCTTTACAGAAAACCCCCAAATTGAACCATCATGAAACCCTTGTCTTCTCCATTAGCACCACCTCGAGGCATATGAACCACTACCATGAATCTTAAAAGTGAAACCAAGAATCACAGAACCACAATCATCTTCCTCGCTAAACTCTCAATCGCTTTCATCAGGCCATGGAGAACAACCTGCAAAGCACACCAGAAACGAGCATCATAGCCCAAAGCAGAAACCACGAACCAACTTTGCTCCTTCTTCAACCAACAAAAAAGGAAAAGAACACTGAACTAAGACGTTCCAAACCCCCAACGCCACCATAATGAGACCAACGACTACCGTAGATGAAAGGGTCAAACCCTATTTCGAAATGTATTCCCCTTTGCATTAGAACCCTAATTTGGGTGGGAAAGGGGACAACCACGTAGCAGTCCCTCATTAGACAGTGAATTTGGTCAACTCTATTCAACTATGGTCAAATCTGATGAAAATGGAGGGGAGGGAGCCAAAGTGCAAATAATAAAACTTTCGGGGCTTTTGTGCAATTTTGAAAAAGTAAGTGTAACGTCTCAATTTTTAAGGTGTCACAGGTTATTCAAAAACCGTAAATTTCAAACCTTTATTGCAAGACCCAAGAAACATGTAGTAAATAGGAAATTAAGTGGTTGGAGTTTTGAATGTTATTGTTTGGTATTTGGTGTGAAGCTTAAGTGTGTCTTAGAATTTAAATTGTTGTGTAATTATTTCATGTTATTGTTAAAGGGCAACACATGATTGACATGTGATAACTGGGTGATCTATGTGTGTGTGTGATATTATCAATGTGGTGTGTTAACTTGTTAATGGAGTGGTGGTAGGTTCAATGCTAGGGAGTTAAGGGAAATCTTTGTTTTATTTGTATTTTTTAAGGGCAAAATAGTCTTTTACCTTTATTTAATTGGTGTAGAAAGTAAATAGGGGAGGTGTAGGAAGTAAAAGAGTTTGAATTAAATAAAATAAAATAAAAGGCTAGAAAACATGAGATAGAAGGGAATTAAAGATTTAGATAGATTTGGTTTTAAAAATATATTAAAATATTAAAGATAGAGTTGAGTTGATTTGTAAATATTACGATATAGAGAAATGGGAGGATTATGTTTAAAAATCCTAGAAACTCAAAATCAAAGAGAAGAGCATAGGAGATAGACATTTAGGAGAGAAGAGAAAGGGCAACAGAAACCCTCTGTGCAAAGGAAGATTTATGGTGGTTTGGAAGTGTAGATAAAGCCCTAGAATTGGCCAAGGTATGGGGAAATTTATCTTTGTTTGTTTGTTTTATTGTATGATGAATGTGGATATATGCTTGGTTTTCTTTAAGACTATAGAGAGCTAACTTTATGTGTAATCATATATGGAATTGTTAGTATAATTGGAATACTTTTAATAATGACTTTATGCTTGTTTTGTTTAGGTAATTTATTGAATTCATTTAGGCTTTATAATCAAGAGACCAATAATTAATGGTTTAGCATTCCTTGGGGTGTCATGGAATTCTTTTAAAAAGGATATAGCCATGAATAAGTGGTTTTAAAGAAAAATAAAATAAAATAAAAATTGGATTAATAAGTGATTTATTGTTTTGAATTTATATTGAATGATATATTCATTTATGATCTATTGTTTGCATGGGACTCACACGGGTTGATATTGTAATATGTGTGAAACTATATAGGTTGATGCGTGAATGATGTTAACCAGAAATTGTAATAGTTAGGGTCGGGATAGACATTTGATTAATGTTGGAGCATGAATGAGTGTTAGGGTGTACCTGAGTGTGTGATTGATGAGCATGAGAGTGAAGTATAGGTCTACTTGTTGTACCTAGAAAATCCTGTTTTTTTTTTATCTATGGATAGGATTTGGTTGTTCGGGTATTGAACATTCCTTGTGCAGGGGTGATGATGGCTTCCTTGTCCTTGTGTGGCAGGAAGGCATGTTTCTTAGTTGGATTGTGGGACTACTCAAAAATATTTGTATGGGAGACTACTGATTGGGTTGTAGAAGCGATTACGGTCGGTGAGGTAGGCTACAAGAGTGTGACTGATTCTTTCTACTACGACGTTATGGTAATTGAGGAGGCTCATGGTGGTAATCATAATGAGGTTAATTATGATGAAGGTAAACCTAGTGATGAGTATTTTGATGATGCAACATCAGGGGAATACTATAGTAATAGTATCAGGTGGAATAGTTGACATAGGTGCTACTGTGAGGATAGATTGTTAGTTTAGGTGTGTGATGTTAGTAATAATCGAGGATAAAGTATTAAGGTTCAGGAATTAAGTATTTAGATATGTTTGATTTATTGCATTTTTAGGACTAGAAATAATGTTGTAATTACTTATATGTATGGGGTGTTTGATTATTATTAGAGCGGTGCAGCGGAATGGTTAACGTGTTCAACAAACCAAGAACGGGACGAGTTGGTTTCTTATTGCAAATCGTTCTTTTCATAAATTTTCTAGTAAAATAAAATTCCTTCAAACAATTTAAAGAGTAAGGAAGAGAGAAAATTGCACAAGTAATTTTTATACTAGTTCGGATCACAGAGATCCTACGTCCAATTGTTAATTTCAACCGAGAATTAACATTCACTAGCACAAACCAACAAACTGTTACAATCACAAAGAAAATAAAACAGTTTAAGGTTAAAACACCTTTCTTGTTACCTCAAGAGATGAAAAACACTTCCATATAACCCACAAGGGATTAACACCTCCTCCAAATGCTTCATGAAAGATGACAAGCGTTCAACTCAGTGATAACGGTTGAAAACAGAGTTATCTGTGATGTAATTTTGATATTAAATCACCGTTTTTGACTTAGAAACTTGTTTTAACTCATGTTTTTGCTTTAGTTTTGTGAATAAGAGAGTTGAGGTTATACTTTATGATTTTATTACTAATTCCCTTGATTTTGTATTGGAATGAATAGAACGAAGAGTCAAAGCATCAAATGGTTGGAGTGCAGAAAAGTCAACCATAATGCAGAAAAGTCAACCAGAATGCAAAAATGTCAACAAGAGTGCAGAAAAAGTCAACCAGAATGCAGAAAAATTAATCAGAGTGTAGTTTAACATCGTAGATAGCGCTGAGCGCCACAGTTGAGCGCCAGAATCGTCTGTCTCAAGCTTGATCGCCACTATTGAGAGTAATTTAAGTGTCGCACCCATCGTTAGGCGTCATTTTGGGTGTTGAGTCCTGGGACGCGGGTTTTGACCTATTTTCTGTTATTTTTTATGATCTATTTTGGGCTTGGACCTGTTTTCTGTTATTTTTCTGCCCTATTTAAAGATCTGGATGTCTTAGGGTTTGTATCTTTTGACAGAAAGAGGCGCAAAAACACTCTTTTCACCCCTCAGAGGCGGTTTTTGGATGCGGAAGCTCCGATCTTCAACTTTTAGGGATATATCTTTCATTCTATTCATTATTTTCATCTATTTTCACCATATCTATGGTGAACTAAACCTTTATTGTTGTTGGGGAAATGATGTAATCATTTGAAACTCTCATGTATTGAATTGATTTTAATATGTATGCTTTACTTCATTAATTGTTAAGGTTTTTCCTCTACACTCTTTGCATTCTTTGTTTAACTCATTCAATTGCATGATCATTGATTTTGTCGATATGGGCACATACGGGGAAATCTAGAACTAGGGAAATTCTCCCAAAAGCAATATTACCTAGACATAGGAATAGGAACAGGAGGGTTAATTGCCTTTAAGCTTCTGTGCGAATGTAATGCATAATTAGTTGTTAGGGATACAAGACATTGTGAATTAGTAATTAAGAGTAGGCTTTCTTCACCGAGACATCTGGTTTTAAGTAAATTAGAAAGTGACATTAACATTAATGAAGGAGTCGAATTCGTAAATACATGAGAGTGGATAAGATAAGTCGGCAACCCCAACATATTTTATACACCAATTACCTGCATATTCTTTAAGTCAATTGATCAACACTTGCATTCGTGTTTATTTTCTGCA
This sequence comes from Vigna mungo, assembly GCA_036885675.1. Taxonomy (NCBI): domain Eukaryota; kingdom Viridiplantae; phylum Streptophyta; class Magnoliopsida; order Fabales; family Fabaceae; genus Vigna; species Vigna mungo. The sequence continues at coordinate 13,475,287 of CP144700.1, read as the reverse complement.
TTGCAAAACCTAAAATTTTCGTTCGCAAGTCTTAAATAATCAACAAATCACATGACTATTTAGGCTAGTAAGTCTCTAGGGAAAACGATACTTGATCTTACCATTTATATTACTTGATACGATTCGGTACACTTGTCGAAGTCTTAACACTCGGCAACAGCAACAACACTCAATCACACTCCCTGTGAAAGTTCTTGTTTTATGCCAACAACAACAACAATACTCAATCGCACTCCCTATGAAAGTTCTCGCTCTATACCAACAACAACAACACTCAATCACACTCCCTATGAAAGTTCTTGCTCTATGCCAGCACGCCAAGTTCTCAAAGCCACAACATAAGGGTTCAACAAACCCTAGAACACTTATCACCGCACTCTACAGATAAGAATTTAGAAAATACACTTCTTGTATTTTTCGTATTTTAGAATGAGAGTCCCAATTTAATTTATAAAGATCTCACTCACGGATACCTCCAAAAATTCGCTGTCAGCTAATTAATGTATGACAATCAATTATCCACTTATGGTAATTGATTATGCATTTAATGAATGCACAATGGTAAAAAACTTGCTTAAAAATTCTTATAATTGCTCATGATAATCAATTATGGCAAGTCATAATTGATTATTGATAATCGATTATTTATAAGTTAATAATCGATTATTTAGAAGTTAATAATCAATTATGTTGAGTATAAAATGAGGTTTTTTGATTCAAAACAAATTTTAGCACAACCTAAGGCAACCAATACATACAATCAAAGATAAACCACATCCTATATATACATAAATCTACTAAATTACAAAAACTTTAACATAAAAACAAGACTTCATGAAGATCTTCCTGTAATAAGAACACTTGAGACTTGACTTTGAGACATCATCAAAATTTTTGCTCTTCAGTTTTATGTTAACAATTATGGTTGATATAATCTGAAGGTCTATATCTTGTTGTGTGATTGATTGTGGTTGATATAATCAGTATATATGAATATTGTTGTTTTGATTGTTTTATCGGTAGCTTACTCAAAACGCGTTTGTGTTTATGTTTGTGAACGAAATTATCAGCGATGATCGTATAATGCGTTATACGTGAGCAGATGATGTTACAGATGTTTCAGAGGCGTGATAAACTCAAGAAAGGATGGGGAAAAATCTTAGGATTTCAATTAAAGTTATTTTGTTTACAAGTTGAGACAATTTAATTGGAATTATTTCCTTCGTTATTTTGTTATTCGAAATAATGTAATTGAATAAGGTTTTTGTATTATGTTTTGAATAAGTTATGAACGATTAAAAGTTAAGTTTTTGAAAAGTACGTTTCCATGCTATGAAAATTTTTGAATTTTACCAGTTTTGTAAAAACTCGTGACATCTCATAAATTGGGGTATTACATTTTGGTATCAGAGTTTGGTTTTCAAAAGGAGAAAATATCTTTTAGGGCTTTTGGGGAGTGAGTTCGCCTAACTTTTGTTGTGTCAATATTGCATGCGTATGAGTATAATTGTGTGAATTAGGTGTTCTTATGAATTAATGTGTGAAAAATTTACGTGTTTTATTTAGTGATATTGTTGTCTATACATAATTACTATGAATAATTGTTAATGTTATAAATAAATAAAGATGTCTCGTCAAGGAAGAACCCCTACTCCTATTGATGCTACTGTCAAACTGGCACTGGCTCTTCAACAGATAGCACAGGTTCTACAAGGACAACAGGCGCAACAGGCCCAGCAAGCTAAATAGGTAGACATCGGGTTGATATGAATGATTACTTGTGCCGCAATCCTACCAAGTTCACCAGAAAAGCTACTCCAAATGAAGCCGACGACTGGATTTGTAGAAATGAAAAGATTTTTAAGGTGATTGATAAAGGTGCGAAGAAACACTAGAATAAGGTGGAATAATGTTTCTTTAACTTTTCGAAACTTGCAATCTAACCATGATGTGCATAACACTTAGTAAGTTGGCAGAACGTATTTAGTAAACGCTATCCTGGAAAGATCGTTGGCATAGCCAACTCAACGTGTCCAATGTTTGTATATAAGTAGTGACCTTAAAATGGAGTGAAAAGTATTATTAGAGAGAGAGAGAGAGATAGAATGTGTGTGTGTGTGTGTGTGAAGGCGTTAACTAAGCTACATCGTTTATCAACATACTAAAACACACAATATGTTTTATATTGGTTCACTTGTTAAGGTTACATCCAGTTTTCCTCTAAGTTAACATAGAGGGTTCCATTAGATAATCAATGAATTAAAAATGAGTGTTTTAAACCACTCCTGGTGTTCCTAGTCCTATTAAGTAACCATTGTTACTTTTGATTAGTTGAGTTCAACTCACTCCTGATTGCATAATATTATTTACCACTCCTGGTACCCTTACACGCTTATAGTATCATTATGATACATCGTCTAGTTGAGTATCACCCACTCCTGGTTGTGAAGTATTTTTCAACGCTCCTGGTATCCTTGGTCAACGAATAACCTTCATTTACCCAGACCAGTTGAGTATTCGCACCACTCCTGGTTTCTCAGCCAACAAGTAGTTGTTAATTACCCTTGACTAAATGAGTATTCACACCACTCTTGGTACTAGACTACCACGCCTAGATTCCTTTGAACATTCACACCACTATTGGTATTAGACTACCGTGCCTAAATTTCCTTAAGTATTCTCATCACTTCTAGTATCCCTAGGCATCCTGGTATCCACGATACCACCTAGTTGAGTTTCACCAACTCCCTGTTGTGCAATATTCTTCACCACTCTTGGTATCCCTGATCAACGAATAACCTTCAGTTACCTTAAATCAGTTTAGTATTTGCACCACTACTAGTACTAGACGACCTGACCTAGATTTCCTCAACTCTCCTGAGTTAAATTGTAAGTGTTTTGATTCTCTCCAGAATTGCAATCAAAGAATGCTTACAAGTCGTTCATACTATTACTCTCCAGAATTGCAATCAAAGAATGCAAACTTTGGAATCATATTTTGGGACATAAAGAGATTTGCCACGTCATCCTCTACGCTCCACATAAGCATTTTAGTTTAAATTCAATTGTAATTTCGTTTTTATGACTTTTGGGTCATGCTTGGAAACATTGGGTCCAATTTTGGTCAATTTAGAAGAAGCCCAATTGTGGGGCTAACCTAGGTTTTGGTGCCCATGCAATAGCCACCTTAACACACTTAATTCATTTTCTATTTTTTGTTTTTGGAAGCTCTTGGACGTCAACATGTTCCCCTATGTTTTATCTTTCATTTTTGTTTCCCTCTTCTCTGTATTGAATTCAAATTATAATTTTCATTGCAATTCCATAGTTGATTTTGTTTTCTACACTTGGGTTTCTCTTCAAAGTTCGTTTTTCTCTTAAGATGCTGGAAATTCGTTTTTGCTTTGTGATAATGATTTAAAACACCGTTATTTGTGATGTGATTTTGATAATAAAAACACCATTTTTCACTTAGAAACTTGCTTGGACTCATACTTTTTCAATAAGTTGTGTGAATCAGAAAATTGAGGCTGATTTCAATTATTTTATGACTAATTCCTTTGTTTTGGCAGAGATTGAAGTAATACTAGAAGCAGAGATGAAGAGCTAAGAAGATGGAGCTCTAAAGGACCTAAAAAGGCACCGGAAGGAGGGACAAGATGAAGCCCGGACGCCCAGAACCGAAGCTTGGACGAAGGAAATTGACGTCCGCCGCCTAGGCGCCCTCCTTGGTCGCCTAGGCAGCGGGCCCTCAAAGCTTGGGTGGACAGATTTGCAGCTTGGGCCTTACATGAGGTGCTCTCACCGCCTAGGCGGTCTCCTTGGACGCCTGAGCGTCGACTTTCGTGGATCAGGCACTGTTTCTGCTCTATTTCGATTTTATTGGACCGACCCTGTTTTTGCACATTTCTGACCCTATTTAAAGGACCCTAGGCTCTAGGATTTCTATCTCTGGCAAAGAAGAGCATAACAATACACTCTTTTCCCAATTCTTAGGCTTTCATTCTCATTCTCTTCCATTGTTCATACAGTTCCCCCATGTCTATGGGGAACTAATTTCTATTTGTTGTTGGGGGATGATGTAATCTTGTAAACTCTCATGTATTTGAATTGATTTTTAATTCCATATGCTTTTTCATTAATTGTTAGAGTAATTCATCTGTTTCAATGCTTGTTGTGTTTAACTCATTCATTAGCATAATTTATGAATAGCATGAGTGCCGGAAGGTTCCTTACAATTCAGGTTCTTGTTGAATTACTCCTAAGGTTATATTGCTCAGGGATGAGGGTATAAGTCTTGGTCGTCTTAATCTCTTGATCTTCGCATCTTATTACCAATAATGCTAGGAATTGTATGAACTGGTAATTTGGGACATGCTTATTCGCCGAGGGATCGAGTTTAGGTAATTTAGTGAGTGACGTTGGCATTAATGTATAAAGAAGAATTCTTATATACATGATAGGGAACTTGGTGAAATCTAACCCCAACAACATACCCATATCATATTAATGAACATCCATTCATCTTTGTGCTCCTCTGCTATTGATCAATTGCATTCATATTTTATTTTATGTTTTTGCATCCAAACCCAATGATCTATTTTCATTTTATTTAAGTCATAATTAATCATGTTATCACACGACTGTTTAGCGCCAAGAGTCCTCTGGATATGATACTTGATCTTACCATTTTATATTACTTGTGCGACTTGGTACACTTGTCGTATTGCCCCAACACTTTGTTCTCCATTTCCATTCCAATTTGATGATTTCGTTTTACAATATGCTTTCCTAAATTCATTTTATTTCCAGATTCAAAATTGGTTTTCTAAGGAATTTTAGGGTTTTGTTTCGTTCTTGAATTGATTGTTGCAGTTTCGTTTCAATGTTTATGTTGCATTATTTTGTGTTTAATTGAGTTTTCATTGAAGGGTAATTTTGTTTGGGTTGGGCACTAGGAAGTTCGCATTGTTTGTATGAACATCAACTATGACAATACTCTTTCCTATTTAAATCGAGTCAATCTTTCTCCTCTTTAACACTTATACTCTTCTAAAAATCATTAACTTCTTTTTCTCTTGAATGCCCTCTCCAATACTCATTGACTCTTCAAGATCTCAACCATCCAAACAAATGAAACCACATCTTGAACCTCTAGATCAACATCATCATCTTATCCTTCCTCGAAATCAAGATGCATATGCCAATCAAACATTCCTTCTTATCTCCATACTCAGAACTTGCCTACCTTACAGGAGTAGTTGTCCCACCTAACCAACACCCTTCACAGCCGAACCTTTCCTTACCTTGCTCCCACCACTGCCATCTCAATTGCCATCTTCTTCTCTAAATCCTTTGTTCAATACTTCTTCTTCTCCAATATACTTCCTCAACCTCTTCCCTTTCTCCTCTTATCCACCTCTCTCAATTTCCTCTGTCTTAGAGAGTCTTCCTTCCATCGGCATCGGGCCGTGAAGCTCTCTTTCCGCTCTCACCTTTTTTATATTTATCAAATAAGGGGGAGAGAAGAGATAGAACACTTGCTTTGAATCTTCACAAAGGATGACAGGCTTCGCTTAGAAACACCAACAATACTCAATCACACTCCGAATGAAAGTTTTCGCTCTATGCCAACACCAAGTTCTCAAAGCCAGAGCACAAGAGTTACACAAATCCAAGAACACACTTATCACAAAACAAAATAATCAAATATGTTTTCATGTTTTAGAATGAGATTCTTAAACCAATATATAAAGATCTCACTCAAAGATACCTCCAAAAATCCATTGTCATCTTTTTAACGCGTGATAATCGATTATCCACTTATAGGAATTGATTATGCATTTAATGAATGCACAACGGCCAAAAACATGATTAAAAACTCCAACAACTAGTTGTGATAATCGATTATTGTAAGTCATAATCGTTTATGAATAATCGATTACCATAGACTGCTAATCAATTATTCTAGAGACCAAAATGAATTTTTAGCAAACTTAGAAACCTCTTTGTGATAATTAATTATCTTAAGTGTTAATATATTATAACAAAGTTTTTGTGACTTCAAAACGAATTTTAAAGCAAACAATATAAGGAATCAACCACAAATATAACCTTATACAAAAAACTACTTATTAGAAAAGCTTTAACATAAAACACAAGTGTTCAAGAAAATCTTCTTGCAACATGAGCACTTGAGACTTGATTTAGGCATCTTCAAAACTTCTATCTTCAAGATTTTGCTAACATATAGTTGTTCTGAGAACAACAAAAGTGATAAGAAAAAGGATATATCTGCTTGCATGCATATTTACTACACTCTTGTGCAGATTACCTATGTCAAGTATCCACCTACTCCATCATAAGCAAATCAGAAGTGGACGTTAGAGACAAAGAAGACATTCATGGAATGTTATCTTTGTCAAAAGTCATGCCAGAAAGTTCATACAACCTACTTATGATAAAGTACTAAAAAAGTAAGTTTTCTTTGACAAGTTGACTTTAACCAACGACTGCTACCTATGATAAGGCTAAGAAGATCTGATGATCAAAGCAAAGTACTATCTAATGGACATTTTCTTGAAGCCTATATATTAAAGAATGTAAAAGAAAGAGCAAGAGAATAAGCATATGAACACAAAAAAAATATCTGTGAAGAAAAGCAAAGCTCAAAAGAAAAACAAAATACTCTCAAGCTTCATAAAATCATAAGCATATTGTAGTAAGAAGAGAAAAAATTATAAGAGTATGTTAGATTTAATTGTATTGTATATATTGTTGAGATTGTTGACAACACAATATCTATATCACTCTGGTTTTTTATGATGACAACACATTTTTAATAACACATATGTTGATTAATGTGTTACATGTTCTATTGCTTATTGATTGATATATTGTTGAACATGTTTAAGTGATTGTATTGATATGTGAATGCACATTTACTGAGCTTATATATTTTACATCATATCTGGTTGCATTACACATGTCTTGAAAGAAGAAAACCACATGCACATTTATGAACTTACATTGTGTTGCATTACTGCAAGCTATAAGTCAACTTCATTATGGGGGAAGTCGATTTAAGCTCGTGACTATGCACAGGTTTTCAGAAACAATGTTATGTGATATTTTAAGAAGAAAAGAATTTCAAAATGTTCTGACATGTCGAAGTCGACTATGTACGCCATGCATTCGACTGCATTAGTTACTTTATTTGAAATTTTGTTATGCTCATGAATAGTAACAACTATATTTTTAAAAGTTAGTTGAGCATTGAATGTTGGTCAACTGCATTGACTGTGCAATTAATTGGTTTGACCGTATTACTGCTATTATGTCTTAACTGTTATAATACAGTCGACTAAATTAGTAGTATAATCGACTACAGGAGCATCTGATTTATAGAAATCTATAAATAGACGAGACCTTAATGTTATCAGGGACTTTTGATGATCTAACATTTTCATATTCAGTTTCATATTGTTTCTCTGAGATTCTAGAGTTCCAAGAACTCATCAAGAAGACGGTTGTGATCTTGCTTGGAAGAGTTTCTGAAGGAGAACTGTGTTGCGCATACTGCTTGATCAAAATCTGCATAATTGAGGTGCTTCTAAGTTGATCAACATTGTTGTTAGCATCCTTGGTGATTGTTGTTACCTGTGTTGACTACAGGGGTTGGACTCGTGGAGTCTGGTACACTTTGAGGATTGTTCAAAGTGGGTTGCAGATTGCAGGAGAGGGGATATCTTGCTGCAAGTCTTGCTATATTGTTTGCCTATATTTTGGTTAGAAGGTTATAGAGGTGTTTTATATTTTTGACATGCAAATCTTCTATAAAAGCCTTGTTGTAAAAACCTTGACCATTATAGTGCAATTGCTTTTGGTATTGGAAGGACACTGAATGTAGGCATTGAGGCCAAACCAGTATAAAAACCTGCATTTGAATTCTTTATCCCTATACTTTTACATTCAGTTGATTCTATTATTTGCGTAGTCTACTTTGAATTTTTGCTGCAAACGAATTTCTATAACTTGCGATTCAAGAAAGTTTGTAAAGTTTTTTACTTTGAATTAAGATTGCGAAAAGACTCTGATTTTGAAAACCCACCAATTCACCCCACCCTCTTGGTGTTAAAACGAAGCTTACATGTTTCCCAACATATATATCCTCTCTGCAAGAGTAATCGTCTAAGGACTTTTAAGCGACTTTTTTTATTGCAAATTCTGAAGATGATTCAAAGACTTAACGCTTAAGTCAATGGGTTTAAATGGTAGTTGGACGAGTTTGTCTAGTGAAAAGCAGAAGTGGGTGAAACTCAGCTAGAAAAGCAAAGCTCAAAAGAAAAAGAAAATACTCTCAAGCTTCATAAAATCATAAGCTTATTGTTGTAAGAAGAGAAAAAGTTGTAAGAGTATGTTAAATTTTTGTATTGTATATATATTCTCTCTGCAAGAGTAATCGTCTAAGGACTTGTAAGCGACTTGTTTGATTGCAAATGTTGAAGAGGATTGAAACACTTAACGCTTAACTCGGTGGGTTTAAATGGTAGTTGGACGAGTTTGTCTAGTGAAAACTAGGAGTGGGTGAATCTCAACTAGATAGCGTATCAAGAAGATACCGAGAGTGGTGAAACTCGTTTCTAGTAAGAGTAGTGGGGCTTACTTGGAGTGAATAGGTGATATAAGGAGTGGTGAAAATACTTAGTTGTAATCTTGTTGAAGATTATAGTGGAACTCTCTACAAGAGGTTTTATAGGAGAACTAGACGTAGCTCGGTAAAGAGAACCAATATAAAAATAATTGTGTGTATAATCTTGCTAAACGTTTTTCTTACAAAACCTGTAGTTGCATATTATCTTAACTGTTATAAAAGCTCTTGTCACCAAACATTATTTTTTATTGAGAGCTAGCTTTATCAAAACGTTGTAGCAAATTTGATTAAATGATTGAAAAATATTTGTTCAAGAAATCGTAGTTTAAATAGAACTTTCAAGACAAGCGTTTAACAACTTATGTAAATCTTTTAATCTTTGACAAGGATGATAAACTATCTCCTTTGTGAAAAGTTTTCTTATAACACTTTTAACTCTCCCTTCTAGTGTTTTCCAGGTACATCATGGAGAAGTTATGTATAGGGATAAAGGAAGCAAGAGCCAAAATAAGACAAAAGTTCTTTGCAAAAGAATAAGGTAAGGGAAGTTATCCTTATTGGTTGTCTCTGTATGATTATGAATACATTGGACAACTTTGTAGTGATAAGTCTTTTATGCTTTCTAATGTGATCATGTAATGATTGGGTAAGGTTAAATTTTTTTGGTTGGTAGTGTTAAGTTGTAAATACATGTCTGATGGATGTTGGAGGGTTCAATTATTTTACATTTATATAGTGGTAAGGAGACTATACATATATGGTTTATGTTTTGTCGACATTAGAAGAAATCTTCTGGAAGTCTATAAATTTCTAGTGGATTCCTTTCGATAATCAATTGTGGTTTTGAGTTTTTATTGGTAAATATTATGGTAATTTATGGTTTAGACTAATCTGTAGCATTCTTGAAGTATAAGATATACATATTGATTAATGTGTAAAATTTTCTTGGCAACAATCTTGGTTTTGTCATTCAATATTGGTTAATTATGGTTGTAGTGATATACATATTCAATTATTTAAATTGTGGACATGGTGAAGAGTACGGGAGAATGATGCATACTTGTTGGTTAAACAAAAGATAGAAGTGTGTCGAGCTATTTCCAGTTTGAATCGTGTTGTCTTTAATTTGATCTATGATGTTTAGGTTTTGAAACGAGCTATTTAGTTTGAAACCTGAGTTGTCTTTAATTAGAATCGTATTTTTAAGGTTTTGGATTGTGTTGTTTAGGGATTGTACCGTGTTGTTTGAAGTTTGAATCATGATGTTTGTAAATTGAATCTGAGATGTTTTAAGTGGAAATTGAGTTGTTTTATGTGGAAACTGGGTTGCTATAGGTGGAAACCAGGTTGTTCTAAGTGGAAACTGAGTTGTTTTAAGAGGAAGTCAAGTTGTTCTAATTGGAAACTAAGTGTTTTAAGTTGTGTCGTGTTGTATTATTTTCTGTCTGGATGGGTTGGTCTTTGCGATCTGAGTTAGTCTTTGGCGAGCTAAGTTGGCAGGGTGATAGTAAGTTACGTGGGAAAGACATGTTGTTTGAATATTACTTGGTGGTAATGTTCTTGAATGTAGTTGGTTTACGTGTTGGAATTGGTTGTGTTGAACGGTGTGGGTGAGTAATGTGATTAACGTATTATCCTGTTTATATTTTTGGTTATCTCACTCTTGCTTGTTTATGTTTGTTGCGATGATCATATAACTCGTGTTATTATACGGGAACAAATGTTGTTATCGATAATGCTATAGAGGAAAGGTGTTGGGGAAACATTTGGGAGTTCTGGAAGCAATTGGAAAGTTTGTTTAGAAGAATATTGTTTTCAAGTTGTAATATTTGAACATCTTTTTAAGTTTGAATGGGAATAAAGATGCTTTGTTTTAGTTTTAACATTGCTTATGTTGAATAAATAAAGGTTTTGTTAATTTTTCATTATTTAACATTGCTTATGCAAAATGAAAAATTGCACAACAGGGTAATCATTGCGACATTTTAGAAAACCCCTCATTAATGCTTCATTGTCACTAATAGAGTCATCATCAACTCGGTCAAACGAGCAATAAAGCTTGTCCAAGCTGGCAGCAACCAAGAAAGCACACCCAAGAAAGCACACCCAAGTCGGCAACACAACATAAAGCTTGCCCAACAACAACACTTGACAAAGCTTGTCCGAGCTGGCAACACTAAGCCTACCTAAGTCGACAACATATAGCAAAGACTACCCTAAGACAACAATGCTCATACAGCTTAATCAAACGACCAATCCACCTATAAACTCTACAAGTCAACCACAGCCCAACTAAGAGATCGGTAATAGCCACAAAGAGCACCCCTAATATGTTAATCAAATACTCGAGATTGGGAGTGCTTATGTACCTACCCAACCTAATAGATGTACTGAAGAATGCAGTCCAACAACGTCAAATGAGCCTCAACGTCTTAAGACAACTCAAACTATATCTATTGGGGACAATGTTGACATGTTAATGGTAATCATGACTGATCATGCCATTTTGATATTATTGTTATTATTTATGGTAAGGATCATGTTGTTGTTATTATTATTATTATTATTTATTTGAGGTAAGTGTTTATTGGATATTATTTGATAACACATTACTTATTTTGTATCATTGGTCTAAGAACAAAAAATTCTATAAATACATATGAAATTTTCTAGGAAATACAGACACTTACTCTTAATCATTCTTTCTTACTCATAAGATCACAACTTACTAACTTGAGCGTTATAAAATCTTTTGCAGATGAATTTTTTCAACCCTCAAAAATACACATCAAAACTTCAAAAGGATTCAAATCTCGTCACCTATACAAAAGTCTATGCTAAAAAACAATGTTAAAATTTAAAATAAAATAAAATTCTAATTTAGTATGTTAGTTAGTTTGGCTATCAAATACGTGATGATATTTCAAGATAGAAACTGTTGAATTCACCCCTTCAACAGAAAATTTCAATTATGAATAATTAAAGTAAGATCATTTGAAACAGAAAACAAAATAAAAGTAAGAAGAAAACAAAGGTGAAGCGGTGGAAAAAGGTAAAAGTATGTGACTTAGAAATAAAGACCACCCTTCCATTAAAGTTGAACTAAAACAAAGACAGTAGTAAAAGGACAGTGCTTGGAGAAAGGTTGCTAGGATAAACGTGAACAAAACAAACAAAAACTTATTATAAGATCTCGAATGAGAATATGCCAAAGCTCCCCTTGATTACCGCAATAACAATAACCAAATTCAAAATTCAAGTCGTAATCAGGGGATTTATACTTTATTAATGTGTGTGTTTCCTACTCAATAGATTACCCTAATTCTCTCAAACTATAGATAGCATGGCGAGATTTGGGATGTGAATGTGAAGTTCTTGGTCAATGCCATCAACGTCACTTTACTTGCAGCACTTCGTAGTTATCAAAGTCATAGCAGTCAGGTAGTGGATATGATTTTTAACACATACTGATTATGCCAAATGTTGCCAACATTAACGATAATTATTCCATTCTTTGCCGGCCATCGCGTTGATAATGCTCAATTTGGTCACATTGAAGCACGATATGCGTCTCAGTAACTCATTTTCAGATCACATTTCAAAGTTACCTTATCTTATTCCACATATTTTTTTTTTCAGGTCTTTAGTATTTTGAAAATATTGGTAATAGAGTTTACATTAAAGAGAGAGTGGACCAAGGCATTTACATTTCCCACAACCTATGGCAGGAGTCTGGGGATACGTGTGACCCTCATTATCCACTCCTCGATTCCTCTGTCCCTTCCCATCTTCAATGTACCTTCCTCAACTCATTTCTGTTTTCACTCCAACCACAACTGAAGAAACATAGACACATTCGCTTCTTCTTCTCTTTCAAAATGAAGACTAATTCCAACAACACCAAGCTCATACTCTTCCACCCTTCCCTTCACAAACAAAGTCCTCTACCAACCAACGCCACAACACTCTTCTCATCCTACCGCCTCTCTCTCTTCTTCTTCTTCCTCCTTTTATCCACAATTCTCTTCACCTGCACCCTCATCACCACAACCATCTCCTCCACCGCCGCCTCAACCTCTGCGGCCTCCCTCTCCACTCTCCCGCCCTCCGTCTCCAAAGCCCTCCTCCATTACGCTGCAGCCTCCAACGTTTCCTTCAAGCCCATGTCCTCCGCCGAGCTCGCCGCCCTCTCCAAAGCCCTCCTCCTCAAGCCGCGTCCCAACTTCCTCGTCTTCGGTCTCACCCACGAGTCTCTCCTCTGGGCCGCACTCAACCACCACGGACGCACCGTCTTCCTTGACGAGAACGAATACGCCATCTCTAAGTTCGAACAGTCCAATCCCGGCATCGAAGCTTACGACGTCCAGTTCACCACTAAAGTCTCCGACTTTCCCAAACTTCTCTCCCAGACCCGTGCCCAGGTCCATTCCGACTGCCGGCCCGTCCAAAACCTCTTATTCTCCGAATGCAAGCTCGCCATCAACGATCTACCCAACCACATTTATCAAGTTGCGTGGGACGTCATTCTCGTCGACGGGCCCAGGGGGTACTTTCCCGAGGCTCCCGGGCGGATGTCGGCCATCTTCACGGCGGCGGTTCTCGCCCGGAGCGCAAAGGCTGGCAACACCCACGTCTTCGTCCATGATTTTGGGAGAGAGGTGGAGAGGGTTTTCAGCGACGAATTTCTCTGCCAAGAGAATTTGGTTGAGTTGGTGGATTCGTTGGGTTACTTTCTTGTAGCTAGTGAAGTTCACGACGTGGAAGGCGCCGTATTTTGCAGAAACTCGAGTTCTTCATTGTCGTCATTGCCGTCGTCAATGGATGTCGAAGAAGAGGACTAGGTTTATCTTATGATATTAGAGAATTTGTAAAATGCTCTTTTTTTTTATTTTTCTTTTTCTGGTCTTTATATAAATATATATATTTTAAAAGAAAGTGTATTTTAAGTTGGTATTTATGTAGGGCATGCTTTTCTCCCCAAAAAAGGCGAGGAATATGAATGGAGTTTTTTGAATTTATTTTAAATTATACTACTGAATTAATATAATATAACTCTGTGGTCCATTAATAAGTTTAAATCTGAAGTTGCAGGCGATAGGAGGGAGAAAATTTAATAGGGCGGGCTCAGATAATGAAGTCCTTTATTTCTGGTCTTAATTTGAGTCTCGGGATTTCTTTTTCTTTTTTTATATAAAATTTGGGTTTGAATTAATTCCATTGATGTAGTTTTTGAAAGTTGGAATGAATTCTTATGTTACTTTGTACAAATGTAAATAATAATGGTTAAGATCTGGTATTCGCAGTTTGTTTAGAGTTGTCTTGTCACATGTGATACGAGTTCATTTATGACATTATGAGTATTTTAAAGATGTTTTTTCTTACCAGCTAGCCCAACAGCGGTCAGAATTTTTATGGCTGAGTGTCGGTGGTGGTACGGTCAGAATTTGCCAGCGATGATAACCTCTTTTACTTTTTTAGATGTTAATATTATATGTAATATTCAAAAATGCAAGGAAAACTAAAATTATTGTTATCGTGGAACATGCGTTTGGTACTGGTGAGTGCCGGTATCTATCTCACTGTGTCAGTATTGCTATGACCTATCATATTTTTGTATGCATTAATTTAATTTTAAAATAATTGCTTTTATTTTTACCAATTATTTCGAAGTCTAATTATTTTATATTTAAATATCTTCCAGAACGATTATTTTTAAATTTTTTTCTCAAAGCACAGGTTTTGTAACGGACCAAAATACCAACTTTGGAAGTGCATTATTTATTTAAAATGAGAAAACATTTAAGCAAAACGCACATACTAGATACTTTTTCACATTTATTTAAATATTGGAAATCTGAACAAACCAAACCTTCTTCTTAATAATAAAATTTAGATTTTGGGCTCAATGAACCGAGAAGAGGCCTCAACCATCAACCTCCACACAAAAATATCACACGAATTGTATACATATCATGCCGTAATGAAATAATGGGACAAAAAAATTATTTGATTGCAATATTTTTTTAATAGTTGTTTCATTTTCTCATATTTACATAAGTTTTTTTCTTTTATTAAATTAATTTGATGTATTCTTTTAATAAATTGTACTCCAATTCTGTAATGTATATTTAACACAAATCTAGATCTAAAAAAAAGTTCGTATAAGACGTGGTACGCTTAGACAACGTACATCTAACCTTTAAATAAGTAGCGTCTATCATCAAATGTATTTTGTACGGCTGTTTCTTGTAGTGGAATGGATTACTACTAACAAAATAAAACATTTACGAATTAAAAAAGTATCTAACATTTTAAAATGGTATCTCAAAAAGTAAAGAATGAGCATGTTTTTAAGGATTTGTCCCGTTAGGGAAAATAAAGAAAATTTGATATTATTAGTTTTATATTTAAAATAAAAATAAATTTGAAAATTGTATAAACGGGACGTAAGATGTGTAGAAGAGGAGTGTCCCGTGGCCCCGTAATACATATTTAGGTCTTTTAAGTTATTTTAAAAAAAGTATATTTGTGTTATAAATTAAAAGATTTATCTTATAAAATATTATCGGTTTGATTTTTTTTTCCTGTTAAGTATTGGGTAGGACTAAGGATCCTTTGACCATATTAGATAATAGATATAGTCTTAAAACATGTTGGTATATCAAGTATCAAAGACGGGATATTCTAGTCTGGATATCTAGTACCAATGCTCTCTAACTAAGAGAATGCATAGACTATTTAAACGGTTAAACCTCATTGTTGGGCCTAAAACAAGTAATTGGGTTCGAAACAAATAATTAGGCTAGTGATTTTCAGAGTGATAAGCTCACAAAAGTGTGATTCATCTTATTGAATCATTGGTCAATAAGGTAAAAACATTATAAATACAACATTTTGCATTAATTGATATTTGACTTCAGAGCTTTGACTAAATTATTTGACTTCCTCCCTCGTGGTAGTGTTTGGAGTATTGGAGGATGAGAACTGGGTGCTAGAATATAATTCCCTGAAGGTGTAGAGGACGATCTATGGAAGAGAGGTCTTTGAAAGATATAATTGGTCCAAAAAGAACAATTGATGCCCTCCGAGGGACTGAGTAATATTTTGCAAATAATTGTGTGTAGAAGCGTATTGTGAAGACAATTGGAGTTGAGAAAATGGTGTCCACAAAAATAAAGACTATTGCTGAAATTGGTACCTCTACGGCTAACATTGCTGGCATCTTGGAAACTAAAGCCAAAATACAGTAGAAATTCGCTGAAACTATCAAATTAGTACTTTTACAAGGAAACTTCCACTTCAAAAATATATGAAATTACAATCGAAATTTTACCAACGAAAATAAATTCATCGGTAAATTTGAGTTACCAACAAATTTTACCGACGAATTTTACCGAAAGATTTTTCCATCAATAATTCATGTTTCATTTATTGATGAAAACAATTCATCGTTATATATGTCGGTAAAAAAACGGCAAATTTCCCGCCGAGATCGTCCAACTTTATCTCTTCATCTCCTTTTTCTTCAAAAAACCACAAATGTCCCTCTCTTTATCTCCATTTCTCACAGTCACAACACCACATTAGCACAACTGCAACACCTTCATCCATAACAACACCTCTAACCATGACAACACCTTCAACCATGGCACAACTCACAACACCTTGTTGGATCTCCTCTCAAGACCACAACCTCAAGCTTCCATGGCTTCTTAGTTTCGCCCAAATGCATCGCCTCTGTGACTAAAAGCTATGTCACCACCGCTAAGCACCATGGCATCTCCGCTGTAGTCACGAACACGAAAATCAGTTTGGGTAGATCAAGGAATCCTAATATGTTCCACCCATAATAGCCGTAGAATCGTTAGTGTGACTAGTCATGTGTTGGTGAGTTTTGTGTGTGGTTATGTGTTAGTGGATTCTCAACTAACAGTTGATTGGGGAGAAGATGGTGTGTTGGATATAAAGATGAAATGTTGGGTTGAGAAAAAGTTGCAAGTGTTTGGCTGTGAGGGAGAAATAGGAAGCCGACAAGTGTAGGCAGATTTGATTTTGTTGGCCAGGAAAAACACAAATAAAAAAACTGAAACCCTAAAACAAAGAAGAAGAAAAAGAGATGAGGAAGAAGAAAAACCAGATCGCGGTATTTACCGAAAGATTTTTTGCCGGTATTTATCGACGAAATTTATTGACGAATTTTCCATCAATAATTATCGACGAATATAAGATTTCGTTGGTAAATATTACTTATTGCGTTATTACTGACGGATTTTGGTCTATCGGTAATTCGTCAGGAAAAAGTCATTACCGATGAATATTTTACGTTTTCGATAGATTTTGATCGTCAGTAATACGTATTTTTCTTATAGTGTTCAGTATTGCCAAGTTAGTAGTTAACAAACTAGATATGGTTAAAGTAACCTTGAGTCGTTTCGCAATGAATACAAAATTAATTTTCAAATACTTGACTCTTATGTAGACTCTTAAATGTTAGTAAATGCAATGCAATGCTGAAAAATAAAAATGAAAAGATATGCTAATAAAATTAATATTCGAAAAATGTTTGATTTTAATTGAAGAACAAATAGGAAACTTAGAGACAACAATAATAAAATAGGCTAATTCCACTCCTTTTCTAAGATAGATTCATTAACGGGTATCCATAGATTATTGTTCAATTCATTATTGCTTGGGTTTCTTCTGAGATTGTTGACAACACAAAACTCTATATCAAACTTGTTTTTGATGATAACACATTGCTTAATAACAATACATATGTTCCAAGTATTACATGTTCACGTGCTTTATTGTGTGACTTATTTGCTGAACATGTTTTGTTGAATTGCAATGTATGTTCCTATGCTTGATTATGTGATATTATTGTGGAACATGCTTGTTTTAAAATGTGAAATAAAATGTTTTTGATTACTGCACATTTCAGAAAAGAAAAAGATCACAAACACCTTTATAAACTTATATTTGTTGTGACAAAGTTCTAGTTCAATCGAATACACTCATAATGGATTCGACTATGTTAAAACCTTTGCACAGACTTTGTGAAACTGTGTTGTGTGAGATTTTGAGTTGAAAAGAATTTCAAAGTGTTTTCACATGAGTTAGTCGACAGTGTGCATCACACATTCGACTATATTACTGTTGTATTTGGAATTCTGTTAAGTCTACACGCTCCAACAGCTATATTTTTCAAAAGTTAGTTAAAACAGACTGACTTGGTCAACTGTCTTAAATAGGTATTAATTTGGTTGACTGAGGAGCCTTATGTTGACTTTCTGTTATAACTGTCTTGATACAGTCGACTGTATTAGTAGGCTATTCGACTGAGATGAAATCTGAAACAACAGAAAACTATAAATAGTCAGAACACGAATTGTTCTGAGAGACTTTTGCAATCTAACATTTTCATTGTCCTGTTTCAGATTGAATTCTTTGTCTTAGAAGCTCCAAGAATTCTCCAAGAAGACGGTGGTGATCTTTCTTGAGAGAGATTTTAAAGGAAGGAGTCTTTCGCACATATTGTTTGATCAACATCTGCACAGAGAAGGTGTTTCTGGTTTGATCTTGATAGGCTTAACATCCTGTGAAGACTGCTGTATTTGACTGAAGGCTTGGCAACCTGTGAAGTCTGCTGTGATAGGCTTGGCAACCTGTGAAGCGTGATGTGATAGGCTTGGCAACCTGTGAAGCTTGCTGTGATAGGCTTGGCATCCTGTGAAGAGTGCTGGTTACACGTTGTGGATTGTTCAACGTGGGTGCAGATTGCAGTAGAGGGGATTCTTACTGCAATTCTGGTTTTGTGTGTGCAGCTATATTTGGTTTTGGGTTAGAGAGGAGATTTATATTTTTGCGTGGTGCTTCTATAAATTCTTGTTGTAAAAACCGCAACCATTATAGTGCATTTGCTTCCAAGATTGGAAGGACACTGGATGTAGGCATTGTTGGCCGAACCAGTATAAAAACCAGTGTTTGATTTTCTTTATCCCTGCACTCTTTATGTTCAGTCGACTTTAATTGTTTAGTAGTCAACTATGTTTTTTCGTTGCATTAAATTTTCATTACTTGCATTTCAAGAAAAGATCAAAAGCTTTGAATTTTTCATACCAAGATTGCGAAAAGATTTTGTTTTTGAACTAACACCAATTCACCCCCCCCCCCCTCTTGGTGTAAAACGAAGCCAACTTGTTTCCTAACAATTGGCACCAGAGCTGGTTTTCATAAGATATTTGAAAATTCAGTCGACTGTGTTTTTATTCTATTCGACTGTGAAACCTGAGGATGGCTTCAAATTTTCAAACCTTTGGTGAAGGTGCTTCAACAAACAGACCACCTCTGTTTGCTGGTGAAAATTATCCTTTTTGGAAAATTCGCATTCAGAACTTTCTTGAATCGCAAGATAAAGGAACTTTGGATGCCACTTTAAATGGTCCTTTTGTGCCTACAAAAACTGTTGATAGTAAAACTGTTTTGAAACCTTTTACTGAGTGGACTGCTGATGAAAATAGAAAAGCTCAGTATGATGTTAAAGCTAGAAATATTGTTGCCTCTGCACTAACAATTGATGAATTTTTCAAGATATCTCAATGCAAGTTTCCAAAGGAAATGTGGGATGTTCTAGAGGTAACACGTGAAAGCACGGATGAAGTCAAGAGAGCTAGGAAGAATTCTTTGATATAAGAGTATGAATTGTTCATAATGAAAGCTGCTGAAAGCATCTATGATGTCTAGAAACGATTCACTCACATTGTAAATCACCTGATGGCTCTTGGCAAAATCTTTGACAAAGAAGAGATCAATATCAAGATTCTGAAAAGACTGAACAGGAATTGGCAACCAAAAGTCACTGCAACTCTGAATCCAAAGATCATACAACTATGAATATGGCTACCTTGTTTGGTAAGCTACGGGATGCTACTAAAGCTTTAGATGCGAGCAACCTGAGGTTTGTAACATGTTTGAATTCACTAATATGTTTCTTTTTTTGTGTAGGAAAGAGGCTTCTATATTGGAATGGAACAGAACCGAGGTTGTGTCTCACTGAGACCAAATTGATCAAAGAGTTCCTTTCAAAATACAGTACGATATCAGGGAAATTCTGACACCAAAGGCAAGGTTCAAAGAATTTCATTGGGCAAAGACTGTTGATGGCAAATGGTGAATCCTGTATTGACTTAGATTTCCTTCTCTCTGTCTTGCTTTGTTGAAGACTGTTGAAGCAGAACGCATATTAGTTGATCATGTTGCTCATCTTAAGCCATCTGAAGGTGGTTCAGCGGCTACACATCGTGAGTGTTTTTCTAGACTATTATTTGCATCATGGTCTTATCTTTAATTATTAAGCCATTGGGTTAGGGAATAACTTTCATTTATTGTTATTGTTAGGTAAGTATACTTATGTTATTATATTCTTCTATAGAAGTTTGCATTGCTCATCACAAGTCTAGATGAAGTTAATAGTCAACATGATATATGTTGAATATATTACAACCTTGTTCAACTAAGATCAAGAAGGGTCTAAGTAAGTAAATGATAAGTGCCCAAGCACTTGGGGAACCCACCCTCAAAAGCTAACTTGAGGGGGCAAACTTCTCTGACAGTATTTTTGGATGGAGAACAAAAGTATTTGGACAAACTTCTCCGACAATATTTTTGGATGGAAAAGTAAGAAGAAAAGGAAATGAACTTATCAATAAGCTGAAATTAGTTTATATATAAATTCAAACTGAGAATCTTGAGAAGTTATACATGAGAACTTCCACAAATTAGCTTATGCATTTTTGTTATGGACAAGTTTATTTCATTTTTTCTTTTCATTTTTCTCACCTAGAAGTGCTTATGGAGAAGGTTGGCACTCTCTGGTTTCAGTTCTTTTCTCTATTAGTGTCATATGAATGTTTTATTCTATGTAGCATTACATAAATGATAACCAGCCATGTTTGAATGAATTCTTTTTCATAGTTAATTTGAAATTTTCCTATTGGATTTTTTTGTCTACTGTAGCTTGCAAATTGGTTGAATGCTTCTTATGATCTGTTTGGATGAGCTTGTAAAAAAAAAATAAGTAAAGAATGAAATTGACTTCTCTTTATGTTAAAATTATATCAAGAATAAACTAATTTGTAGAAATTCTCTTATAGTTTATAAAAACTTTTATTTAACTTGTGCATAACTGTTATAGGATGGTTATGACACAACTGGGCGACAGCTTGAAGACATTTGTGGACATATAGAACTAAGGAAGGTTTGTTTTAGTTATCCTACAAGACTAGACGAACTTATATTCAATGAATTTTCTCTTTCTATGAACTTTAGTTCTATCATGATATTAAATGCTACTTTTACTATGTAATTTGGTATAATTATGAATGATGAACCTAGGGGCTGGAAACCTCTTCTCTCAATTTCTACATCCATGTAGGTACAATGATTATAATTTAAATTTTGTATCAATTAACAGATTTGTGAGACCCATATACTTTTTTATATAGATAATTTCTTGAGCTTTTTGTCAATTGCTAGTTGTAGGCGGCTCGTAGCAATGCCCTTCTGTCAGTTCCTGCACTTGCTATAAACAACTATCTAAAGTTTATCATGCAAGTATGTAGAATTAGTCCATAAACTATGCATATGCAAGGATTGAAGCTAAATTGTTTGTCACTAGAAATCTTTCTTTTGCTGCTGAAATGTTTAAGTTCAAGAATCATTAACTTTATCATGTCAAGAATCTTTCTTTAGTACATATTTGTTAATTTGCATCTCCAAATGAGAAACATAGATATTGCAAGTTGTTATAAAAGCATGATGTATTGCTCATTGCTTGTTTTCATACTGGGATTACTGATTTTTCAGGAATATTGGTTTGTTAGTTATCACTTATATATGTTTGATATTTAGTGAGATTAGAATCATATTCGTTATTTTAAAAGTATTCCATTAATTTAAACTAAGGCATGTAATGAAAATTCATGACTTACTTGATATTGTTCAGTCACATATTAAGGAATCATCCGACCCAAGATAACTTACAAGTTGATTTCACATTTCATGCAGCTTTATTTTAACCCTGCTACTTTGAAGATGTTAAGTCATTTGAAGGTAATTTCTATTTCACTATTATGAATGATTGAATTTAAGTATTATTTACAACTAAGTAAGTTGCCTATGCATCGCATGTGGTATAGCCCTTGTGATGGTTGCTTGAAACCTCTTAAGTAAATGATTACTTATACTCAGTTTTTGGAGCCTTGACTGATTTCTTTTTTCTTTGGTTATTTTTCTGACAGTTATTCCTTGAAACAATTGGACATATTCTTCTCTTAATACTTTGGTTAACTTGAATTAGTTTGTAAAGTAGTCTCTTGACTTTACATGTTTCACGTTTCAGGTTTCACTAGTAGCACTTTTGCTAAAGGTGATTATGAAGCACCATTTTTCCATCATTCAGGTTAGTGTGTTAGACTCTCTTGTCATTATTTGGTCTTTATTGTTGAACCTTGGCAAGTTGTAATCCTTATATAAGTCCCAATTTCTTATTCTCCTTACATTTTTGTTTAAAGATAGATTTATTGGTTTTACTACAGTGGGAAGCTCTTGCTCTCTTGCTCGTTGGTATAAGCATTAATCAGCTCTCTTGCTCATTGGTATAAGCGTTAATCAGTTAAGATCTTTTCCTGAAGGAACTACAGCTCTGGGTCTTCCTGTCACAATGGGTGCATATCTCTATATACATTGATCTTTGTAAGTGATTTTTTATTTATTTGTTTGATATGTTGTTGGTATCATTTGACTGCTTCCCATATTTTAAAGTTAAAATAAAGTTAATAGAAAATTATTTCTGTCTTTCTGGGATAGCTTTCCACAGATGGGATTTTCTCTACTTGGTTCATGAAGAAAGGCATGAAATCTTGACTTCAGTAACTGGTCAACAAGCCATGACTTTCAACTGCTAAATATTTTGATACAACATAGTGAATGGCTACCCAAGAGCTTTAGGCTTATCAATGTAGATTCAGTGTACTACATTTTTTTTTCTTGGACATTAATTTATAATTGTATATATTGTCTTATCAAATAATGCAATGTATTGGATGATTCGATTCAATGGTTTTTATTCGTATACTAAAGTAATGGACTTTTTTACCTTTATCGTTGTCATTTTTTTTAATATTTTATATTTTTATTTTGAAAAAATAATTTATATTTTTGAAATATTTTATTGAAAAATTAATTTTTTTAAAAAAATTTAAGTCAATAGATAGTGCTTATTTAAAAAAGTGCTATCTATTTGTGTTTGGTAATAGATAGGGCTTATTTAAAGAAGTGTTATCTATTGTCAGATACTAATAGATAACGTTTTTTTTAGAAGCGCTATCTATTGTCAAACACCAATAGATAGCGCTCAAATAAATAGCGCTTAAAAAGCGCTATCTATGATAAAAAAAAAGCGTTATCTATGTATTTTTTTGTAGTAGTGTTGGAAAAATCTTTAGAATTAGGATTGTCACATAGCATGATCTAGTTGAGTCTGATTTGTTAGTGGTTGGAGATGTGTATAGTGAAATTAGCGGTGGAGAAGAAAAAATGGCTTGTGTTGCCCATTTCTGAAAAAAAGGTTGTATTTGTATAATAATGACCGGAGGAAGGATCGTAGGGAAGAGGGAAGAAGCGTAAAAAATGAAAGAAGGAGAGAAGAACCGACAAGAGGGGATGAAAAAAGGGGAGAAGGTAATGACAAGGCCCCTTTGAGGGCCACATCAACACGATCTCGAGAGGTTTCACAAGGGGTAAGGCAACATCCTCTGCTAGGAAGAGTCATTTAAGAGTAGTCCAAACTTTAAATGTTGTAACTGGAACCCACAGAAGGAAGAGGGTGCAGCTAATTACATTTACAAATGTTGATTTCCAAGGGGTTGATTTGAACCAACACAACCCAATGGTCATAACAGTGAAAGCTGAGAACTTTGTTATCTGCAACGTGCTAGTGGATCAGGGGAGTTTAGTAAATATCCTTTACTGGAAGACCTTTAAGTAGTTGGAGATATACTCAGGCCTTATGATAAGCCAGTGTAATACTTTTCTAGGTAGAAGTACTCTGCCAGGGGGTACATTGACCTTTATACATTGACCTTCATATAACATCTTTTTAGGGGGACCATCCTTGAATATGCTAATAGCTATAGTATCCATGTTGCATCTAGCGATGAAGCTCCCCTTGGCCTCTATGGACATTAAAATAATGCATAGGGATCAGAAGACGACAATGAAGTGTTATATTACAAGCCTACGCCTCTTAGATCCTCCGTTTAATGCTAATATTGTTGAACGAGCGGAGTCGGCACCTTGACCCCAAGGTAGGGAGCGATGCCAGGATAGAACCAGTAGGAGAAACCAAGCGTTTTCCCCTAACAAAGGACCAAGAACTAAAGGTGGGGGTAGCCATAGTTGGAGAGGATGAAACAATGATAGGCCTTAAGAGATCATGCAAATTTGTTTGCTTGGACAACAATGGACATTCCTAGGGTAGACTTGAGGGTGGCCTCTCATTGGCTATCTACGTTCATTGAAGGTATCCTAGAAGAAGAGGAAGCTAAATGAAGAAAGTTGGCAAGTCGCAAGGATGGAGGCTAGGAAGCTCCTCAAACCAAGGTTCATCAAGGAGGCAAGGTACAACACCTGGTTGGCAAACATTGTGTTGGTAAAAAAGTCTAACCACAAGTTAAGAATATGAGTTGACTACAGAGATCTCAATAAGGCATGTGTTAAAGATGCCTACCATTTCCCAAGCATAGACTATTTATGGATGGAGTCGCTAGTCACAACATTGTGAGCTTCCTGGATACTTATTTTTGGTATAACCAAATACCCATGGCTAAGAATGACAAGCAGAAGATAATCATCCTAACGGAAGAAGCCAACTACCTCTATGAAGTAATTCCCTTTGACCTCAAGAATGTCGGGGCCACTTATCAAAAGATGATGGATAAAGTGTTTAAGAACATGTTTGGCAAGAGCATAGAGGTGTATGTTGATGATATATTGGTTCCTACCACTAGGAAACACTCGTAGGACTTGAAAGAGGTTTTCTCGACCTTGAGATCCTACAGCCTGAGGTTGAACCTGGAGAAGTGTGTTTTTGGGGTGGACAAAGGGAAGTTCCTGGTAGAGCCGTCAAAATGGGTCACAACCTGCGAGCCAACCCGGCCCACAACGGATTCGGGCCGGGTTGGGTTTGAAAAAATTGAATTTTTTTTATGCGGGTCAGATTTTAACCCAGCTCATTTAAACCCGGCTTATGCTGGTTGAACCCATGGTGGGCCAGGTTGGCCTGACAACCCACCTACCTAATTTTATTTTTTTAATTTGTTATTTTATTTATGAAACTTATGGCATATAAGAAACTTATTTGTATGTTTTGTGTTTGTTTTTGGATTACATTTGAATTATATTGTACTTTTTATTATTATTTTGAATTGTCTTCGGCTTAACATCATTTTTTGGGAGTAAAATTTGTTTAAATTTGAATATAGAAAGTTTGTAATTTTTTTAATTTAAAAAAAATTGTAATTAAATGGGCTAGTGAGCCAACCCGTTTACCCACCAACCCGTGGTGGGTCGAATCGGGTTCAGATTTTTCTGGCTCGCTAATAAATGAATCAGGTTGGGTTGGCTCACTAAGTGACCAACCCTTGGTGGGCCGGGCTGGGTCGAGTCGGGTTACCCGTTTTGAGAACTCTAGTTCCTGGTGTTCATATTAACACATTAGGGAACTGAGGTCAATCTCAAGAAGTTTCAAGCAATAATTGATATGAGCATCCCGAAGAATTTGAAAGAGGTTAAGAGAAAAATAGGAAGGTTGACAACAATTTCCCAATTCCTCCCTGAGCTGGCCGAGAAGACCAAGCCAATGATTAAGCTATTGAATATTCAACCCCCCTTCTAGTGTTTTTCAACTACTTCAGCAATAACTTTTAATAAAATCCATAACTTTGTTCTCCGTCATCTTTCGAATTTATCATGCCTCAACACCATATACACCATCATCTGCTCACATATAACACATTATACAATCATCGCCGATAATTTCATTCATAAACACACAACGAAAACATGTATGGGGTAAGATACTGATAAAATAATCATAATAACAAGATATAAACATGCTGATTATATCAACAATAATCAAACACCTCATACATTGTAGTAATAACAATAGAATTCCTAAACCTCTCACATAGCATTTCAATCACAACGAATTACTCGGTCCTTGATCTTCGATCTCTAATCCTTGATGTCATCATTGACATCTCACACATAGACCCTTGGTCTATCCACTCATTAACACTTAAGCTAACTAGTTACTATAATTATGATAGTAACATTGCTATCACATAACATCACCTGAAGCATCTCAAATATCATGATCACCATCATAAATACACCACCATCGTGACTATCCCAGTCATGAACAACACCATGAATATCACCGTACCATAAACACCATAGTGGAAAGCATCAGTCAGACTATTGTACCCTACCTCACCGACTGTGGCCGCTCCTACAACCTCATCTGTAGATTCCCATACAAATACATTTAAGTAGTCCCGCAATCCAGCTAAGGAACATGTAATCTTGCCACATAAGGACAAGGAAAACACTTTCACCTCCACACAAGGAAGGCTCAATACTTGAATAACCCTTCTAAGGCACACAAGGCCAAAGGAAGCACCTATCTGCAGATAGTACCGGGATTTGCTAGGTGCAACAAGTAGACTTATCCTCCACTCTCATGCTCATCAACCACACACTCACTCATGCTCCAATATCAACCACAAGTCAAAACTGACGCTAAACGCAACTATCAATCTCATTCTCTAAGTATAATTGATATCGAGGTCGTACTCGATTAAATTAAATGATGCCATTAAGTGTAGTATAGTAGGAAGTGACTCTTAGGTAGTGAGGGGGTTGAGCAGATTTGCAAATTAAACTTTAACAGAGCAAATAATCTAGATTAAATAGTGATTGACAACAAGTTGGCTACTAGTTCGATTGCAATGCTTCCAATCCCATATTAACAATAAATCATCCACTCCTCTCACCCTTAATCCAACACGAATTAATCAACTAAGCAGAGACACAAACAGTTTTCATAAAAGTGAATTAAGCAAATGCAATGCACATATTTAATCCCAATTGTTCTACCACAAATTAATCAACTGTGAATTTAATCAACTAAGCGGAGATTATATGAAAATATATTAGACCATTAAATTTGAACCTAATTGCAACGCACATAACAAATTACATATGATGCAAGGCAAGAACAACATAATCACAATGACAATGCAGTAATCTGGAGGAAATATAGAAATCTCCCTAGTGCCCAACCCAACAAAATTAAGCTTCCATTAAAGAGAAAACGAAGAACATAAACTGCATTCCATTCATTGAGTTTGGAAAACGAAACAACAAAACGAAAAGAAGAAAAACAAAAAAGAGAAAAACGAAAGACAAAACCTAATGAGCAATATTGTTCACGTCCAAGGAGAATGAGAGTGTTCTTAAACGTTTTGCTGCATGGGTACAAAAACCTTAGGCAAGGCCAATCTGCCCTAACCAGAATGGGTGTTTCCCTAAATCTAAAAAATGGGCCCAAAGTCCAAGTCTGGCCCTAAATTACAAACACAAAATTACAAACTAAATTAGAAACGAAATAAAAATAAAACGTTGAGGTGAAAAATGGTACATGATGTGGCAACCCTCTTGAAGTCCAAAAATATAATTCAAAAATTACCATGAAAATAATAATGGAAATAATTAAGCTCAAATAGTTCAAATTAGTTAAAATATAAATTATTGGTTGAATGAAGTCCAAATAGAAAAATTGTAAAAATAATGGACAGTTAAGCAAAATTCAATAATTAAATTTGGTGTAGAAAGCTAAGTGAATAGGAGAAAATAATGATTCATCAATCATCACGTTCCACAGCTCTCCAAGCTTGGTCCATGTTCATTTTTCATCAAATTCATCATTTTTCACAAAAATGAATTTTGATAATCGATTATCACTAATGATAATCAATTATCTTAGTGAAAATTGTCGAGAAACATTACGCAGGAAGGTATAATAGATTATCATCCTAGACAATTGATTACTCTTGCAACCATACTCAATAACGACACACAGATAATCGATTATAACTAATGATAATGATTATTGCCTAATCGAAACACATTCTGGACATGATTCAAGTATTCAAAAATACATACATCCGTGGAAAATACATGGAATTACTGATGGAATTTTACCAATAAAATTATTTCCATCGGTAAATTAAATTTATCGACGGATGTAAGAAAATGTTATTACTGACAGATATCATCAACAGATCCATTACCGAAGGAATAAGCAATAGATAAATTCTTTGGTAATTATCGACGGTCAAAATCTGTCGGTAAATCTATCAGTCATGTATATTGCAGTTACCGAAGGATATGTTTCGTCGATAAAAAAAACCGACAAAATTTCCTCCATTTTTTTTTCTCTCTACGCACAGAACACTACATTTTTCTCTCTTGCAAATCAATTTCATCATTTTTTTCATTGCTCTAATCTCAACAGCTTTTCTCACCTTCGTTGCAACCATTTTTCTCTCTCGAGCAACCATCTTCCCACATTGTCACCGCTACCATTGAAGAGCGTCACCGTTGCCGTTGGAGAACGCCACCGCTGTTGTGGGAGAACGCCATCGCTGTCGTTGGAGAACCATGTAGAGCAGTGCAGCCAACATGGTGGTCAAGTGTTGTGCTATTGAAAATTAAGAAAATATGAATGTTCAAAAACTAATTCAGAATTTTTCCCAATTTTAAGGTTTCTTAAAGAATTGGAGAACCTAAGTTTAGTCTTTGATTTTGGTTTTGGAATGAATTATATTGTTGTTTTGGTTTAGGAATGAAGAAAGTTTGTAACAAAATTGAGAATCTGAGGAAACAGAAAAAGGGGAAAGAGGAAGAAGATGAACCAGATCAAGATATTTACCGACGAACTTACTGACAGATTTTTTCTTTGGTAATTTTTGACGAATTTTTGTGGCAATTAGCCACGGATTTTTCTTTGGTAATTACTGACTGACATAACAATTCTTCGGTAAATATTACTGACGACGTTATTACCGATGGATTTAGGTCCATCGGTAATCCGTCGGAAAAATGTCATTACGGACGAATTTTTGACGTTTTTGATAGATTTTGGCCGTCAAAAAAGACATGAGTTGGGTTATAACTCTGTGTGGAAAAAATTTGAAATCCTAGTATGGGTTTCATCAAGAGTGATCTTGAATGATTAAGTGTTATTGTTTCTAGGTGAAGTTGTTCATCTTTTGTGTGATTCAAAGGAGGTGTTCATTCCTTATGCATGCAAGGAAGGTCTTTCTTCATCTCTTATGTGACTCAAGAGAGGTGTTTTCATCCTTTGTGGGATTCAAAGGAGGTGTTCAATACTATAAGAATTAATATGCCTTGTTTCTCAACACCAAGATGGGGGAGGGTGAATTGGTTGCTTATATAAACTCTTTCTTTTGCTATCTTTTTGGAATCTTTAGAATCAAAACAAAACAATAAAAACAATGTTGTAAAGAGTTAAAGGGATAGAAGACAAACTCAAATTTTTATACTTGTTTGGCCTCAATGCCTACATTTAGTTTCTTCCAATCAACCTGAGATTGAAATCTCTTGCACTATATTGATTTGAGATTTTACACCAAGGTTTTACAGAGACCAAACTCAAAATGTAAACTCCTCTCTAACTCAACAATCAAATATAGAAAGACAAAACATGCAGAAGAACCAACACTCTTCAATGCAACAACCCTTGGAGACTCCCCTTAAAGTCACAAGAACACCTTGTTCTTCTTCTTGTCGCACACATATAGGGAAACACAATCCAAGATTTTAGAAACGAGTTTCTGATCAATGTAGAAAATACCTCTTGTGCAGCAGAATCATCAGCCAATGTTGTTCACAAATTTCCCTCAAGAATCCTTCAAGTTCTTCCGATTCTTCAAGTCTTGATTCTTGGAGACTTAGGCGCACCTGAAATTCGTTTCTTCTCTAACAGATATCAGATATGAAAGATTAAAATGATCAAAAGTCTTTATTGCAAGGTGGCATTCATCAATATATAAAAGTACACATAACAGACACATTCAATCGATTATGAAAATAATGTAATCGATTACATATCTTCCAGTATTCCACTGAATTACATTCAAACAAACGTAACTTATTAAGTATTTAATGTAATCGATTCCGCACATCAAGCAAGTTAAAACATATGAAAATATGACCGTTATGAAAGTTAAGACTTAGCTTCAAATCAATTTTCAAAACATACCAAACTTAACTGATTACAAAAATAGTGTAATCGGTTAAGTCCCACACTTCAACAGATCTTGAAAAACTTTTCTCTTCAAAAACATATCATAGCACATTACAGACTATTGTCAGCATAGACTTGAGTTTTAATCGATTATCCAAATAGTGTAATCGGTTAAAACTTGTTTCTTGCTACAATTTAAGCATAAGTTATCTAATAAACTTAATGGATTACATAATCATTGTAATCGATTACTTCACCAAGATAATGCATTGTGCAAGTGATCTAACAATATTGAATTACGAAAATGCATACAATAGATGTAGATACATGTATAGTCAGAACAAGTATGCAAATAAACCAATTCAACCAGTATATATTACAATCTTCAAAACATATGTATTTGCATTATCAAACAATAAGATATATCAAACATATGTATCATTAATATCATCAATGTATTGTCATCATCAATGTGTTCAATATGGTGTCATCATCAATGTTTTGTCATCATAAAAAACAAACTCATACCATACAGGGATTTGAGTTCATATTGCTCCCCCTATCAAAGGAGTTGTCTTTCATCTATTATGGCTTCAAGAAAGGTGTTCTATAAACCCTAAAATATTTCTTTTGTATTGTAAGTTTGGTTTAGTTTTAGTGTATGAGTTGATCCCTCTTTAGAGAGATTAGCAATTAGACGTACGTACTGTCTTTTAATCTGAACTTGTATAAAATTCTTTGTGCCTTCAAGAGAGGTATTTTTCATCTCTTCTGGCTTAAAAAGATGTATTCTATAAACCTTAAACTCTTTCTTCTATGATTCTAAGTTTGATTTATCTTTAGTGTTTGGGTTAATCTCTTTTTCACTATTCTCTTTATTTATCTTATGTTATCTTAAAGGAATCAATTTTATCGCTAAGTCAGATTTTAAAAAAAGAAAAAAAATTTAAAAGCATAGTTTTTATTAAGAAATCAATTCCTCCCTCTTGATTTTGTCCAAATGCCATTATTCTGCTCTGCAATTCTAAAAATTAATACTTCTTCCAATTTATCAAAATCCTTCATTTGATGTGTAGCACGCTAAACTAAAATAAACTCATAAATGTTCATCTCAATGTAGTATTTTTTATTAGTCGCAAACTTTGTTACGTCGAACAAGGTATGGATTGACGTATTATTCCACTTTTACATCAAATCTATAGAAATGTCCAACATAAACTTACACCAGACAATACCAAATTCAACTATGTCAGAAACTTGTGCAGATTCGATGTAAATTCACGTTGTGTAGTTTTCAAGTGTTGTAATCTTGCGTGCCCTACAATAAAAACCTAAAAATAACTAACGTAAAAGGCATTTATTGTGTCAATGTCCCTTTATCTATGATTAATGAACACACATTTCCTCCAATACAACACCTAGAATGCAATATGTTCTTTCTTTGGCTACCATCATTTCCCTTAACCACTCCTTTAAGCATCCTCTAAACAGTGAACAAGTCTCCCTATAAAATCTTTTTCTTTTCATTTTCAAATTCTTCTCTACTAGATCATTCATTGGATGATTCACTTATGATATCTTACCATTCTCCTTAAATAGCATAGTCTTCTTAGTGGAAAATTTTGAATTTATTTATCCTTTTCCCAAACACTTGAAACATTTCATCTCACTACTTTTACTTTTCTTTAATTTATCATGACTCTTTGAATGATAGTTTTGAATTAAGTATTCAAAATTCTAGAAGAAACACCTCCCTCATTTTTATTCCTTTCCTTTCAACTTGAAGAATTAAAATTAAAAGAATTCTTCTTCATATCCTTTCTTTTAAATTGTTGCCCAACCTTAATCACTAAATTTACCACTTCCTCCATCTTCAAACAATGGTTAACTACACCTTATCCATAATGTTAGCATTTAAACCTTACATAAAACAAGCCATAGTTATATCTCTATATTTGTTCACTTTGGTTGAATCATGCATGCCTTCATCTCGTTAAAATACTCAACTTTTTCTTCATTGGGTGAGGCTTTCGAACTTATCTCGCACATACTAATATAATGTGAAGGAATAAAGTGTCTTGTCATAACCTTTCTCATCTACACCTAAGTATCACCTTAGGCTATTCATACTTTATTATATCCCTTTGGACTTGAACCCACTAAATAAAAGTATAATAAGAAAATCTCATTACAGTCACCTTCACTTTCTTTCTTTTTTCAGTATAATTATGATAAACAAATATTTGTTTAATCTTCTTTTCTCATTCTTCGTCTTGATTATTTTTATTATTATTAACTCGATTATTTAATTATTCAATTCTTTCAAAGGTTCTTCATTCTTTTTGTCTAGCCATCTTTTTATTTGTGAGGTCATAGCATCAATTAATAGATTTGAACTTCATTAAGTTGAGGACTACCATCATCACTTACTTTTGTCATATATCAAATTAAATTGTCAAAGAAAATAACGGACCTTACACTTTATGGATGGTTCACTCATGTTTACATTGAAATTGTAATTTTCTATAAAGAAACACTTTTGTCTTTTTTCACTCATTCCCTTCTTAAGTTTCTTACAAGAACCAGATAATCTATGATAAAGAACTACTTTTAAAGCTAACAATGAAAAAAATTTAAAATAAAATATACCACCAATAAAAAAGAAGAGTAAGAAAAATTTCACTACCAACAAATAAGCAAAACAAACACAACACATAGAACAAAGAAAAAAGTTTATTAGAAAAGACATTTGATACCTAGAAAAAAAAAAACACAATTGGTAATCTAAGAAGGAAAATACAATTCCTATCTAAATGAAACAAAATAAGATATACACGAAATTATATGAGCATATATATCAAAATTAGAATATGATGTTAATAATGATGAACTCTAAAATTTTTGTAAAATTGGGAAATAGAAATTTTGTCCCACAAAATTGCAATTAAATGAAAAAAAAAACGTAAAAGTACACAACAAACAACAAGTTTGATAAGTCTTCAGAATTGTTACAAAAATTAGGAAAATCTTCATAAAGTGAATGGTTTAAAGAAAAACATTATGCCCTTTCCAGAAGAAAAAGAATAACAAGTTATTTTTTAATCTTTTATGTAAAGTCTAATAATTTATGTATCTCCTTTTCATTATAATATTTTTTTTTTCAATTTGACCTTCAAGGACATTATTGGTGTAATTTAAAAATATT
This sequence comes from Vigna mungo, assembly GCA_036885675.1. Lineage (NCBI taxonomy): Eukaryota > Viridiplantae > Streptophyta > Magnoliopsida > Fabales > Fabaceae > Vigna > Vigna mungo. Next base: position 13,442,038 of record CP144700.1, on the reverse strand, counting down.
TTTTTTTCAACCCATGTTAATAATAACGTGGATAGTATTGTTTCATTTTCCAGTCATGCAATTTATATGTTATAAAAGAAATGTTTAATCATTTACCAAGTCCCTATTTTCACGTGGAATCTCAATTTAGTCTCTTTTTTTTGTTTTCTCAATTGGGTTCTAATATTCAAAAAATTGCATCAATTAGGTCCTTTATGTTAAATTCGGGCTGACGACGTTAAGTGTGTGTGTGATGTGGAGGTAAATGTTAGTTTCTTATATCCATGTGGATAATTGAATTTTTTAAAATTGGATAACTGAATTTTTTAAATTGGAACAAATGCAAAGTTTATTACAGAAATTGGGATTGAGATTTTTCTTAATCTAATTAGGGATTGACATTGAAGGGAGAGAACTTTGTATAAATCCTTGGTCGAATCCCTAATAGAAGGGTATATTTTCATTCAGCTTGTGTTGTTCTTCGAAGGTGGATAACGTGGTAGTGCTTGAAGATGGCCCATCCCTGTTCGTCTGCGTCATGCAGTGGATGGCGGAAGCAAGACGATAATGGCAATGGTGGTGGTGGAGGAGGATCTGGCAATGGTGGTCCGTTTTGCTATTGTGGGATGAAATGTGTTGTCAGAACTGCGAGAACAACTAAGAACAGAGGCAAGCAATTTTGGGGTTGCCCTAAGTTTAAGGTAAGGTTTTTTCGTTGTTGTTGTTATTTTGAGTTCGAGGCTGGCCTGATTGGTGTTTTCTTCTCACAGAATGGTGGTGAAGATGGTGGTTGCAATTACTTCTCATGGTGTGCAGATCAGGGATTATGGAAAGGGAAATGTAAAGCGTGAAGGCATGTCTGAGTCTTTCTTTAACAAAGAATCAATGGAAGGTGGATGAAAGATTATATGTGATTTGGACTTTTCAGTGAAGAAATTGGGAAATAGGATTTACGTCTTCTTAGGGATTGTTTGTGTTCTTTATCTCTGGTGAACATTATTGTACTTACATTAGTGTTATTTCGTTCATAGGAATGTTTTTGTTGTACTTTTGATGCAATGTACTTAGGATGCAATGAACCAAAGTTATTTTGACTATAAAAGTTTGTATTGTTTGAAACTTGTGTTGCTATCGAAGAATTGGTTGATTTGGTTGCAAACGATACCCAATTGTTGTATATTAATATTTTTGGAGCACAGATTATTCAAGCTAGTAATAAATATCTGACATGTGTAAAGAACAAATATCAACAATCTGAAATAGCACATCAGACTCAAAAATGGGTTTCCATTACCTTTAAGAGATGTGTTTTTAAAAGATGTATCACTAGCTCTTTGAAAGAATTCTAATCCAGAGTCTTTGATTGGTTGTATCTAATTGGAGATGTCCGTGAATGGTGGTTGCAGGGTGACAATTCAGTGGCAATGGTGCAAAGGCTTAAGTCACACGCCAAACAAGTTTATATCACCCTATTTGATGTGTACAAACACGTAAACTGGAAGGAAAAAGACCACAATAGAATTTCCCTGTTTGACTTCCCAAAATTTATCAAAATTTTGTGGTTTGGTTGGTGATTTTGCTTAAAAGCTCAAAACAAACCAAATGAACAGTAAAATCAGTTTTAAAAACACCAAATATACGTGCAGCAATGTGTAAAATGTACCAAAACAGGCAAACTCACGAAATGACAGCAGTGGTATTTAAATCATGCTAAAAAAGGCTCCTATACTGCAGCAGATTGGAGAAATATGGCAAAAATGGAAACTACAGTGGGAAAAGTGAATGGTAAGCTAAATTGATACTTCCAGCACATTCATATTGTGAAATTGAAATTGTACAATCAGTTAAACAGCAAAGAAAATGACCACATCAAATTTTCAATGGTTGAGTTCCAAATTTAGCAGAATTTGATGGCTGAGATTGTGATTTTGCACCATGGCTGGAAAAAACTATTTAAACAATGCAGACCAGTTTGTAATTAACAAATACACTTGCACAATTGGTTAAATAACACAAAGGCACACAGTTTCTTAAAATCACTACAGTAGTTGCATTAAATATGCAGTAAATTGTGATTGAAACTATAGTAAGATAAAGATGGCAGCAGATTTTGATTTGGCTGAATCGTTTCCGTGTGGCAAAGATGGAAGTAAAGTAAACTTGATAAAGGAAATATATCATTAAATATATCAGCCCTCAAAACAGTGGTTGGGCAAATACATCATTAAACCAGAATTTTCCATATGTTTTCAAAAGCAGAAGTAGAATAACAGTGATTCAATGACAAAAAGTAGAAAGTTTTCCTACATGTACTGGTTTCCTAGATAATGTTTGGTAGCCTTAAACTATTACAAAAGGTCCTTCCTACAATGTACTAGGCTTGAGGCTGAGTCTGATGTGCTATTTCAGATTGTTGAGTGGATGGAGTTGTTGAGGCTTAAGGCTGAGTCTGATGCACAGGTCCTGCTTGGGTTGTTGATGGGCAACGACTTCTGTTATGGCCTTCTTCTCTACATATGCCACATCTTTTCTGCAAGCCAGATTTGGACATTCTAGATTCATCCTTCCTCATTTCCCATTGCTCTAGTCTTCGTTTTCTCTTTGGTCTTCCAGGCAATACTCTTTTGTGTGGAGGAGACACATCAGGATATGGAGTAATGTTCCACATGTTGGCTCCATTTATGGGATATATAATTGATGAATATGTCTCCTCATATTTGGACTTTATGTAGCAAGAGTCAATAAATTGTTCTCCATCAATGTTCAAGAACTTCATTGCAGCCAGTGAATGACAGCAGGGGATTCCAGTCATCATCCAAGTTCTGCATGTGCAGGAGGAGTCATCTATGTTCACTACGAACTTTTCTCCTTGTTAGACATGTAACGAACTTCAAATAGCTTATTGCTTGACCAACTGTGTACAAGACAACAATAATTATGAACCAAAGTAGTAAATTCAAATAACAGAATAGTGATTAATGGAATTTACCTTGGAATCCAATTTTTAGTTAAATGATATTCCTTTCTAAATTTGGATAGGATCTTGGGACAAATGGATCCACTAAATGATGATATGCTTGTTCTGTTCTTGGCCCATCTTTGCATGACGTAAAGCCATATCTCCTCCAACATAGTAACTATGGGTTTACTCCTCGTAGAAAGGAGGACACTGTTGAAGCCCTCACTCATATTGTTTACTAAGGTGTCACATTTAGCACTTTCAGTGAACCTTGATCTTGACCAATACCTACCACAAATAACATTGATTTGTCAAATCTAGGAAGCATTTATATGAAGAGTTTTATATCTAGCTAATCACTACTTTTTTTTTTTACTAACCTGGGAGGGATGGCAATCAAATGCTTATAAGCATCTTCGTTCACTGCTCTTATGTTTCTCATTTCCATCTCCCAAGTTTGTGGGTGTGTGGTTGTAGCTGCCCTCCACATTAATCGCTTCAGGTTTTTGCCAGGGAATTTCTTCCTGAAGTTGGCATACATATGCCTTACACAAAACCTTTGGTCAACATTAGGAAGCAATTCATCTATTGCATGAAGTAGACCCTGCAATACAATATAAAAGTAATCAATAAAGCCAATAGTTAAGACCGTAAAGTTAAAATGTACAAGTCAAAATTAAAGATGAGTATTACCTTTTGTTGTCTGATATGAAGGTAAATGATGAACAAATTTCATCCCCTCCAAGGTCATCTACCAATAGTTCCAAGAACCACCTCCATGATTCCTTGTTCTCAACTTCAACAACACAGTATGAAATTGGCAACAACTGCTCATTTCCATCTCGGCCCACAGCTGTTAACAACTCCCCACCGTACTTACCTTTCAAAAAAGCTCCATCTAAACCAATAATTGGCCTGCATGAAAGAAAACTCTCTTTGCAGGCCTTTAAACATACATAAAATCTCTTAAAATGACTTCAGCCCCCACATCCTCAACGTGTAGCTTCACTGTTGACCCTGGATTTTTGTCTAGCAACTCATGGGCATAACCATACAACCTTTTGTACTGTTCTTTGAAAGAGCCATCAATTTGCTTTGTTGCTTTGTTTTTGGCCTTATAGGTCATACACCTTGAAATACCAATGTTTCATTTCCTTTGAATTTTTTCCCTTATATATCCACACCCTTAACTGTTGGATTTTCTCTAATAGTTTTGTGTATCTTGTTGCTCAACCACTTGGCATCAAATAATTTAAGGTTGAACTCCCTGCTGCAAGTATGGTTGTCCACCATAGTTCTCAATTGCCAAGTTTTGACTGCCTTCATATAACCACAATATAACCTCCATGGGCATTGACCTTTTGCACCCACACACTTGAACCTCATTCTATGTTTATCATTCTTAACAAACTTAATATTTCTTGCATTATCTAACGCATAACTTTTTATGGCATCCAAAATGTCTTGCTTTTCAGCAAAATATGTCCCAACTTCTCACTTAAAGTCAACCATATTTTTTGGCAAAACAAATGTTGCAAAACTCCCATAACTCTCTACATCTGTATGCTCTTCATCACTTTCTGCTCCACTAATTAGTTCTTCATATTCTCACTCATCATCTGACAAACCACTATTATTCCCACCCTCCACATTAACATCAGAAATGCTGTCAGAATCACTGGAACATGGTCCACTACACTCATTTGACAAACTTTGGACTTCGGCTTCCACATTTCTCTCCAAATCTGCATGTATATCATCATCCATATTACAACCAACATTGACATCAACAAGCCCCTCCAACCAGTCAGTATTTCCATCACCACTACCACTCTCAGAAGAGGAATTCCAACTTATAATTTCCACATCTAGTTCAACTTCATTCTGTTCTGCACCTTCATCTTCACCATGACCACCAACTTTCTCAACTTGCACTTCTCCATCAACATCACCCATCTCTTCCAACACTCTAGTTCCTGCTTGTTCAACTTCATGCCCTTTTTCCTCCATAACAGCCTGAACTTGTACTTGTTCAACCATCTCTTGTTCTTCACAAACCAGCTCTTTCAACACACCACCAACTTGTTCAACACCATGGACCTCTTCCTCCATAACAACTTGAACTTGTACTTGTTCACCCATCTCTTGTTCTTCACCACCCAGCTCTTCCAACACACCACTAACTTGTTCAACACCATGGACCTCTTCTTCCATAATAGTCTCAACTTCCACTTGTTCTTCATCATCATCAACACCCATCAACATATGTATGACTTGGGCTTCAGAAACAAGGTGTATCACAAACACATGCGCCTCACCATTCAGCCTAGCTAAATTAACGACATGCATGGCAACAGTGTAATCACACAAACACTCTAACTTATCATCCAACACTGAAGCCCCTCCTATAGAATACCAGACTTCTTTAAACTCATCGTATCCCAAAGATTTGACTACACTAACAATCACGAAATAACTCCAAACATCTGGGTCAAACGTAAACCTAGATGTCTCCCCCCCTTCATACTTAAGCTTCCCATCATTAACTAATTTCCCTCCCTGGTGAAACACAACCTCAAATTCCTCGTCCATGACGCAAAAACACTATATATAAGTATTTATACACCTATAATGTAATCACATAACGACAAAACATGTATTAAAACGCACTCACACAGAAATAAACCATAAACAAAACACACTCACACAGAAACATAGAAAAATAACTTTAAACATGGGGGGACCAAGGGACCACAACATCGCAATAAAAAATGGAACATAAGGACGGGACCACAACGCAATATAAATAATCAATACAAAAACAAACTTTTACTCACCTGGCCACTCTAGATTGCAGAGGATCAAGGTCCCACAACTCCCACAACGACGACAAAAGCACACTCTGCCAGAAGAACTTTGGACGAACCATAGAAGATCTCGGAACAACTCAGATGAACTTTCGATTAAACCTTAAATTCCGAAAATGAGACCTCAAATGGTGAAATGGATTGCACTTTGAAGGAACCCTAGCAGAAGAAACTTTCGATTAAACTTAATTAAAAAAAATACTTTTGAAATTTCATATTTTTTCTTAAATTTATATCATTTATATATATATATATATATATATATATATATATATATATATATATATATATATATATATATATATTAATCGAAATATTATTAATACGATTTAAGACTAAAATTGAAACTTTATTTTTATTTTGTTATGATATATTTATGTGATGAATAATAATAAATAAATTCTGAGGGTTGTACGAATTTAAAATATAAAAAATTGGTAATGAAGTCCAACCTAATTTAAAATCAAAGTAAAACAAATACATAAAAGTTTATGTAGTAAGTGAAGTTACATGAAACAAATATATATTTTTATCTAAAATTAAATTGTTCTCTTTTCTTTTCTTAATTCAGAAATATTTACATAAATTAATAAACAAAATACATATTAAAAAAAAACTATAAAATATGTTAAACTAACAAAATATTATGTTGGGAAGTAGTAAATATAGTATTTAATAATATTTGAAAGTCAACGTTACATAGTAATAACTATTAATTATGATATTTATTTAATAAATAAACATAATTATTATTTTTTACCATAAAAATTGCATATATTAATTGGTAATTTTTAAAAATGTATTAAATTGCATAATAATATCATTATCCTTATTGAATACTCTATTTAATCATGCGAATTAGTATAGAAATAAAAAATAGGTACATTATTATTAAAACTAAAATTAAAAATATATACGTACATTAATTTATTTCTGATTAATAAATATTTTTTGAAACCTTTAAAAAGGAAATATCCATGAATATAATAGAAAAACATAAATTCATTAATGATAAAATAAAAAATTTGTATAAAAAAATTACATGGCTATTAATTTCATAAAAAAACATACACACATCTATAGACATTTTGTTTTACCACGTTTGAATATAAAAGTTTAAAATTTAAGGTTATTTTGGATAACTGCAAGCTAGATTTTATATTTTATTTAACGGTTCAATCTTATCTTTCGTATGATGACTCTTATGTATAGTATATATGCTATATTTTGGAATGTTATAGGTGTTACAATGAGAATCAACTTATCGATAGATAGAACAACCGATTTAGATAATTAAAGTCTAATTAAGAGTGCAATGATCATTTATAGGAATTTAGTAAGTATATTAACATATATTAATGGTTTGATTGTGATATCAAATATGAATATACGACATTAATTGTTTGAATGTCATATCAAATTTGAATTACGGTATTAATGATTAATTATGGTTGTATATTCATATTTAATTGCATAAATATTTAATTGATAATTTTTAAATTTGTATTTATTGAATACACTATTTAATCATAGGAATAAGTATAGAAATTGAAAATAGATACTTATTATAAAACTAAATTAAAAAATATATAACGTACATTAATTTATTTATGATTAATAAATATTTTTTGAAACAGTTAAGCCTTGAGAATTATTACATGGTTATTAATTTCATAAAAAAAACATACACACATATATATAAGGCAAGGAGTTGTGTTTGAGAATAAAATTAAGAGAAAGAAGATGAAGGTATCTTTGGTTTTGCTCCTTCTAATAGTTGTTTCCATTGAGATTGGTATGTGATATAAGGTTTTGAAATTTATTTTTGGTTTAAAATAAGTTTGAGAGTCATTGAAATATATTATGTATGTTTTGTGAAACAGAAAGCGAAGGGCCATTGAAAATGATAGAAGGAAAAGTGTGTGAAGTGAAGCTATCTGATATTTGTGAAAGTGATAATTGCTTCATTGATTGCCCCAAGAAATATGGAGCAAGTGCAAGTGCTCATTGTAGTCTTAACGGAGATTGCATATGTGTTCATCCATGTTGAGCTCTTTTTCCAATCTTAAAGGGAATTTCTCATTCAAACTAAATAAAATTATTCTCTTATCATTATATTTATTCATCTTCTTCTTCTTAATCCTTCTCCACAGTCTTAATTATTCTTTACTTCAAACAATAATGCTCAAATTTTAGTTAGGATATATGTCTAATGTTTACTTTTTCTCTAATCCATATTAATTATATAAAAAAATTAAACAACTTTAGACGTAATAAAACTAATATAAAAAAAATGTAAAAAACGGATTTTTTTTAAATTTTTTTCTTTCCTACAGTTATGTATTTCCTTTTTTAAAAACATTCAATTTTTCACTTCTTTTTTCTAAAATTTATGTCTTTTATATTCTTTTAGTTCAATTTCAATTGAAATATATATTTTAATACAATCGGTGATTAAAACTGGGACTTTGTTAACTCTGTTAAGGTTGAAACTTTGTGAACTCCAAGAAAATTAGTTAAAATTGACAAAGCCTATCTTCTTGCTAGGATACACATCTTAGACTTAAAAAAAAATAATGTGTATTTTGAATTTGATAATTATTTATTGTCAACTTAAAGCATTTAACATTACTAACCAATGATATAAATTTAAAATTACATTTTTTTAGAAGTTCATAAATTTATCATGTATAATAAGTTACAACTGAATAATAATATAAAAGTATTTTATATCTAATTTAACTGCATATTTTGTCACTCAAATATTAATTTTTTATCACCTAATTATTATATTCTTTTGTTTATTGTGAAAGAGTTATTTTTGCATTGTATAATTTACAAGTCTTTTCAATTAAATAATTCAAAATAATAATTTTCTATTTGGTGAAATTATGTATCATACGATTTGAAAATTAACTGTAACAATCCATATCATACAATATTTATTTGTAATGCATAAACTTATAAATTTCACAATTAAAATGAAACACCTCACTATATTCAAAATTGTAATTTTAAATTTCGTTTCGTATAATGTTTAAGTTATTTTCAAAATACCAATTTAAAAATATTATTATGAAGTCTGATGGTAAGGGTTTGTTTAAATAAATAAATAAATAAAATAATAAATAATAAATAAATAAATAAAATAAAGGGGTTATTGGGCCTTATTTGGGAGACTGCCAAGTCCTTAGAAACTAATGACAGCATAGCTTTAGGGAAGGGTCTTTTACTAAGTCAGATTCATTTCACTAAAACATCTGTCTCTCTATAAACTCTTTTCCCTCAATTTTCTCTGCCTTTTTTCTAAAATCCCAGATCACTAAACTGATAAAATTCTGATTTGAAGGTGTTTCCGCGCTTATTGCATCAAGGGTTTCACTTTGAACCGAACAATTTCTTGTTCTAATCGGTAAGTCGTTTTTCCCTTTTTTCTTCAACTGTCTCGAACCTAGGACATGCAACTTTGCTAGTTTCATTTTCCTTGTGTGTTTTTCATTCCATTCTCTGCCTATTCGAGCTCTAAGAGCTATGTTCTATCACCAATTTGGTGATTTGTAGGTTCTGTAATTCAACGCTGAGCGGGTTCCTGTTAGGGTGTTTCCAATTAGCTGCTCTTTGAGAAAATAACGTAAAGGGAGTTGATATTGTTTTGTTGTTGAGTTAGTTATGATTGTGGAAATTATGAGAATGTATATATGTGTAAGGGGAGACACCTGAAACTTGTTATTGTGAAGGATGTGTTTGGAATAGTATTTTATATTATATGTTGTGAAGATTGTCTAGTTAATATATCTTTATATATCTTACGTTTGTTAGTGAATGTTATATGGAGGTAGGCATGTGTTTTCCTTTTTTTGTTGGGGTTCGTTCTTTTCTGGATGGGGTTATATAGGGTCTGAAATAAACCAAGTGTTTTAATGAATGGGTGTGAGTAGCGCACATGTCTGTGAGTGTGTACTTGGGTTACCTGGCATTAGATACTTTGGGTTTACAGGGTGGGGTATACCCAGTTATCATCCTTTGCAGCAACAAACCGCGAAAGTGCAGAGGCACGATAGTCAAATTCTTGGTTCTGTAACATGAGTATCCGTAGGATTATGAGAGTTGCATAGTCTGTGTTATGGGGTAGCTTAGAATGGAACCATGTCCATTTAATGGTTAGTTATTTTTCGTGCCTTGTATTATTTTTTTAATTTTTTTTATTTTGACAAAAGAATAGTGCAGTACCTCTTAATTTTATACGCTGCATTGCCATGACAGAGAGAGTGAAATGGTGAGGTTTACGTGCTATAATTGTTCCCTTACGTGAGTGAAAGGGTGGAAGATTGGGTGTTTAATTGGGAAGTGACCTTGGTGACCCCACCTAGGTTTTTAAATGAAGAGCTTTGTGAAGATTTTTGTATGGAAAGGAGTTTCACATCCAGGGGTTGCTTGATATAGAAAAATGAATGTTTGGTTGAGTAAATGAAGGACGTGGAAATAATATAGTATAGATATAAGTATATAAGTTAGTATAATATAATATATTAATATAGTACAAATATAAGTATATAAGTTAATATATATATATATATATATATATATAAAAAGTTACGTACTTAATACTAATATAATATAGTTATATATAAAAGTTAGTTACAGTAGGTATGATATTAAATGTTATTAATATAATATAGTTTTAGATATAATTAGTAGGTTTGTATAATATAATATTATAATATGAATGTTGGTTTAATATAACTATTATAATGTAGTTGAAGGAAACAAGGTTTTATATTTATATAGGGTTTAGGCATTGGAAATAAATTATAAAAGATTATGATATTAATTAACTTAGATTAAATTAGGGAGTAGTTACTTTTATAACTTGTGATTGGTGAGTAATGTATATTGTTGAGATTGTGTATATGTTGATTGTGGCAAAAAGTATATGATTACAAAGTGATGAAAGTACGATCCATGTGATGAACTAAGTTCCATCTGTGTAGAATCTCTCGGTGAGATTCTTAGTGTTTTAAAATGAAAGTAGGAGCTTAGCCTTGGGAGTCATTCTAACGCTCCAATGGTCAATCATACTCACTTAGAGAGGTTGAACCATGTGGTGAGGAGTAGCAGGAGGTCCTTAGTCTTGGGGGCTCCCAGTATGCCTCAAGACGCGGAAAGGACTAACCTCATGAGTGTGGCAGGGTGGGAAACCCAAGTTTCATAAGTCACCATGGGTGCAAGACTCGCCATAGCCCGACTATCATTTTAAAGTCCGGATGAGTCAAGTCTAGAATATAACATGCATAGGATGTTTATTTCATTTGCTTAATATGTTGCATGCTTTCATGTATACTATTAGCTCACCCTTGCATTGCTTGTTTGCTGTGTTGTGTCATGTTTGCGTTTGTTTTCCTTTGCGATGATCATCCATTTTGGATGTGAGCAGAGGAAGGAGAGACCTCCCTGGAGCATGTCTTGGAGAAGAACGAGGATGCTGCTGCCTAGACTCATAGGATTATATTATGACTCTTATGTTCTTTTGGAAACACTTTCTGCCTTGTTTATTTAAATTACTCTCTAGTACTTGAGTCTTAAATTCCCAGTACTATTTCAAGGATGACTGTAATCTTTTATATTTTAAATTACTGTTGACTGTTTTCCCTTATTATAATTGATGACGTCTAGACTATATATGCATGCCGTATATTATTGGGATGTCACACTGATTGTATAATTTATTTTTAAATTTAAAATTATTTTAAATTACAAATTTCAATTTTATTTGAATAATAAAATTCAAAACTTATAAATAAACTTGCTAAAATACTTTACGTGTCTCAAATTCCGAAAACAAAATAAATAAGGAATGAAAAACTAGACATTAACTAAGAAGTAAAATAAACGGAAAATATTATTTACACTTCTAATTTTTAAACATTTTCAAAAATGTTAAAATTTTAGTGTATTTGAGAAAGCTTCTTTTGAAAGTAAATTTTATCTTAGTCATTGATACAATATTAAGAAAAAAAATAATTCAAAATCATAAAGCAAACTAGTCATCAATAGAATCAAGGGTTCATTCTAGTTATCTCACTACTGGAATAGATCAGCAAAGGTAACAGTAAGAAAAGAAAAGAAACCAGAAAAGGAAAAATGGACAGATTCAATTGTGTCAGGCTATGATGTCTTTTCTCTTCTTCCATTTTGATATTTATCAAATAAGGGGGAGAAAATGATAGACACGTTAGCATTTATGAGCATATACTAAGGGGAGTCTCCATATTTTAAGAAGTTCATCTTAGTTCATGTTTGCATTCATGTAATATGTTCATGTGTTTAAACATTAATCGTTTGTCATTATTTGTTTTAGCCGCTTTATATTTTGTACTTTGATTGTTTACCTTGATTTACTTAATTGTTTCCATATATATTTTGATTGTGTCCACTAACCCCATGCACAAGATAAAAACAATAAAAGAGATAAAACTTTCAGAAACGTAAAATAACCAATAACCGCAAACACATACATATAAAACTTTGCCTTGAACCAAGAAAGATCATATCGTTTATATGTGTATTTGTTAAACATCAAAACGGGGGAAACTGTTAAGAAAAAATTGTCTACACGTCTAAATGTTCTGATGTTTTGAAGTTTATTTAAATAACATTAAACGAGATGAGACTCTGAAAATAACTAAGCCCAAAGAATTGGATAAATAGAAACACCAATGCTAGAAACAAGATTTCCAAATCATCCATCAACATAGAAAAGACTTAGGCAAACACGTAGAAAAATAAGTAGGATAAAAGCTTTCAGACGCAACGTTAAACGACCCATAAGTCAAAGCGTTGAAAGAGAGTTATGCTAAATGCTCAAGCCCTAAAAGGAAACATTACAAAAAAAGATTTTACATTAGCCTACGCAATACCATAAGCCAAAATCTTCATTTCATCCAACGATGAAGTTCCATCTCAAAGCTTAGTATCTTAGAAAAAACTTTATTTATAAACGCTACCTCAACGGTAGAAAATTGAAAAAATCACTTTTTTGTTCTGAACAAGCATTAAATGACATTAAATGCTTAACATTCAAAAATAAAAAAAGTAATAAAAGATAAGACATATATGTTGCATGCACAATCTACTCTATTTTATGCAGATAGCCTACTACACACATCCACTACTTTATTTGAAATATATCAAAAGTGGATGTTAGAGTCAAACGGGACATTCACGAAATGTTTTCTTCATAAGAAGAAGTGTTTGAAAGACAGTACAACCTACTTCAAGCAAAGTACTGAAAAAACATGTCTAGTCTGACAAATTGACTTTTACCAACGACTGTTTCGCAAGAAAGAGAAGACATAAGATTCAAGGCCACGAGCTCAGTCTAACAGACATTTGTTCAAAGAGCTTACAATGAAAATATTCATCCTACGAAAAGCATTCAAAAGAGAAGTATAGAAAATCTTAAGAAAAAGGAAATATTTGAGCAAGAGAAAAAGAAGAATAATCAAGCAACACTCTCGAGCCTCATTGTAATTTTTTTTCTTACCATTGTAAGAAGAGAGAAAAAGAGAAAAGAGAGAAACACCAAGCGTGTCTCTAAACTGTATTGTATTGTACACATATCCTCTCTATGAGAGTAGTAGTTGTTGGGACAAACTCTCTTTCTTTTTCCCAGCTTTCCCTGGCAGTGAGCTCTTTCTTCTCCTATTATTTTTCTTTTCTTTTATTTCCTTTCTTTTGCCTTTGCTTTTCACTTGCTTTTGCTTTTTATTGCTCACTGCCTAGAGAAGTGGGATTGCTTACCAGCAGCCCCAAACTTGAACCTTTATCAGTACCTCATCAAATGTTCTCAACTTAACTCAAGGTAAAGATTTTCAAAAAATGCATAAGGTTCAAGGTTCAAAGGTTAAAACAAATTGTTCTCTTTTCAGTGGGCAAAAATTATGTGAAGGCCAAAAGAATAAGAGATAACAAAAGATGGCCTTGATTATTTGAAACCTGCAAGCAAGTAGTTCAATCACAGAAAATTTGGGAAAAATCATTCATGCTTTCAAAGTAATAGCAATTATTTACAAACAACTTTGAAGCCCAAAACTTACATAGGTAAAATCACAAGTCCCAGAATTTAGAAAAACACCCTGCTCAATATCTCAATCAAACTTTATCTCAAGCACTTGTTTCATACATTGTGAGCCATCACCTATAGACTATCACATCATGCATCATCTCAACATTAATCAACACACCAGAATCTCATAAAGCACTACTCATCACAAAACACAGCACAGTTGAATCAAAGCAGTTCAATTCATTCAAGCAGAGCACAATCAAAATAAAATAAAATAAAATAAAATAAATTTAAAAGGAAAAAGGCATAAAACTGGGTTGCCTCCCAGCAAGCGCTTCTTTAACGTCACTAGCTTGACCCAGTCTTCCTCATCATCGCATCCATCAGTAGATGTTGTCAGTAACATCCATCATTAAATGCTAATATTTGAATCCTCTTAGCATCCCTTAGTAGATGTTGTCATAACTGCAAAACAAAAATCAAATCCACACCATACAATTAAATAAAAAAATTAGAAACTGGGTTGCCTCCCAGCAAACGCTTCTTTAATGTCACTAGCTTGACCCAATAAGTTCATGTTACATCTTTTATTTTAGTGTCGTCCTTTCCTTCTGCACACCAACTGGTTTTCAGTAGCTTCTTGTTCACCCTTTTGGTTCTCCTTGAAATTGGAGATTTAATCTCTATCAGACCATCAGCTCTGAGTTCCTTCACAACCCAAAGCTTTTTGTTGAATTTTACAGGTAAGCCTGGTCTTAGTCTTTCATGTTCCCTTAGAGAATCTTGGTGAACCTGTGCTCCTTTGCTATCTTTTTCTTCATCTTTTACTTGTGACAAGAAACATTTTTTACCTTTCTAGCTTGGCTTGGCAGCTTTGGTACTAGTCCCGGGTGCATCTTTATATGCAGCTTTGAGACTAGTTTTCTTCACTTGGACTGCTCAGCATTGAAGACATTGAAAATCACCTCTTCTTCTTGGTCTTTGAGAGCTATAGTACCGTCATCAACATTGATGATTACTTTGGCCGTTTTCATGAATGACCTTCCAAGAATAATAGGGATCTCCAAATTTTCTTCCATCTCTAGCACCACAAAGTCCACCAGGAATCTCAGATTGTTAGTTTGAACCATCACATCTTCCACCACACCATACAGTCTTTTGGTGGATCCATCTACCATAAAAAGATATATTTTTGAAGGCTTGACTTTAAGACCACCAATATTTTCAAGAACAGTTAAGGGCATCAAATTGATACCGGACCCTAAATCAATTAGGGCTTTCCCTTTTTGTGGCTCCCAATAGTGCAAGAAATAGTGAAACTTCCTGGATCTTTAACCTTAGGAGGAAGTGCCCTCTGCAAGATCACACTACAATCCCATGTACCTCAATTGTGTCCTCCTCTAAATATTTCTTTCTTTTGAGGAGTTTCTTCAAAAACTTGGCATATTCAAGGATTTGTTGCAATGCCTCTGTCACAGGAATTTTTATCCCCAATTTCTTGAAGATTTCATCAAAATACCCTGATTGCATTTCTTTTTCTTTCATGGAATATTCCTCAGGGTGGTGAAAATTTTTCTCAATTTTTTTTTTTTCATTTTTTTCTTTTTTTCTCTCAACCTCTTCTTCCTCTTTTTTCCTCTCTTCTTTCTCTTTTTTCTCTATCTCACTCTTTTTCTCTTTTTCTTCTTTTTCTCTCAATTCAATTTTTTCTTCTCTCTCTTCTTTTTCCTCTTTTTCTCTCAACTCATTTTTTATTTTCTCTCTTTTTTTCCTCTTTTTCTTTCATGTTTTCTTCTTTTTCTCTCTTTTTTTCCCTCTCATCTTTTATACTTAAAATAGCTTTGCATTCCTCCTTGGGGTTAACTTCAGTACTAGCCCCAAAACTTTTGATAGGTATCTCCTCCAACTTTTTGGCTATCTGACCAACCTGCATTTCCAAATTCTTTATAGCAGCATTTGTGTTTTTCTGAGTAGAGAGAGTTGCCTGCATGAACTGTTGGAGGGTCTCCTCAAGCCTTGTGGTTCTTTCAATTAGAGAGGGTTGTTGTTGCCACTGTTGTTGCTGCTGTTGTGATGGTATATTGAATTGTCCACTAGTTTGCCCAAATTGACACTGTTCATTGCTTGGATAGGACTTCCACCCTTAGTTGTAGTTATTGGGACGAAATTGATTGTCCATGTAGTTAACATCTTCATTGAGATTTTCAGGCACCACACATTGACCATTAATATGGTCACCACCACATAGCTCACAGAGTTGTTGTTGAACCTGTGCCACATTCTGAGGTTCCTTTGTTGGCTACAACAGTTTCTTTGCCAAGATTTCCAATTGTTTAGTGATGATCTTATTTTGAGCAAGCAATGCATCATAAGGTTGTAATTGTAGAACTCCCTTAGGTTGTGATGAAGCTCCTCTTTCACTGTGCATCTCATTGTCATTGGCAGCCATATTCTCAACTAACTCATAGGCTTCATCTGGGGTCTTACACCTAATATTGCCTTCAACTGAGACATCCAACATCAATTTAGTTTGTGAGCGAAGGCCCTCAAGAAAAAGAATGACTTACGTTCCTTCATCAAAACCATGGGTAGGTGTTTTAGCAAGCTCTTGTATCTATCCCACGCTTGTCCCAAAGGTTTCCTCCATGCCTTGCCTAAAAGATGAGATTTCATGCTTTCTGATGGGTGTCGCAGCCCATACAAATTTGATTGCAAATTTAGAAATGCAGTATAGTGCTAGGGAATGACCCCTAGGTCGTCTCTCAAGGACCAACTGCGGTTTAGAGTCAAGTCTAACACGAAAAAGGGGGGTTTTGAAAAGTGTTTTTGTGAATACGAATAACTAAATTAAAATGAATGGACATTAAACTCAACTGTGTAAGTTAGAAAACATCAAGGTAAAATAAAATGCTAATCCAACAATTCAACAAACAATTATCTAAACACAATTAAAACTATTAAAATGCAACACTAAATTAGAGACATCAAAAGCAACTAATCCTACCATGCAAATTAATGCCAAACAAAGGGATAATTAAACATGCTTTTTCATCTATCAATTATGTGACCAATATTCATCTACCAAATGAAATTAAAAGTGCAATTAGCTTGAGAAAACCCCCTTGGGCCGTGAGCTCCTAGTCCACCAAGGCCCAACTTCAATTTTGACTTTCTTCCTTAAATGAACCATGCAAGATGTGTTGACTCTTTGTCTCATGTGCACCATTCTTCAAGACAACAATCATGTGCCTTCCATATCATTCAAAACCGTCCCACCACTTCTTTCATGCAGCAAAATTATAATTCTCAAAACCAAGCCATGAATTAACGTGAACAATGCAAAGAGCTACTAATGAAAATTGCTTTCAAACCAAAGTGTCAAATGAAAATGCTTAAATGCTTCTTCCCAAGGTGCCAAGTGTGCAAAGTCAAAGCAAAGAAAAGCAATCACAATAACCTCCCATCTCCCAAGCCACTCACGGCAATTTCAATTGATAGCAAGACAAAACCCAAAACGGAAATATTCCTTCCTATGGAAAATGTCCCCTTCATGTGCATGGCCAAATGAGGTAAAGAATTAAATGAAGTATTCTCTCTCCTTGCACAACTCTTTTCAGTTTTTCTTCAATAAGCAAACATTCAAATTGTTCCTTCCCTTCTCTATACCGAGAACACACACAAAGAAACCCAAGTTTCGATTGCAAATTAACACAAGCATAACAAAACCAAGTTCTACCTTCATAAATCCAACTTCACCACTTACTTTTCTTCAACTTTTTGACCAAAACAAAACCAAACCTCTAGCTTCCCTTGCATTACCGTCCAGCCACCATCATCAATCACAAAGTCCAGCTCAAAATATGCTTCCAAACATCAAAAATGAAATGCTAGAAGAAAATGGTTCAAGAATCCAATACCCATGTACCAAATTAAGCCTTTTTCACTACCAAACTTGACAACAACTCCATTTTCATCCTCCAATCTAAGAAACTCAAAGTAAATTCGAAATCACTGCAGCAAAATGATGAGAAAACCGAAATGGACAATGGGTCTCTCTTCCACCAAAGAAACCACCATGAAAAAGCAAAGAAGAAGCTTCAAACTCAAGCATTCAACCTTCAAAACGAAAATCTAAAGAGAGAAATGGTAGAGCTTCATTCCATCAAGCAAGAACAAGCATTGTTGCACACAATAGAAGAAGAAAAACGAAATGTTATTCATCACATAGCTCAAAACCAAAAGGGCACACCAAAGCTCCCAAGAGAGTTCATACAAGGCAAAAGCAAAATGAAAGTGTAGTATGAAGTGTGCTAAGGAGTGTGTCTTGGCAATTGCCCAAGAATACCGTCCAACACACTCAAAAAATGGTGGGGTCCACCTCCTAGAAACCCTAGGTTTAATGCCACATGTCCCTCAAAGTTTGGGCCTAACATAAAATTTGCCAACATGGGCCCAATGCACCAAAAGCTTAAGTAAAGTTCTTAATTAACTAGATTACAATTTTAATTAAATTTGCAATGACTAAATTTTAAATCTTGAATGTCCATGTCATCTCCTAATGCTCCAAATTATGTCTCCAATATTTTCCCTACAATTAAAAATGTAATTAATTAGCTCAGAAAATCCAAATTAGTGAAAATATGAATTTCTGACCAAATTAAGCACAATTAAGACAAACGGGGAAATAATGGGCAATTAAACACAATTCCCTGATTTATTTAAGTGCAATAAACAAGATATGGTCAAGAAATAACGACTCATCACTTTCCTTTGTTGATCTTTGATTGTGGGAAGTATTTGTTTAGGAACTTTGTAACCACATCTTTCCCCTGACTGAAACTGTTTTCAGGAAAAGAGTTCAACCACAATTTAGCATTGCCTCCAAGAGAAAGGGGAAACAAGCTCAGTTTTATAGCCTCATCTGGCACCTCATTTATCTTTACAGTGTTGCATATCTCATTGAAGGTGGTCAGATGCTTGTATGGACTTTCATGTGACAGTCCATTGAATTGGTTGCTCTTTACAAGGTGGATCAGAGCAGGCTTCATCTCCATGTTTGCAGCAGTGACCCTTGGCTTTGCGATACTGTTAAAATGGTGAGGGCCAACAACTGTTATATAATCAGCCAAGGTGCGCTTCCCACCTTTTGTTCTCCATACCTTCCTCGTCAGATCTGAAAGCTATTGAAATTTTCTCTAGATTATCTATTTCTTCTTGGCCTCCTACTAGTCTCAAGTCCTTCACGAAGAGGTTCAGAATTTTTGTTGCTCCTAGTGATAATTGTATCCTGCATAAACAAAACACAAAACCCTAGAAAATATCGTTAGTAAAAAAATAAAATTAAACAGAATAGAACACAAAATAAAATAAAAATTAAAGAGTGAAAAATAAAAAACTAAAAATAAGAAAAATAAAATAACAAAAATAAAAATAAAGTCAAAGTTAATCAAGAATCACACAAATAGAATAGCTTAAACCGTGAGTTCCCAGCAACGGCACAAAAAACTTGTTGGCACAAATCGGCAAGTATACCGAGTAGCACAAGTAATATAAAATGGTAAGACCAAGTATCGTATCCCAGAGGAATCTCGGTGCTAAACAGTCATGTGATAACAAGATTAATTAAGACTTAAATAAAAAGAGATAATTGGTTTTGAATGCAAAAACATAAAATTAAATATGAATGCAATTGATCAATAGCAAAGGAGCACAGAGATGAACGGATGTTGATTAATATAAGATGGATATGTTGTTGGGGTAAGATTTCACCAAGTTCCCTCTCATGTATATAAGAATTCTTCTTTATTCATTAATGTCAACGTCACTCACTAAATCACCTAAACTCGATCCCTCGGCGAATAAGCCTGTCCCGAATTACCAGTTCATGCAATTCCTAGCATTCCTAGTAATAAGATGTGAAGATCAAGAGATACGACAACCAAGACTCATACCCTCATCCCTGAGCAATATAATCTTTGGGAGTAATTCAACAAAAACCTGAATTGTAAGGAACCTCCTAGCACTCATGCAATTCATAAATCATGTTAATGAATGAGTTAAACACAACAAGTATTGAAACAGATGAATTAATCTAACAATTAATGGAAAAGCATATGGAATTAAGAGTCAATTCAAATTCATGAGAGTTTACAAGGTTACATCATCCCCCAACAACAAATAGAAATTAGTTCCCCATAGACATGGGGGAACTCTATGAATAATGGAAGAGAATGAGAAAGAGAACGCCTAAGAATTGGGAAAAGAGTGTATTGCTATGCTCTTCTCTGCGAGAGATACAAAACCTAGAGCCCCAAGGCCCTTTAAATAGAGTCAGAAATGCGCAAAAACAAGGCCCGGTCCAATAGAGTCGAAACAGAGCAGAAATTGGGCCTGATCCACGAAACTCGACGCTCAAGCCAACTTAGGGCGCCCAGGTGGTGAAAACACCTCATGTAAGGCTTAGGCCTCAAAATAAGGCGCTCAGGCTTCGAGACCCCGCCGCCTAGGCGGCCAGGGAGGGCGCCCAGGCATCGGACGTCGATTTTCCACGTTTGAGCTTCCATTCAGGGTGTTCGGGCTTCGTGTTGTCCCTCCTTCTGGTGCTTTTCCAGGCCCTTTTGAGTTTCATCTTCTTGGCTCTTCATCTCTGCTTCCAGTATTACTTCAATCTCTGTCAAAATAAGGGGAATTAGTCATAAAATCTTTGAAATCAACCTCAACTCTCTTATTCACACAACTATGCAAAATCATGAGTCCAAGCAAGTTTCTAAGTGAAAAGGGGTGCTTTTAGTATCAAAATAACATCACAAATAATGGTGTTTTAAACCGTTATAAGTAGTCTAAACGACTTGTAAGCAATCGTTGATAGCAATTCTAAAGAGAACTAAAACACTTATTGTTGAAACTCTAAGGAGTTAAGGAAATCTAGGCAACGTATTACAGGATACTTGGATTTTCTAGTACCAGGAGTGGTGTGAATACTCAACTAGTCTAAGGTAACGAAAGGTTATTCGCTGACTAGGGATACCAAGAGTGGTGTAAATACTCAACTAGTTTAGGATAACGGAAGGTTATTCGCTAACTAGGGATACCAAAAGTTGTGAGAATACTCAGTTGTGTAATCTTGTTGAAGATTATAGTGAAACCCTCTATTGATAAAGGAGACTGAACGTAGCTTAGTTGGAATTTCTTACAAACTCTACAGTATATATAGATATAGATATATAGATATAGATATATAGATATAGATATATAGATATAGATATATATATATATATATATATATATATATATATATATATATATATTCTAAATAGCATGAGAAAAGAAGTTATCGTTTATAATCACTTGCAAGTCAAGCGTTTAACAACTATTTGATAAATACCATATTCGATGACGTGCTATATTAGAAAGGTTGTCAAAAAATATTTTCATTAACATTATTCAAACACTCCTTTCTAGTATTTTTCATGTACTTTATTGATTACACCAAAACTTATGCTCTGTTACAATATTAGAAACAATTAGAATATTATTATCTTTTGTAGCATTTAATAAAACTAAAATTTATCAAATAGATGAAAAAGAATGCATTCTTAAATGGTGAAATTATAATCAACTAACATAAATCCATAACCACATTTAATACATTAAAATCATAAATATTTTTTCTATTAATCACTTAAGCACAAATACATTGTGACTTAAACAATGTTATCTAAACAAAACATTAAGAAAAATTGTTCACTTAAGTGATGTCTCCTTAAGTAACTACTTAGTCGTTTGAGCAATGTTACTTAAACAAAATTATATTGGTTTAAATCCTTTTTTGGTCCCTAAGTTAAGTTCTGATATTCAGTTTAGTCCTCGCTTTTAAAAATGTCAACCTTTAGTCTCTATGATATGAAAAATGTATCAAATCAGTCATATCCGTTAACAAATCACAAGTTTTTCATTAAGTGATTTGTTATTCATAACACCTTCCGTTAACAAATCACAAAATATTGGATACCTAGGTATGAAAACTTGTGATTTGTTGTTCATTAAGTGTTGTCATGAAGACTGATTTGATACATTTTTCATATCATAAGGACTAAAGGTTGACATTTTTAAAAGCGAGGACTAAACTGAACATCAGACTTAACTTAGGGACAAAAAAAGATTTAAATCAATTATATTATTGAAGTTTGACCACTAAAAACGTCCGTCGTCTCATTTAAAAAAAAATTACTCGGCTTTTATAAAATTTTGTATTTTCATATACTTTAAAGAAAGATTCAACTTTACTTAAGGGAAAATTCAATATATAAAAAAACTTATGATAATGTTGTGATGGTTATAAATGTTGCACAAAAAATATCAATGATTTTTTTTTAAAAAAAATTATGATGAAATTTTTGTAATAAATTTACGTCACAACAAATTTTCTAACGGATAACATTAATTTCTTTTAACAAAGATCTTGATCCCAAATTAGTTTCATCACAAAAATCCGTCATAAATTTTATTATTTAAATTTCATTATAAATTTAACAATGTTATCATAAAATTTATTAAAGTGTATTATGCGTTTAATATTGTCACAAATATCTCTCATGAAAAATATTTTTTAATAGTATTCTATTTTAATTTGTATTATAATTCAAAATATTAAGACTTGATTTTGTTTTTATATTACACTTTATCTTTTCATTACTATAATTAACATAATGAAATTATTAGGCTGTCTAATTAAAAATATGAATACTCTTATTTTATAATTTTTTATCAGCAAAGTAATATTAAGATTTGAAAACAAGCATCATATTGAAAAGTTCCTTTCTATTTTATGTTTTATTAATTACCTCACCAAATAATTTCAAAAAAATACATACACTTTAATAAATTATCTTAAAAATTATCTACTAGTCTTTTAGAGTTTAACTAGTTTTTCCAATTAGTTTTTATAAGTCTTATTAAGAAATGTTAAAAATATTTTTAATTAAGTGTTTTTACTTTTAATTTCTTAACTAACACTAATTAAAATTTGCTTAATTTTATTTGGCTAAACATTAAGAATGACAGTGACATTCAAGCGGCGTCAACGCAAAAATAGACTTCATAATACCTATATTCATTTTCCTTGTCCATATTTCTTTCTATTTATAGTGGTCTCTTTCTTTTTCTTTTTAATAAATTTGTCTATTTCCTTTTATTTATAATAATTTGGTATCTTTCTTCTTACTATGTAGTTTTTAAGAGCGTGAAGTTATGATATATTAAGAAAAATAGAACAAAGATGCTTAATTCAACTACATACATAATGTTTTTCTGAAGTGCTCAACTACCACCCAGCCATTTAGAGCTTTAAATTACTTCCTTGTTGACAAAAGTTTTATGATTAGAAATTTTTATACACAGAAAAGTACTCCATTATTTTTTTCTCCAAGCTTTTTCAAAAGTAAACAATGAGATGCGACTTTTTATATAATATATACGTGACCATCAAACACCAACCACCTTCTTAATTTACAGCCACAAAGTAAGGGACTGAAACAAGGATTTTACAACCAATGCTATTTGAGTTGACATCAGAACATTTGTGTGAAGTAAGAACTTCTCATACGATATTTTAATGATAAATAAAAGGCTTTAATATTTTCATAAAATATTACTGACTACAATTAAATTTTAATTCATAAATTTAAGGTTTAATACCTATTTTGGTTTCTTTTTTGGGAGGATTTGTTCAAAGTAGTCCCTCCTTTTTTCAAAAGTTCACTTTAGTCCTAGCTTTCGCAAAAACTGTTCAAGTTGGTCCTTTTTGGTAACGGCGTTAACTTGACTAACGGCAGAGTTGCCAGCTGGCTAATGTCTGAAGGTGGCATTGTTATTTGTTTTAAAAAATAATTAATGATGACGTGTAAATGAATATAGTTAGGGTAAAATAAAAAAATGAATTATGGGTAATTAGGGTCAGAAGATTGATTGAATTTGGGGTAATTCGAATTCGATTGCGATTGGGATTGAAATTGGGGTCAGTTTAAGGTTCGTCAGCGCGATTGAAATTGGGGTCAAAAGATTGCAATTGTGTGCGTGGTTCGTCAAGGTTCGTGGTTCGTCAAGGAGGTTGTTTCGTTCCTTCGTCGCCAGGTTAGTGTTCTTAGTTGGTTTGTGATCGCATTTGGTGTGTTTGTTTTGTAATGGGTCGAATTGTGTGTTTGTTTTGTATGGGTGGAATTACTTAAAATATGATTTTATTTGCCGGTTTCTTTGTCGGTTTCTTTGTTGAAATTGGTGTCGTGTTGGGTGTTGAAATTGGTCCCCTGTCTGTGTTGAAATTGGTCCCCTGTTTGGTGTTAAATTGGTCTCATGGCTGTTAATTTATGAAAGTGGTCCCCCTTTCCATGTGCAGGGTAGGGTTTGGGATGTGTGAGGATAGGTTTAAGGTCATGGTCCACCATGGTGGGACCTTGATAAAGGACGTGTGTCCCTTTAAGTATATAGGTGGGCAGATATCTTCTTGGGACATTGACCCCGACACATGGAGTTATTTTGGAGTGGTTGCTACAATTAGAGAAATGGGTTACATGGAAATACAAGAGTTAGTTTATAGCATTGACAATATTTTACATGGCCTGTATGACGATAGGGGAGCTATGAATATGATGCAAATAGATAAATGTTTGGGGAAAGTGGATTTATTTGTTGTGCATAAAGTTAGCGAACCAGACTTTGTGGAATATGAGAATGAGAATGAAATTCTTTACCTTTGCCAAGGGCCTGCAGAAAGTGGTGAGGGTAGTGGGTTTGAGGCTGCTGCAAAGGAAAATGAGGAGGTTGAGAAACAGTGCGTGGTGGACGAAGTTGGTGATAAGTTGGACACACATGATGAAGTGGAGGTGGAGGAAGTGGAGGTGGAGGTGGAGGCAGTTGAGGAAGTTGAGGTGGAGGAAGTGGTGGTGGAGGAAGTAGGTGTAGTGGTGGCGGAGGAAGTGGAGGAAGTTGGTGCAGTGGAGGTGGAGGAAGTAGGTGCAGTGGTGGCGGAGGAAGTGGAGGAAGTTGGTTCAGTGGAGGCGGAGGAAGTAGGTGCAGTGGTGGCGGAGGAAGTGGAGGAAGTTGGTGCAGTGGAGGCGGATGAAGTAGGTGCAGTGGTGGCGGAGGATAGTGAGGAAGAAGTGGAAGTGGATGAAGTGCAAGTGCAAAACAATAGTGTGGACAGTGATGTAGATTACATGGTTGAAGATATTGGAAGGGGGTTGTCTGATGATGATTCTGAGGCAGAAGAGCTGTTAAGTCCAGAAAATAGTGGTAGTGAGGAGGATGACAATGCAGACAAACCAAGTCGATGTCCGTTTCCTACATTTGGAAAGAAAAAGTCAATGGTAGATTACAAATGGGAAGTTGGTACTATTTTTAATGATAAGGAGGATTTTAAGGAAGCAATTAGAAACTATGTTATTCATACTGGGAGGGATCTTAAGTTTGTAAAGAATGATAAGCGTAGGGTTCGGGTGACATGCATGGGTGCGCAAAAAAAGTGCCCATGGGTAGCTTACTTAGGATATTTGCCATCAAGAAAGATTTGGCAGTTAAGGAAGATTGTTGATACTCATGCTTGCAGCAGACAACTAAACATTAAAATGATGAATACTAAGTGGTTGAGTCATGAGGGTGATAAGGTGTTGCATGATAATCCAACTATAAAGGTTCAAGATATACGTAATAAAGCACTAAGGAAATGGAACACCAAGGTATCAATTTCCAAAGCAAGAAGGGCCAAGTTAATGGCAACAAATGAACGTGAATGAGATTTTAAAGAGCAATTTAGAAGGATTCATGACTACGAACATGAGGTGTTGAGAAGTAACCCTGGGTCAACTGTTAAGATTAAAGTGAACAGTGATAATGGTGATGCCATCTTTGAAAGAATTTACGTATGTCTAAACGCATGTAAGAAGAGTTTTGTAAGTTGCAGGCCCATCATCTTTTTAGATGGTTCTTTCTTGAAAGGTCTATATAAGGGCGAGTTGCTTACAGCAGTTGGTAGGGATCCAAATGACCAAATGCTTCCCACAGCATATGCAGTAGTTGAAGTTGAAAATAAAGATAGTTGGAGTTGGTTTTTGCAATTATTGATTGAAGACCTTGGTGGTGATGAAATATGTCGAGCATGCACGTGGATGTCTGACCAACAAAAGGTACATGCACTACTTACAATATCTTCTTTTCACTTTATGCTTTATGTATATTTGATTAAAATATTGGTGTTGTCAGGGGTTGGTACATGCTATTGAAGAGCTTTTGCCTAAGGCAGAACAAAGATTCTGCATCAGGCACCTTTATGCTAACTTCAAGAAGTAGTTTAGTGGTCAAATATTGAAGAACTTGATGTGGAGTGCTGCAACAAGCACGTACCCCCAGGCTTGGGAGAGAGAGATGCTGAATATGAGAGCAGTGAATGTCAATTGTCTAGATATTGGATCCCAAGGTAATATTGTTCTTCTGTCTTATCTATGTTTATCTCCAAATTTTGAACATAGTAATTTATGTTTATTTTTTTCAGCTGGTCCGCAAGAAGGATTTTTGAGGTTAGGCATGTTTCAGCTGTTGGGAACAAGTTCACAGTGGACCTGGATACTCATGAATGTAGCTGCAGGAAATGGATGATCAGTGGCATCCCATGTTGCCATGCAGTAGCAGCGATGCACTACATAAATTTAGACCCAGACACTTTTATACCAACTTGGTTCATGAAATCTACTTACGAAGAGACATATGAATCCATCATTTATCCTGTGAATGGCCACCTCCTATGGGAAAATACAAGCTTACCTGATGTAATGCCACCAGTTAAGAGGAAGATGCCTGGGAGGCCAAAGAAGAAAAGAAGATTGGAGACATGGGAGATAACCAAGGATAGGACCCAGATGAGTGTTGGTGGCCATAGAAAGAAATGTAGCATCTGTCGTCAATTGGGGCACAACAAAAAAGTATGCCCTTTACGTCCACCCATCATAGAACCAACAGAAATAGCACAAGCATCACAAGCACAAAGTATACAAGAACCAGCAAGTGACCAATCTCCTCAGCCACCACTACCAACACAAGATTCAATCACAGAACCAACTCCACCAATAGCAAGGAAAAAGTTAACTATTAGAAGAAAAGTTCCATAGATTGATATTGTGTAGGACTGATTTTAGTTGTTATGTATGATATTTGAATTTAGAGATGTTATCTTTGATATTTGAATTTAGACATGTTTGAATTTAGACTTCTTATGTATGACAGTACTGATTTTGTGTCTTTATGTTGTTTGGATGTACTGATATTATGTATGACAGTACTGATTTTGATATTTTGTGTCTTTAGGTTTCCTTACCATGTACTGGTATTATGTTGTATTAAGGGACCGTTTTGCACAATTTTTTACTAAAAGGGGGACCAAAATAAACATTTTAAACCAAAGTGAGGACCACAATACACAATTTTTAACCAAACTGAGGACTACTGCGAATTTTATTGTACTAACCCAGATGGTTCACAGCACCAACTCATAATATACAAACACAACATTGATTGCAGATTGCCCACCTAACATCAACCTAAAGACAGTCAAAATATTACAACATCAACTCAAAATACATGAACACAACATACATTGCACATTGGTCACCTAACATCAACCTAAACACAGCCCCAATATGATGATGTTAAGCACAATAAGAACAACCACAACTCCAACTAAGAACTTCATCTTTCTCTGCAACTCTTTGAAATTACTTTCGATATCAGTGGTCCTCTTGTTGCTTTGCCTCACATTTGTACCATCTCTATCATCAGCGTTCTCTTCACCATACCACTTGAAAAAGTTACATGACATCCCACTTGTAAATGCACTCTATTATTCACAAAAAACACAAAAAACTGTCAACACAGGAAATCAATTTAACATTAAAGTCACTATGCTATTCAAAAAAACCTTATAATGACGACATGCCCAAAATTGCCTCCCAGCATTCCTTGTAGTTTTCCCAACTTTCAGCACAGCAAAATCACCACAGTGGCAAATAGGGGTTATCCCAACACCCCTCGAAACAGCATCCTGTGATGAATGCGAAGCTCCTTTGTTCGTTGTCTTCAAACAAGAACAACCACTTTGTGAAGAAGCCATTCCAAACCCTAACCCTAAGCTTTTAACTTTCGAAAACTCTGGAGCAAATAACCACAAACCCTAACCATTGCTTTTAAACTTGGAAAAATAACCATGAATCAGTACTGTAACAGGATGATGTACTTAATACACACCAAAAATTACCCCTAATTCCTTTTTTAATCCAACCCTAATTATATTAATTTACACCTCACAATTATATTTTTTTTTAAAACAAATAACAATGCCACATCATCAGACATTAGCCACCTGGCAGCTCTGTCGTTAGTCAAGTTAACGCCGTTACCAAAAAGGACCAACTTGAACAGTTTTTGCGAAAGCTAGGACTAAAGTGAACTTTTGAAAAAAGGAGGGACCACTTTGAACAAACCCTCCCAAAGGAGGGACCAAAATAGGTATTAAACCTAAATTTAATCATAAACTTAATTGTTTTGGGTATGAGGTCGAGTCATTCTCAACATTTACACAATTTATCTCAGACTTCATTCTATAACTGCTCCTGTTCCTTGTCTTCTATTCACCGTCCGGAGGTGTACCTGTCAAAGGTTCTCCGATGTCTAAGTCAGTCAGTACGATAACTAAATGTCAACAATAAATGCACAGTAAATACAAATACCTACCCCTTACCTTTGACTTGTATTTATAGTTTTCGTTATATATGGACTTGAGATCAGTGAAACCTTAACCTAGGCTTAATCACAGCCCAATCATCTCTAATCAATGTTTATCTTAATTACTCACATGAAAACCTCCTCATAGACTCTGGTCGACCACTCCTGACTCTGGCCGCTCAGCTTCGTCTATCGATTGCATTGGTGTTGCTTCCCATTTCTTGTTGGTTATCCTGTCTATCTGTTATAGAGTGTTATAAGTGGTCGTCTAGACCCTACGATACACTATATGCTTAAATAATATATACACCTTAAGACTATAGGTAGTATAATTAATAAAAATAATAACAAATAATTATATAATTATATATATATATATATATATATATATATATATATATATATATATATATATATATATATATATATATATATATATATATATATATATATATATATATATATATATATAACTCTTTAAACGATGGGATCTACAGCAACTCAGTTATAACACAATCTATATAGTCATAAATGAAAGATAATTGTTAAGAGCGTATAATGTATACCTAAACAACATAGATAACATATAATTTTTGTTCAATATTAATTAAGAAATTGGGACGAAACTAGTAATAATTCGTTAATGATTATCCTCTTTTCGATAATCAACTTACAACGAAACCACCGAAAAGAAATAGAAATTCAGTTTTAGTTCCGTCAATTAGTTAAGTATTACAATTGATTTTGGAACCCTCATAATAAATTTTAAATTTTAAATAATGTATTAATATCATTAGCTCACAAATAAATAGTCCAACACAAACTCCTTCCTTTTTTTTTAGCTTTTATATTTTTCTTTCATGCCCATTGCCGGCAATTTATAATTTAAAAAGTTAAATTGTCTTGTGAACAAGTTTGCATGAGATAAGTGAAGTTTTGTTTATTATATTTTATTAGGTTTATGGGTCATATCTTAATCATGTAGAGTTTATTATCTATTCTTTCAAATCGGTTATGATGAGATTAAAAACTCTAATATCATTATTCAATCTCTATAAATTAATCCTGACTAAATATATTTTTTTAGTATAATAAGAGTTGAAACGGTTTGGATTATGACGGTTGACTAAACCTCAAAATACTAACACATGATTACTTCAAAATATAACTTGTTTCCAATCAAATTTAAACCAGAAAAAGAATATCTTTATATTTCTGCCATTTAAATATATTTTTGAGTCGAGTTTATTTTTCTTGCATTGTTTACATTCATTTTTTTTACACTTTTAATTTAAAATGCTTTTCGTTAAATCTTCTACTAAGTACTTTTCAAGTTCTATCGTATGCATATATTAGTGTGTTTCTCTTTACTTCTCAATAAATTTTATGTTGCACTCTTCTGTCATCATTACTCGAAAATTCAGCAGTGAATTCAAGTATATCTAGAAACATCACTTCAGACAAGTTGCAACGGTATATATATATATATATATATATATATATATATATATATATATATATATTCAGAACTCCATAATAAGTTAGGTAAAGTAAAATTGATTGCTACACAAGCCTCACTGGAAATTAATTAATTAATTATAAAGTTAATATTCGGTGTAATGTTTTTTTAAGTTTCTATTTTCGTCTAAAATCTTAAATAGGTTTTTTTTTTCTTCGACGTCTTAATTGAGTCTTTATTTTTGTAAAAATTGCATCAATTAGATCTTTACCGTTAATGTATGCTTGAC
The DNA here is from genome assembly GCA_036885675.1 of Vigna mungo. NCBI lineage: Eukaryota > Viridiplantae > Streptophyta > Magnoliopsida > Fabales > Fabaceae > Vigna > Vigna mungo. The sequence continues at coordinate 13,411,654 of CP144700.1, read as the reverse complement.
ATAGCTCAATAAACTATATTTTTAATTGAAGTGACTAAATGATGTGGATTTGAGTTGTTTTAAAATTAAAAAATTAGGAAAAAATTGAGAAAAGGTCAAGAAAGACAACTTTCGTTCAGTTTGTTTTATAAATCCACGGGAACAGCCACAGCGGTGGGGACATCCACTACCTTTACGACGGTCTTGTGGAGGGAGTTGTAGACTACGGTGGGGTGAATGCCATGGAAGAGTTGGAGGCACTGCTCGAGCAGGGCTTCGGCGATAACAACGACCGTGGTAGCATTGTCGCTGGCAGCATTGTCGCTGGCAGCAGAGTTCTCAGTAGTGGAGTCATGCGACTTGGAGAGCTCGACGACCATCTTGGATGTGAGTTACTTCCTTTGCTTAACACGTTACAATAATGGCACAATTTTCTTTCTCCCATCCCTCTTTTCCAACTTCTCCTCTCCCACTACGCTCGACAAATCTTTCTCACTCCTCACCCAAGAACCGCCGCCTCTTCCGTCACCAACGCCTTTTCCACTTCCACTTCCTCTTCCGCTTCAAATTACGCGCCCAAAGTCATCGTCACTAGAGAGCGTGACAAGAACTCCAAGCTCATCGTCGCTCTGGTACTCGCTTCTGTTACCTTTCGCTACTATGATTTGTTTTTTTTGGGACCGCATTGCAATGTGCTTAATCATATAGGCTTGAACTTCAACGAGTTGGTTGTGCCATGTTTTACGTATCTATTCTCATTCCTATGCTTGTGTTTCCTACAATTTGAACAAATTTTTGTTGTCTCTTTCACCTATTTCCAGTATTTAAGTAACGTGTTTTTAGGACCTGAACCATTTTGTCCTCTAGGTGTTTGATTAAAGGTTGCTTTTTTATGATTTTTCCTTCCCTATTTTTATTGTCAGAATTTTCTATGACTTGTTGAGGAACATGGAGATCATCTTGTCCATACCCTTTGGTCTGAGACTAGTGTGCACAGTCTTCACGACGGAGCGAGCGGCCATGATGTTGACATGGAGGAGTGGAAAAGGCTAGAATCAGCGATTTGCTTGGCGATTGATGATAATGACCCACCACTTCCATTCTCAGGGGCCCCTGTTTAAAAAGACTCGACCTTTGTGACCCACAATGTGTTTTCTGGTTGCAAGAAAGAGACTTTTAAATGGGGTTCTTCTTCAGGGGCACGGGGGTTTGGTTTCGATTGAGTTTTGTGGGTGTTGGCAGCTCGATAGGGTGGTGACGGCTAGGATGGTTGATGGTGCGTAGAGGTGTTTGCGACGACATCCTCGTCGATGGTTTTCAGGGTTGTGTTTGTTGGTGTGTGGGCGGCGACCTAAAGGTTAACGGTAGAGGTGACCTGAAAGACATCTCAGAATATAATAAATTCTAGGTCGTTTAAAAACTAAGATGATAATGTCATGTCAACTTAACAATAACAATGTTAGTTTCAATTTAACGGTTGGGGGTGTATTTGGTTCAATTTTATAAAAAATAAAGATCAAATTGAGACGCTGAAAAAAAAAGAGATCTATTTAAAATTTTAGACGAAAATAAAGATCTAAAGACACATTAAATCTTAATACTCCAATAATTAAATTCAACTCCAAATTAAATTTGAACATATGTTTGTACATCAATATCTTCATGACATATTTAATTGAGATTTTGGTTCAATTGGATATCAACTGAAAATTAAACATTATTATTAAATAAAAATTAAATATTATTTATTTTAAAAAAGGAACTTTGATTCTATAGTCTAAAACACATTCTTCATCACTTAGAATCAAATCATAAGACAAATTCAAATATTTAGATTCCCTTGCCAAATTGAAATACTACAAAAGACAGAAACCAATAAACAACAAAGTCACAATCTATAAATCCAATCTATTCTTAGAAATCGATAAGATTCCTGTATTCTTTTCTAAGTCGGAAATATACTTCACCAGAAACCCTCCACACTTGTTTTCACAACTCTTTCAATTTAGCAGAAGAAAAAGTATGATGAGAGACGAGCAATATGATAAAAACGAAAATGTTGTAAAAATTTATTATAAATATAACTTATCCCATTACATTCTGTGAATCAAAGTATATACCTCAGAAAACACTACACAATCTGTTACAAAACCACTCTATTCCTGGAAATAGCAGAATATGAAAGCAAATGCCTCTTAGTTCTCTCTTGCGGTTTCGTCCAATGAATTTGACAAGGTATGATATTAAACGATGCAGGGTTCGGACAAGACTTCGGAATCGAAAAAAACGCCATGCACTCCTTCGCTGATCTCTGATCCGGAAGACCAGTAATACAGTTCTTCCTCACATCCAGAACCCCTCTTTGAATCAGCCTCTTGCACAAAGGTCCCACTTTCGTAAAATAATTGTAAGACAATGAAAGATTCGCCAAATTCCCCAACGCACACACCACTTCCGGAACCTGTCCATAAAAAAGGTTCCTTGCCAGGTTAAGCTGCTCCACTTTCTTCAAGCACCCAAAGGACCAAGGTATTGGCCCAGTTAAGAGGTTCGCACCAACATCAAACAACGTCACGTTTCCCAAGAACCCGATGTCGTAGGGAAGACAACCCGTTAAAAGGTTGTTCAAAAGCAGCACTTCGATCAACGTGGACGAGGCTTTTCTAATGCTGCGGGGAATGGGCCCGGTGAATTTGTTGTTGGCCAACGTGAGATAAACGACGGGTGTGTCTCCTAGATTGTTGGGCAGTGTGAGCATGAAATTGTTGTTGTTGAGGAAAAGAACATCTAATGTCTGCATGAAAATCTGTGGGGGAACCGTGCCGGTGAAAAAGTTGTACCTAATATCCAAAAAGGATAAGGTGGGGATGTTGATGACCGACGTGGGGAATAACCCGGAGAACAAGTTGTTACTTAAATCAAGTTCGTATAGAAACTTGAGTCCCGCTATTTTTGGCGATATGGTGCCAGAAAATCTGTTACTGTTTGCATGGAAAAGAGCCAGGTCAGGGAGTTTATCGATGAAGCCATCGAGTGTTGGAGCAGTGAGTTGGAAACCATTGAAATCAATTGAAGCAATGGTTGTGGCAGTGAGGTTATCTGGTGGGTTGTCACAGTAGAAGCCTGTGTAGTTGCATATATCTGGACCAACCCATGTTGCTGTTATTCCCAAAGGATCTGAGGTTATTGTGTTCTTGAAGGCTTGAATAATGGGGAAGACCAGAGCGAGTCTTTGGTCTATGAAGTTTAAGATGTCAGGGATTAGTGGGATTGAATCCGATAGTACTGGTGATGGGGTTTCAAGGATTTGGCAACCTACTAAGAGAAGGCAAAGAAAAAATGTTAAGGTACGGAGTGTTGAAACTGTAGATTGCTTAGGTAAAATCATGGTTTTGATTTCTGAGGGAAGGTGGCGATTGAACTGTTTTTGTATTGGTTAGTGATTTATAGTGGTCGATGAATTTTTCTTTGGTGGCATAATGAAATGATTTGCATGTTTTTGTTTTCTTGATAGTGGCTGGTGGGTTAGTCAGAAGGTTTGGTGCACATTTCGCACTCGGAAAGAGGTCAAGCCCACCAAGAACTTATGCTTGGAAAATTTGGTAAGGTGTCATTATGCGCGTACCACCGACTTCAAAATGGAGCACATTTTGTGGCTTTTGAACTTTCTAAACCACAAAACTAATGGAACAAACACTTTGAGTTTTATAATTATTAGAGCCACTTCTAACTTAAATGGATATGCATCAGTTACCTCCTTGTTGCTGTATAATTTATTCATAGCAACTAAGTACAAAAACGTGATTAGTTCTTTCTGCAATCCTTCTTCACAAATCAGTGATCCTTTCTTCAATTCACCATATTTCCGATCCAAAAATAAAAATAATAATGACCAGTTCATTAAATTACAAGAAAGAGTCACCATAAAAGTGAAACCAAGATGATCACGGGTTGTCACCATGAGTCTCACTCAACAGTTCGAGAATACCAGAAAACTACATTACAAATGCGTAAAATCCTTAAAGACCCAAACCTCGCTTCTTTTCATCTCTCTCGCTTTCTCTCTTGCAGCAAACCCTAGCATGATGGTTCTTCTTTTGCAGAATGAAGCATTCGAGAAATGACCCCCTTGCAAAGGCAGCATCAACCTCAACCAATGAAACACACCGTTTCACTGAAGGTTCAGCCCAATCCAAAACCAACCCAAAAATACTTCTACTGACCAAAATCAGCCCAATGTGCTTCATGTTGACCAAGTTCGAGTCTAATTATGCAAGGGCCTTTTTGCAATTAAAATCAATTATCAATTAAGGTCCATCAGCAAATAAAAGAAGAATTATTGAACAATTAAGGAATTAAAAAATATTTAAGCAAATGGTAAAGAAAATGATTTCTATTCAATATTCATAAAAATATAAATTTCCTAGTTATTTAAAAACATTAAAAAATACTCCTAAAAATATATATTTAACTAGAATTTTACAAAATTACAAATTCAAAGAAAAATTATAAAACTAACCTAATTCTAAACAATTAAAGAATAAAATGATCTATCCTAAACTCCTAAACACAGAAAAGAATGCAAAATTGGAGAGTTATCAAAGTCACATGCAAATTTGGAGTGAACATCAAGAAAGGATAAACACTTGAAGAACCAAGATTTTAGGGGTTGCTTTGCACTTTTATTTGCTATTTTGGTATCACATAACCTTTGTGTTCTTGTAATTTTTTTGGTTTCATTTGCTATTTGTTTGGTGTCTTGAGAAAATGTCTTTGATACAATCCCACACCAGAAAAAATCGCATTTTTAACTGGAACAATATGCTTTGGTTCCATAAAAATCGAAGTGTATCAAAACGCGATGGCAGTTTCGTAATTTTCATAACACTATATGTCTCGGTTGTCAAGCAACCGATGCCTGAAGAGCATACTGCCTCGGTTGACAGGGTGAACTGAGGCATAAACCCCATAGAGCAGAGATACTCTCTCGGTTGGCAGGATGAACCAAGGCATATAAGCCTTCCCCAAATGTAAACCAAGCCAAGGCATATAACCCACAAATGTCTCATTCTTCAAGCTAGGAAAACCTAGCTTTTGGATAGCGAAAGAGAAAATTTTTCCCCAAATGTCTCATTCTCAATAACTAAGGCGAGGTTGGCTAGGGAAACCCACACATTTTCCCCAATTTCAATGTCTCACGAGAGAGGTTGGCTAGGGAAGCACCTCTCCTCTTCTTTTTCTTGTGAACAAGATCGATGACGATGTTGCAATAGCTGCGAGAAAGCAATGACGATGTTGCGATGACGGTGAGAGCACAACGACGGTGCGGCAAGGGCGTAGCCGGTGGAGCAACAATGGCACGACTCAAGGAGGTGTTTTTCCTTTCATTTTTGTTGGGCTTGGCAAAGTTTCGCGAGATTGGGAAGAAACTCTTTTCTCATGGTGTGGCGAGGACGTGGCGACAGTGGCGGTTAGGCGCTGGATCTGCGTTTCGCGACATTTCCTTCTCGACAAAAAAGTGCTCTAGTGTCTTCATAGTCAAGTGGAATCGCATTTACGACCTTGAGGTGTTGTCAAGTTAAGGTTTCTGGTGCTAGCTTGAGTTTCTCTTCCTTGGGTTTTTGGTTCTATTTCTTTGTAGGTGGATGGCGAAATGAATAGTGTTCTCCTTCCTGATCCTCTAAGTTGGGAATTTTCGTGTGCCTCAATGTTCATCTTTAGGTTGATGTTTGCGGTTTGGATTCGCCTCTTGAATTGGGGGTTCTGCTTCTTAGTTTTCTCTGCGGCTTCTAATTGCTCGCTGGGAAAGGTCTTGGGGTGGATGGTGATGATTGGGGTTGAAAATCTAGGTTGTTAGTGCAGGTTGGAGTTTTCCTACAAAGAAATTATGGTTAAGCGAGAACAAGCATTGTCAATGGTTGTTGCCAAGAGGCTCGCGATTTGGACCTTTTTAGGTCTATGAGATTAAAATTGGTTGGTTTGTGTAGAAAGGTGTCAGACGCTACGTTTGTGAGATTAAAAAAAATTAAAAACACTCTACTGCCTTGGTTGTCTGTGAGCCGAGGCAGAATCTGAATCCTTTTTCCTCGGTTCAGAATTGAGGCAAAAAGCCTACCTCTTTTTGTCTCGCCTATATATGCCTCGGTTGTGGAACCACTTTCTATAAGTGAAAATAACCGTTGTCGTTTCCCTTGACTACACTAGTGTCATCTCCATTGCTAAAATTTTGTAATAGTTTAGTTTCCACTCTTAAAAGTGAAGGTGTGTCAAGGGGCTCTTAAGTGTCACTTGCATCTTCACATAGGGTCGTTAGTCTTTACTTTCTTTCATAGCATTTACATTTATTTACTTTCCTTTTATACATTGTCTTGTTTTTCTCTTAAGTCTCCGTGATATCTAGGTTGTTTGAATGCATCTTAGGTAAACCTTTCTTTCTGGTTTTAGGAGCATTCTTTGCATTTGCATTAAAAAGTTTTGAAAGATTTTTACTTAAAAGCTTAGGTAAGGGTAATCTAAGAAAACTCTGGCTAGAAAGGACTTGATTTTTAAGCTTGTACATTGTGACTCACCTCTCCTTCTTGGGAGCTACTTGGAACATTCTTATTAAAGTGGTTTTCTAGATGACAAGCTCTTAATGGAGAGTTTTCTTACCAAGGTAGGAGCATGTGTCATTTTTCAAGTAGAGAAACTTTTGCTAAAGTGACTTTCTACATAGAACTCTAGGAGTGAAGAGTTTATCAAAAAGTTAGAGTGTCACATGTCAAGCTTTCCTTCACCATGGTAGGATTTTTTAGGGTTTGGTACAAGATAACATTTTAGGGTTTTTTTGGTCTACTTTGAAGACACATTCATCTATAAATAGATGTGTCTCCTTCCTTGTAAAATCACTTTAAGATTTGTAATGAAATACTGTTAAATTATTGAGCCACTAACTTGTTTCTAAGTCATGGCTAGAGCATCTCATGAGGTCCCTCTAATCATCCATTTCTAGAGTTGTCCAACTCTAAGAGTACCATAATTATTTCCATTTCAACACTTAAACCTTCAAACCGAGAGCAACCACCACCATCTTTATAACTTCCGTGTCACTTCTACCTCCATAACTTCATCTTCTTGCTTTGATCCAATCTAGTTTTGGAGGAGACAATCAAACAATAATAAAAATATCTTCTTCTTCTTGCAAAAGCACAACAATGTTAGCATAATAGTGACAACATAACATTTCTTTTAAAAATTTCCTAAGTACTATTATTGTCCTTCGCCTTCTCGCATACGGTTATAAAGGATTGAAAAAGCCTTATAAATATAAAAGCCAATTAAGAAACATGTGAATGGATACGATGTTAAAGAATAAGAAAAGAAAATGATGACAGTTCAAAAATTAATCATTATAGTGATACTAATTAGAAAAAGGGCAAAAAGAAATTATTCTTGAATAAGTGATTTTTTTTTTCTTCCTTTAAGGTACCTACTAGTTAGCTACTGTGGGTTTGTCCTTGGCACTTAATTATTAGTCACTAGCAAACAATAATTCACCGTAACTTTAATGGCATTATAGTATGAAAAAGATTCTTGTGCAGGAACCAAATTGAAATGTTAAACAAATGTTGTATTTACTTGCACCCAAATCAAGAGATTAAGTTGTGATCGCTTCTCGTTTTCAAGTTAAGCCTTTTTCTGTGGCGAAATGTTATAGTTCAACTTGGCGGCTAGATGGATGCATTAAGGTCTACGAAGTAAACGGCAGAAATCAATGTTCGAACAAAACCCTTATCTTCATCAATATATTAATGCATGATGGTTCCTTTATAAAATACAAATTGACGAAGACATTTCACCCGAAGAAACTGATGTGAGAGAAAGGAAGTAGGGAAGGGGCAAGGAAAAAAGAAAACAAAATTGTTGTCCCAAAAAGAGAGTCGGAGAAAGACATCACAGCTTTACATTAATTCTCTGCTTTTAAAATTGCCCAAACAAACAAATTTCTAATATAAGGTACACATTTTCTCATGCAAAGATAGTACAAATTTTATTCGATCACTTACAGAAATTACATTTGAGTGACACCAAAGAAGCAATAGTCAAGAAGCCCAATTCAACCACAGTGCTTATTAATGGGCATACAGAATACAAAAACAACAGCTAATAGGAAAGTGAAATATACAAAAGACAAGCACGTTCATTAATAACATGAACTCCAACAAATAGTTCACCACAACTACGAGATATCTCATACATCATAATCTCAAACGATGCGGTTTTAGAGTCTTGTAAGTCACCGGCGCAGAGGTTGGAACATTGGTTTCGGAACTGGGGTGTCCCCAGTGCGATTTACACGGCACTGTGTAGAAAGAACTCGGATTCGGACACGTCTTCTTCGTCTTGTAAAAATAATAGCATTCGGTGGGTGACCTTTGGTTTGGGAGCCCAGGAATGCAATTCTTTGAGACATCCAAAACCTTGGACTTGATCAAACTCCAACAGGAAGGGCCAACCTCGTTGAAGTAATTGTCGGCCAAGGAGAGATTCCCATTGTTGCGGAGAGAAGGAATTTGACAAACGTTGTCGGGAACACAGCCGTAGAATTTGTTGTGCGCCAAATTCAGATACTGAATGCTTTTCAAGCACCCGAAGGAGAGAGGGATTGGGCCGGTGAGCAAATTCTTACTCACATCAAAGACGACAGCTTTTTTAAGGTTTCCGATTTCAATGGGCAAGCAGCCGTCGAACTGGTTCCCGAGGAAGAGAACTTCGGTGAGGTTGGGGGCGTAACCGACGCTCTTGGGAATCGGGCCGGTGAGGTTATTGTTGGCGAAAGTGAGGTAGCGGGCCGGCGTGGAGCCGAAATTCTGGGGGAGGCACTGTGTGAAGTGGTTGTTGTTGATGAAGATGACGTCGAGATCCCTCTGGAAGAGTTGGTAGGGAATTGGGCCGGTGAGTTCGTTGAAGCGGAGGTCAAGGAAGACTAGGAGGTTTGACTTAATGGCGTCGAGGGGAAACTGGCCTTTGACTTTGTTGTTACTGAGGTCGAGCTCGAAGAAGTAGGGGAAATTGATGACATCGGTGGGGACAGAGCCGGCGAAGCCGTTGGAGTTGACGTGGAAGAATGTGAGCTCGGGTATTTGGTTCTGGCCCAAGAGAGATGAGAGGGGCAAAGCGCACCCGTTTTGACCCGTCACTCTTGCTCCGTTTAAGTCCACTCCTGCAACTGCTGTCTGTTTGTCCGTTGGATATGTGGCGCATCGTATCCCGTTGAAGTCACACGTATCAGTGCCGTCTACCCAATTTTGCGTGTAACAGTTTGGGTCATCGATGAGGCTTTTGAAATTGAGAAGCGCACGACGTGCTCTGTCTAAACGGTTAAGTTTGGGTGGGGGAGGGGGACATGGAGCTTCAGGGGAAGGAGCAGGGGAACCTCCGCCACCTATTATAATTTCTAGTGTTTCTCTTTTCTCTGTTTCCCCTAATGCTTCGCTCTCTGATTTTGCCACCACCTCTTGTGCTACTACTCCTTCTGAAAAGTAAAGCTGAAGTAGGAGTGAGCAGAGTAAAACAGAGGAGAAAATGGTTTTGGTTGTTGTTCCCATCTTGGTGATTGAGGAAGAAAGGTGAATTTTGCAACTCCTTATATAGTGTCTTCCTCAAGATATTGCTAAGTCGGAGAAAAGTCAAGATGCTTCTGTTCGATGGAGGCCAAGATATTCTGCACTCTCGTGAGAAGCTGTTAGGCTTTCTTTATCTAAGATGGACAATGATTTGTTCTATTCTGCTGAGTCGTCCACTTGACATGTTCTCTACCTTTTTTTAGCCAAATACTACCAAAACAAAAAGAAGGATTAGACAACCACCATACACTCAATTTTTCTTTGCAAATATTTCTTTATAATTTATGCTGTTTATTTGAGTTTAAATGTGTATTTGCTAAAAACTATTCAATTGTTGGTTTCTTTTTAAATACTTTTTTTTTTTTTTTAAAGAAATGCCTTTGCTATCATATTCTTATTACATAATATGCATTTAGATATTGGTCATGTTGTTAGACATTTTATATACATACTTACATATAGTTTACCTTATACCAAGTAGCGATATGAGTTATTTAAAAAAATTTAGTTACAAAAACCAGGAAACAACTTAAATATTATTGTAGTAAAACGGGTCAACCAATATATTAAATCTCAATTATGCAATGAATCCGTACCATTACATCAACGGATAGCTAAATGCTATGTTAAATGTTATTAGATAATTAGATTTTAATTTAGTCTTTAATAAAAATTAAAAAAATAATTTATTCACTAATTCTTTGATAATTAAGGTTAGAAATTAATTTAAAATTTAATTTATAAATCAATTATAATTTTATATTCATAAATTAGTTATTATTGTGATTAATTTTTTTTTATCTAAAATTGGTTTTTGTTTAAGAATATTTTTTTAGTGTTATTCATATATCATTACTCTCACTTCTTCTCTCTTTGCATCATATCAGTTATTAGAGTTTTTTTTATGCATTCCCTCTGTACACAAGTTAGGCATGTTTGCATATGGTGAATATTAAATAATATTAGATAAGTATTGAAAGTGTAGTAAGTATTTTGAATTATATTTATTAAAATTAGTTGTGTAAGTAAAATTGTATTAAGTTCATCAACACTATCACCGTCATTTGTAAGACTATAAGACAAACATTTCCATAAAAATTCATCATTTCATAAAGCTTATAATTGTAAACGTGTCGTGTCATTTTCATAGTGACAATGTTGATTGTTATGCTCTATATTAATGTAAATGTTATTTATACATAATTTATCTTCGTGGTTGTCTAACTTTGACATTCATTGTCTGTCATTTTTGTGTTAATTAAAAGTGTTAATCCCAGCCGAATAGTAGTAAGATTTTAATAGGGACACGATATTCTCCGTTTTAAAATATCAATATCTACAAAATGTCACCTTTTAACCATTAGGGACATAATGGGATGCTTTCAGTTCGTGCCTTCAAGCTCTAATGTGTTGTACTCGCACTAAGGACTTTCTTCTCCCTCCTAATTGTCTTTGAAGCTCTTTTAGGTTCTTCAGGTCAAGGAATAGAACGAGATGTTTCGATGCTTTGAGTAAATGGTAAGACAAAATATGTGTATCCATTTTTTTTTTTTGGTGAAAAATAAATTCTTGAAGATGATTAGTTTAACACTTTAATATAGGATTGTAATATTTACTTAAAAATAAATAATATTTTTAAAATAGTGTAAATGTATAAATTTAAAGAAATAAGTGTTATATTTATATTAATATAAATAAGGGTTAAAAATATTTTTAGTTTCTTAAGTTTTATTAAAAATTAAAATTATATCTTTTCTAACTTTGACTCAAACTAATTCTCAATTCAAAACAATATCAACCAATTCAAGATATTTCATCTCACCATCTATGTGACCTTATTTCTGATTTAGATAATAGACTAACTAATATTGAATGTCATTTAGATGAAAAATATGATGATTTCTCTAGTGATGAATTCTAAAGTACCATTGCTTCATGATCAATAAAATTATGTTTGTTGCCTCTAATGATCTCTTTATCAATACTTTCCATATTAAGGAGGAGCTCCTCATGTGGAGGAGTCTCACACTTTTTTGCTTATGATAAAAAAAGGGAGGAGAATAAGGTTACATAATTGAAAACATTATGATATTTTTACATTAATGTTTTTGGCTTTGTCTAAGTTGCAATAAGCCTTTATCAAAAGAAAAATTAGAGATTATTACAAATAAGCAAGTTTTGAAAGATTTTGATGAGGAATCTCAAAGAATTGAAGAACCATTTACATGTTTGGATGATTTCCTTTTAAAGCTTTTTTATTGTAATTTAAATTATAATAGCTTTAGTGATATAATCATACATAGGTCAAGAATGAAGAGTTTAAAAGAAGCATGAAAAAAAATAACATAGGTTTTCTTAGGCTTGTATTTTTCTATTCTAGTTTCTAGTTTATTTCTCTTAGATTGTTGTAAAGAAGCTTATATATTCTTCTTTTCTTTAAGATGTAAGCAATGTGAGACTTCACATAGCCGAGACTTAAAAGAAAGAAGAATAAATATGTCTATTCTTCCTTTATTTGCTTGTATTGCAAGTTATCTCATGTATAGTTTTAGTTTTGTAGAATTAAGAGATGTGGGACTTAAAGCAACCTTGCGAGTTGTTGTCCAGACTTGTAGGCCTCCAAGTCTCACATCCTTTAGTTTTCCCCACCTACTTCATCTCTCAATGCTATACAAGCAACCTAAGGTTTCCTTTGTACATACACCTTGAACACCTTCAAAATTGAATATAAAGAGTTCTTTGCATTTAATTGCATTACTTCTTTGAGATAGAAGTTTTGTCTCTTAGTCTAATTTTGGGTCTTATCTTGTGAACAAAAACTGGCGATCCTCCTTGACATTTATCTTATATCCTTTCAAGTGACATGTCTTCCAATTCATAAGTTTTCTCTTCTTACTCTCTTATAATTTTAGTCTTTTAATTTTATTTTTTTAATTGTTCTTTTTTAGTTCTTAGGCTTATTTCTATTTAGGCATGTTGTTCCATATCATTTAGTCATTTGAAATGTAATCTTAAAGTCTTGTATTTGCCCTTTTAGTTTAGAATGTTTACTAGAATAAGCGATTATCACTTGAGATAACTGATTATCCCTAAAAAGCAAAAATTACCAAGGTTCGCAGATAATTGATTTTCACTTGGAAAAATTGATTATCATTGAGACAATCCTTTTATAACAGTTTGGAGATAATCGATTATCACTAAAAGTTGGGAACTAACTTTTAAGATTCTAACCTAGCTCAAACATTGGCCTATAAATAGTGTGTTTCAAAATTATTTAAGGGTTACTTAAACTATTATAGAGTAAAGAGTATTGGCTGGAAAAACTCTGAGTGTTATCTGTTCTAGAAAGCTTGAGGTTTCGATGCTTATAGAAGGAAGAGCTCTTACTTAATGTGTCTAAGTTTCTGGTGCTTATCTACCAAGCAAAATCAAGTTGCTCATTCTTTTAAGTGTTAAAAGAAGGTTTTGGTCATCTCTTATACATTAAAAAAAGTGTTTTCTAATCTCATTTTTATGTCTCTATTGTAAAGTGTTACTCATTTCTCTAGTGATGTTGGTAAAGAAGAAAGATGGGAGCTCAAGGTTGTGTGTAGATTATCGGCAACTAAATAAGGTTATTATCAAGAACAAGTACTCACTACTGAGGATTAATGAATAAGCATATTACATCTTTAATTCCTTAGTTTATTTTGCTTTTTTTAATCTATTCTAGCACCATTCCTTAGGACTTTCCTTTTGAGTGCCTACATGATTTTGTGCCTTAATTCTAATTTGTCATTTTCTTGGCTTTCCTACGTCTTGTCTCCTCTATTTCCATTTGATTTAGCTTCCAAATTGTGTTTTGTTGCTTTCTTTCCTGGCCTCTCGAGTGCTTGGAAACATCTTGTGATTTGTGCTTCCTCTTTGGACATTGATTTATTTTGAAGGTAGCATCTTAAAGGTTGAAGGAAGACTATTAGAGAAAGCCCCTTTGGACTTATGCTTTTGGGAAGGAACTTTTCAAAGGATATATTGGTATGTAAATGGAAAAATATTTACCTATTGATTTTACGACGGATTTTGAAATAATTAATATTAAAAAAATAAAAATAAGTTATTAAGAATTTGACTCTGCAAATCGCTCACTTCTTTTGCAATGCTTCTTCATCACTCGAGCCACTCAACACTACTTTTCCCTCAATCGAACCAATCGAACTCCCTTTCTCCCTTACTACAATCATGTTTATCTCTTATTGAAACCCTGTTATCGGACCCCTCCCGTAGTCGAGCACTCCTTCTCCCTTAGTAGAGTTGTGTTTCTCCCTCGTTCTCCCACACTCAAACCATATTTTTCCTTCACTCAAACCATTACTTTGTGTTATTGGAATCCTCGAGTGGAGTTGTCATTAATCTTATAATTTTATAATTTTATAATTTTAAAATTCTATAATTTTATAATTTTATATAATCTTATGATCTTATAATTTCATAATTTCATTATTTTATTATAATTTTATAATTTTACGATTTTATAATTTTTTAATTTTTAATTGTGTAATTTTTTATATTTTTATAAGTTTATAATTTTATAGTTTTTTAATTTTATTATTGCATAATTTTATAATATTGTAATTTTGTAATCTTATAATATTGTAATATTATTAAAAAATATTCTCTTAATATTTATAAAATAATAAATTTTAAAATTATAAAATTATAGATTATAAAATTTAAAACTAGGCTTAATTGCTTGGTTTGTCCCTAGTTTGGTAAAAGTGTGTCAAACTGGTCCCCTCTTTTAAAAAAGTTACTATTTTGTCCACATGTTATTTAAAGGTGTCAATTGTATCCATTAATAGAAAAATGTGTGTCAATTAGGTCCTCTCCGTTAATTGCAGACTTACGGTGTTAAGTGAGTGATGATTTGGCAGTAGAGAATTGCAACGTGTCGGCCATGTCAATTATTTAGACACAATTGGGGAAATTTAATTAATAAATGATTTTGGGGTTTTTAACTCACAAAACGAAATAAATTAGGGCTTTCGAAGAGTGAAAAATCCCAATCAAGATAGAGGACAAAGTGTGAGTTGACGAAGAGTGAAAAATCGTAATCGGGCTTTCGAAAGCAGATGCGCGCTTGATGAATGTGTTCGTCTTGGTTAGGGTTTGCTGAGCTTGGTGCGTTTACTGTTGTTACTATACTTGTTCTTTGTTTTCTTCTTTCTTCTGTGAGAAAGTATTGTTGGAGGTTGTGTCCTTTCAAAAACTTAGTTTTTATTGATCTGAGATATATGTATATGTTGAACAATTTGCAACACCACCGAGATCATCAATCAACAATTCCAAAAACCATGTCCAGGTTTCCTTGTTCTCCACCTCCACAACAGCATATGCCAAAGGCAACATTTGATCGTTACCATCTCTTCCAACTGCACTTAACAATTCTCCTCCATATTTCCCTTTCAAGAAACAACCATCCAAACCTCTGATGGGCCTACATGATATGAAGCTGACCTTACAAGCCTTCAAACACACATAAAGTCTCTTGAATATTCGGTTCTCCTCATTTGCATCCAAATCTACACTTACTTTCACAGTTGATCCAGGATTTGACCTAAGCAACTCATTTGCATAGTCATGTAGTCTTTTATATTGTTCCTTGAAATCACCTTCAATTTTCTTGTATGCCATTGTCTTTGCCCTAAGGTTGTTGACCGAGACACATTAATGTTCCATTCCTTACTAACTTTATTTTGGAGGTTAGTCAAATTAATATTTGGATTTTCTTTTATGGTCTTCTCTAACCTCCCACTTAACCATTTTGATGTCACTAACCGAATATTAAATTCTTTACTGCATGTATGATTGTTTATAATCTTCCTTAACTGCCATGTATTTTGGGCAGCCTTATATGCACAATATGCATACCATGGACACTTCCCTTTTGCCCCACAACATTTAACACATACTCTTCTTTTGTCATTTTTAAATACCTTCAATTTCCTACCATTCTCTACACCATAGCTTCTTATTGTTACCAATAAGGGAGTATTGGTAAAACCTGAAGACAAGTTTTGATGATGCTGCAAATTGTAATTCTTGATTGTAATAGGAGAATACTTAAAAAGCAACTTGTAGATTTTGAATGTAGTAGGAAAATGATAAACATTGTAATTTCTACTTGTATAATCGATTATGATTAAGGTATAATCGATTATCAGATGCTTTTTTTGAACTAAAATAATCGATTATCATGAAGCAACAATCGATTATCACAAGTCACACTTGAATAATCGATTATCACTTCAAATAATCGATTATCATATTTTGAAATTTCTATAACGGACTTGAATAATCGATTATCACTTACAATAATCGATTATTCATGGCAGTTGGGAGCTGACCTTTGGCATTCAGTGTGCTTGGCTATATAATTGGTTTTTGAAAGCTTCAGAACTGAACTTTTGTGTAAACTGAGAAAGCTTAGAACACTGAGTAGTCAGAGGAACGTTCTTGAGAGCTTTTGTTTACTTTGTTCCCTTGCCTGGTCTTGTGAAAGGAGAGGCTCGCGTATCGTGTGTCGATAGTCGGAGCAGACTCTCTTCAAGATAGCAAGGTGCTCTACCTGGTCTCGTGAAAGGAGAAGCTCGTGAATCGTTGGTCGATTGCCGGAGCGGTTTTCTTCGAGTTGGTAGAGTGTGCTCTGCCTGGTCTTGTGAAAGGAGAAGCTCGCGAATCGTTGGTCGATTGCCGGAGCAGTTCTCTTCAAGTTGGTAGAGTGGTTCTTTTCATTCTATTTCTGTACTTTTCAGTGTAATTTGTAAAACTGTTTTTAGTGGAACTGTTAATCACTCTTTGTAGTGATTAACGACTGGACGTAGATTCTGTTGAATCGAACCAGTATAAAAATACTCGTGTGATTTTTCTAAATCCCTACACTTATTTTATTTAACGCACATCAACTGTTTGGTTAATTTTCTGAAAGAAAATTACTTTTGATAAGAAGGGCCAATTTCGTTTTAAACTTTGACCGAACACGCTTTACGCTCTCTGAGTATTATTTCCGCTGCGCAATACTCTTTTAAAAATTACCCCCTCCGATACCGTCAATTGGTATCAGAGCTTGCTGTGATAGTTTTTCAAAATATTTGCAAAAATGGCCGGTCACAATCAAAACCATGTATATGCTGAGGGTGCTTCCATTAACAGACCTTCATTGTTTACTGGTGATAACTATGCCTTTTGGAAAATGAGAATGGAAATTTTTATGGGGTCTGTTGATAGAGGCATCTGGGAAGCTGTACAAAATGGTCCTTATATTCCAAAAATTACACTTGATGGTGTAGAGGTGTGGAAAAATCATATTTTGACTGGACTGTTGAGGAAAACATAAGAGCCCAATTTGATATTAAGGCTCGAAATATAATTTTATCTGCACTAACCACTGATGAATTCTTTAAAGTCTCTATTTATAAAAGTGCACAGGAAATGTGGAAATTTTTAAGACACAGTTATAATGAAGTCATAGATGTGGATAAGTTGACACCGTGTGATTCAAGCTCTACATCAAACTCCTCAAGCTCAAGCGATTTCAATGAGGAAGAAAATATATGCTTAATGGCAAATAGTGAAAGCCAAATCTTGAAGAAGAAGAAGAAGGAGAACAATCAAGGCTCCGCATCAAACTTCAAATGTTATGCATGTGGTGAAAGAGGCCATCTGAAAGCTGATTGTTCAAGCAACAAAAGAAGTAAAGGAAGAAAAGCAAAGAAATCTCACAAAAAGAAGAACGCCTACATTGCTTGGGAAGATAGTGCATCAAGCACTTGTAGTTCAAGTGATTCTGTTGAAGAAGCGAACCTATGTTTGAAGGTTGCTACTGATGACACTACAAGCCAAGTAAGTGGCTCTAGTCTTGATACTAGTGAGTTTGATTTACAAAAAGCTTTTCTTGAATTGTTAAATGAATATGAGAAATTGGATGTGGATCATAAAAATTTGAAAAAGGAACATAACGAATTGAAATTGAAGTATGAAAAAGTATTAGATGAAGAAGTAGTTTTAAGAAATAAAATTAGTAATCTAGAAATTAAATTGTCTGAGTTTAATGCAATTGAACAACCTGTTGAATGTTTATCATGTAAGAGTTATATGTTTGATATTAACATTCTTGAGAATTTACTTGCAAAGGCAACTAAGCCTCATTCACATGCTCAAACAAATTTTACCAAAAGCAATGTGAAAAATAGAAACATGCATCAACACAAGAAGTCTAAAGTTAAAAGAACTCGTAGAGTTTGGGTTGAGAAGGGAACTTTTGTGAAAAACAAGGTGCGTGATGTTTGTTGTTTTTATTGCATGAAAAAGGGACACACTTCTAACAAATGCAACATTAAACATTTTGGTGTTCCAAATGAAAAATATGTTTGGGTTCCTGTCATAAAGTAATATGTGTCTAACCTCAAGGACCCAAATAAGATTATGGGTGCCAAAAGTACTATTTCTTTGTTTTGTAGATTAAGTTTTCAAAAGGAGAAGAGAAGTTTCTGATATTCTGCTTTTGGAATTGATGCTCCAAGCGAGGAAGTGAACCCATCAAGTGATATCCAAAGCCTTGGTTCGAGCACCAAGTGATTGAGCTAAGTAGTATTTAACCTGTACTGTTGCATTTTGCTTTGCTTGATTTTGAAATCTTTGATTACTATTATATTCATTTCTGTTTGGGCAAATGATTTGTTCATCACTGATTCATTTATCCTGTGGTATGTTTTTATTTGTTTTAGCACTTTAATCAGTGAAATTCTTCTATTATGAGATATTCATGTGCTAAATTTAATCTTTTGGAATGATTAGTCATGTGCAATTATTATTTCAATGATTTGTTTTTGTTTATAAATTGAATCTATGTTTAACTGGTTTAGTATTCAATTTCCTGAATACTTTGAAGTAAGCCTTGATATATCTTTTATCAAAAGCAATGAAAAATTCATTTGAATGATCTGACTGATAGATTTTCATTGGCATTCTTGGATGATTAAAGACATTTTGAAAATTAAATTATCATCTTTGTTTTGAATTTACTTATGTGAATTTTTTTTTCTGTTCAAATGCATACCATATGAGATATGTTTATACACATTGAGAGTTTGGATACAGTGAATGAACTGATCAAACTTGCATATTTTTTTTGTAAATTATTTGGTTTAAAAACTCTTGAAAGATAAATTCTGAATCAGTTTTTGTGTTTGAATTTTGTATATGATGTTTTTGATATGCATAGCTAAATTCATGGGATTGAACAGATTGGGATATGAGAGTGCATGAATCATAGTTGTTATATGGAAAGTTATAAATTATGCTGTCAAAATTAGTTTTTTTTAAACTGATTGTGTTTGAAGAAATGTTTTCCTGTTAAACCTGAAGCAGCTGTGATGTGATCACATTCATTTAAGCTATTGTTGCATTCATTATAGTCTATAAATTGGTTGCTGAATCAAAAACAGCTTAATTGTTTGATAAATTGAATATGTTGATACCTTGCATCAGTTAGCTGATATTTTTACCAAAGCTCTACCTAAAGATAGATTCTTTGAGCTTAGAAGAGAATTAGGAGTATTAGACATGTCCTAGAATCAAAGTCTATGCAAAATCTTGCATTTTTCGTGACCTTAACGTCTCATAATCGATTGTCACTAAGTCATAATCGATTATTTAGTCATAAAAGTCAATTATGGAAAACTTTGAGCAGATAATCGATTATCATCAGGCATAATCGATTATCATGCAATTCTGGGCAGAGATTAATGAACTGATAATCGATTATCACGAGCCATAATCGATTATCACGCTAACAGTTTCAAAAATAGAGTCGTTGGAGCGTCCCATAACGGCTATAAACGGCCATAAACGGCTAGTTTTTCCATTTTTCTTATAAATAGCCCCCCATAATTGATTGTTAGACACTTCTTTGCAACCAAATACTGCTAAAATCAAATCCAGAACTCAAAATCTCTTCATTTCTCTTTCACTTCATAAACCTTCATCTTTTCCATCTTCATCCATGGCTGAACCAAGAAGGTATCGTCGCAAAACAGCTGGAGCCTCTTCCTCCTCTCAACCACGACTCGCCAACATAGATGGATGGATCTTAGATCAAGAGAAACATGCAGATTTCGTAAACTCCTGGCAAGAAAGGAAAATCATGGCGGTAAAGTATATCCGTCTTGATTATTTTTTTTTCGCTTTTATGGGTTTCAATTTCCAAATACTTTTGCTGAGCAGGGGTTAGCACATCTAGTAGAACAAAAAGGAAATATTTATCCCGATCTCATAAGAGTTTTCTACTTCAACTTGCGCTATTGAGATGGGATAATATCTACCAAGGTCAAAGGCGTACGCATCATTTTAGATGATGACGTTTGGACAAATGTTGCTCAACTTCCTATCTGGGATGATGCTGTCAAAGTTCATTTAGGTCTTGAAAACTTCAACAGGATGCTAACTTTCCAATCCTTTCTGCGACATCCTGAGAGGCAAACAAATAGAAGGCAACTACTGGTTGGAGGATTCAAAGTTGAAGAGAGGATGATCCACTACTTGATTGTTTGGATTCTCTGTCCTAGAGCAACCAACCATGCTCAATGCTCTGAGCAGGATTTACTTATCTTGTATGGGATTTTAAATCACATACACATCGACTGGCCTGCTCTCATTGCTGACACCATGGTAAAAGCCAAGAAATCCCATTCTTATCAATTTCCTTATGCTCTTCTCATTTCTAGGATTTTAGAATATAAAGAAGTACCTGTTGAAGGAGAACTTGTTCAAACCATTGAAGCTGTGGGATCAGAAATCGGAGATACTACCTTTCGTCAGATGGGATTCATTACTAGAGGAAGAGTCCTTATTCACAAAGATGATGACCATCCTGATGATGATGAAGATGACGATATGGACACTCATATGGCTGACCCAGTGAGTGTTGCAGCTCCATCTGAAGCTGGACCTTCCAACATACCCTTCTCTTCCTCAACTTCTATGGAAGAACACTTTGCAAGATTATCTAAACAATTGGAGGATATGAGTCTAGCACAGAAGACACATTTTGATGAAGTACATGAGTGGCAGCAATCTCTTGATGAGTACTTAGTTGATCAATTTCTTGAGATTGATGTTCGACTACATAACATTGAGAATCATCTCAATATCCCACCTACTGAAAGATCCCCTAGTCCTGAATTTTAGTTTTTAGGTTCCTAAGATTGATTGCTTTCTTTGTGGCATTTTGTCGTTAAAATCTTTATAAATTTCCTGTAATTCATTTCTGTTTTTAATATAATGAGCTTTTATGCATATATTATCTTTTTGAGGGGGAGCTCATATTAAGGGGGAGATTTTTACTTTTTGCTTATAATCAAAAAGGGGCAGATTAGAAATAAATATTATAGGGGAGAAGAAATAATATTTTTCAAGTGTACAGGTACTGCTAACTCTGTGGCTGTTTTTAGTTTGTATGTATTGCAGGTAAAACTGAGTTGCTTTTAAAAGAGGATTTTTTTATCATCATCAAAAAGGGGGAGATTGTTACCAATAAGGGAGTATTGGTAAAACTTGAAGACAAGTTTTGATGATGCTGCAAATTGTAATTCTTGATTGTATAGGAGAATACTTAAAAAGCAACTTGTAGATTTTGAATGTAGTAGGAAAATGATAAACATTGTAATTTCTACTTTTATAATCGATTATGATTAAGGTATAATCGATTATCAGATGCTTTTGAACTAAAATAATCAATTATCATGAAGCAATAATCGATTATCACAAGTCACACTTGAATAATCGATTATCACTTCAAATAATCGATTATCATATTTTGAAATTTCTATAACGGACTTGAATAATCGATTATCACTTACAATAATCGATTGTTCATGGCAGTTGGGAGCTGACCTTTGGCATTCAGTGTGCTTGGCTATATAATTGGTTTTTGAAAGCTTCAGAACTGAACTTTTGTGTAAACTGAGAAAGCTTAGAACACTGAGTAGTCAGAGGAACGTTCTTGAGAGCTTTTGTTTACTTTGTTCCCTTGCCTGGTCTTGTGAAAGGAGAGGCTCGCGTATCGTGTGTCGATATTCGGAGCATACTCTCTTCAAGATAGCAAGGTGCTCTACCTGGTCTCATGAAAGGAGAAGCTCGTGAATCGTTGGTCGATTGTCGGAGCGGTTTTCTTCGAGTTGGTAGAGTGTGCTCTGCCTGGTCTTGAGAAAGGAGAAGCTCGCGAATCGTTGGTCGATTGCCGGAGCGGTTCTCTTCAAGGTCGTAGAGTGGTTCTTTTCATTCTATTTCTGTACTTTTCATTGTAATTTGTAAAACTGATTTCAGTGGAACTGTTAATCACTCTTTGTAGTGATTAACGACTGGACGTAGATTCTGTTGAATCGAACCAGTATAAAAATACTCGTGTGATTTTTCTAAATCCCTATACTTATTTTATTTAACGCACATCAACTGTTTGGTTAATTTTCTGAAAGAAAATTACTTTTGATAAGAAGGGCCAATTTCGTTTTAAACTTTGACCGAACACGCTTTACGCTCTCTGAGTATTATTTCCGCTACGCAATACTCTTTTAAAAATTACCCCCTCCGATACCGTCACTTATTGCTTCTGTGAAATCTATTTTTTCATTGAAGAATGTCCCCACTTCCCATTTATATTCTTCCATGCTTTTGGGCATTGAAAAAGTGCCAAAATTTCCATAATGGTGTTTATCATCATTTGATGAATCACTTAAAACAAGGCTGTCTAAGCTTTCAGATTCCCAAGAATTATCAGATAAGCCTCTGTCCTCTACATGCTGGAATGGAATAGAAGACCCACTTGGTCCACCCACTTCAACTTCCTCACTACGCTTACAAAAATCATTTTCCCCTTCATCTCCATGGACACTAACCTCCACAAGATTATCTTCACTGAACGCATCCTCTTCAGAATCATTCCAACTTCTAACATCGTAGTCATCATGTCCCCTATCATCCTCTCCCTCAGCCTCTGCTTCTACACCATTATCATTGTCACCATTTGCATCCTTCCCCAAAACAGCCTCATCAGACTCTCCCTCAACCTCTACCTCCACACAATTATCATTGCCATCCTTTTCACCCTCCCCCAAAACAGTCCCAATTTCCTCTCCCTCAGCCTCTGCATCCACTCTTTCATTATTGTCAGCCTCTACACCGTCCCCCAACATAGGAACGTACTCAGGAACTGACACCATGTGCACAACATATAGGTGAGATTGACCATTCAATAATGCAAGGTTGACCAAATGACCTGCACCCTTGTCATCAGATAATAGTTCTAACCTTCCTTCTAACACACTACCATCACCCACTGAAAACCACAACTCTTTAACATTAATATAACCCATCTCCTTCAAAATAGACAATATTTCAAAGTAGCTCCATCTATCTGGGTCTATTTTTAAAGTACTTGTTTCACCAAACTCATATTTCAATGACCCATCATTGACAAATTTGCCCCCATGGTGAAAGACCACTTCGACATCACAATTAGCCATCTCAACTAATATCAAAAATCAACATTACATTTACAGTCAGCAATACTTAGTACTATAAACACACCATAAACACATCCTAAAGTGACTAAGAAATTACACTTCCACAAAGCACTTTAAACACACCATAAACAATTAAAATAGTTTTGTACTGAACCCTAAAAATTGGGGGACAACACAGAACACTTTAACCAGCACAATGGGGGACCACAGCAGAACACCCATAATGGGGGACAACAACCAAACATAAATAATACATAATGGGGGACAACCAAACAGAAATCAAAGTTTGTGGGGGACCACAACAAAAGCAAACACACACACGAAGCAAACAAGCACACCAAAGTAACCAAATGAAACCAATGTTACACTCACCTTCGAATGGACCTTGGAATAGAAACCCACTTCGCACTTCCAAATACACCACGAACAATGCCAATAGCACTTCCAAATCACCAAACGCGCATTTGCTTTCGAAAGCCCAAATGCGATTTTCACTCTTCGTCAATAGCGATTTCGAAAGCTTTTAATTACACTCTTCGTCAACTCACACTCTGTCATCTATCTCAAGTGCGATTTCGAAAGCCCTAATTTCACTCTTCATCAACTCTCTTCAAAAGCCCTAATTTAATTTCGTTCTGTGAGTTAAAAACCCCAAAATCATTTATTATTAAATTTCCCCAATTGTATCTAAATAATTGACATGGCCGACACGTTGCAATTCTCTGCTGCCAAATCATCACTCACTTAACACCGTAAGTCTGCAATTAACGGAGAGGACCTAATTGACACACATTTTTCTATTAATGGATACAATTGACACCTTTAAATAACATGTGGACGAAATAGTAACTTTTTTAAAAGAGGGGACCAGTTTGACACACTTTTACCAAACTAGGGACAAACCAAGCAATTAAGCCTTTAAAACTAACAAAATCATGAACCCGACTGTAACAATTACCTCATACACTAAAACGGGTTGTTTAAAAATCTAACAGAAGGTGTTTATTTTAAAAATATGATCTTATTAAATCAAAATTTGTTAGATTCAATTTGAATGTTTCCAAATTTATAAAATGCAAAGTTGATTAAGCCTTAAAAAGAAAGGAATATCATCTTTTAATAAAAGCAAACAGAAAACATTCCAAACATGAATGGCTTAACCTCAAATGCCAATGAATATGTACATCAGCTATATTTACATTACCAAACCTTTGTTCTCAGTCTTTCGGTTTCAACTCCCGACCTCAATCATCTCGAATCAAATAAGCCATTGCCAACTGATAAAACATGTTGCATTAGAATCTACACAAGATCCTTCTTAGTCATGCTTTGGCTAATAACTTGGTTCCCTTAGTCCTCCCTTTGTTTCGTCTTGACATCAGCTTTCTCAGGAAACCAAAGCCTACTTGTTTTTTACCTGGCACAATTGCCAATGATCCTGGGCCTTTGCTTCTATCATTTTTCTCTTGAGAATTAACTAAGTCATTAGGACTTTGTAGAGATTTTTCTGTTTCAGATTGAAGAATGGGTGGCAGTTGGGCATCTTTTTCTCTTCCAGTTTCTTCAGTTTGGAAAGACTTACTGATAATTCCTTTAGCTTCATCCTCAGCTTGCATTTGATTGCGTAGAGAGGATCGTTTGATCAAGTTCTTCTTCTGGGTTGGGTTGGCCACAGTACTAGTTGTGGAGACAACCTTGTTAAAAAGTGGTACTTCACTAGATGAAGCAAGTGCCTTGAGTTGTTTCCCGAGGTTCAAGATGGTCTCTTGACACTCTGCCAACTTTGATGAAGCTGTTGTGATCTCCCAGCCCTGAATTACATATTTATTTTGTAGATTTATTTGAGTGTTTAGTTCAAAAGAAAATGCACGTAATGTTGATAGATTTGACTCTCCATAAATGAACACGAGAACAAGAATTGATCTCTGTTGTTTATGAATGAATCATGAGTTGAGGTTTCCAACCTATCCCTTGTTTCTTACAGATATGCATGAGTTATTCATTTCTGATTCAAATTGATAAATGATAATGCAAATGGTATACATGCCCTTGCAACATACAGAACCCACCAGAGTCAATGAGAACAGTGCCTAGTCATACATGATACATCTACAATTAGCTTGGCTTTGAACTACTTACAGTTTGGTATATCTTTTCTACTTCGTATCTGCCATATGTTGGAGATTCCTTCTTTGCAATGCTGCAATATTTTTTCATGTTCTCAAAGTCAGAAAATTAGATTCATTATGCATGGCTAAAGAAAATTGTAGTAGGACTGGAAATCATAAAACTTATAAGAGAGGAAAAGAATAGAATCTTTACCTCTCCAATTGGAGTTGAAGTTCTAGACACGTCGCTTCCAATTCCTCACAGGAGTTATTTTTATCCTCTAATTCAACTTCTAAGGACGAAAATTTTTGGAAAATGTCATTTAACTTAACCTGAGCCATTGTAAGCTGTGTATCAAGGTCTTCATTTATGATCTTTTGTTTCTCAATCTGATCTTTCAATGTCTCTATTTCAGATTCTAAACCTTTGATGTTATTCTGTGCTCCGTGATATTGTTTTGTCAAGTTCTGACTCTCATCTGTTACTGACATCAGCTTTTCTTCCAAGTCTTTCTTCGCAGATTTTGCATTCCTCAAATCATCTTTTAACTTCCTAATATCTTCAAGGAGATCACACTGACTATTCTTTGTGTTGAAGAGCTCACACTGATCTTCTTGATATGCATATGAGGCTGATTGAGAAGCCTGTTCATCTTCATCATCTATTTTATTTTCATTTTGTAATAAATGGCTGCTAAAATGCTTCTTGATCCTATCCCTTGCAATTGCAGCATTTGTGGAAGTGGCACAGTTATTAACGCTCCAGTCCAAAGCAAATGCTACTTCCTCAGTGAAATTTTCAAAATCAGCTCTCCCTGTTAACAAATCCTTGCAGGTGTGAACAAGTTGGTGCAGGAGAGGATTTAAGTCTGTTACCTTCCATTGGAAAACATGAACAAAATAGTCTTTGGGTGTTGATGACTGGGATATGTCTGAATGCTTATTCTCCCCCAAGCAATCTAAACAATTGTTGCACATAAATGGCTTGGGAGCAATACCTTCAATGAGGTTGATAATCCTGTGGATTGACTTTCTCAAATTAGAACTTAAGTGTTGCCTGCTTTTTGCTTCTGTGTCAGGTTTACAAGAAGTTAGGTTATTCATGCAATCCAAAGCAATTTTTATGTCATCAAACAGTTCATGAAGACCTCGTTTTGATATGTTTTTCTCCTCTAAGATTGCATTCAAAACAATCTGAAGCCAGTCAAATGATTTTTCAGTTGTATGTTTGAATTGTATCTCCTTTTTCCTCTCACTGAAGCCAAAAAGATCTTGTTCAACTGGCACTAGCTCCCTACCACTTGTATCAGAGAAGCATCTTCTTTTAGGTGTATCAATAGAAACTATAGCTCGTTTTTCCATCTCAACAAAGTCATCCATGAAACTCATGTCTGAAACTTCAGTTGGTTTACTACTCTTAAAAACTTTAGCCTCTGAAGTTCTTAACTGTTCAAGTTCTGAAATAAGAGCATTAGCCCAGGATCCAGAAGAGATAGCCTCATCATCACTATAAATGTCACAATTCGGCATCAAAGGAAGTTCATTTGATGTGGGATAACACCTAGCTAGCTCCATACACTTCTGATTTTCAGAAACCTTTCTAAGTAGAATCTCAGCCTGCGATAATCTGGAAGCTGTTTCAGCATACATTAGCCTAGAAGATTCCAGTTCAGAATTTTTCTTGGTTAAAATTCTTTTGAGAGCCTTGTTCTCCTCATCCAGATCTTGCAAGCGTCTGATCATTAAGGCCAAACTTTTCTCAGATACATCAGAAGAGTTTCCAAAATCATTGTTTTTGTTGGTCAATTCCCTGTTGGAATTGGACTTTCTTCTTCTCATCATTCCAACTTCATTCTTCATATTCACCGTACCAGCAGAACCAGGTGCTCTTTTTTGTAGCATAAGACGGAGTTTTTGACACTCGGCTTCTAACTTGGACACTTTCTGAGAACAGTCAAGGTACTGTTTATGAGAGGCATCTGCATACTGACGGCTATAGTCAGTCTCCTCTTTTCGGATCTCAAGTTCCTTCTCCAGAACGTGAAACTCGTATCTTAGAAAAGAATTTTCCTTTTCTGTGGTGTCTAATCTAGTCATCAATGTACTGAACTCAGCATCTGCTTCTTGCTTACATTTTACTAGGTCCCCAATTGATTTTTCCTTGGTTAGCAAGGCATTAGTAAGATGAGAATTCTCGGCAGTTAGGTCATCTATCCTTTTACTTGTTTTCCTCAACTTCTCTTCCAATTCTTTCTGAATCTTCTCATCTTCTATTGCTATCTTTAGAATGGCACCACTCAACTTTTCCTCTTTTTCTTCTTGAACACAGCTTGGTGCCTGCAAAGGTTCCTTCAATGTTGCATCTGCAGGAGAAACAGTCACAGAAGACGCTTTTTCATCCAAGTCTTGAGCACATTTTACTTCCTGTTTTGTCTTGTCCTTACCTATTTTCTCTGTCAAAAGATTTGAAAGATCAGAATCAAAAATCATACGCCCAAAAATTGGAAGATGAGAGCATAAGCAGAAAACACTCATTAAAAAAAAATCACTAAGCACCATAATGGTGGGAAAAGAAAAGGTGGAGGAAAATGTGACATTAAGTTACCTCTCATTTCCTGTTGAGACTTTTGGTCATGTTTTGCTGAAGGGTCATCTCCAGAATGAGAATCAAGAAGGACTGTTGCCAACTTCTCATTTAGACTCATTGATGATCCTTCGGATCCAGATTCTTTAGTTACTGGGAGTTTGTGTACCTGAAAAAATATATTACTGTGTCAGATCAAGAATTCTTTGTATGAATTCAGATCCAGTATCAACACTTTGCAAAACTAAGCAGGTAGAAATATAACCGCTTTCTGATGATAGGCAGAAAACTAGAAAACAAGAGAATAGATAGATAGATAACCGAACGAGGAAAACAGACAGCAACATACAAAAGTGAGTAAACTGTGAGTACCTCTTCTTCGATGGGTCTAGAAGGACTGACATCTTTGTCCTCAGCAAAGATTGTTTTCTCCATAGATTTTTTCCTCCAAAGCCATGGCTTGTGGTTCATGATTTCAGGTACTCTTCACGAACCAAAAGAAAATTTTCATGCTATTGAATGGTAACAATCAATAAAGCTAATTTCTTTTCCTACACTAGTTTCTCTATCTGGTCCTAAAAGTTTCAATACAACAGAAAAAAAGAAAAAGACTGAAGCAAAGAAATACGGGTTCAGGTTACAAATTCAAGTTCATTCCACCCATTAAAATAATTTGAAGTAAGCGAGAAAACTCCATTATTGATGAACAGTTTTACTGACATCTTATCAATCATTTGAAGCATTGTGAAATCTCATCCTTTATGACTAACCTTTTGACCGGATGAAGCGGAAATTAGCTTTGAATTGCCTAAAGTAAAAACTCAACATTGTTAAGCAAGAAGACCCACCAATAAAATCCGGTACTCAATACCCATTCCTTTTTTTGTGTTCTTGGTGAAATTCAAAACTCGGTTGACAATGGTGAACAATTGAACAGGAATGAAGAATCGAGAAAATAAATAAACATGGAAACAGAAAAATCTCAAATAAAATCTGCGTAAGAGGGAGCATAAATACTTTAACTAGCATACACATTTAACATGGCATCATTAATTAGTGTGTCTTTCCAAACAGTCATAAGAATGCTCTTAAAATGGTAACATACCCAGTGTTCATGGCAGATGCAAACAGTGTATAACTCTAAAAAGAACCAGACAACATATTAAGATATATAATGACGACAGTTGAAATGGAAGAAAAAAAAGGTCAAAATACCAAGTACACTAATTGGAAAAGTTCATAGGGCCAACAGCTAAAACAGCTCCTACCTGACAGAACTTAATATTAGAAAGGCACTCTTAAAACTCCAACTAGCTAGCAATGGAAGTTGGAGGTGAATGAAAAACAAGAGGCAGATAAAAATCCCAACGGGTATGTCATAGGATGCTTACCCTTTCCACCGACACCTACGAATCCTTGTCCGAAGGTATATATATATATTTGTAATATCCTATTAAGAAAGTTCACGCTTGATACGATGTAACCAAAAGGTTAAAAATGAGATACAAAAAGAAAAGGCACAGTCACTTGTGAATGAACAATGGAGTGAAAGAGAAGTAACAGTTACGAAAAGGAGAAGTCATGAAATTGAGCAGAAGTGGTAGAGGAGGTCATAAAAGACACGGGATCAGTATGGGTACAAAAGATAGACCAATCCCTCAACACATTGAATGTTGTCAGGTTCGAATGAAATCATGATACGAAACTAGTGTTGATACCAATGTCCAAAAGATATTCTTCTACCATAGCACAATTTTTTTATCTTTCTTTGTGTACTCTATGATAATTGCAAATATATTTCTGCAGCCTAACTTTTTGTTTTCTTTGTCCGCATCTGTTCAAAATTTACTACTCAATCAAACACAAAAATATCTTATAATGGTTTTTGTTTGGTGGATATCTTGTCCCGAGAACATATCCTAGCCTAAAAGTTGGTTGAGTGACTATACCAGGAAAAGTTGTCAAATAGTTTTATTTAGATTGAGCAAAGAGACCAAACAGACATAGACTGATTTGAATTTCTCATGGATCATGTTTTTTCTTTCCAACTTGACTCATTGATCCACCGGATCAAATTAGTGTACTGGTTTTTCTTTCGTTTTTTCTCTGAAATTTATGATAATTCGAACTATGAATTTATCAATTTAGTTTGGTTTGTTTGTCCTCTTGCACTTGGTTAAAATGAACCAGTCATTTTTAGGAAAACATTTTAATGGTTCGGTTTGATTTAATTGAGACAAGTTAGTAGTTTAAAAATTAGAGAAAACTACTTTATTTTGAACTTATTTCATAGTGGTGTAGGTGGAGATCCACCCGTCATTAGAATTTGGAAATAGTCCTAGATGTCTCCTGATACTATCTAGTCCAACAAATATACTATTATATTTATCCAGTCCAGTAAATATGACCTAACAAAATATATTTAGTATTATTAGTCTAAAATGATTAAGTAATAATATCAAATATATTAACAAAATATATGATCAAATTTCGATACTATGATTATATAATGTATTGATATCATAAATATTTTTGTATATCATATATCAACCAAATATATGGTTACTTTGGTTAAATATTATATTACTGTTATTATCAAACTGATTTATAAGTTTTTATTATCTCCTTGTATTCTTTGATGCTCTAGATTTTGTAACATATTCATAACACACAAAAGAACCTTTAAATACATGTGGTATTTTTCTAGGGAGAATTATCACATTTTCAGAGTCATATAGATCTTAAAGTTATCTTATTGACTTGAGTGTCGAATAGTCTTTTCTAGATATATTTTTTCCATTTGTTTCATTCATCAAGAGCAATCAAGCTACTTGGATCTTATCACATGTCAAAAGGTCTACACTCCATATTATGGTAAGAACAACTGTTTTTTCAATAAATGTTAGGGTTTAGATAGTTCATGTCAACACAACATAAGAAGTTTAGTTGTTTATAAGAAAATAAATGTCTTTTGGTTGATTTATTAAAGTGTGAAATTTCGAACCCGTGGGTCAATTTGGAGACAAGAATGAAAAATGATTTCATTTACATTACGATGAGAAAAAAAAGTAAAAGTAGAATCAAAGTTCATTTATAAATGACTTACTCACTAAGAGTTAGTAACTAAATAATACAATAAGAATAAGAATGTAATATTAAGGTTTGATTAATATTTTGGTTCAATATTTATTGAGTTTACTACACAAACGTTTTTAATTTTTTTTTGTCCACAATCTAATCTTTAATTTATTTCAAAACATTCAAGTGGTCCTTTTGGTTAAATTGGTGTTAACACCCTTCAAAATGTGACTATATGTATGTCATTTATTTATTTTTTATTTCTTTATTTCTTTTCTTCTCCCCTACCTTTCACTACCTTTTGAATTTATTCTTGGTGCCTTGTGTGAGGGTAAACGGTGCACTCCTCATCACACTCATCTATTTTAAAGGTAATGTGTGAGGCGTGGTCGTGCATTTGCTTCTCCAGAGAGAGCTTTGTTCATTCAACTTTGCACGAGTCACATGGTAAGACCTTGGAAAAAATAACAAAAGATAAGTATTATAGAAGTAAAGTATACCGTAGATTATTATAGTTCTTTTTTATGAGTCAGTGGTCATGGATTCAATTTTTGTTGTGTGCATAAAATGTGTTTAATTATTTTATTATTATATTAAATGTTTGTGTGGTATATGTGTATATATTTACATGATTTGTTGTGTATGATTGTAGAAAAGATAATATGACGATCTGTTTGATATGGTGTGTTTGTTTGGTGTGATGTGTTCAAACCTAAACCATTCTATATATGTGTGTGTGTGTGTTTGTGTGTGTGTGTGTGTGTTTGTGTGTGTGTGTGTGTGTTTGTTTGTTTGTTTGGTTTTGTTTTAGTGATATAAATTTAGGTTTTTTGATGATTGGTGGAATTTTTTTTTTTGGCAACAGACATTATAAACATGTTTCTTAACTTTGGGTTTGTGTAAAATAATATTAGTTTGTTTTACTTCATGTGGGGGTTTAATCATTTTTGCAATTACTATGCATTTCAGGGTGAAGACATCAAAACTGTGATTTTGGTGTTATCACTAGTTCTAGAGATAAGGGACTAAATTACTCTAAAGTTTCTAAGATGGACTAATTCTAGTTTTTACTAAAAGTTAAGGAATCAAAAATATATTTAACCCTAATAACAATAATAAAATATATTATTTAGGGACTTATCAGAATCAATTAGAATAAAGATAATTTTAATTTTATTTTGAAAAATAAACCCAATAATAAGGTTAGGTAGGCCTCCTATTTATATTATGTTAAAATAAAAACCCTAATTGTAAGGAAAAAGAGAAAAAAAAATATAGTAACCATGAGAGAGGTGTGAAAGGAGAATATTATTTTTTGCAAAGGGAAAAGTCTAAGAACCAAGGTGTTAGGAGGGCTTAGAAGATCTCGAACTCTTCGCTAGAATATAGGTAAAGGAAGCTAACCTTTATTTTTATGGAGTGTGTGATGTTGCATGCATAAGTTGGTGGCATGATTATATGCAAATTTTGGCATTTATGAAATACATGGTTTGATTATATGTCAATTACATAGGTGCATATATTGGGGTCAATGTGATACAATGATTTGTAATCTTCTTACTTTATAAATGTTAAACTATATGTAGCTCAATGTGGTATGTCGTGGAGTATGGTGTTGCGTTTCATGTATGATGTGTTTGTTTTCGAAGCCTATGATATGTGTTTTATTGGGATGGATGAATCCATGAATTTAGATTTGTATGATGGAAGATGCTTTAGCTGATTCTGCTAGTGGAAGCAATCAAGCCAAGCTTCTTCTTTAATTGGAAGTGATTAATGAAGCTAGGAGAAAGCAAAACAAATAGAATGAAGCGGTGTTCGGTGACGAAACTTGAACAAAGATTGTTGTTGAAGACAGAAGGACCTAAACCAAAATAAAGAACTCGTCAAATGGTGGAGTTCGGTGATTGGAATCTGAAGTTGAAAACAGAGGAAGATGAGAGAAATTATGGTGTGTATGGTGAAGATGATGCTAGGAATGGATGCCTAGCTGGGGAGAGAGGCTAGAGGAAGCTCCCAAGCTATCTCACGGTGACCTTCAAGAATGGAAGAAAATGTTAAGACAAAATCGTCTATATGCCTAAACACTCATGTTTTAAAGTTTAACAAAATAAAATTAAACGAAATAATAATCTAAAAATACCATAGGAAGAAGTCCAACATCGAGAATAATTCACACTATCTGGTCAACAAACTAAGCTTGTTTCTTTTTACTTCGCTTAATCCTTCATAAGTGATGACCAATGTATCCCACATCTCCTTTGCTCCTATGAAGGCATGAACCTTCTTGTACTCCTCTTTAGAAAGAATACACATTAGAGAGTTTCAAGCTTTGGAGTTCATAAGATACTTGTGTTTTTTTATAATTAGACCATTTGCTTCTTTCTAGTGACTCACCCTTCTCGTTTAAGGGCAAATAGTTTCCATTTTCCACAATATCCTACATATCAATGTGGCAAGAATCAAAGAATGCAATCATTCTTTGTTTCCAATAATATAACTTTTCTCCCTTAAAAAGAGGAGTGCAGTTGACAACATACTTTTCGATTTCTATCAAGCAAGTAGGATATTTTCCCTTAAGGTTAACTCTGATACCAACTGAAATATAGAAAAACACTAGAAAAAAAGAAGTGTTGTTCGTTGCTCACACCCTTCACCTTCATCTTCGTGTGAGATCTCCCCACTTCTGCGTCCAAAGACACACATGTCATAGTTTCCACCTCGTAGGTCATGCACTATCTATGCCTCCTGCCGCCTCCATGTATTAATAGATATATACCACAAAATGTGTAATGTATCCAATAATTATTTATTTTTTGTTAAATAAAACTTATAACTCTAAAACGAATATTAAGCGCCAGTACATAACAGTTCTTTTTTTGTTTAAAAAAAATTAAGCTTCTACGTTAGATATATCTATAAATTTAAATTTAAATTTATTATTCAAGATAACTTGTAATTAAATGATAATATTAAATTTTAAATATTAATGAATATATTCTTTTCTTTTAAATAATGAGAAATACAATCCACTATTACTTACATTATTTATTTTTTATTAAAATTTATTAGAAACTATAACTTTTTTTCTTGTTTTCTGGTTAACAAATCTTAATTTTATAATCTTTAATAAATTTTAACTAATTATAAGTTGGGTTAATTAAAATTGAACCAACCCAATTTAGTAATTGAAAAACCATAAACCATGAAATATTATAATGAAATTGTATTTGCTTTTTTATTTCATTAATGTTGTCAAGTTGGGAATTGAAGATTACTAAAGTGCAGGACTATTATATTTACTTATTAATTTATGGATATGAAATGTTTTCTGACATCTTAAAAGATAAATTTTAAACTTAATTTAATCTCCCAACACATTTTAATATACTATAAATTGTCTAGTCCTAGCATCTTCAATATAACACATGTAAAAATACGCACACCTGACAGCTTCAGAATACCATGCCTCTGGGACTTCTATGAGAACATTTCGGAAGACTGCCAACAAAACCAACCTTTAATCATGAAAGTTCTACGAGAATATTGATGATTTTTATGTAAGCTTTTTCTTTTCCATTCGCTTATGAATGTGGCCCATGTCCAAGAAAAAGAGAAGTAACAACAGACCATTGTCTCCAAATACCTTTTTTGAGTTGATAATGCGGAACCAACCATTTTTTTTGCTGTTGATTAATTCTATTATGATATATCTTTATATTCATTTAACATAGAGAGTTTAAGAAAAAAATAGTTATGAAAATATAAATTTTTATATATTTTAAAAAAAATACAAAGTAAATAGAAAATGTTAACAACATTTAATTATTATTTGATTGGTCATTATATCACACTTACATGGTTTTTTACAGCTGATTTTACCCTCAACGTTAAGCTACTCTGGCATATTGCCCCACATTACCTCCCAATAAATTAGCTTTAAGAAAAGTGAAGAGCATAAGCAATGATACTTTTGACTTTGAAAATCATGAAATGCATACTTTATCACAAAGGGTTTATGTTTATCATTTTCTTTTTGCAAAGGGAAAATTATGGTGGAAGGGTTTCTTATAGAATGCTAGTTCAGATGCTTCAGGTTTCTTATAGCAGCGCAACACACAGAAGTTTAGTTGAGAATGGGATTAAAAGGTAGTTCACCAATGTACCTAGTCTGTGCATTAGAGTGTAAGGTATAAACTCTTCTAACATCACAATGTTACTTTGGTTACTGTATGAACATAAAAGGATCAATTATAAATAACAATCAAACCTTCTTTTACAATAAACTCTTTTCAATTATATTAAGAAAATATGGGAAAGCCAATCTAAATTGTTCATTACAGAAGAAAAACAGGAAAACATACGTTTCTTTATATAGCCCATAATTCCTTTATGGAATTCTTCTTATGTAACTTTTTAATATTTCTAATTTGACATATGATCTTTACAGAGTTAATTTTTCGTGTGACATATATGTCTTTAATTATATATTTATTTTAACAAGATCATTTTTAAATTTGCACAAAAGACCTGAAAATTTCTTCATTTGCACTTTGACTCTGACGGGTCTGATTTGGTAGTGGTGGATTAGAAGGATGAACTTAGATAAAGTAGTGATTAAGGAGTAAGAGCTATTTGGTGATAAAGGGGTGTATTTGTAACATTGAGGGGTGTGTTAAGTTCTTTATATATTCTTTTCAAAAATTATGATTTTGGACCTTTTTTATCTTGAATATTTAAATTTAATTGTTTTAATCATTCAAACATTAACTTTAGTTCTATCAACAATCCTTATAACATCCATGAATAATTTATTATTAAAAATCACTCGTTAAATCTGTTTATTTTCTATATTTGATAACTTCAATTGTTATAAATCTTCTTCAAATCAATCAAACACAAAAAATTTCATTAAAATTTTGAATTTAAATGTGCACTTATCAAATGTATTATAAAAAATCTAAACATATTGATTTTAAACTACACTTAAGTAAAGATGTTAAAAATATTGTTAAGGAGGTTAGGATTGTGAAGCTAGCTTTGGAGAAAATCCTAAAAATGTATTTACCAATAATTATTTCCATGTCATTTAATTTTAAGGGTATTTTATTTTGTAAAAGAGGTCTTTATTAACCACCACTGTAATAGAGGAGTCCAAATTCTCTACTGGATTTTTTGGTGCAATCCTTTACTGAACACTTAAAATACACTGATATTATTATAGAAAATGGAGTCAAATAGATGAAAAAATAATATTTGAGAGAATGAGAAATAAAAAGAAATGAATAAGAATTTGGAAGTTTCTTATTTTTTTTTAATTTTAAAATTAAAAATATTTAAATATTTTTAATTTTAAAATTTAAAATCTATAATATATAAAAATATTTTTATCAACTAAAATTTGATATACTATTCTAAAGTGTATCAATAAAAAAAACACATTTCTAAATTAACAATATATGAGATGAAAAATAAAATCTAAACTTATACTTTTAAGTATACAAAGTAAATCATTCATAATTGAAGATACTGCAACTTAACCACTAAACTTTTTTATGAATGGATTAATATAATCCAATCAGTTTTCAACAACCAACAAATAAAAATACTAATATGATATAAATAAAATAACAAATCAAAACATTGAGTTATAATTAATATATAAAGAGTTATGTAATCAATAAATAATTAAAAAAAATCTATATGGATTACGAGGTGGGAGGAGGAATCACTCTGGTGTAGAATGAAATGTCTAACACATTCTATATTTTTCTATTACGTATTAGCTTAACAACTCACTTAATATCATTCATATTATCAACCCTGATCAAGAGAGAATAAATTCACATTTTTAATTTAAAAATAGTAAAAAGTACTTTGTTTACTAATTTAGTTCATTATAATTATTGGAAATTACATAAAAAAGTGGATGTAGTTAATCAAAAGTAAGAATATAAAAAAGAAAACCAAAAATGAAATAGCTAACTAACAAATTTGTAATAATAAAAATAAAATCATGCTCATGGTTTCTCTATAAAATGAAGAATCTGAATACATGTTTAACCACAAAACACACGCCCCAAAGCTGTTAATTAATACGGTGATTTAAATATCTGAATGGTGTTAATTGCAGAATTATAGAGAAATTTTAAACTAAGGGACCCATGCTACCGTAACAAATATATAAACAAAAAGAAGTTACTTCAATTTTTATATGCCATTAATTATTTTCACTCATTTATATATTATCGATCATCACGTCATATGTATTGTTTATTGGCTTTATTTAGAAATTGGGAAAGTTTACTTTAATGAATTACTTAAGATTTTTTATTTTATTTTTTTGTAGTTTATATATATATATAAACTAATATTGTATTACATATATTTTACTTATTTTATATTTATCTTTTTATCTCCATTTAGTTTGTTGTTATTTTTTATTTGTATATTTAACACAAGGAGATACATAATGTTTACAAATATTCATTTTTTATTTCCAAATTTTTTTTTAATTTAATTCATAACAAATTTCGCATTCAATCCACAAATGCGTCAATTTTCACTTTCATGAAGATTTTTAGAATTTTCTCCTAGAGTGGAATCACTATCATTTGTATCATCCGTACTAGTTATTAAACTAAAACTATAATTCTCACTTTCACTACCATTTCTCCCCTTACCACAAAAGTAGCTATAAAAAGAACTGTTATTGTATTTGTCTATATCAACAAAAATGCAACTATCAACACAGTTTTGAGAATGAAAATAACTATCAATGCAACTATTAATATAATTGTTCCAAGTAAAAGGAGTATCATACATGGAGTATAAAAGCAAATATTTTCATTAAGTCTTTATGAATTATATTAGTAACAAGGTTGATATATACGATTATGCACTAGTTTGAGAGGGAATGTTAAGTATATTTTCTTTATTTTATATTTATCTTTTTATCTTTAGTTTGTTTGTTGTTATTTAGTAATTGTATTTTGGACTTAACACATATTTTTTCTATTATAAATAGAGGACTCTGTATGTATAGTTTTCTTACTTATATTTAACACATGGAGAGATTATTTCTATACATAATTTTCACTATATTCAACACAGAAAAAATTGAAATGAAAAATCTTATAAATAATTCATTAAAGTAAATTTTCCTAATTTCTAATTTCTAAATATAGTCACTAAACAATGCATAAATTATTCCAATACAATTATGGATTGAAAAATATTATGATTTCTAAACCACTGCAAAAGATCA
The DNA here is from genome assembly GCA_036885675.1 of Vigna mungo. Classification (NCBI taxonomy): domain Eukaryota; kingdom Viridiplantae; phylum Streptophyta; class Magnoliopsida; order Fabales; family Fabaceae; genus Vigna; species Vigna mungo. The sequence goes on along the minus strand of CP144700.1, from coordinate 13,373,477 downwards.
CAATTCACAAACAAAAAAATATATGTAGATGAAAATTATAAAAAATAAAAGAGAAGGTACAAAAATTAATTTAAAATACAAAAAATAATAAATTGTATTTAATGAATTGTAAATATGTAACATCTCATTTTTAATAGTAAAATACTACTAAAAGGAATGTTATATATATGATAATATAATTACTATAAGAAACAAACATACGAAAGACAATATCTACACTTATAGATTCATCCGACTTCTCTACTGAATCCCCTCGATCACCTACCGCTAGAGTAATTGAAACAAATGTCTTCCTAAACTCACACCAATCAGGTGATCATTGCAAAAAAGAAAACATACAAAGACAGACAACAGAAAAGCAATAGCAAGCTAGATACCAAAGAAGTCATCTCACATTCATTTCATAACATAACATACATAAAACATTTAAATCACATGCATCAACTCAAAACATCTTAACATGCAAAAACCTAGACTGACTAATCCGGATATTGTATAGAATGTCAAGTTATAGTGGTTCCTGCACCGATGTGGTGGAACAACTGGACTACCCCAAGCTACCACACCAGGTTAGTCCTACAAACGCCCTTTTACCAACTGAAGAAAGGCACCTCAGGCTTGGACCTCCTGCTATTCTCATGACATGACTCATCACTTTCTACTTGAGCATGGATGACCATTAGAATGTTAGGATAAACCTCAGTAAAACTCCGATCATTCATACTATCAATATTTGAAACCATAACCACGAAGTTCCCCGTGAAACCCATGTTACCAACCATGAAACCATTTACCTTCAGCACTTTGAATCCATACCTTTACTTTAAAACATAACAAACAACATGATCAATCAAATACTATAATACACCATCATACATACTTCACACTGGGTCCACAACTTCATTTAGATCACATAAAGACAAGGAATTAAAGAATACCTAAAACCTACACCAACCGCTCAGGGCACCCACTCGCTGAGCGACCATAGACTTCTTTCGCATAGTGACCCAGTTCGCTATGCAAATCCCCTGGCAATGCTCCCAGTCCTCAAACCATTCGCTCAATGACCCAATTCACTACGCGAAAGTCCAGACAATGGTCCAAACCCCAAAACACTCGCTGAGCACACGCATTCGCTATCCGAATAAAACCTACAGTGGCCCCAAACCCCAACCAGTCGCTCAACACACCATCTCACTGTGTGAATCCTTAAACAGAGGATCAACCACTACCACCACTCGTTGAGCGAATCCACTCGCTCAGCGAGTCTACATAATTCTACAACGTCAAATCTGCAGAATTACGCAACCTACACCAAACTTACCACTTCCAACTATTTTTCCCAAATTTTAACATTCCTAGATTGTGTTATATACCTACTTATACTTAACCAATACTATCTAAACTCTTCTAACCCCAATCTAAACAATTAGACTCAAGATCTCACTCAAAAACTCACAAAAACTCAACTTATAGACACAAATCCCATTCTACCACTTTTGTGACCTTCTTTTATCAACTAAGTAGTTCTCACAAGTCACAAATCACTTAACTAAACTATTACAACTGACCATTTGAGCCTCTAACCCCTAATTCTCATTTTCACTAATCCACTTCCTCAAAATGAACTCTAAACCAAATAGAATTCTACCTTATCTATCCCCAAACCTTCTCCCCACAAATTTCATCCATTTTAAACATCTTAACCACTCACAACACACTCAAAACAAACTTCACATACTCCAAACCAACTCACAAGACTTCTCTCACGATTTTCACTTCTTAAGACCTATTTTAAACCAAAATAACCTATAACCAAGAGTAACCCTTACTTCCAAATAATTCCATCATCACAATTCACTTTTATCAATACCCAATCTAACATTAAAACACACACAAAGAGATTCAACATAGTATACATCGATCATTATGACACAAAACATTCACTACATAATTGATTAGTATACGCCCAATCATAACACAAACTTTTACTCAAATAGTTCAATATTCAAACTTTTTCTAATATGCACAATTAACATAAATTAAAGAAAACTCTAGCTTCCCTTACTTTGAATCAGCTCCAACACCTCTAAACGTTCAGTAGAAAATCTACAAACCACCGACTGATGATGGCAGACCAACTTTAAAATCACAAACGAACCAAAAAATTAAGAAAAGAGTGCTCGATTTATGCAAAAACAGAAATGCTTTACCGAATCAAGAACCCTTAAATACCAAAGAAAAGGGTTTCTAACTTACTTGCTTAAACACAAAATTGATCGGTTGGATTTGAAGACCTTGACACCGTGGTCATCTAGACACCTCCTGATGATGATCCAAAAGTGAGATAATAGAGAACTCTAAAAAAGTGGTTTGTAGAGAAATTGTACATTTTAAAATAATGAAACTCGTTTATAACAAAACTATTTATAATAAAACCGTTTAATATTAAAATAATCTGAGTTTCATTATTTTTATACTACCACCACTTCTAAAAATACCATTTGCTGAGTTTCACAAAATCTGTGTTTACAGTATAATTAATAATAAATTTGTTTAAAATATAATCAATTATACCACAAATATTAATAAGGTATATAATACAATTGATTGTATAGTTTGCATATATTATGTATTTATTAATATTTATAACATTTATATTGTAATTAAACTCGTAATTAATTGTGCTATTAGCTTTTATTATTATTTATATTCCCTATTATAATAAAAGAAATAAAAAAATAAAAAATGAATAATAAACAATATTTTATTATTTATGTTTAAAATCTATATATTTTATTTCATACAATTTCATATTTTATTTAATTTGTTCTGTTTTCATTCTCTCGCTCTCAATTTCCTGTACTTTATATTAACTTCAAAGATTTTTTATATTTTAAATCAAATTTAGTTTTGATACCTCTCTAATTTTTAATTGTGAAATCAATTCTTTAACATTTCGAAAACATGACATTCTTTTAATATGTAATTTTACCATCATCAATATTTATTAACAAAAATTCAATGAAGGTGGTCCTAATCAATAAAGTTATACATACAATTAGTTGTCAAAATTAATATTTCACACCAATACTTTAACAGAAAATAAAATAATTAAAAGCATATTTTTAAATAATATAAGATTCATTCCATATTAATCGTTATATGAAGAAAATCAACTTAAAGTCAAAACATAATTTTAATGATATTGGAATAGTTAGTAATTAATATTTTCACACATAGATTTTGGCGTAGAGTATTACTATAAAAGAGGTAGAACAAATCAGACGATGCCACGTGATCCAAAACCCCCATGACCATATACGTCACAACACCTACACATTGGTGTAATATACTATAACCACCGAACGAGGGCAATCTCGGGAAAACCCTAAATCTCCACGGCAAAATCTTCAATCACTCTCCATTTTCTCTCATCTCTCTCTCCCTTTTTTCTCTCCCTTCATTTTCTCGCCCTCACCGACTTTCTCCCTGACCCGCCCTGACTCACCGCCGACTCGGTCCCCGGCCGTTTCGGTTCAAACCGTCATGGAGATCGCCCACGAACCACCTCCTTCCCTCGACGGAGGCCCCATCCCCGTTGAGTCACTCGCCAATTCCCCGTCGTCGTCTTCCCCTTCCTCCTCCTCTTCCTCCTCCTCCGCTTCGTCGCCACGCGGTTCCAAGGGAAAGGAGATCGAGTCTACCTCTTCGGCGACGGGGACGGCAGCCGTGCCACCCAAGTACGATGACGAGGAGGAGGAGGAAGAGGACGTATGCCGGATTTGCCGGAACCCTGGCGACGCCGAGAATCCACTTCGGTATCCGTGCGCTTGCAGCGGGAGCATCAAGTTTGTGCATCAGGATTGTCTCCTTCAGTGGCTTAATCACAGCAACGCTCGCCAATGCGAGGTTTTACCCTATCTGATCTTCAACGTGAATTAACATGTTTTTGTTGGATTTCTGATCCGAATTTTTTTGTGTTTGGGACTTGTTCTTGTGTAAACGACGTGGTATTAGTTATTTTAATCGCAGAGTAGCGTGTATCTTGTACTGCTTCTGATTGATGAATGAATTACGGCAACTTGTGCAGGAATAAGTTTTCCAGTGATGAAGTTAAAGATCCAGAAATTTCTTAATTTGTCATTTTGTTGCTAAGGATGATGGAAAGTGGAAACCAAATAGGGCTGCCGTATGTTAGATTTCCTCTTCATGTTAAAATATTGAACGGCTAATGCTAGGAATGTATCATACCCGTTTATGCCTAATGGTTATAGTTGAAAGCTAAAGTCGGTTGCTGATGCATAGCAATTTGCAATTTTCAACTTGATATCATCAACAAAAAGAGAATAAAAAATAATCATCCTTGGTCTTAGTCTTACAAGAGTTTATTAAGCACGCTATATATTTGTTTTTGTAAATTATGCAAATGCTATGTTAAATGATAGGTTTTTTATTCCAACATCTGTTAAAAGTAAATTAACCCCTCTTTGCACCATTTTTATGTGCCTGTTTTTTTCCTTATAAATGTGCTTCATATGTGCTGCAGGTCTGCAAGCATGCATTTTCGTTCTCTCCTGTTTATGCTGAGAATGCCCCGGCTAGGTTACCTTTTCAAGAGTTTGTGGTTGGAATGGCAATGAAAGCATGCCATGTTCTTCAATTCTTTTTGCGCCTGAGTTTTGTGCTATCTGTGTGGCTCTTAATTATACCTTTCATAACATTCTGGATATGGCGGTTAGCTTTTGTGAGGAGTTTAGGTGAAGCCCAGAGGTTATTCTTAAGCCATTTATCGACAGCGGTTATCTTGACTGATTGCCTCCATGGTTTTCTACTTTCTGCAAGTATTGTCTTCATTTTTCTTGGGGCCACTTCTTTGAGAGATTACTTTAGGCATTTGCGAGAAATTGGGGGTCAGGATGCTGATAGAGAAGATGAAGTGGACAGAAATGGTGCTCGAATGGCTAGAAGACCACCTGTACAAGCTAATCGAAATGCAAATGGTGATGGGAATGTTGAAGATGCTGGTGGAGCACAAGGAATTGCAGGTGCAGGCCAAGTAATTAGGAGAAATGCTGAAAATGTTGCTGCACGGTGGGAGATGCAAGCTGCACGACTTGAGGCACATGTTGAACAGATGTTTGATGGTCTGGATGATGCTGATGGAGCAGAAGATGTTCCCTTTGATGAACTTGTTGGCATGCAGGGTCCAGTTTTTCATTTGGTTGAAAATGCATTTACTGTAAGTCTATCAACATGATTTTATTGAAATTGACCTTGATGAGGGAAGCCATTTGAAAAGATAAAACTGCATAGGTTCAGCTGATTTTTAAATAACTTCTGATTTAATGAATTTTAATAAATTACTAAATTCCATTACTTAGTAAGTGTTTATCAAAATGTATTAGATTATTGAGGTAGACAAGCTCTACTGTCTACTCAAGTATTATTTATATTATATATGCTGACATGATCTTCTTGGTCTGCTTCTTTGGGGTAATGAATGTACCCTTGATAATTAACTTTTGTAATTCCATGTGGATGAAAGGATTTCATATGATATAAGCTGGTTAAAATTTGTTGTCTCTTTAATATTAATTATAAACATTAAGTACTTAGCAACTTGTATTAGCATGATTTTCAATGGTTTTGTTGGAGATCTTATGTTAACTAGAGATATGACCAAGCCTCAATATATAAGTCAGTGCAAATCTTACCTTATAAGCTAGTTTTCTGAGGTTGAGTTAGATTTAGATTTTACTTTCTTAAGATGACAATATAGCCTATCATGCCACCCATTATTTGATTCCTCATGCTTGAGATGTTCAGTTCTCAGTGTGAGGGGTGTGTTGGAGATCTTACATTAACCAAAGATATAACTAAATTATAGCTTATAAGTGGTGCAACCTTAACCTCATAAGTTGCTTTGTAAGATTGAGTTGGATTTAAATTCTATTTGTTTTATGAGTTTGTTCACTCAAAATCAACTGTGGCATGAATTTTTTGTCACTAAAGAAAGCATTTGTAGTTCACTTTATTTTCCTTATGTTGATTGATCATTCTGTTGATGCTATTGTTTGTGTCTAAATTTTATTATATTTAACTGAAAATAAATTTTTCTCTGATTATTTACCTATGTCTAGGGTATATTATGGACTGAAGAAATTCTTATGCTTTTTAAATTGTTGCCTTTTCTGATTAATTTTGTATGAAATCGTCTTCTTTTGTTCTCTGGAAAAATGAATTTGCTACTTGTCACATTTCTTACTTCAAACTGAATTTATTTTCTCTAAGCAGGTGCTGGCGAGCAATATGATTTTCCTTGGTGTTGTAATCTTTGTGCCATTCTCATTGGGTCGTATCATACTCCATTACCTAGCCTGGTTCTTCTCAACTGCTAGTGGTCCTGTGTTGTCAGCTGTGGCCCCACTTGCAGACACATCTCTTTCTCTGGCAAATATTACATTAAAGAATGCATTAACAGCTGTTAAAAACTTGTCATCTGAAACTCAAGAAAGTGGGCCAATTGGTCAGGTTGCAGAAATGGTGAAAGCGAATGCTAGTGAGTTGAGTGAAATGTCAAACAACATAACATCTGCCTCAGCTGTTATCTTGAAAGGAGGCTCGATTGGAACCTCAAGGCTTTCTGATGTTACTACTCTAGCTATTGGATATGTTTTTATAATCACTCTAATTTTCTGCTACTTTGGGATTGTTGCTTTAATTCGTTACACAAAGGGTGAGCCTTTGACCATGGGAAGGTTTTATGGCATTGCTTCTATTGCAGAGACAATACCATCCCTCTTCAGGCAGTTTTTGGCAGCAATGAAGCATTTGATGACCATGGTTAAGGTTGCTTTCCTCTTAATCATTGAGCTTGGGGTATTTCCGTTGATGTGTGGGTGGTGGCTTGATGTTTGTACCATTCAGATGTTTGGGAAGACAATGGTTCACAGAGTTCAGTTCTTCTCTGCATCCCCTTTAGCAAGCTCATTGGTTCATTGGGTTGTTGGGATTGTGTACATGTTACAGATTAGCATATTTGTCAGCCTTCTTAGAGGGGTAACTTCTTGTCACATGATATAGTTTTTAAAGTCCTGCTTATATTGTTATTCACCGTTTCACATGATTTATTTGTTTGCAATGGTAGGTTTTACGTAATGGAGTTTTGTACTTCCTTCGGGACCCTGCGGATCCAAACTATAATCCATTTCGTGATCTTATAGATGATCCTGTGCACAAACATGCTCGCAGGGTTTTATTATCTGTTGCAGTTTATGGGAGTCTGATTGTGATGCTGGTATTCTTGCCTGTCAAACTTGCCATGCGGATGGCACCTTCCATTTTCCCACTTGACATATCGTAAGCCAGCCCCTTCATCAATTTTGGAAGTTTCCATGGATTTTGTATCACAGTTTTAAATTGTGAATATGAATGTTTTTGCAGGGTATCTGATCCGTTCACTGAAATTCCAGCTGACATGCTTCTCTTTCAGATTTGTATCCCATTTGCTATTGAGCATTTTAAATTGAGGACAACTATAAAATCCCTACTGCGCTATTGGTTTACTGCTGTTGGTTGGGCTCTTGGTTTGATTGATTTCTTACTGCCTAGACCTGATGACAGTGTAAATCAAGATAATGGAAATGGAGAGCCAGGTAGGCAAGATAGGCTACAAGTAGTACAAGCTGGAGTGCATGATCTGGGCTTGATGCCATTTGCAGGTGATAATTTGAACAGGGCCGTTAGCACAGTTGGAGAACTGAATGCTGTAGAGGATTATGAGAATGATGAGCAATCGGACTCTGAGTGAGTTCCCTTCTAATGGAAATCCTACAACTATTATTTATGAATCATCTTATATTTGATTCTCCCAATTTTTTTAGTTAACTCAATGCAAGAAACAAATCTAGCAGACTCATCAGTTTCTTTACATATGCTTATTTTAGCTGTTGTTAGTTAACATGTCACCATCTAATTAAAATATTTTGCTATGGCTATAGCAGTTATGCCTTTGTGCTTCGTATTGTTCTTTTGCTGGTGATTGCTTGGATGACACTCCTGGTCTTCAACTCTGCTCTGATAGTTGTACCAATTTCACTAGGCCGGGCACTTTTCAATTTTATTCCTCGCCTTCCCATAACTCATGGGATTAAATGCAATGGTATGTAAATGATTGAACTAGCTTTTCAAACTTTGCATGTGTTTAACCTTATTTCTTTTCACAGATCTGTATGCATTTATCATTGGAAGCTATGTAATCTGGACTGCTGTTGCTGGAGTTAGATACTCAATTGAACAGATAAGAAAAAGGAGAGCTTCTGTTTTGTTTGGCCAAGTATGGAAATGGTGTGGCATTCTGGTGAAGAGTTCTGCACTTCTGTCTATATGGGTAAGGATGATCCTCTTGCTAATCACTGTGTTACTGAAGCTGGTCATTTGATTTTGCATATATCTGTATTTGCTTGTAAGTATATTAATTCCTATGTTTTTTTCAGATATTCATTATCCCAGTGCTTATTGGTCTTCTCTTTGAGCTTTTGGTTATTGTGCCAATGAGAGTTCCTGTGGATGAAAGTCCAGTATTCCTCCTTTATCAAGACTGGGCATTAGGCCTTATATTTCTGAAGATATGGACTAGATTGGTGAGTTTGTTTCCTTTTATTATCAGCTTTTTTCCTGGCTTTAATTTTTCTGGTACAAAACTTTTACAAGTTTATTAAATACTGAATGGTATGGATAAAATATATTATGAGTGATGTGATGTGGAAAACCTACTTTTTGCGTAAAAAAGACAAAAAAAATCTTTTTGCTGCTGTACACTATTTGTGGTAAATTTATATCCTTCTGAATCGGTATTTATGGTATCAATTTTCTGGAATATTTCTCCTATAACCAATCACTCTTAGTTTAAGACTTTTACGGTTTTTTCTTGTTTGTTTCCTCATCTATTATTGCCATGAAAGACCAACCAAGTTTTATGCTAGTTGCTGACAACCTAACATAAACCTCATTGTAATCTGGGCTGGGGAATCTGTGACTGGTTATGTAAGTGTTGGCTTCAAATCACAAAGAAGGTAGTATATAATGCCAATGACATGTTTTATTGATGTTGCTAACACCATTGTGGGGTTAAAGGTTGGTTATTTCTTCATATTTCTGGTCTAATTTTTTTTTTTGGGTTACATGGTATGTTTCTTCATTTTCTGGTAGACTTAAAAAAGAAACATAATAGGGTATTGTGAAGTTAGGGGGGTGGGGTCAAATTTGCAAGGGTTGATAAATACTGAATTTTGCATGATTTATAGTAGGTTGGTAAGAATGAATAGAATTTGTAGAAATGAGTTTAGAGGGGAAATCTGGGTGAGTTTACTTGGTTTCTTGGAATTGTAATCAGAGGAAAGCTTTTTACTTGGAGATTTAGTTTGATGAACTACGACTTAGTTTGGTTACCACGTACGAATTTCAGATGATCAATTTCCATTCAGCTTTTCTTAACAAACTAACAATTTGAGTTGTCCCCTTTTGCTCTTTCCTGTCCTTTTATGTGTGAAATTTATTTGGCACGTCCCGTTTGTAAATGATTTTCTATCGCCCAAATGTTTGTTACATGATTGAGTTGAATGTATCTATTTGGTATTTAAATTGTTGACTTGGTTCTTTCATTAGGTTATGTTGGACCACATGATGCCTTTGGTGGATGAAAGTTGGCGAGTCAAATTTGAGAGGGTGAGAGAGGATGGGTTTTCCAGGTTGCAAGGTCTCTGGGTCCTTCGGGAGATTGTACTTCCGATCATAATGAAGTTGTTGACGGCATTATGTGTACCTTATGTTTTGGCCAAAGGTGTATTCCCAGTGCTTGGGTATCCGTTGGTGATCAATTCTGCTGTCTATCGGTTTGCATGGTTGGGATGCCTCTGTTTCAGCTTCTTGTGCTTCTGTGCCAAAAGATTCCATGTCTGGTTCACAAATCTCCATAACTCAATACGCGATGACCGGTATCTCATTGGCCGAAGGTTGCATAACTACGGAGAACATGTTGAGAAAGCAAATGAAGCAGGAACTTCTACAGAATTGCAGGACACTATTTTACTTGGTACGGGCTTAAATCAACAAGATCATGATGCAGATGTTGGACTACGATTGAGGCGTGTAAATCATCAACAGGTAGGCTGAAATGTATTTTCAGGTAGGAAGGCCACTGTAGGTTGGTGAAGCCAATCGGGCAGACGAGGTTCGTGAATCTCATGTATACTCCACCTATTTTGGGTAGTTATAACACCTCGTCATGACGCAACTGTGCTGTAGTTAACACTTAACACTTCTGTGCGTGCTTGTTTAAATTTAGCTAAAAGGGGAAAAATAAAATTGTTGATAGCGCATTGTTTTTTTCAAAATAATTCTTTGTGAAATAGGGAAGTTGAAGGCATGCTATGACATATACTTAACAACATAGTTATTGTAGTTAAATGTTCTGGTAATTATTTATTAGTTACTAGTTTGATTGATACTTCTAACTGGTTAAACGTGGCTGGAATCTATGTACCCTTGATGAAAGATTTCCTTGTACATCCAATGCTAATTAATTCATCCTTATAGCAGAAGGGTGAAAGTTCAAAGAAGATATTAAAATATAATTGTTGGGAATTCAAGTTAGTTAAGTAGCATATAAGGGTTTATTAATTTATTATTTTAAGGTTGAATTGAGAATGATGTCAATTTTTTTGTGACTGAGATTGAGTCTCATTGTGTTGTATTGTGTTTCTTGAGTGAATTTTCTTTTCAATCAATTTAACAAGTGGTATTAGAATCAAGTTAGTATTTCGTGATTGGTTTATACGAGTATAATATAGGTTATGTATTGAAAGTTTTTCTGTTTTGGGAAAATTGTTGGAAATTCTATACCTAGGTAAAAGGGATAAAGTGGAATATTATATAAGAATGAAGATTTATTAAGTCAGGTTTTTAGTTAAAAATAATATTAATCTTTTTATATGATTAGACTTAAAAAAAAATACTAAATCATTTCTAAAATTTTTCGGAAGTCTTTACTAGGATGCTAGAAGAAATTTGATTGAGTATACTGGAATGAAGTCGAGAAAACAAACAACTAATTCTGGATGTTTTAGGTGAGATTCCAATATTCAAATAGACTTTGGATTCGGCTTTTGATAAATTATATCGAAATAATCACAGATGTATACGGGTCAGTCCTTAGTTTTTATTTGCTTTATTTTCTTGTCTAGTTTTTTTAATATTTTTCGTTGTGTCAGGGCTTAGGTCTGTGATGTAAAACGTTCTCAAGTATCACTAAATTATATTTAATTTATTTCTATATTTATTTACTTTATTCAACTAAATTTCAAATTATTATTTTATGTTTTTAAAATTAAGATTAAATTTATTACTAATATAAATATTATATTAATATTTTTGGTAGATTTTAATATTTATTAAATATTTATGAAATGATTTTCAAACCAAATCTAACATTAAATTTCGTCCAAATAAATTACTTTTAATATTATAAAATGTAGTGTTAAATAAACTACTTTTAATCTTATAAATTGTATAGATTAACAATTTAGTAATTCTTAATACTTATTCTTTATAAAGTATTAAAATTTAAAATAAAACGAATTTTAAAAAATCTATTTTTGTCACAATTAAAAGTTACAATATACAATAATTTATATTATTAATATTATAAATTATTTTTTAATGACTGTTATTAATATTTATGTAATTATGTTAATTTATTTAATTAAAAATATTAACAAAATATTAAAGACTTGAAAAAAATTCCTGATAAGGTTAATAAGATTAAGTATGTTTTAATATATATATATATATATATATATGTGTGTGTGTGTGTATTTTTGTAACATTTTCAATACATAGAAACATTTAACTAAAATAACAATTTACTTTATTAAATATAATCATAGTTATAAAAAAATATAATCATAATTTGAACTTGATATATAAGTTATTTTATATTAGTAATATAATAAAAAAAATTAAGATTAGAGTGAATAATTTACTTTATTTATCTAGGCTTCAATATTTTTATTCACTAAAACATTCTTTTTTCTCACACTAACATACTATCTAAACTACCACGCAAGGTTAATTTCTTAAATACCTATGGTTAAATTGATCCTAAGTTAAAGATCTCCTACTACTTCTCACAATAAAACCACCTCTCTTTACTTGAGGTTGGATGGACATTTGAGTGTAAAAAATATTCTCCCATTCCATAGCTCGTACAACAATATGTTACACACAAGCACAACACAATGATTTTTTGCAAAAAATTATTTTCACCACATACTTAAACCGATTACACTTTGCTCATTTCCATTCATAAGATATGCATAACTTTATCACAAACTTTACATAGCATTTTAAACATATATACATTAAAAGTGTATCTAGATAATTTGTAGTAAGCTTAAGTGCTAAAACAAACATAAAAAAAAAAACTATAGCAGCAAGAAGAATTGCAAAGCATGAAGATTGAAAAAGAATCTTGGCATTAAGTGTTACGTCCTTGTCACTAAGCATAATTTTTCTTGCAAAATTGGTGCATAAGCGCCACCTTGGTGTTCCTGAGCTATTAAGAAAATATCATCTAGAGAGACAAGACTATCTAGCAACTCGAGTTTTGAAGTTTAATAATAAGCATTAAACAAAATATCCTTTCAGGAATACAAATGCCTACTTGACCTATAACGTTTAAGCACTTACTCAAAAATGAAAACCTAAAGCTTTATATGAGAAGCTACGTAAATTGTTTAAATGTTAATGCACAGTTTCTCAAAACAAGAACATAACACAATAGTGATTCTCTAAAGTCTATATCGTCTAACAAATTGTCTACAAGAAGCGTCTAATCAATAAGAAAAGTCTACATGAAACCTATGAAGATAACATACCTAAGGATTTGTACTCATGTAGAGACAAAATGAAAAATATGTCATGAAGGAGTTGTTTCAAGAATATGTGCAAAACAGTAGGATACGTTTTCAAGCTCTCAAATTAAAATATCTTTTATTAAGAATCGTAATAACACTGAAGCCTAAATGTCTTACATCAAAAGTAGAGTTGTAAGCGAAAGTATCCCATAAAGAATATCATATAATGAAAACCGCACTAAAATATCCATCCAAAAAAACATTTCATAAGAGTCTAATGCCTTATGTCTTCTACTATCAAAAGTGTTATACATCGTCCAACCCTTCTTGAAGGATATAATTGAATGATACATTAATTACTGACAAGAAATACGACAAGATGTTTTGAACATGCAATACAAATTAATGGTTATAGACGTTCAAAACATTTAATGCATGTATTGTAAAGTGTTATTTTTCTTGCACATCTTGTTTTTGTTATCTTTGTAGAACATGAATACATAAAGGATTAATCCAAACATCTGCACATGTTGGATAAAGACGTTGAGAGAAGCAAAGAACATTCTAGAATAAATCTCTTTAAGACTTCTACTCTGATAGAGTCATACAAGCTACTCTTCAATAAAAACTCTAATAAAGCACTGTACCTCTAAAGAAAAGACTAAAGTCTGATCCCTCACCTAAAGGCTACCTGTTCTCCTAAAAAATCAACTCAACATCCAACGATCATCTTTCAAAAGGGCCTATATGAAGAAGATTAACTGAAAAGAAGAAAGTTACTATTATTAAGAAAGATGTAAAAGGGCAGTTGAAAAATATAGAACAGAGAAAAGGTGAAAAATATGGCAATCCATCATTTTGGCCTTTTCTCCTTGAAATTTGTGTTTGTATTCAATTAATATGGACAACACTTGTTGAAGATCTTCCTTTGTTTTCCTTACTCTGGCCTTTGTCATAGGTCTTCCAAGAAGAGTTGGAGTTATATGTGGAAGATGGGTCTAAACTCTCTTTCTTGGGCCATCATGAAGCTTCTAGTAGAGTAAGAATAATTTTGGCCCTTGTATTGTGGGCCAAGTAGTCTAGGATTTATTTGGACTTTGTATTATAGGCCTAGTAGTGACTTATATTGTGTTGGGTTTTTCCTATGAATGTATGTATGATTTTGTTGGGTTATCCCATAATAGAGTTAATGCTAAGGGGAACAAAATTATGGTATTGGGATTTTACCATGCCAACCCATGATGTAAAGATAGCATGATAAATATATGTAGTACTTTTGGGTTTTGGTTGGTGATGTAATATGTGTAATGATGGGATTGGATGAATCAAAGAATGTAAAGTATGTTTTTGAGTGTGTTTACAATGGTATGTGATGATGGAATGCATGTATGATGTTGTAAGCATGTTTTCACGTTATTTGAGATTGATACATGGGGGTTGGACCTTAGGTTTTGGTCTAGGAACGTGATTATTCGCTGGAATAATCGATTATCTAGGATGACAATCGATTATCCCTTCATACGTGATGAATTCTGGTGATTTGTAGTGTGGAACAACTGAGATGATCGATTATCTTAAGTGATAATTAATTATCACAGTGTGCACATGTGTATGTTTCAGGAATAATCAATTATCACTTATGATAATCGATTATCTTAGAGAATTTTTACTAGAAACAATGCGTTTTGATAAAGAATAGACGTGGACCAAGTTTGAGGAGGTGTGGAGTGTGATGACAATAAGAAAATGAGATTAATAGTTGTGTTTAGGGTCAATTTTGACTTGTGGTTGAGATTAGAGCATGAATGAGTGTTGGGGTGTACTTGAGTATGTGGTTGATAAGCATGAGAGTGAAGGATAGGTTTACTTATTGTACCTCGTAAATCTTGGTGCTATTTGCGGATAAGTTCTTCCTTTTGCCTTGTGTGCATATGAAGGGTTGTTCGGGTATTGAAATTTCGTTGTGTGGGGGTGATGGTCTCTTCTTTGTCCTTATGTGGAAGACTTACATGTTCCTTAGTTGGATTGCGGGACTACTCGGGCGTATCTGTATGGAGAATCTACAAATTGGGCTGTAGGAGTGGCTATAGTCGGTGAGTTAGGGTACAAGAGTGGGATTGACTCTTTCCATTATGGCATTCCGATAGCGGTGTTATAGGGAGTATCAACTTAAACTAGCGCTAAGAGATTGGAAGAAGAGGAAGGACTTTGAATCTTATTCTTGCTTTCCCTCAAGCCTTAAAAGACATTGAACCTCTCATAAAGAGCCATGGTCAAAGAAGATAGAAGAGGAAGATGGAACTTCAAGGATTCTACTCGTGTGGAGAATCACATTTTAGTCTTCTTATTTATCTTAATGCACTTTTTTGTAATTATATAATATAACTCATTTTTAGGTCTTGTATTTGGCCAAGACACTTTGTTTATCTTTGTTTAGAAGGCTTGGTGGCTATAAGAGAGAGCTAGTGCACCATTAGGTCCTTAATTATAAGGTAGCACCTAAAATGGGTTAGAAATAGGTTAAAAATGGGTTTTGGAATGAGTTAGTTACAAGGAGCCTTTTGCATTAAATGCTTTAATTAAGTTAGTTACAAAGCATAAGACTCCTCACATTTAATGTTTAGGCTCCTCATTTAATGATGATACTCCTCATTAAATGATGGAAAGGCTCATAAATATTCTATGTACTCTAGCATTCTCCTTCACCTATAAAAGGAGAGACACCCTTTTGTAATCCTTAGAACTAATTGAATGTCTAGTTACTTTGCCAAAATTGCAAGTCTTTTTTTTTCCTTAGTTCACACTCTGAGTCTAGACTTCTTCTTACCTTCTCTTTCATGCGTGGCCCAACCTCTTAGAGGGACATCCACCAAGACCACATTACACCAACATCTTCATCTCTTCATCTCTATTTTGTTTCATTAACCCATTTGAAAGATCATCTTATGTTGAAGGAGTTTCCTCAAAACAACCTTCATCATTTGGAATCAGAGTTATGGTCACTATCTTGGAAGTCTTCAAGAGATAATTGTCTAAAAGTTCGTACCCATTTTGTTTACCCATTTTTGTTCTTGTTAATTCCTTATTGTTTCATCTTTTCCAACATGTCTAATATGTTGTTTGAGTCATGAATATGTGTTGTATTTCTCGAAATATTGATTCAAATTAATTGTTCTACTTGAATCATCCATGTTGTGTGCCTAGGATTTCCAATTTTTCTATTTGTATGTGTGCGAAGAATATAGGTTTGTTTCATGGGTTTAGGTTATCTTTGATTTTATGATCTTATTATTTTATCCTAAGTCTTGTATATCCATATATGTCATAACATATTTGTTGAACTTGGAAGAAAAATTGGAAACATTGGCAACTTGAAGCCTACCCATTTTCTAAAATCCAGTGCAAAGGTCAATAGTTGTTCAGTTCCAGACGTGAATTTTCAGATTTTGATGTTCTGGGTTTTTCTGGTTTTTCTTTGAGTTTTATGAGTGTATTCATACTTGTTATTAGTTCCTAAACAATTTATTAGTATTAGGTTTCCATTGAGTCATATTTTTAGTTGTAAAAAGATCATTTAATTTCTTAGGATTTCCTACATACACCATTTGAATTAGCCTTGTGTTTGAATGAGTTATGCAAGAATTATGATGTTTATTGTGTTCTGGAAAATACATTGATAAAAATAGAAGATCCCTCAATCAAAAACAAAATAAATAAGAAAAGAAAAGGGACAAAAGAAGTGAAAAAAAAATTGCCAAAAGAAAAGAACACAACAACAATTTTGGACTTGAATTTTAAGTATTGTTTACATTTTTCCAGCAAGTGTTTTTGTCTTGGCTAATCTGATTGGACTTGTAATCTTAGTTTTATTTTGTTTTTAATCATCTATTCTAGCACACTCTCTTTAGGAATTCCATTTGAGTGTCTTCCTATTTGTCTTGTCTTAATTTTTTTGCTTGTCATTCTTGGCTTTCCTTAGAGTATTGTCTCATTTTACTCCCTTTGAGTTTAACTTTTCAAATTGTGCTTTTATTGCTTTTATTTTGGGTATCTTTGGTGTTGGAAAACAAATTTGGTTAGTGGTTCCTTTTGGAGATTGACAAACCTTGAAGGTAGCATTTTGGAAAGCTAAAAAGAAGGCTAAATGAACAATTTTTCCTTGGACTTTAGAAGAAGATAACTACATAGTTTTGGAGTGGATCAAGAGAGGACAGACACTTAAAGGAAGCAAGGAATTAGGGACTGATTTTAGCATCTTTTATTGGCTATTTTCGTATCATGAAACCTTTGTGTTCTTATAGTTATTTTTGTAGTTGGGTTCATTTGTTATTTACTTGGTGTCTTGGAAAAATGTCTTTGGTAAAATCCAGTTGCCATTGATAATTTTGTAATAAACAAATTTGATAAACAAAAATAAAATAAAATAAGAACCAAAATGATAAAAATTCTAATCATGTTCCCCATCAATGGTGTCAAATTTGATAATGTTGTCGTTGACGCGATCAAATTAATATTACTAAACTATAACAACTTCAATATTGTTAAAATAGTAGCCAACAAAATAGAAAGCGTAAAGTCAATCCTAAGTCGTTTATCAACAAACACAAAATTAATTCTTAACAAATTAATTCTTGTAAATACTATACGAAAGGGTTGGTAAAATAAAATAATAAAAGTAATAAAAGAAAATAAAAGATTAAAGAACAAAATAACAAAAGATAGAAAGAATAAATTTATAAAAAGATTTAAAACAAGATAAAAAAAAATAATAAAGAAAATTGTCATAGCTCTATATTCTGCTTTTACACTAGATCTTGCCACAACACTTTGTTTCTTACTTTTCCAAAAGATCAAGTTACCATCAATGGAGACCATTCTTTTAAAATGCTAGATCTTCCACTTTCATTGTTTGTCATTGACACTCTGTCATTTTCGATTTTCACTGTGATGGGGGGTTTGTTTCTAAGTGGTCCATTCTAGTCCCTACAGTCTATCGTTGTCAACCACTATAGGCTACCCTCCGTTATTGATGGCAATCTAGTTCGTGCAGTTTGTCGTTGTCCTCCATTGCAAGCCCTTCATCAGTTATTAATGGAAATCTAGTGCCTATAGTGTGTTGTTGGTTGCCACTGTTGGTCGTCATCCACTACTAATGGTAATATTCTTTGTCAAAGTCATCATAGTTAAAGTTTCATGGCAGTCCATCGTTGTCGAATATTATTCTTCACAAATATTGTTAGTTGTTTCTCGACCTCTTGCGCACTATTTATCAACTGTATGTCAATAATACATTCCTCAACATTGATTTACAAGAAGAGATTTATATGGAGCAACCTTTCATATTTGTTGCTCAAGGGGAGTCTTCTAAGTTGATATTTCATCTTTTATGTCATCTTCACAAATCATTAACAATTTGGTGTCACTCGAGCACAAAAACAAATATTTTCCCCAAGTTTTTATTGATTATATTAGTAACAAGCTTGGTACATATGATTTGTATGCACCGGCTTGAGTGAGAGTGTTAGATATATTATCTTTATTTTATTTTTATTTTTTACTTTAGTTAATTTGTTATTATTCCTTATTATTATTTTAGGCTTAGCTGATATTTCTTCTATTACAAATCGAGTACCCTATATGTATATTTAACACAAGGGAGATTAATCTCAAACATAGTTTTTCACTATATTCAACACACTCCACCTCGTCGGACAACTGGGCTTGACTTCGGGTGGTAACAATGGAAGAGTGAGGCAGAGGAAACCTAACGCATACTTTTGAAGGCTGGAACACAAGGAAGATTCGTGTGTAAAAGACACTTCAACGTTTAAGCTAGTAAGAGAAGTAAGAAAGAATAAGTATGAGTGTGAGAGTGAATATTCCCTGAGGAATACCAAATGTATTTATAAGGCCTTTGGGCTATAAGATCCATGTTATAAAACTGATAATGTGATATTAAATAATATCAACAAAATAAAAAATTATCTCAAATAAAAAATAATAATAATAATAATATCAACGTGGTATCTTATCGTAATGATAATACCAATATCATGGTATAATCAAACTAACAAGATTTGTCACGATTATTGTTAATATATAAATATTTGATCCAATAGACATATTTTGGAATGTACCAAGACGATAAGACTTAATAGACAACATTCTTTGACACATCTATTACGCCAGATAAGTAAAAAAATATTAAATATAAATTATTATTTATTATTTATGGTTAAAACCATTTAGGTGTCCTTATTTTCGTAAGGTATTCCCAATTTGGTCCCCTTCTTTTAAACCTTCCCAATTGAGTCCTTATAAGTGCTAATTTCAAACTAATTAGCCCCTGCTGTTAAAGATCGTTAACGGTGTTAAAATTGTGCAGAGGTGGGTAGATGACGTGGTTAAAATTCTCCATTTAAGGTGTTAAAATTGTGCAGAGGTGTTCAATTTTTTCCCATTTTCCTATGCACAATTTTAACACTTCTGCACAATTTTAACACCTCAAAAGGAGAATTTTAACCATGTCATCTACTCTCCTCTGCAAAATTTTAACACCGTTAACGATTTTTAATGGCAGGGGCTAATTTGTTTGAAATTAGCACTTATAAGGACTCAATTAGGAAGGTTTAAAAGAAGGGGACCAAATTGAAAATACCTTACGAAAATAAAGACGTCTAAATGATTTTAACCTTAATTTATTAAATAAATAAGTAAATAGAAATTATAAAAAGATAAACATAAAAATGAAAAAAAATGATATAGAAAAAGAAAATTAATACTTTAAACATCTCTAATAATAAATATATTAAAAATACAATAGAAAAATACTTTTAATGATAATTAAAATGTATTTAAGGATATACGAAGCAATTATTTATTCATTTTAAAAATTAACTAGTTTTTAAAGAATAATTAGGACGCTATCATTCATTAAATTTATTAACAATAGAATTCCAAATTTAGACGTAATTGACGTTTAAGAGATTAGTATGAAAATTTTAAATTTGAGAAATAAATAATGCTATTAAAAAAAATAAAATAATAATTATTAGATATTAAATGATATAGTTAAAATATATTTCTATTTGTATGGTAAATCAATTTAAAAATAAATCAAATGGATAAAAAACTAAAGCAAGTCTTTAAAAAAATAGTATAGAAAAAATAATTAAAATTTTAAATAGAAGTTATTATTTAATAATTTATCAAATTAAAAATTATAAAAGAAAAAATTATGAATAGAAAAAATAGTATAGGAAATAAATTAATACTATAAATATAAGTTATTTCTTAATAACTTTTTTTATTGAAAGTACATTAAGCTCTTTTTATGATAATTAAAATTTATTTAAGAACATACATTAAGAGAAATAATTATTTACTCGTTTTAAAAATTAACTAATTTTTAAAACAATCAATACTTTAAATATAAGTTGTCATGTAATAATTTATTAAATAACAAGTAATAAGAAATTATAAAAGATTAAAATTAATAATAAAAAAATTAAACTAATTTCTATGTACATGTGATAGTTGTATAAATATAAATAAAAAATAAATAAATATGTCATTTATAAAAATAAAAACTAAAAATTTTGAAACACTTGTCAATAGAATAATTTGAGTAACAACATAAATTTTCAACTATCTACTTTTCTTAATTATAACAGTGCTACTGAAAAACTAAAATAATAATTTATTATATATTAAATGATAGAGTTAAAATATATTTGCACTTGGTACATTAGTTTAAAATAAATCAAATGGATAAAAAAGTAAAGTGACACTTTAAAAAATAGTATAGGAAAATAATTAAAACCTTAAATTGAAGTTACTATTTAATAATTTATTAAATGATGAAATAATTAAAAATTATACAAAAATAAACTTAAAAATGAAAAATATAGTATAGAAAAATAATTATTATTTTAAATATAAGTTATTTTGTATTAATTTATTAAATGAGTAAGTAATAAGAAATTATAAAATATTGAAATTAATAATAAAAAATGGTATAGAAATGTATTTCCAGAGACAAATCAATTTAAAAATAAAATAAATAGATAAAAAAAGTAAAATAAGTTTTATGCACATGTAATAGTAAAATAAATATAATTAAAAATTAAATAAAAATGTCAAATGACTAAAAAATTAATTTTTGAGATACTTATCAATAAAATAAATATGGATAATAAAGTAATTACTAATATCTAAAGACACACATTAAAAGAAATGATTCTTTATTTTTATTATAAAAATCAACTAATTTTTAAAATAATAAATATTTTAAGTATAAATTGTGACATCCCAATATTATACTTCATGCAGGTATAAAAATTAAGACGTTAACATAGATGATAATAGAAAACAGTTAGAATAATAAAATAGCAAATAAGGTTCTAAGAAATTAAGATTTAAGGATTACAATAATCCGGAATGTAGAAGAAATTTTAAAAAGTGAAATACTAAAGTAATTCAAAATACAAGAACTGGAATTGTTCAGATACATGGAAAGCTATGAAATTCCTAAAAAGACTAAGAAGTTGCTTCCTCATTCCCCTCCAGAACATTCTCCACTGAGGCCTCATTCTCCTTTGCTCACATCCAAGTGGATGATCATTGCAAAAGAACAAGCATGCAACAAACACAAACACAAACAAGCAAAGGTGAGCTAATTATATAAAATCATGCAACTCAATTTAAGCATGTAACATACAAGAAATAACTCACACCAAATAGTTTTAGAAATACAACCTAAGCATGTTAATTTCTAGACTTGACTCGTCCGGACTTTAAAATGATAGTCGGGCTATGGCGAGTCTTGCACCCGTGGTGACTTATGAAACTTGGGTTCCCCACCCTGCCACACTCACGAGGTTAGTCCGTTCCGCGCCGTGAGGCATACTGGGAGCCCCCAAGACTAAGCACCTCCTGCTACTCCTCATCATATGGTTCAACCTCTCTAAGTGAGTATGATTGACCATTGGAGCGTCAGAATGACTCCCAAGGCTGAGCCCCTACTTTCATTTTAAAACACTAAGAATCTCACCAAGAGATTCTACATTTGAAACTACTATAAGCAACCATGAAATCATGTTTCAATCTTTCCCAATTCACACACCTTTGAATTATAATCAAACCACATATTTAAGCCTTAAATATCAAATCATATATAATAGAACATGCTCCACAATCACTTCCAATCATCTCAAATAGACGATATTGTCATGTTATTACCAAACAGTAATATATACCAAACAGTAAGATAAAAATCATAGATTATATGTAAAAATAATAATAGCATAATATCTGAAAGCTAAAACAATTTTATCATTGCAAATTTAATATACTGAATGAAATAATAAATAAAAAAAAGAAAACAGCTTGCATCTTATTCTTTTGATAGATTCATAAAAATATAATATATATATATATATATATATATATATTTTACGTTACTATAAATATTTATATTTATATTATATTAAACTAATATATTATAAATATTTATAGTAATATAAATATTTATTAGTTTAATATAATATATTAGTTTAATATAATATAAATATAAATATTTATAGTAACGTGTATATATATATATATATAATCTATACATTAATAATATAATATATTATCAATTATCTCTAAATAACTTACAATGTTCCCTTAATTATGAAACTGCTTGCTAAATTTTTCATTACCACAGAATACTTGTTCCCCACCTCACATCACTATCCAATTGGTCACCGGAGAGGGTTCAGATGTCTGAACGTATCAGACTCACTTCGGCGCTAGCACATATGGCTAGTCACAACTGACTGGACCAGACCAGGGCTGCTCTATGATCAGGATGTGCCAACTCAGGTTTTTAAGTCCCCTCTATCCTACCAACAAAGAAAGGCTCTCAACCAATTTTAATTAATTTATTAAACTAATCTGTTGTGCTCTAAACCTCAATTGCCAATTCTTTATATATATATATATATATATATATATATATATATATATATATATATATATATATATATATATATATATATTATTTCCTCTCACAGTAATCTAAAAACAATATCTGTATACCTACTTACTACCCATATCAATGCCATTACAGAATCTTACTCCAAACCCTCAAACCAGAACAATTTCAGCCAACCAACTCATTCGAAACAGATTAAAATAATCATATCACAACATGCACAATTCCACAGTTTCAATTATAACACCCAATACAATAAAAGTTATAACACAGTTTCACAAGAGTACACCAGTTCAATTCAAAGTTCAATTCAAACCATCCTATATACTAAATATCCAAAATACCATACAAAATCGCACGACAGTCCAAAATTCAACATGCATACATTTACAAAGCAGATTCAAGCAATAAATTCAAAGAAAAATAATTAGCTCCCCTCACCTAGTGGGTTGCTCAACACAGTTCACAGATGCTCTAACAGTACCCCCTACACCGTGCGAAACTGTACAGAACCTATAAATCACCAAATAGGTGATAGACTTTAGCTCTTTGAGCTGGAATAAACCGAGAATGAAAGACAAAATCACACAGGGCACATGAAATCAGAAAATGGTACAACCTAGGACAAGAACAGTGAAGGGAAAGAGGGAAAATCTACTTACCTGCTGGACGCAAAACCAATCGGATGGTTTCGTAGCTCTTGACTCCAGGAACAAGGAAACACCACCAAATTAGGATTCAATCGGTGGAAATGGCTGGAAACCTAGAGAGAAGTCAGAGCACTTGAGTTAGGACAAGGTTTCTGTTCTAGAGAGAGAGGAATCTATGAAATGAAATCTGACTTGCAAGGAAAGAGCCCCTCCCAAGGTTCAAGTGTCCTTGGGTCAATGGACCTGGCTTGTCAAATTAGGGTCCAATGGCTTTATAAAATCTTCAAACCATTACATAAATTGTTTTTTAATAATTTATTAAATGAATAAATAATTAAAAGTTACAAAAAATAAAATAAAATGATAAAAAAATAACATGTATTTCCATTTTTTAGGACAAATAAGCTTAAAATGGGTGGGTGGAAGACGGTGGGAGTGTGCGTGTGTGCTAAATTTATTAAGTGTGTTATAAGTAAATTACAATATTGAGTTTATTTGTAGTTTTTTAAAACTCAACAAATTATAAATTATGCATTCTGAAAAATTTAAAGAGACTACTTAAAAAGTAAATTATAATTTTTATTTATCAAATTTACTTAAACTTAATTGGTACATATTTTATATATATATATATATATATATATATATATATATATATATATATATATATATATATATATATATATATATATATAATACATCTTGAACATAAATTTTATTTGATTTTTCAATTAAAAAAACTAATAATATAAATATATAATACTTTCAATTAATACGTTACTTTTTACAATACAATATTTACTTTAGATGTCGACTTAATCAATTTACAAACTTTAATATGTTATAATACATTGAATACACAATTGTCACATCTCCAGTTATAATAGATACTTTAACTGTTTTAAATAACTTTAAAATAAGTTCAACATAACATGAAAGAATGCAATATATTAAATAGTGAAACAATTCTGTAGACACAAAATAAAATGTCACCGGTTCTGCCTTGCCTGCAATTATATTGTGCTTACAAGATTAACAGTGCACTTCGAGGTGATTGGAAGATATGATTTGGAGAGAGTAATCTAATGAATTTGAGAGAATTGAGTTGAGATAATTTTTGTTATTGTTTATTTAAGTGGATTCGAAGGTAATTAAGAGAAAATTTGGAAGTAAAGTTTATGAGAATTAATTTAAAAAATTTGTTTAATTGATAAAAATTAAATATTATCAAAATATCTGTAGTTATTAAAATAATATAAAATGTTATTTGTTAATGTTATATTTAATTGTAAAAATGTTTATAAAGAGTAAAAAATTAAAAATAATTATTAAAATTAATTTTTAAATAGTAAAAAAATTATAATTTAATAAAATAAATTTATTTTTTAAGTGTAGTACTTGTTTGTAAGAATTTATTTATTATAAAAGTGAGATTGATTAATTTGTTTGTAACATTGTACAAAACTTTTAATATACATCTAACTTATATTTTCTACATTTTATTTTCACTTATTTTTGTTTTATATTTCTTATTATATATCTCTACCAGTAATTGGTAATTTTTATTTATATACATTTATTGATAAAGTTGTCTCTTCATAAAAAAAATTGAACTTAATTAAATTTCAAATCCTTAATAAATAAAATATTTAAAATTCTTTATATTTTTTAATTAATTTTTGTTATTTAGTTTTCTTTTTAATCGAATGATATACCTATTATACTAGTTTATCATCTTATTTACTTATATTAATATATGTATTAAGAAATACGGAATTGCATAATTAGTATAAAGTATATTAAAAAATATAATTATATAGTTAATATACAACAAAATTAATTCATCAGTACATGTATAATCCCAACCAATCCATGTGCAACACCCCAATACTTCTCCCCATACCATTTATACATCAATGGACACATTTCCTTTCTACCCATCCTCCTCCTGCTACACCTCCTCCAACCCCACCACTTTCTCTTTGACATCACTACCATGTCAGCCACCAGGTTTTCATTTGACACCACCAGCTCCTCCTCCAACTCCACTACCTCCTCCTAAACCCTATCAGCACCATCTCCTCTTTTACCACCATCAGTACCGCCTCCTATTCCACCACCTCTAACTCTACCTTTGTGTCCACTCCAACACCACTTCCCATACCACGTCCAACGCCTCTGCCATTATCAACCCCACCTCTAACACCGCTTCCTGTACCATCTCCAATGCCACCGCCATTACTAACTCCACCTCTAACACCACCATATCCACTTCCTGTGCCGCCTCCAACACCGAATACGAGGCATTCTTGAAATCCCATAAAAACTGGAATCGAATACAACACGAGAGTAACCGAACAAGAATTGTGTGAAATTTGTTCAAAGTAGTGTAACTAGATACATTCAAAGCAGTGTCGAAGGGCAGAAGAGACTTTTTCATTTCCATCCCTCCAAATCTCCTTTCTTCAGCGGGTGATTGAAAAGGTACCCATCCCGCAATTTAGCACAAATCGTTTTGCGCAAATCGACTCAAGTTAACACGTGATTACGTTTGATTCATCGCTTCTGAAACGGCGTAAACAGTGTTTCACTTAAGTTAAAATACAAGTTGAAAACATGTTTTTATTGTATATTTAACTTTTATATTTACAAACACATACATACATATAAATCATAACAACTGAGATGTTGTCAAAGTTATTAAATTAGTCTCCCTTAACATAATTTTAATGTGTATACTCAGACACACTCAAGAGATTTTTTCCAATTAGACTCGTCAATTTGGTCCCTTTTACATGGTTTGATCCTGACCTAGGTGGGTTGGGACCAGAAAAGTCCACAGGACTAAAAAACCCCATAAAAAAAGTCCACAGGGTCAAAATATGTACAAAAACCTTGTGAGCTAGGACCAATCCATGAACATTTTTTTAGAAAAAATATTCATTTTAATACAAAAAAAAATTAATTCTCAATTTTTATTATGATATGATAAAAGAGTCTAATCCAATTATACATCATAATCTCTACATTACATTAGGATACACGTTTTCATCAAATTTCAAGTTTTTATAAATTTCCCATAATCAAGTGTACATACAATTGTTTAGAATAATTGACAGATATGTTTAAATGTATACCTAATAAAGTATAAATTTATTATAAAGTATAATATATATATATATATATATATATATATATATGTCACATCCCATTTAATACCCTCCTTAGTGGAGTACAGATGTCAGCCGTCCGCTCTAACACGTACCGGCCGTCCGTTCTCCCATGGTGAGTGGGAGACAAAGCTGTCAGCTCTAATTAAATCTCTCCATTGAGAACCGTGTAGTAGCAGAAGAGTGTGGGAGTGCAGAAAGTGGAAAACACGTGGCAACTCAAGGGTTATAAAGCCCGGATAGTGGAAGACAGGTGGCCGGCAGAGATTGGATCGTCCGGTTTTGTTTGAGAGGCAGTATTTAAAAGAGAATTTTAGAAGTTAACACCATTTTTCTTCTAGATGCAAACTCTTCATCTCCAGAAAACCACCATTTTCTCCTCCTTCTCTCTAAACCATAGATCTTCTCTCTAGAACTCCGACCACCATTTCCCTCCGATCATCAACCTTCTTTCAGATAAATTATTTCTGGTGCCAAGTTCTTTCATTTGCACCGATCACATTCTCGGACGGACGTCCTTGGGACTTTTTGGGAGTCCTAGAAGTTGCTTAAAGATCTAAAAGTATTAGCTGGAGTTAGAGGTAAGGGAAGCTTATAAATTTAATTATGAATAATGTGTATGCATGATTTGTTGAGTATATGATGTTGAATATATGATATTGTTGTTGAGAAATGCATATTGATTTTGGTATGAATTATGTCGTAAAGTTATAAAACATAGAAAAATGTAAATCTGTAATCGAAGGGTCATTAGGACCGTTCGGTTTCCCTAAAACGATCGGTCTTATGCTATTGTATGGAAACATAATTGACTTGATTAGTCAGTCGAAATGATCTATTCATTACAGAACACTCGGTCTTATACTGAGTGTTCGGCTTTAAGGTATTCGGTCATAGACGGAATTCATAGTCTCATGTTAACCGTGTTTACTATAGCAGTGTTCGTTCACACTGAACGTCCGTTTTTCTGTTGAGATAATTATTGAGAGTACTCGGTCGTAAATCGAGTGCTCGGTCTGAGAAATATTCGGTCTCTCATTTAACTATTTAGAACGTTCAGTCATCCACCGAGCGTTCAGGTTATATTCAGTTTTATATTAATATTCTTATTATTCATTTTTAGAACGTTTGTCATAAACCAAGCGTTCGGTTTTACACATATAATTCGATGTTTGAGTATTTGGTCATAGACTAAGTATTCGGTTTAATGTTATCTATTCTTTTGGGAAAAACGTCCGGTTTATAGTATCATTTATCTGAAAGGTGTTCGGTCTTACACTGACACTTGAATTCTCACAGAGTGTTCGGTGACACTCACTGTATTGAAGAGAACTAGTTGATTGTTAAACGTCTGGTTTTCAATGATTAAATCTTATTTGTTTCCATTGTGAAGTTCTATGGTATTTCCGACTGGTTTCCATCAGCTACTCTAACTTAGATTTTCATTGTTGAGTTGTTTATTAACCTTTTCTTCTTTACCAGACCGTTCGGTCTCTCGTCAGAATTCTTGTTTATTTCAGTTCTTATTCGGTTTCTGATCGTCCGGTAATTTGTTGAACTACTTTGATACTCAGTCTCTTCATCACTGTTGTATCATTTTTGTATCCGTGTCGTCTAAAATAAAAGATGTAAAGGATGAATGAGTTGTATTGATTTGTTGGTAAAGTAAGAATATGGTGAGCTTTGTATTGGTGCGTCCGTCCTGATATTCTAATGTTCACTGGCGCGAGTGACCATGTGGTGAGAATGGCAGGAGGCTCTAGCCTGGGCGGTGTGTACAACCTTGACCTAAGGTGTTTTAACGGGCTAACCTCGTGTGGCAGGCTCAAGGGTTTTCCATGCCGCGGTAACTTTGATGGTTGAATTCCAGATTACCACCCACGGGTGCAGGGACGACCATAGCTACATATTCTTACAGTCCGGACAGAGTCGTAGTGGTCGGTCTTAATGAATTGAACGAGATGAACTAAGTGCTGTATTCTTTCGGTTTGATCATTATTTTTATATATGAATATATGATGGAAATCTTATGATGATTATATTACTTTGATGATAAAATTGTATGTGGGTTGGATTAATTAAATTGCATAAGCTTACCCTTATATTTCCTGTCTTGTCCATGTGTCGTTCGGTATCCGACCGTTCGGCTGTTCTCTTCACTGCAATGATCATCCAATGGATGTGAGCAGAGGGTGATTGCGAAGCAGTCTTGGAGTAAGTCTCTCCGGCCGTTCGACTCGAAGGAAAAGCAGGACCGTCCGGTACTTAGTTCAGGCATCTCTTTATCTTTGTAATTTTATGGGCTTAGCTTTCGACTTTTGTAATTTTGGTCTTTCGGTTAAATGTTGGCATCTTAGACCGTTCGGTCTATTATTTAAACATCTTGTATCTATTCTGTCTTTCAGTTTTTATTCTTAATATTGTCGTTCGGTTTTTCCTTACTCATTACTGTTCTCATTTATTATTTTTGTTAACTCCTAAAATAAATTATGGTTTTGGTTGTATTTATTGGGATGTTACAATATATATATATATATATATATATATATATATATATATATATATATATAATATAATATAATATAATATAATATAAGTTTCTATCAAATAATAAATCCGTAACCATGGTCTTATAAATAGAAGGAAAAGAAATGTTGTTATAATTTAATTAGATTTAATGATGCTGATGAAAATTGTGTCCAAACAAAATTAAGGTATTACAAATATGGATAAAAAAATTTACCGTCATATTTGAACTTATTGTAAAATATTGAGAAATTAAAAAAAACTATTATTAATTTTTTATAATATTAATAATAAATATTGAGAAATTTAAGAAAAAAAACATTCGATCAAACATTTATTATGTTTCATATATTTCCACTTATAGGATTAATAATAAGTGTAGTTATTTATAATTCAAAAACTACTATTAATAATAAATAAATAACAATAAGGTTGTTTAAATTTATTACTGTAAGATGTCGTTGATCAAAATAGAATTTTATTTAAATTTTCAAGTTTGAATTTATCAAAAAATGTATGATTAGATTATTTATATTAGATATATCAACTAAAATCTACTTATAAATAATTTTCACATTAAAATTGAATTATGATTTATTTTAATAAGTTAAAATTTAATAATTAATATTAAATTAAATATTTTAAAAATATTTAATTAAATATCTAATTAAACATTTTTAATTAATAATATTTTTAATGAATATATTTTTAGGAAAAAGAAATTTCATATTAAAAAAAGTAACAATAACTTACACCCTCTTTAAAAAATATTAATAACTGGATGAATAAATAATTAAGAAAATAATCAAATTATAATTATAAATACTGCTACAACGAAAAATACTATACAAAAAAAATTATGGTTATCAATACTGTACCGAAAAATTAATAAGTGATCAGTAAATAATTAAAACAATAATCAAATTCATAATTTTTTGAAATTGTCATGAAAAATAATTTCATATTTTCTGACTCGAATCCACTTGAAAAAGAACTCATGGAGTTGGGATTTTTTTTTTTACCCTCACTTGAAGAACTTCTTAAACTGAAACTTAAAAAAAAATGAGTTAGAACTATCCGACAGGACATGGGCATGTTCACACCTCTATTTCCAATTGACTCGTCGTGGTATATGAAATATTAAATGCGTCTATTGAATGTTTATGTAATCCTTACATGGAGTGCCCAATCTGATTTGTCTTTGTGATTAGGGAAGTTAACCAAAATAAATTAATGTTGGTGTGCAGTGGGTGCTATTTGGTAGAACTGAAGTTATGAAAAGGAAAAAAAAAGTGAAATACAAGAAATTGAAAACTAAGAGGCCAACGCAGGTAGGAATATGTTTGATAGAAAGTAGGAATGATATAGAATGCGAAATCAGAAGGTGAAGAAAAATCAAAATTCCGGAAATAATTTCTAACATTGAAGATTTTTTTTTTTCTCTCTTGCATTGTTAATTAAGCAATTGTTAAAACTCTTCTAGAAACCCAAAAATATAAATGATTGAACAATTAAATTCATTCAATACTCGTTTATTTCCTTTTCTTTTGTTTACCGCAATTGTTGACAATTTTATTCAATAATATGAGAGAATGCAATAAAGAGGCAATATTCTGCCACAAGAATCCACTTTGAGAAATGATTCTTCTATTTATGCAACATTTTTCTTGCTTCAGAAAAGCTAAATCTGCCAATATATCAGAAATTTCATCTCTTTCTCTCTTGGTGAAAACCAGCTCAGTTGGTTGAACTGATTTTGCCAAGATTTCAGTCCTTAAAATTCTCATTTCAGATTTATTCAACTCTTGAATTAATTTTTGGTGATCCACCTTCATCACAATAACTACAGTATCATTACTTAAAAAATCATGTATATGGATCTTTCAGCGACTTTTTTCATGAAGTCTTTAAAAAAATTAAATTAACTTGTAATCTTTTTTAATTTTATTTTTCCAAAGTTCTTATGAAAAACTTGTACAGAGAATTTAAGATACATTAATGAATTCCAAAATTAGAGAAAATGAATCTTTTGACAGTTTTTTAATTGAAACAGAAGTTCTTGATCCACCGTCTCCTCAACATATGCATAATTTCCTAATCATTGGCTTCACAATAAACCAAATTGGTGGAAATACATCAAATAAGAGAGAAGTCACTTGGCAATTGCATATGAATAATAGAGAAAAATACAGACAGAAATATTTTGCAGAAAAGTAGAAGAAAAGTATAGATTTCTTTTAAATCCATTAGCTGCAACTCAATGATCATCATCATGAGGTGTGAAGAAGAAGCAAAGCAACAACACAAGCAATCACTTGATCCGGCGGCAGAGAGTGATTCCATCACCAACCGGAAGCATGCAAATTTCGATTCTGGGGTCCACAGCCAAGGCCTTGTTGAGCTCCAACACGAAGTCCCTGTAGTACCTAACATACTTCCTGAGAGGAGCATCAGGGGGTGCCACCACAGAACCGTTCCATAGGGTGTTGTCGTACCCGATCAAGCCTCCAACTTTGACAAGCTCAATCAACCTTTTGTGGTAGTTGAGGTAGTTGTCCTTGTCCGCATCCACAAAGATGAAATCATAGCTCCCATGGTTCTTCTCCTGCATTTCACAACACACAATAACTACTCAGTTACCCTCTTTTCACTCCTCCAACCGATGTTTCCTTTTCATCTTGCAATTGGGACAGGGAGGATAAGAGATTAAAAAGCTTACATCCTTAACCATCTCATCGAGAACTGGAAGAGCAGGACCTTCTCTGAATTCAATTTTGTGGTCAACACCAGCTTTTTTAATTACAGGTAAACCCAGCTCGTAATTCTCCCTGTTAATGTCCATGGCCAAGATCTGAGCCAAATACAAGCAGTAATCCAGGGTTTAGACAATTTTTTCTTATCACGTGATGCCAAAACTGGACCCATTTCATGAATGAGTGTGTGGTAAGATTGAAGTTTGAAGCTAGTGAAAAAGATAAACAAAATTTATATATCACTTATATCCCAACCTTATACTATATTCAATTACTCTTTCCCAAAACTTGACCAGATCAATGAATACCCACTTGACTATGCTATAATTGCATAGAAAATGGTTATCAGAAAAATTTGTTTTTTTAGAGAAAAAATAGATTTATTACTGGTAGTGGAAACCTCTGGATTTTATACCTTTCCATCATCAGGAAGAGCGAGGGCGGTGGCAAGCAGTGAATACCCAGTGTAGACACCAATTTCCATGGTATTCTTGGCATTGATAAGCTTAAGGAGCATGTTCAAGAATTGTCCTTCGTCAGCAGAGGTAGTCATGATATTCCTGTTGTTTTCAAAAACTCAGAAATCCGGAGCAGAGAAACCATGCAATAGGTGTCAATTGAACAGATAATTATACATACCAAGGGTGTTTTGCCGTCAACTCTCTCAATTCTTTCATGGATTCAGGTTCTCTCGGGTAGACACTGGTCTCCAGAATATACTGCACACAGCATAACCAAAACCATTTTGTCAAGATCCGATAATTGACATGTTACAAACATTTAGGGGGCAAAATTAGGAAAAGCATATAAACAAAGGAATGCAATTGGGTGTACCTGGTAAAGAGCATCACTCTGGAGAAGACTCTTGTGCCCAACCTCTTGGTGCCTTCCAGCTTCAGTTTGATTTTGTTCACCGTTGTTTGCCATTGCAATATCTTTTGGGTTCCTTTTCAATCTCCTTTTTCAGTGACTTGATGACTTGATCGGAGCTTGAAGGTGGAGGTGCTGAAGGGAGGTTAATATAAGGAATGAAAAGGCCGGTTCGAACCGGTTGGATGAATGGAAAAAAAGGAGAATGATGTTTGGTTGAACCGTTTGGAGTCCGGTCCGGGGTAGGTGAGGTTTGTCTAATAGTACAAGCATGGTTAAGGCTCCACTTCATAATGACCTCTAAGATGTGCTTATTTTGTTGGTAGAGAGATTTTCTGCATTTATCAAAAATAGGTTATAGCATCATGTTAGTGAATTAGGATATTTTAATGATGTTCAAAGTTTGGCCATTGATATATAGTTTTAGTTGAAAAAATATTAGTGGACACATTTAAATTTTTTTACATTTATTTAATATTATTTCTTTTAATTTTTTATTTGTAAATATAAAAATTAACATTTTTATAATTATTTTATTTTTATATTTTGTGTCAAATAATATAAAAATATATAATGATATCGTTAATAATATGCTTTTGAATTGAATTTATTTTACTTGGATAATACGTCATAACTGAGAATTGAGAAAGAGTGGGTGGTGTTGGAGTCGGGGGGCCCACACACATGGCTATTGAAGTTGGTGCGGGGTTGGTAAAGGCACTGTGTGTAGTTGTAGGAGTTGGTTGTGTTCTAAACTTTTTCTATTTTCAGTTTACCAAATTCTTGAAGGGGAATTTAGAGTAAAATATTGGACTGTGATTGAGGTTTGTTTGGGTGGTTTAATCCTATTGGTGCAGATGCATGCAAGAGTTGCCTGTTTATTTGGTAAAGCTTCATCATTAGCCGTGGACACTGAATATTATAATTTTTGCGTTAATTATTTTTTGAATTTTATTATTTGCAATAAATTACTAATAAAATAATTATCATATAAGATAAAGACTCTTTTTATTATATGCATACAAATAAAAAATATTTGTATTAATAAGATAAAGACTCTTTTTATTAATTCCTTTTATTATTTACTTTTTTTTATAGTTTAATAATTATTTTTCATTACAATAATTATTTATAAAAATGTTTAATTATATTATTTTTTATTATCATAAAAGTATAAACATATGTTTATTATGATTAATACATTTAATTAAGTTTTAATTAAGTTTAAAGTATTTGACAAATTTCGTACCTTCTACTAAAATTTTGTCGTGTATTGTGTAACATCCCAATAAATATATAACAAAAAATATATAATTTATTGTAAAAGTTAACATAATAATAATAAAAAACAATGGAGATGAATAAGTAAAAGAAGAAGAACACATAATATTAGATAAAGGTTGAAACTGTACAAAGCAAATAAGTCTAAATACATTTACAACTTCAGACTGAACGGTCTTGGTACAGTACATGACCGAAAGGCATTACAAAAATGATTTCTAGACCGAACGGTTTTACAAAATACTTAACCGGATCGGTCTGCCTATTCTAATTAAAATAAGGAACTTAATCTAAGGACCGGACGGTCCTGCACAGCTCTTTGGCAATATGTCCAGGGGTTGCTCCGCCTCCAAAGCTTCCTCCAAAGTGTCTTCTTGGGCACCCTCTGCTCACACCCAAAAGGATGATCATTGCAGTGAAGAGAACAGACCGGACGGTCAAATACCGAACGACAACATGACCAAGATAAAACAGATAAGGGTAAGCTTATGTAAATTCAATTAATCATTTTCATGCATTCTTAAAATATACACACAACTCTCAAACATAACCATTCCAACCATGAATCATCAGTGAAGTGTATTAACACAAAAATCAACATATTCACTTTCTTTAGACTCTATCCGGACGGTATGACTACGTATGCTCACCGCTCTTTGCACCCGGGTGGACCTGGCTGGAATACACTTAACAGACCGCCACCCGAGGTTAGTCCAGTGGAACCACCTCGGTATAGAAATACCCTGAGGCTAAAGGACCTCCTGCCATTCCCACACATGAGTTACCCTTCTCTACTTGAGAAGGCGTAATCACGGAATATCAGGATAGAGTCAGAACCTGAGTCTTAACCATAGTCATACTATACCAACCATCAGAAATTATGAAACATTCCTCCTTGGAAGTCTCTTACAAAACAACCCAAACTGGACGGTAAATTAATAGACTTATAACCTGGAAAATTAAATAGACTAAGTCAAAGAGAATTGGATGAAAGAATCCAGGGAAAACTTAACAAAGAAAACAAAGAGTACTTATCTAATGATTATCGGACTGAAAAAGTCACTAAATAATGAAGTAAGAAGGACTTAATGAATACAACTGGAAGAAAAGATCTAATTAAAAAATGGAAGCCAAGTTGAACTAGTTAATGAGAACCGGACGGTTAGAAGGAACCGAACGGAAGGTTAATGGAATTCAACAATAAGAGTCAACGAACTAAATCAAGGAAGAACGAAATTAGTCAACGGACTTTTAAATAAGAAGTTCTCTTCAATAACGCGAGTGTCAGAATAAGTTCGGACACTCCTTGAGGAATCAAGTGTTAGTGTAAGACTAAACACTTTCCAAATAACTAATATGATAAGCCGGGCGTTTTTAGGAACTCAAGTACTGGTATAAGACCTAGTACTTTTAACAAACATCATCAATATAGACCGAACGTTCAGTGTATGACTGAACATTCTTAATTAGTTAATATGAGACCGAATACTCAGTCTATGATAAAGTAATTCTATAATAAACATCAGGGTAAGACCGGACGCCAGTGTAAGACCGGTCGTAAGCATGAGACCGGGCGCCAGTGTAAGACTGGGCTGCCTTTAATAGATAAATTCGAACGAATTGATCAAGCAAGACTTTTTTAGTTAAATTCAAATGAACAGATCCACGGTTTGCAGGGAAACCGAACGGTCCTAATGACCATTCGATTACAGAATTCAGTTTTCACTAAGTTTCATACATTTTTCTAAGTTTCTAACCAAGATACATAATTTAACAACAGCATACACATTTCATCATACCATATAATTCAAGAAACATACATTAATTCATATTTCCAACCATACAAGAAATCATAATTAAATTTTATAAGCTTCCCTTACCTTAATTCCAAGCTAAGCTTCTAAGTCTTGGGCAGCAACTACTTCTAAGGCTTTCAAAGTCCAAAGTGCTCCAAACCAGATTCTGATCGGTGCAATTGGAAGGTCTTGATGCCAAGAAGATTTAATCTAAAAGGGGTGAGGTGGTCAGAGGAAGGGAAAGTGTTAGAAATTTAGAGAGAAGTTGGTAGTTCTAGAGAGAAGGAGGAGAAAAATGGAGTTTCTGGAACTGAAGTTCTGAGGAAGAAGAAAGGTTGCATGCAGAAAGGTGGCAATGTTTGAAAATCCTACCTTAAATACAGCCTCCAATACGGACGGTCGGTCCATTCTCCAGCTGCCACATGGATTCCATTATCAGAAACTCTTCATTCTTCTTGTAGCCGTACGGTTCCCGAGACTGGGGAATTAAATGCACATAGAATCCTGTCCGCCACTCAATTCAAAGGAGCTGAAATGGTGACAGGTGGACGAGACTAAGAAATGCATTAAATATGGGATGCTACACATTGAGTACCTAAAGAGTTTTATATATTTTTAATTAAGTCTTAATCTTTTAATTTCTTGTTCGATTGTAACTTAATTATTGTTTTGTCCAATCGTATTATTTATTTCATCTTACATATTATTTTATCATTTTATAATTTTATTATCATTTATATGACAATTTTCGTTACAAATTTCAAATACACTAGAATTTCACTATTCTATATACAATCCAAAATCAATAAATCCTCATTAGTGCAGAAATTATTGACCACCTCTTCGTTGGATAAATAAATTTTTAAATAGGTCATAGGTTTTTAAAGACGTTGTGACGCCAGACAAGTAGTAGGAGATTTTTCTTGTAATAATACTCTAGGCAAGATTAATTTATTGATGATAGGTTGAAAAAAAATGAAAATATTATAATAATCAAAATTATTGATGAAAATTATTAAATAAGTGATGGTTATAAAATTATAAAATAATACAACAATGAGATTATAAAATAATGAAATTATAAAATTGCAAAATTATAAAATTATAAAAGTTTTTAACACAAGATCAAGATAATAAACGGTATAATAATTCAACTTTTGAAGTTTAACATAGAACACTTAACGAGATATCGTTTAGTAAAACTTCTGGAAAAAAGTACATATTAGAACATCTTTGTTAAAAACAAGGCTTAAATCCTTAATTAGTCCCCATGTTAAGAGGGAATTTTCAGTTTAGTACCCGTTTTTAAAAGTGTATACATTGAGTCCTCATGTTTTGCAATTTGTGTCAACTTAGTCCCTTTTAACCATCAATTTGGCTTAAAAATTGCAAGTGGACAAGTAATTTTGATTTGCAGCATGTTTCTTAACTGTTTGAACCTTTGCACACTTTCCAATTGCTATTACAAACTTGTTTCAAGTGTCATAATTGACTAAATTGACACAAATTGCAAAACATGGGGACCCAATGTATACACTTTTAAAAGCGGGTACTAAACTGAAAATTCCCTCTTAACATGGGTACTAATTAAGGATTTAAGCCTAAAAACAAATAAGATAAACAATGATGTGTCAATTATGAAATATTAAATTGTATTTGACAAAAGCGCATCTAGAAAAAGCAAATAGTAAACGCTGAATATTTTATCAAATGAAATACTACTTTCAAAAGAAGAACTCGCGCTAAAGGCTCGTACTACGAATCATGCCTAAACGCTCTCTTAACATAAGAACATTCAATGCATGAACGTATTGTACCTCAATCTGCTTTGATTTTGCTATCTTCATCTGTGCACATAATGACTACACCAAGCTTTATTCAAAAGCAGTGCACATGAATCAAAAAGACATTGAGATATAGAAAGACATTCCTGGACTACACCAAGCTTTACGCCCTGTCATAGTCATATAAGCTCTTACTACTAAAGCAATGTTGCTCTTCTTAAGATGCAGAATAATATAAGTCTTCGTACTAGAAGCCACCTACTCTCAAGAGTTCAACTCTCTTTGAGTAATAGATCTTTATCGAAGATGACTATATAAAGAGGACTCGCAGAAAATAATCAAGAAAAACTATAAGCTATCATTGAACTCTTAGGTTGTTAATCTCTTTCAAAGCTTACATCCTTTAAGCTTGTTCTTTGACAAGAAAAAGTTTTTCAAGTTATCAGCACTAGTGGAAAAAGAGGATTCTATGACGGGCTATTATGATAGGTGAAATCCACCTATCATAATACATTGATCAGTGACAATTTTGTAATAAAACTAAAATATATTATGTTTATATTGAATTTATCTTCTCTTTGAGGATTGTTTGAATCTATACTTGTACTCAAAAACACTTATTGTGTTTATATATCAGAAGTGAATTAAAATACTTATATTATTTAACTCAGTTGAGTTAAACATTCTAGACATGTTGTCTAGGGTTGTATACTCATCGACACACTTTATTTATCACTCATTTCTAACACAATCCATTGCTTCTCCTTTCTTCCAAAGGTAAGGAAAAATGTAATTTTTCTTCTTTTCACATTTTTGTAATGGGATGAAAATAATAAAAAATAGGTTTAAGGCTCAAAGGGACTACCAATGGATTAATATTAAGATGAGCTTATTTGGCTAAGTAGCTAAAATAAGAAATGTATCAATCATATCAAATCATCCATATTTATCTAAGTTGCAAAACAAAAAATCAGGCTAAATATTATAGTATAAACACAACATGGGCAAATCACTTAAGAAAAATAGGAATAGCACATGGTGATCCATCATTTACACTTGGCTCAAAACTCATAAGGTTCAAATTTCTTCACAAAAGATTTAATCCAGAAATTCTCAAATCAACTTAATTAGCATATCACAAAAGCAACCCACTCATATCAATATGACTTTTATTTTTCTAGAATTTATGATCGTTCTAGTTACTGAATCCAATCTTAAAACTCATTACAAATATTTATTGAAAATAGTTTTTTTTTTCAAAAAAGAAAATGCAAATCAAACAAAAACAAACTAATAAAAAACAAAAAACAAAAATAGGGAACAAAATAATTTTTTCCCCACTCCCCTACACTTAATCTATGCATTGTCCTTAATGTATACAATATATATAGAATGCAAAGAAAAATATGAGGATCTTACCTTCTTCAAGGTGGAAGGAATGCTGGTAGGACTTCATCAAGGAAGTCATCTTGGGTAGGAATGTCATCTTCTTCCTTTTAAATCCTACTAAGATGGTTAACTACTAAGTTATGTGCCCCACTTTTGTCATGAATCTCAATGTCAAGCTCTTGGAGCAATAACATTCAATCAACCTTGGTTTGGAATCGACTTTCTTTAGAAGGAACATCAACAAGCATGATCAGTATAAACAATTACCTTAGAACCAAGTATGTACAATCTAAATTTACCCAAGACAAATATAACAGCTAGTAATTCCTTCTCTATTGTGGTAGAATTAGAACCACGTATACATATTTATCTTGGTTTGGACTGTCATTATGAAAGGTATTCCCAAGATAATAGTTGTTGAAATAATTCCTTCATCATCCTTCATATCAAATATGTAGAAATTTGCATAAAAAGTTAACTTATCTACACAAACAAGCACATCCTCAAGCACACCTACAAGGTTAATTATGTTACGGTTGGCCAATTGAATGATCACACCAGTAGATTTAGGAGGTCCTAGAGATACAGATATAAACACTGATAAAGGCATTACATGTATAAAAGCCCTTTTTAGCATGGCATTGTCAAACTTTTAACTTCTTGTTAAGACAAGATCGTCTATAGGATTGAACTATATATAAGCATCCTCATATGTTTTGATGTATAACAAACAATAATAAATTAAATGAGCATATGACAGAGTGTTATCTTTGGAAAAGAAATACAACTAAAAGATAAGTGGTTTGTAAAAAAGCAATACAGCTTCTAGAGTAGTCACATTCTTCTTGTTTTGTATACGTGTAAACCCACTTTAAAAACGTGTTTCCACGTGGCGCATGATCCGTAAGAGCCGGCTGATGATCAGTCAAGGCTGATACTCGTGTAGGGGGCTAAAACTACTAAAAATTCAGTACCCCACCCTTTTTGTAAGTCCCGAGAAAATGTAGAGCTTATAAATAATACTTGAGTATGTTTTATTAGAATCTGCATGAGTTCACAAGGTGTTGTGTAGCTCAATTGGTGTGCAAGTCTTGAGTAGACCATAAAGTTCTAGGTTATTTATTTATTTTGTTGATATAAGTGTAACACATTATTGTATGGTTTTTAAATTTGTGATGTCTTATAACTTTAATGTAATTTGTTGGCTTGTTGGTAGAGATGATTGTTTGCTTGCATTCCAAGAAAACTTCAAAGATTTTGAAAAGCTTTTGAAAGAACACATTTTTTAAAGAGAAAACCAATTCACCCCCCTCTTGGTTGAGATAATTGGACTAACTTTTTCTACAAATCCCTTAGGTGGAGATATCAGGGCTTTAGGTTTGAAATTTGGGAATTTTCAGAACTATTAATGAATCCTATAAAGAATAATTTCAGATTTGATGCAAAATGGATAACAACAACATTGTTTGATATAAACACATTTTTCAAACTGAAATCAGGTTGAATTCACATACCTTTACACGATGAATAAAAACAGACATTCTCCACCAAGCTACATTTCCTTTAAGTTAATGTTGAGTGAACTTCGATTAAACATCAATTAATAAGATGGTCAGTGTGAAGTATGTAACATCCCAAATTTTTGAGATGTCACAGTGTAATATTTTCCAAAACCTTTCTATAAAACATTTATGAAAGATAACAATTTTTTTCGATAAAAAAAATGCGGAAGTTAAACATAACCATAAATATTGTTTAGAAATCTCAAAAGATCACTTTTACATAAAAATGCCAAATCGAAAAACTTTTAAAAATAAATAACAAGTCCCCGAACATAACATCCCAACTCTCGTTAGCTACTCAGATCCGATCTTATCTACAAACCATCTATTCCCGTACCAGTACGATCATCGTAGGTGGAAACCACAACCACAACTTTCAGGGTGTGCAACCAGAATTATCTTATCATACAACATACAATTATAATAACCACAATAGTAACCAAATCATGAACATATATTATCACGACATTGCCATCACAACATTACATCACAAAAACATCAACATTCAATGGTCTATTTCCTCTACACTACCACACCACCTAACCACCATAACCAATTCACTATGAGTCACATGACATCCTCTTCTCATATCACACATCCAAATAAAATCTCTTTCCCGCATCTCCCGGACAAAGATTCACCACTACTAAATCATCCTTTTTCCGCATCACACAGCCAAAGAGTCATCATTGCTAAACCATCATCTTCCCGCATCACACGGCCGAAGAGAATCTATTTCCCACATCACATGGCCAAAAGAGTCATCACTACCAAACCATCCTCTTCCCGCATCACATGGCAAACCACACAAGGTAATTCTAGATTACTCCCCTTATCTGGTCTCATATGATCTTTATTTCCAAGATCACTAAGAAAGCTTCACAACATCACCAATGGTCCTCCCATTTTTGATGCCCTGTTCTCAGCTCTATTTTCTCTCCCTTATCTTTCTAATTTTCATTTTTTCCTTATAGGGTAACAAAATGTGAACCCCTTTTTACTTTTTTCCTTTTTATCCTCTTCTATTCTATCTCCAACCTTTTAGTTTTGATAAAATCTTAATTTATATCTAAAACCATTAAGATTTCCTCTCTTATTATATCTTAACTACTTTTTAAAATATCATCAACCACCAAATCTTTTTAAAATCTAAAATATCTAATAATGATTTTCTCTAATAATAATATTTCTTTTAATCTTTAAACCAACCAAGATTATATCTCCTATTTTCATTTAATTAATTTTTAAAATAACAACTAAATATTTTAAAAGATTTACATAATATTATTTTATTAAATATCCAGATTATTTAATTTGCATATTTTTCCTTTCTACATTCTCTCTTAATTAATTTTTACACCAATTAAATAAAAGTAAAAGATCATTTTACACGTAGGCAAAAATACAAAAATAACAAATTATTATCATTTTAGACAACCTATCAACCATTTTAAATTATGTTAATTTTTGGAGGATTTTTGTAACCTTCACAAAATAACTCTCGGTAAATATTTTTTTAACCTTAAAATACAAATAAAATAACTAGTATACATATTAATATGTAAAATAACAAATATTATTGCATAAACTAAATTTTAATTTAATAAAAATAATATTTATAGGTG
The DNA here is from genome assembly GCA_036885675.1 of Vigna mungo. Taxonomy (NCBI): domain Eukaryota; kingdom Viridiplantae; phylum Streptophyta; class Magnoliopsida; order Fabales; family Fabaceae; genus Vigna; species Vigna mungo. Next base: position 13,331,175 of record CP144700.1, on the reverse strand, counting down.
TACCTTGTTAACTATGACCCTCATTTGAATGGACCACAATTACAAGTCTATTGATTTCGGGATTCAATGGCCAACTTACCTGCGAAACGATGCTTGTTTTTAGTTAAGTCTTGTGAGATTGGAATGTCCTCAGCAGACTTATAAAGATGCCAGTAGGTGGTACCCGATCTCGGTATCTGACCTCACGGTCTTTCTTGAAATATGTGAAGGTTGTCACATTGATCGCACACTATTTAATATCCAACTTGTAAGCCTTAATTAGTAAGGTGGAGAGGTATTTGACCATATGTAACATTGCTAATACTCAACTTAAAAACAAAAATCCAACAATCTCTTTTTTCAACAAACTTAACAAATGATTTTCTTTTTCCATTAAAAAAACTATTTTAATAATGATAATAATAAATTATCACATTTTGTTATATTAATATTTAAAAAAGTTATTACTTTTACAATGTATCCATCTTAAATCTAAGAGTCGAATTCATAATTTGATTTAGTTTCAAAGTATATTGGCGTACATTTAAATGGCCTAATATAAATTATTAATATTTACAAAATACAACTATAATTCTAATTGTTTTCAACTTTATAATTCACTATATATAAATTTAAATCAACATTTCAAATTTATATTTTGAAATTAACCTTTACTATTCTACATATTTTTATAAGTTTTATATTAACAGAATTCGAAAACAAAAAATTATTATTATTCTTATTATATTATATCCTTTTTAATAATACTCGTAAATTTAAGTTATATATTAATAATAGTTAATCATAAACTCTAATTTTACATTATTTTTATTAATTATGAACTTCGTGTATTTTTTAAATTATAGTAAATATATTAATTATTAATCAAATTTGTATTTTTTCAATGATATTGCAATCTAATTTCAAATAAAAGAAATAACAAAGGAGGTCAAAATTCAAAACCATCTCTTCAACATAAAATTAATTAATTATAAATAATTAGCTTTAAATTAAAAATTTTATAATCAAATTTCATAATAAAGTTTCCTTTTGTAATATAGTTATCAACACATTTATAATTTTTCCACATTTTTTAATAAATTCTAATTAATAATAATGATATTACTAATTTACTAAATTAGATATATTATCAAAATTGTTATTAATATTCTAAATTATTACCTTAAAATTTAAATTTAATGTTTATATAAAAATATATAACTTTATAATATTAATATTGTTCAAGTTTTTTTCAAGTATTATTATTCATTAATTTGATATTTTATGTTGAAATTAACTATCAACGTTATTTTTTGATTTTAAAATTATTTATTTCGAAATTAATATTTCAAATTATTTAACATTTTAAGTATGTTTGAAACAAAGATAAGGAAAAAAAAAAACTGATTTGGTACGTTTATAGTGTTTTTTTTATTTGAGTAACTAGTAAGCGAAGGTTTATTTTTATTATTAGGGCATATTATTGAAGAAAAAAATCACCAGATTTATACTATAAAGGATTCGCTATTTCTTAATTTTTTTTATTATCTTTTAATTAGAAATTTTATTTTTTAACAAACAAAAATAATGTATTTATTTAATTATTTGAAAAAACAAATATTTAAATGTATTTTTCTTTTAATAGTAACAGTTATATAATTTTTTAAAATTAATGTTATAAATATTTAAATTAGATTATTTTTTATTTTTAATTAGTTATTCATAAAAATAAAAAAGTTAAAAAAAAATATATATTTTAATATAACAAATACAAATGTGTGGACAGAAATACTTATGTAATAAATTTTCCGTAAAGGATAAAGAAATTAGTTTTCATGAGCAACATAATTGATTTAATAAGGTGACAGCATATGACCGAACAAAAGGCTTTATTAAATATAAAACAAGAGGTTCCTTCCTACTTTTTCTCGCTTCCGAAAATCTTGAAGGAGAGTTTATAGATTACTCCGTCCCTTTAATCCCTTTCTCTCTCATCTTTTTCTTCTTTCTCTCTTCCCTTGTCGTCTTCTCATTGCCTCCTTCTGCTCTTGAACGCCACCAATAATTTAATTAAACAAAAAAAAACACTGTAATTCAAACAGTTGAATCATCATCATCGTCCTCAATTAAACCTACCCATTTGAATCTGGAGATCTCCTTCTGGTAATAAATTCTCCATTTCCAAATTCTTATTCATTCTTTTTATCTCAACCTCACTTTCCTCGTTAATGCTCTGACTATGCTTGTGAAAATCCCTTTTTCTTCTTTTCGGCTTTTAAAGTTATCTCAATTGCGGATTTTGTTTTCATTCCCAAGTTCTCACACCTCTTTCATGGCTCGGGGTTATAGGATTGCGTTAAATCATTGTTTTTTCCCTCAGTTTTTCTTCTTTTTTTTTTGTCTGTTTTTTTTTTTTTTTTTTTTTTAATTTTCAAGCATACCCTTTTGAGCTTTTGAATCAGTTGCAAGGCATGTTTGCTCTTTGTTATAAGTTTGATTCAAATTTCATCTCTTTAAGTTTGGATTCGGTTTATTTTAATTCCTCCAACTTGATTTTGCAGCCTAGGATTGTAGGATTAGGTGTTGTGAAGTTTCACTCATTTGATGATATGGCTGGTTTTATCTTCGTTCAGTTTAACCTGATTAATCTCAAGCTATATTAATGTCATAGTTTTGGTGCCTTAGGATGCAGACATTTTCTTGCATTATCATCCTTGGTGTGGGCGAGAAATGAGGGAAAAGTAAATACTTTGTACGTTTTAATACTTTCTGAGGTGTTGATAAAACTCCTTCCTTGGCCTTCTTCTAACAACTTTAGCTTTTGCAATGGTTTGCACTTGTCATTTACAAGTTATGATTTTGGAGCAGTTGATTTTTAGGGAAATAGTGTAATACCGATAAGTTTTCCCATTCATCCCTCTTAATAGGTACTTCAATTGAGCATACTATGGATTATCTTTTGTCAAAACTATAGAATTTTGTCACTTGTCTCACAATGTGCTAAATTCTAATATAAATGGTATTTTTATTGCTAGTTGACATGCTTATTCTTGGCGCAAAATATTAAGCTACAAAGATGATTTTAGGATCCACAGAATCAATGATCCATGCCATGACTTTTGACCATCTTTTACTCCCATATAGCCCGTTCATCCTTATGTTTGTCTCTTTATCAGGAGCAGAAGCATTGCCATCAATGTGATTCCAAAAATATTTTCCTTTGACAAATATCTATAAATGGAATCTTCAAGTTATAGTTCTTGCCATTAACGGGAACCATTGAAACATCCAATTTATTCTGAAGAAATGACAAAGAACCAAAACTGGATTAGGAAAAACTGTAGAAAAGAACCAAGATGGTAAGAATTGTGAAATTTGAAACAAGGTGCAGAAAGAAGTAAGAAAAGAACCATGTAAAACTCATAAAATTGCGTTATCTTGCTTGAGAATTCTCATATAAATCGCATTCTATTACAAGCTTACATCCCGATTCTCAGCTCAAAATATTGGGTAACTCGAGTACAAACATTTATCCCAAGAAGAGAATAACAATTAATTTAATATCTAGAAATTTTTTTTATTTATTCTATTTTAGGAGAGAATAAAAACTACAAAATATACAGCTAATTCAAAGTCCATATATTTTCCATTAATTCCTTTGACAAGAAAATGCCTTAATGTACCTGTATTTATTAGCCGGTGGGGGGTCTAAAAAATATATCAAGTTATCTGCGTAATATTATAGTTATTGCTTTTCTTAGTGATAATGTACCTGTATCTATTTTACTTTTTTTTTCTCTTCCATCTAGAGGTCCTGTTAAGGTGCATGTGCACCAACAGCAAATTTAACAATACTCTTTTTTGTCAAAAAAAAAAAAAACCTGCATTTTTGAGATATCTGGGTTAGTTCTACCTGATTTATGTGTTACTAGAGTAGTTTTAGGCTTTTCATTGAACAGTTTTGCTATCTGTTATTTGTATATCTTACCTCATTTATTTTATTGCATTGATTAAATAGTTAAATTCCGACTGTATATGTGACAAAGCATGCCCTTTAATTTCATGGCAACATCTGCAGGTTATATACATGACTCTGGCACTCCTTACTTATAGCTTGAGATTTGAGAATCTAATATATGTTTTCTGTTCATTAATTTAGGTGGGATAACTTGATTCTGATGCAAGGTCAAAGGAGAACTGTTGGATCGTTCCCAACAATTATTAGTATGAGGCAAGGGCCCAGTTCTCGTGGCACTGATACAAATCATCAGTCTTCCTTGAATCATGTGCAAAATGCTGTAGATTCCCGATTTTCAGATTATAGGGGATCTTTTGGTGAGGCTGCATATTTATGTAGTACTAGTCATGATATTCAAAGCTTCAGTTGTTGGAATTTAGGGGAATCTAGTTCTAGACTGAATCTGACCAACCAAAGCAATGTGGAAGGTCTAAAATCAGAACATGGTTTGTCTTCTTCATATAATGCTACTAGTGAGGATGATCTCGAGTATGAGGAAAGACAATTTGAACCAAATAGAATAATTTTTCCCGTTAGCTCAAGTAATAACCTACATGGCAATCAATCTAGAGTTTATCCTCCCTTTTGGCAAGGCTCTAGTTCTAATCATGTTACCCAGCATGTTAGTCTAGACATGGGGCATGTTGCCAATGCTTCTGACCGTGGGAAGGGAAAGAAAGCTAGTAGTAGTGTTGATGACTATAATAGTAGTGGAATAGATAGAGAAAAGACATTATTTGGCAGTGCATCATGTAATTACATAGGACCTTCATCTGAAAACTCTGGATCCATGGCTTGGGTTGAAGGTGATAGTTCAAGTTCTCTAGTTGATTGGGGTCCTTCCTGCAAGAGAAAAGCTCTTGAAGGTAGTTCTAGGCAACTGTGCTCAGGAGGAAGCTCAAGCACGCTTGCACAATCTGAAAATGATTATTGGCCTATTGGTCCTGCTGATCCTAATACTTCTAGCAACTTAAGTGATGTTACAACTTTGGAGGATATTCCTGTTACCAGTCCTCCATTACTGCAGAATGTAAGAAATGAAGTGAGACAAAAAGCTTCCAATGCATTTCCTTTGATAAGTATTGCAGAAAATCTAGAAAGGCCTGTAAGAAACTTCAATAGAAGAATGAGCCAACTACAGGATCAGGAATCTATACATGTCAATTTACCATCAATAGGGTGTTTTAGGCTTCAAAATCATTCTTCGCTGAATCAAATACCCAGCTCTCAGTCACTTAATGATTCATTGGAATTGAGGTTAATAGCTGAAGTAACAACTGCTAATTCTGGTACTTCTTTAAATCAATCACCTGCCCAACGCATCCATTCTTTTCCTTTGAGTAGAATCGCCAATCCTAGGTGGGGTAGATCTTCATTTTCTTATAACTCTGGAGATAGAGTTATTCGAGAAGATTTTAATTTGAGAGTGTTTCCCAGAGATAGTACTGAGCACCCTATGAATGCACCTGCATCTTCACAATACGAACCTACACGTTGGCATACACCTTCTGCTAATGTGAACTTTTCTGAAGGTGTACCTCCTCGATCTTGGATTGGATCTAGTTCAAATGCCCACCCTTCACATAACTCTGTCTGGAATTTTAATCATGAAGTCCCAATTGAAAATGTGCAGAGTGTGTCAGAGTTCAATCTTTGGCCCCTTTTTCCATCAATTTGCTCTGCATCTGGTATTCATAATGGTCATTCTACTCCATCTTCTTCTGGTCCTCCCTCGTTTACCCAGGGTTCTGGCAACAATCAATCCTATCTAAGAACAACATTGTTAACGGAAAGAAGAGGTGCTGAAGTTCTCTCTAGTCCCCATTCATTGCAAGCACTAACCTTCGGCAATGAGGGGAGACGACAACTACTATCTGAGGTATAATTTTTGTTTCTTTCCCTCTCAACAAATTATTTGTGCTGTTATTTGAAGGCTACAACGTGAATTTGTGATGGTTTTACAAAACAAGATATGTTCATATAGCCAAGGTTTAATTTTTAAACAAGAAATATGGATGAGTGAATAAATAGTGCAATTTTTTCAGATTCATATTATTCTTTGATAATTTTTAGTGTGTTGATGTTTGTGCAATTTCTTGTGGTATCTCATTTTTCCATAATCTGTTTCAATTCACTTTTTACAAAATAGCTTATTTGTAGCAGCCCACTAAGAAGCATCTTTATGAACTGAAATTTGATAAAGAAATTAGCTAAATTCGGTGACATCATTGTCATATCTGTTCTAATTATCTATTTGTTCTTTGTGCCAGATTCGCCAGGTCTTGATGGCAATTCAAAGGGGTGAGAACTTACGAGCTGAGGTTTGAATCTCACTGTACAGATATATCTTGTGTCAATTTATGACGTTTGTTTGATGTATTGTGAAATTAATATTTGAGTATTTATGATAGTTGTATCACGCTTGATGGACTTTAAGTGTGCTTATTTCTGTTTCATCTTAGCGAGAAATCTATTCAAGTATAAAATATTGGTACTAGAGTTGGGTTAATAGAAGTATCTGAGCAATTATCACAACTAGGAACTTCTGCAATGTTTATTATATCATGTGTTTCACATGGTTTTTAATAGGAATCAAAATAATGTAGAATAAATGTTGGAGGACAACAAGTTTATGGGCCGAAAGAGCCATTGGTTCATGAGACACCTAAGGCATGAAGGTGTTATGTGCATAAAAGGAAGAAGGAATATCCTAAAGTTGAGGTGGCATGAGTAGTGGAGAGGTTGTTAAACATGAAATAATATTTTTATTTAGACTCATGAGTAAGAAGCATTGTGTTATTTTCTGATATTCTTTTAGAAAAGCTATGCTTTGGGCAATAGGAGGTTTCCTACTTTTGTAGCTTCCTTTCTCTTGCAAATAATACATAATTCTCCAATTCCTTAATATTTTTTACTTCTAAGTTCTATATTTACCACTATAATACTAGTGTGTAACATATATTGTTCAACTTAGTGCATTTCCACCATCAATGGTGAATACCCACAATGAGAAAGACAGGACAGAAGAAACAAATTGCGGAATTAGTGTTATCACCCAAAGAGGAAGAAATATCGAAAGTCATGGAGCATGTGTCAAAAAAGTAGAATGAGAACTAACGAAAATGAGAATAACTATGGGATTTTTACGAACCCAGACAATCGCCAACCAATCAATAGTAGAAGCTCTGTGATGTCAGAATGTAGAGGTGTAAACCAAGCTTGTTGAAAGTCAAGTGAAGCTTATTGATATGGTGTCCAAGAGCTTGGAAAAAGGCACAATGGAGGAAGAAGGAAGTTCTATGAAAAAGGCCAATGAACTACTGAATCATGAGTAACCGGTTATAATTGCAGGGTTCGCAGGGTTTGGTCTAAAACCTCTCAAGTAGCTTTTCATTGGTTAGTGGAAAAACCCAAAAGGTAGACTAGAGGAGTTTTGCTTCCCACATAATTGCAATCTTAAGGTTCGAAGGAATTGATGGGGAAGGAGTTAATGGAGAACTATGGAAAACAAAACTCCTTTGCTTGAAGGAATTGATAGGGAAGGTAGTTAGTGGAGAACAAAGAAAGGCTGATGAAGACATATGAAGGAATTTTTAATGAAGTAAAGGTCTTACCGTCCTTACAAATCAAGTAGCATACGTTATCAATCTAGTTCAAGGTCAAGGGTCTATCAATATATGACCTTATTGCTATCCACACCATTATAAAAACGAAATAGAGAGGCAAGGGAACTCTTGAAAAATGGATATGTTAGATTGAGTCAGAGTTCTAGGTTGACCATTCTGGTGAAGAATGTTGCAAGTGACATCAATAGTTCTATGGTGGAGGCTAAGTGGGCTAAGTCGCAATAGAATCATGGCCCCTGGACTACGATGCTCTTAAGTTGAAAGAGTTGCATCTTGACTATCAACTAAAATTTTTGACCTAGTGGTTAGTGCTCAATCCAAAATTGGTATGAGAGGCAAGATCACGAGTTTGATTCCAAAAGGGACAATGGTTGATGGGGAGATTATTACAAGTGGCATCAATTGTCTCGTAAGAGAGGTCAAGTGGGTCAAATTTCACTTGAATTGTGACACTTGGGTTGCTATGCTCTTAAGTAGAAAGAGTTCAATCCTAACTATCAATTAATAGTTTTTTGCTTAATGGTAAGTGCTCAATACAACAAAGGACAATAATTGGAGGATGTGCATGGACTATAGAGTAATAAATAAAGCCATAATTTTGGACAAGTTTCTTGTTCTAGTGGTTGATGAATCCCTAAATGAGCTTTATGGGACCATGTATTTATCATCAAGTGCAAATGAGGGAAGACAGAGTTTGGTACCCATGACGGCCATTATGAGTACTCAGTAATGCCTTTTGGGTTGACAACTATGTCTTTCACATTTCAATATCTCATAAACAAGGTGTTTGGGATTTATACCAGAAATATGTTCTTGTATTTTTTTATGATATTCTTGTTTGCAATTCAGATTGTCTCACACATGATGCACTTAGAGGCTGTTTTAAAAATTTTGCAGGATCAATAATTATGTACAAATTAGAAGAAATGCAAGTTTGGTCAAAATGATGTGAACTATTTTGGACACATAATATCTAACCTTGGATCTGAAAAGAATTGATAGTGTTGCAATGGCCATTACCCAAGACAGTAAAACGGGTCAAGGACTTCTTGGGATTGACAGGCTATTACTGCAAGTTTATTTGTGATTATGGGAAGATTGCGAAGCTACTCGTTGAATTGACCAAGAAAGATGGAATCATGTGGAAACTTGAAGCTCAAAAGGCATTTGAAGAAATGAAACTAAGACTCACAACACCAGCACTACTAGCACTGACTAATTTTGAGTAAGAATTCGATCTAGAGTATGATGCTTTAGAGGTGGGTATTGGGGTTATATTGAGGCAAGGGAGAAAGCCTATTGCTTATTTTAACAAGACAGCTGGTGAGAGGATCTTAACCAAATTAGGACAATAGAAAAAGTTAATGGCAATAACTTTGGCTATTCAACATTGGTGTCCCTGTTAATTGGAAGGAAATTTAAGGTATAGACGAAACTACAAGAGTTTAAAAGCTCTTGCTTCAGTGAATCTCGACTACCAATCAACAAAATTGGTTGGCCAAATTATTGGGATATAGTTTTGAAATTATATATAAACCTAGAAAGGAAAATAAAGAAGTTGAAACTTTATCTAGGCGGATTGAAGAGGGGTTAGAGTTGCAGACAATGGTCTATATTAAAGGCGGCTAGATTGTCAAGCGTTAGTAGTTGAAGTTTACGCAAGTGAGACATGACAACAGGTTATAAAAGCATTGCAGCAAGGATTGAACAAGTATCTTAAGTTCTTGTATGGGCAAGGAGTGTTTTCTATAAGGATAGGCTGGTGGTATATGAGGAATCCTCTTGGATTCCCCTATTGCTCAAAGAATATCATTTGACTCTTCAAGAAGGACATTTTGGTTTTTAATAGACATATACGAATAACTTCAAAATTGTATTGGAGGAGAATGAAGATAGCAATAAAAAAATGTTCAGAGTTGTGATACTTGCCAATGCCAAAAATATATCGTGCTGCACCTTTTTGAACTTCTTCCTATTCTGGAAAGGGTGTGGGAAGATATCTCGTTAGACTTTATCATATGGATGTTACGGTCAAAAGGGTATAAGGCTATTCTGGTGATAGTGGACATATGGACTAAATATAGCCATTCGTATCACTGAAACACCCTTATACAGTGTAGGTTATTGCAAAAATATTAATGAAAGAAGTAGATCGACTTCATGGGTACCTAGTTTAGTGGTGAGTGATCGTGATCCTCTTTCAGATTGTGAAGTTGTAGAAGTAATTGACTGACTTGCTGTTCTACTTCCTGCAACATCATGAAACAGGGAGAAAGAGTCAATCAATGGGAGGATGAAATTGAGATCAAAAGTCAATGTCCGATAGTCACTCTTGAGGGAAAGACTGCTGTTGAAGGGAGTGTTGTTGGATAGATTGTTAATCATGAAAGAATATTTTTGTTTAGACTCATGAGGAAAAGGGGTTAGACATTGTGTAATTTTCTGATATTCTGTTCAGAGGATCTATGGTCTGGGCAGTTGGAGTTTCCTCCTCTTGTAGTTTCCTTTTTCCTTTCTATCACAAATAATGCATAATTCTCCAGTTCCTTGATATTTTTTGCTTCCACATTACCCCTATAATACTGGTCTTAAACAAGAAATGAACGGAACTTTTTATTTTAATAGTTCAAAAGAATTATTTGGACTCGAAGCAAGCACAAACGGTTAGCTTGTGTAGGTCATGTTGTAGTTGACCTTGCAAACTCTAAACTATTGAGAAGTACTCTCTTAACATTTTCCTTTGCCACTTGTGAAATATCAGGATTATGCGTTATTTGACCCTTTCCTATATCATGGCATGGCTGAAATACACGACAGACATAGAGAAATGCGCCTTGATGTTGACAACATGTCTTATGAGGTAAAAAGGGATATAGGTGTATGGTATCCTCATCCATCAGTTGCTTTCTGTTGTTTCTTCTAACTTCAGTTGGGGTTGTAGGAATTGTTGGCATTAGAGGAGCGTATAGGAGATGTTAGCACTGGATTGAGTGAGGATGTCATTGTTAAGTCGATGAAGCAACGACTTTACACAGCACTCATGACACAGTCTTGTACAGGTTTGGAACCTTGTTGCATTTGTCAGGTATGATTGATGTTTGTCTCAGTATGAGAACATGAAAACCATTACAATGGTGTATTTAACTTATGAGTTAGATACTGACTGCATTTTTTCTTATTCTGATGGCAGGATGAATTTGGTGATGGAGAGAATGTTGGATCACTGGATTGTGGACATGAGTTTCACAGTGCCTGCATCAAGCAGTGGCTAATGCAGAAGAACATCTGCCCCATTTGCAAAGTAGTAGCCTTAGCTACTACTTGATAGGGAGAAACCTTTATCCTGTGTCAGTATTTATAACTTGTTTTCCTTTATGAAGTTCTTTCTGTCACGATCCGGGCACATGTCTTCTTAATACTACTTCGAGAGTCCTTGCTTAATTTCATTACTGATAACTCTACAATCTTAGTTTATTTATGGTTTAATACCTATTTTGGTCTCTCTTTTTGGGGGGTTTGTTGAAAGTGGTCCTCCCTTTTTTAAAAAGTTCAATAAGGTCTTACTTTTTGCAAAAACTGTGTAAGTTAGTCCTTTTTGCGAACGGCGTTAATTCTGCTAACGGCAGAGCTGCCAGCTGGCAAATATTTGATGACTTGTACAAATAAAATTCGTTTTAGTCCTCATATTGGTTTAAAAATGTTCATTGTGGTCCTCGTATTGATTTAAAAATGTTTATTGTGGTCCCGTTTTAATACATGTTAAAGATTTCACACGTGATCTAGTAATTCATGCGCTAACCTTTTGGGAAAGTATAATCACAATAATTTGAAGCTTATCAGTGTAGTTTCACGTGTTATATTAGTAAGTATGGAGATGTGAAAAAAGATTGGATTGTAACACGTGAAATTTTAGCTGCTGTTTTCTTACAAAACCACAAAACTTTCCACAAGAGCATCCGTTGACAAATTTGTGAAGTTGCTTACTGTCTCTAAGGATGATTTTTCTTTTTAGTAAAAAGGGACCACAATAAACATTTTTAAACCAATACGAGGACCACAATGAACATTTTTAAACCAATATGAGGACTAAAAAGAATTTTATTTGTACAAGTCATCAAATATTTGGGAGCTGGCAGCTCTGCAGCTCTGTCATTAGCAGAATTAACGCCGTTAGCAAAAAGGACTAACTTGCACATTTTTTGTAAAAAGTAGGACCTTATTGAACTTTTTAAAAAAGGGAGGACTACTTTTGAACAAACCCCCCAAAAAGAGGGATTAAAATAGGTATTAAACCTTTATTTATAGGGTTAAATATGTTTTAAGTTGATAAACTTTGATATGAAATTATAATTCATATTTTGTCACAAATTTTAATACATTTTTGTTTTCAAACTTAAAAAATAAAAATATATAATTTTTTTAATTTAAAAACATTATTTTTTTTATATGTTAAATGATGTTTCAAATTGATAATTAAATTATTTAAATGATTTAACATGATTTTTTCATTTTGAATATCCACCAATTCAATTAATAAAAATAAAAATGGGTTCATTATTTTTTAGCAATGTGGGATGGTAAAAAAAGTTATATACAACAACGCAAATATTACTTTTTACACTGGTTAACGATGGTCTTTCAATTAACTTTTTAAAAATTACCTTTTTCTTAGCAAATTTTAATACAAACTTGCATATAAAGATATTAAAAATAATATTATTTTATAATTTATCAAAACCTTTTATCTAAAATATATTTTAAAACAGAAATGAAAACTAAAGTATCATGATTATTTAACTGGGTTCGTAAATGTAAGAGGCTGTCTTTCAAATACAAAAAACCTTTTAATATTTGAAGGAACACACTTGATAAAAAAAAAGAAAGAGATTGACAATGCTTTAATAAAAATATATAAAACAAATATTAGTACATTTGAACTTATAGTTTTATTAAAAATTATATTTATATTCTTATTAGCAATTCAATTTAAAATTATAATTTTATGCTTTAATTATCTTACAATTTAAATATATAAATTTTTAGAATATATTATATGATATTTTATATTATATAAGAATATATGATATATAATGTATGAGCATATTAAAGTTTTGTTACAAAAAATTCTATACATAATTATTAAATTTAATAAAGATATATTTATTAAATATAATATTTATATAAAAATACCAGTATATCCATTTATTTATATAGCTAACATATTAATAAAATTAGCATAGAAGCAATGTAACGACTGAGAAAAGAATAGCTTTGGAGGTGCACACGTGGCAGTAGATAATTTATTTCAGCGAATATTTCTAAAATAAAGGTTAACTTGTAAAAATATAGACTAAAAGCTATTTCATTTATCTGAAAAGCTAACATCACACTTCAGAGCCCTACTTTCCTCTCTTCCATTCTCTCTGCTTTCTCTCTTTAGTCTCTTCTCACTGAGCCACCGGATTTCTGATTAGGTGGTGTTCAAGTGTTCCCAGCGTAGAGGGCTACATTTTGGACCAATTACTTTCTTCCTTCCGACTGGTAAGTCGCTTTTCCCTTTTCTTCAACTGTTCTTGAACCTAGGGCATGCAACTATGTTGGTTGCATGTGGCATTTTCTTCTTTTCTCTGTTCAACCTAGCTCTAAGAGCTGTTCTCCACCATTAATGTAGTGGTTTGTAGGTCCCGTTCTGTTCTGCTGTGTAAAGCACCGTAGAGGCATTCTGGTTAGCTGTGATGTGAGAACCCAAGGTAAGGAGAGCTAATTATATGTTTTAATTCATTGTGTGATTCGTATGTATGTTAAACTTTGAGATAAGCATGTTTTTCTGCTTAAACTTCAATTCTAGTAGCCTAAGTTGCATGTATTACACTATAGAGCATGTATATGTTGTGAAGTAATGATTTTAATCTGTTTTGAATTAGTTTGATCTCTGGAAATGGTGTGTGCTAAAGTGTCTAGAGTGGAAATCTAGTTGTTGAGTTGTTTAGATGAGGAGTCTGGTGTTTGGGCAATGTTCTAGGAAGTTTGAAGGAAGTAGGGTAGTGATTTTGGGCAAATGGGGTCCAGGGTGTTTCTTGAGGGTTTAGGCAGTCTAGATAGGTCCAAAGTAACTTGTTAAGAACATAAAAATGGTCTAAAACTTGTTAAAAATAGTATAACTGATTTTGGGTCCTTAGGTTGTTAATTTTAGTGTTCTAGAAGGAAACTGGGTCTTGATCACTTTAAAATCAGTATGGGATTGTTAGAAACCATCTAGTCTAGTCTAATTAAGGTTAACTTATGAATTAGGGTCCTTAGAAGTTGATGGCATACCCCTTGCCATGACCTAGCACATTAATGAAGTGGTGGAGACATCTATGGAAGATGGGCCTAGACTCTTTCTCTTGGGCCATCTTAAGCCATCATGAAGATTTAGTAGAGTTAGAATAATTTTGGGCCTTGTATTTTGGGCCAAGTAGTCTAGATTTTATTTGGGCTTTGTATTATGGGCCAAGTAGTCTAGATTTTATTTGGGCTTGGTATTATGGGCCTAGTAGTGTAGGATTTCAATTGGGCCTTGTATTATGGGCCAAGTAGAATAGGATTTTGACCAAACAAGTCAACAAAGGATCAAGGTCCAAAGTTGACTATGCTTGAACCTCCAAAATGGGTGTGTTGACCAAGAGGTCAACATTTTGGCTAAGCTTGGAGAACAAGGGAGAGAAATTTCGTCCTAGACATGTGGAAGCTTCCCATTGGAGAGTTTTCCTCCTAGTTAGTGGCCACGTGTCACTATAGGAATGGAGAGTTTTTTCATAGGTAGTGGCCACATGTCACTCTCTCATTTGAGAGGATTTTTGCCACTTGTCTCCTTCCTATTGGAGAGGATTTCTCCTTGCTCTCCAAGACAACCAAGGTGACTCTTTTAGGTTAAAGTTTCAGCCCATTTTGAGAGACCTTAGCCTATAAATAGAGGTGCTCTCCATCATGTAATCACCTTTGATTTAGAGTAAAGTTATGCTGCCATTTTTGTGTCATACTACTCTTTTAAGGTCACCCTAGGCTAGAGCAACCCAAGTGGCCTCCTCTAGCCACCTTCCTCCAAGAGTTGGCCCAACCTCTCTTAGAGAACCACCAAACACACCTTCCATCACCATACAACTCACCAAAACCGTGAGCCTTCCATCTTCATCTACCACCATTTCGCAAACCATCATCAAAACCATGAGCATCTTGAGTACATGACTTGGTTGCTTCTAGATTTGGCTTGTCCTAGCTAGAGCATTTGCCATCATTTGGTATCAAAAGCCTTGGTTCTTCAAAGAGCTAAGTTTCTTGGTTGATCCTTTGTTATTTCCTTATTGTTTATTGTTTTGCTTACTTGTCTTGTTGTGTTTCTTTTTCCATCTATCATTTTGTTTTTCTCGCAGTAAACCGGGACGATTTTGAAACTTAAACTGCATCTAGCCCAGTTGTCCAAAAAATTCGTAAAAATACTCAAATGAAAGCCCTTTGAGTCTATTTTCAAACAAAAAAAATCAATTCATTTGGACTTCTTTAGAGAGAGTTATGAGTAAAACACTGAGCAAAGGTCAATGCTGCCAGAATGTTGTCATTAGCGTTTTCCAAGTTATCTTTTGTTAGTTTTGGTTACTGTTTTATGCCTTTTCTTTTTTGAGTCATTCCTTAATGTTTTGTTGGGTCTTTTATTGATTTATATTTGGTGCATTTCATTGATTGAGTCATTTTTATTTTTTAATCCATCCATGTTTGTCTAGAGTCATGTGTAGTTCTTTTCTTGTCAATTTTCTCTAGTAACTTTGAAAAATCATAAAAAAAAATATATAACTTAGTTTGCAAAACTGCACCATATCAACCATTTGAGGGTCTTATCTTTGATGTTTTGGGTTCATACTTGCCATTAGATCATTGGCAAGCTCTTAAAAAAAAATTCCCTATTGATGTTTCTAGTTTTCAACTCCATTTTTTGATTCTAGTAGGATTCTCTTCTATTTTGTGTTTCTTGTCTTTGTGACTTTTAAGACTCATAAATCAACTATGTTCCAAGTGTGTGGTGGTCTTATTTTTCACCTTAAAAAAAGTGGAAAAAGAAGTGCTAAAAGCTTTTAAGCAAAAGGCCTCAAAAGAGTACTAAAAGCGAGCCTAAAAAGTGCTGAAAAATATTGTGTGCTTAGACCACTACCATTGTTTTTGTGCAATCTATTTTGGAACGTGTTTTGCACACTGTTTTGGGTTTTTATCTTCACTTTCCAGTGGCTAAATGTCTTGGCTATGATGTTAAAAGAGTGGCCTTAGTGCCCCATTTGCTCAAAGTTGCCAAAAGACAAGAACCACTCACATTTCTTCTAGTAGTTTTTGTTTTGTGAATCTATTCTAGTACCTTTCATTAGGATTTCTTTTGAGTGCTAACCTTTATTTCTTAACCTTTAATTTCTTGCTTGTCTTCTTGGATTTCTTAGTTTTGTCATAATTAAATTCCTTTTGCAAAGCCTTTCTTGTTTTTGGACCTTTTTATTGCTTTTATCCCTTGTTTCTTCTTGCACAATTTTGGCTTTGGTTACTTTGTGTGGTGTAGGTTCTCTTTGTGAGGTGATCCAATATCTTAGAGGTAGCCTTCTAGGTGGTGGAGACCCAAAGGGAGCTTGAAGTCTAGAGTGGTAGCCAAAAGAAAGGAGAGAAACACCTTGGGAGGTAGCTTTGATTTGGTTGTAGATTTTGGCTTTGTAATCTTTCTTTCTTTCTTTTTTTCTCTCTTGTAATTCATGGCCTTGTTAGGTGTCTTGGGGGAGTCTTTGGTGCTCAATCCCATCTCCTAGCAAGACCCTTTATTTCTTAGTAAAATTTGTTTTTAGTTGGTTGGTTGGAGGAACCAAAGTTCTTCTAACTTAATCATTAGGCCGCATAACTAGTTTAATTATTTTCTTTAATTGTGATAACTTAGTGTGTGTCAACTTTAATTTCAACTTTAGTTTCCTGTGAGAAATTTGGTTCAAGAGTGCCTAAGGTAAACTTTGGCTAGGAAAGACTTGGTATTTAAGAAATCCATTGTGATTCACCTCCCTTTCCTGGAAGTGAACTTGGGTGTCTTTTGCCTCCTTAAGTCTCTTAATGAACTTTCTTTGAAATTTAAGTATTTATTTGTTGCATGGCATATTTTTGAAAACCTTTAAGGATGTCTAAGACTAATTCCTATGAAATTGGAAGTGACTCTAGTAAGGTTGTAAAACCCACTTTGAAAAATTTAGCAAAAGAGCTAAAGTCACTTAAAATTTGGCAAAGGCAAGAAACCCTTCTCAAAGAAAAAGAAAGAATTGAAAGGGAAGAGTATCTTGCTAAGTTGGAAGAAGAACTTAGTATTCTTAATGAAAAATAAGATAAAGTCCAAAAGGATTTAAGGAAGATAAAGAGAAGAAGAGAGGAAGACAAAAGAAGGAAGAAAGAACAAAGGGAGAAAGAGGAGCATGAGAAAAGAGAGAAATAACAAAGAAAGAGAGAGGAGCAAGTAAGAAGAGAGAAAAAGGAGGAGGAAAGAAAAAGAGAGTATGAAGAGAAAAAGATAAAAGAATGGAATGAGAAAAAAAAGAGAGAAATAGAAGAGATTGAGATAAAAGAAGAAGAGGAAGAGTTACTAAAGCACTCTACCACTCCCACAATTAAGGTTGAGACTAAGATGATGAAGGGAGTTTTCCAATCCTTAAACTTTTCTCAATACATCCAACCATCTTTCATAACTCCATTTTTTACTTTTGAAATTTCAACTTCTTTTTCACCTCCCACTATTTTTAACTCCTTGAATTTTTCCAAATCAAACTTTGAGTTGATGTTACCTCTTAGGATACAATTAACTCAAAGTAAACACAAACAATTTTGTGGAGTAGACCTTCAAAGCTTTCAAGTAAATTCTTTTAAAATTAGCATAAGGTCTTATTTAAATCATTCATCTAGATACATGTTTATGGCTCATAAGATTATTGGCTTTGAGTTTGATGACACTTGCATATGGATCTTTGATCCTTGTGGAAAGATACACAAATTAACCAATAATAAGAAAAAGGCTTTTGTCATAAAAGAACAAGAAGATTTGAGGGCAAATCCTTTTCAAGAGGGAGGGAATGATGGCATACCCCTTGCCATGACCTAGCACATTAATGAAGTGGTGTAGACATCTATAGAAGATGACCCTAGACTCTTTCTCTTGGGCCATCTTAAGCCATCATGAAGATTTAGTAGAGTTAGAATAATTTTGGGCCTTGTATTTTGGGCCAAGTAGTCTAGATTTTATTTGGGCTTTGTATTATGGGCCAAGTAGTCTAGATTTTATTTGGGCTTGGTATTATGGGCCTAGTAGTGTAGGATTTCAATTGGGCCTTGTATTTTGGGCCAAGTAGAATAGGATTTTGACCAAACAAGTCAACAAAGGGTCAAGGCCCAAAGTTGACTATGTTTGGACCTCCAAAATGGGTGTGTTGACCAAGGGGTCAACATTTTGGCTAAGCTTGGAGAACAAGGGAGAGAAATTTCGTCCTAGACATGTGGAAGCTTCCCATTGGAGAGTTTTCCTCCTAGTTAGTGGTCATGTGTCACTATAGGAATGGAGAGTTTTTCCATAGGTAGTGGCCACATGTCACTCTCTCATTTGAGAGGATTTTTGCCACTTGTCTCCCTCCTATTGGAGAGGATTTCTCCTTGCTCTCCAAGACAACCAAGGTGACTCTTTTAGGTTAAAGTTTCAACCCATTTTGAGAGACCTTAGCCTATAAATAGAGGTGCTCTCCATCATGTAATCACCTTTGATTTAGAGTAAAGTTATGCTGCCATTTTTGTGCCATACTACTCTTTTAAGGTCACCCTAGGCTAGAGCAACCCAAGTAGCCTCCTCTAGCCACCTTCCTCCAAGAGTTGGCCCAACCTCTCTTAGAGAACCACCAAACACACCTTCCATCACCATACAACTCACCAAAACCGTGAGCCTTCCATCTTCATCCATCACCATTCCGCAAACCATCATCAAAACCATGAGCATCTTGAGTACATGGCTTGGTTGCTTGTAAATTTGGCTTGTCCTAGCTAGAGCATTTGCCATCAGAAGTTGAACAAAATGGCTAGAGTTAGTATAGAGGGTGTAGGTGTGTGCATAATCTGCAGATTTGGCGTTCTGCAGATTATGCAGAGTCACTATGCGAATTGTTTTGCATAACAATTCCATGCAGGGGAGTGCTCTCTGCCTGGTGAATTCGCAAGGCGAGCATGATGCACTATGCGACTGGCGCTTGCCTGGAGCCTCTGCGAGATTAATCGCAAGGCAAATCTTTGTGTGTGCTATGCGAACCAACCTGGTCTCGCTGTGGAATGAGATGTGTTGTGCAAAAAGCGCCATCTCTAGTTCAATTCTCTTTTATTTTGTTTTGCTTTGCAATTTGTTTAAAGATAGCCAGTTTGTGTGTAGCATGCCTGTGTATCTATGGTATCATTATGTGGAATTCAACCCTGTATGTTATGAGTGCATGACTTTAAAGTAATAAAGTACGATTCAAGTTGGTAGTTCAAGTTTCAAAGTGTAGAATCTCTTGGTGAGATTCTTAGTTGTTTAGAATGAAAGTAGGAGCTCAGTCTTAGGAGTCTTCTCTTGGGGGTCTTCCTGAAACTCCAATGGTCTTTCTTCTCACGTAGAGAGGATTGAACCATGTGGTAAGGAGTAGCAGGGTTGAGGCTTCGAGTATGCCTCAAGGCCCGGAACAGGCTAACCTCGTGAGTGTAATAGAGTGGGACCCAATGGCCAAAGTGCATGAACTGCCATAGCTCGACTTCTAAAGTCTGGACGAGTCAAGTCTAGATTCTAACATGTTAGGATGTATGCTTTAACCTGTTTTGAATGAAGTTTACTTTTAAATATTAAATGTTGATCTTGTATGCTTTTTATATAATTAGCTCATCCTTGCTTTGTGTTTGCGCCTTGTTTGTGTGTTTTTTCTTTTGCGATAGTCATCCATTTGGATGGGAGCAGATGTCGAGGAGGTGCCCCTGGAGCAAGTATTGGAGGAAGATGATGTTGCAGCCTAGACTCATTAGGATTCCCTTACTTTCATTATGTCATTTTGAAGTACTTTGGTTTGTAGAAGCTTTAAATCCTTAACCATTTCGGATGACGGTAAGCTTAATGCTTCATTTACTGTCTTAACTGCTTTCTAATATTATAAAATGATGTCTTTATAAATATATTTGTTATATTTGGGATGTCAGAAGTACTAGACGTAATTTCAGAAAAAAGAAAAACTATAGTTGTACATTTGAAATCACAGACCTTTGTTCATACTAAGTACTGTATAGTACATGAAAAATAACTAAGAAAGCAATTCAGTTAAAGTAGTGATTAATGGAGTTCGATGAAAACTTAATGATCAAACCAATAATATTAAGATTATAAAACCATAATAGATTAATATAATACGAAATTAACATGAGCGTAAATTTTCTCAACGGTTCTCATTAATCTATATTTGTTCCTAAGGCAACTTATGCTCCACTCATTTTGCTTCTGCAAAGTTGGAAAAGTCGGTTTTGCCACTTTTCAAGACAATTTGTATATCAGTGGTTCAGTGAAACCGTAAACGTGATTTTGTTTTGTCTTATTTCAAACTATAACGTTCGTATTGTGGCTTCCAGTTGATGCTACCGTTTATAGGAATGATCACACCACTGCGTTTCCTCAAAAGTCACTAGTGGAAAAACGTTGTTTAACGTCGGTTATTTTGGGCTTTTAACGTCTCCTTCACAGCCGATGTCATTGCCGGTGACATCAATGGGACGTCGGACATCTACGTAACAGACGTCTATACTGACGTCAGTTAGTGGCAGGACCGACGTCAGTAAACGTCGGTATAGGCCTAACCCCGATATTTAAAGGCACTATGTAGACGCCAGACTGCGCATTAACCGACGTCTCAGAGCACATAAAGACTTCAAACATGTCACTAACCAACGTCTCATGTCACTATAGACGTCGATGTGTGCATTAACCCACGTCTAATACGGTCGTTGTGTTTTAGTGCAGTTTTGTTCCTGTCTTTGGATAGCCCAGTAGCACACTCTTTCTTTGCTAGTTTCCCCTGAAAAAAAGCTTGCGTCTTTTGAATTTCTCATGACATTTCAACCCAAAACCGAACTTGGGTCTTTGCTTAGTTCCATTTTCAACCGCAAGAGGGAAAAATTACGGTGAAACAATAACTAGGCAACGACGACCCAAGGTCGTTTTTGGGTCGAAACGCCACGAGAAATCCAAAAGACGCCGCTTTTTCTAGGAGAAAGGAAGAATGTGATACTGCATTACCCCAAGAGAGGAACAAAACTGCACTAAAACACAAAACAAGAAAACAAATTTTATCAGTTGAACCAAAACCAGAAGATAATCGATGAAAGACTGAAAAAAGTTTAAACGGTAACCATAAAAAACACACACTTGGGATGCAATGCCGCAAGAGAGAAAAAGGAGAGGAGGAAGACGATGATGTTATCAGAAATAATAATGCAATGCCGCAAGAGAGAAAAAGGAGAGGAGCCACAAGAGAGAGAAAAAGGAGAGGAGCCGCAAGAGAGAAAAAGGAGAGGAGGAAGACGCGATGATATCAGCAACTGCAATGCCGCGAAGGGTCTGCGGTGTATTAAAATGAAATGGGGCGTCGGTTCCCCCATGACCCGACGTCTATAGTCACCTAGACGTCGGTTATCTAACTAATTTGACGTCCAAGATAACATTTAAAGTGACTTTTTGAATGCCATTAGACGTCGGTGTCCAGGAGGGCCGATGTCTAATGTGCTGAACCGATTGAGGTTTCATTTCCTGTCAGGGAAGTAGACGACGGTTGTGAAGGGGCGCCAGTGTCTATAATACTATAAACATTCGTGCTCTGCTACCGGACATCGACGTGCCTCGGATTTTGGTGAACATAATTAATTACAGGCCTATAGACGTCGCGATCCCAGAAAAACGACGTCTATTTTGCAGAAATTTTTGTCTTCCCGCCTTCTGAACAGGTTATAGATGTCTGTGATCTAACTAATTTGACGTCCAAGATAACATTTAAAGTGACTTTTTGAATGCCATTAGACGTCGGTCCTGTCAGGGAAGTAGATGACGGTTGTGAAGGGGCGCCGACGTTTATAGTACTATAGACGTATGTGCTCTGCTACCGGACGTTGACGTGCCTCGGATTTTGGTGAACATAATTAATTACAGGCCTATAGACGTCGCGGTCCCCGAAAAATGACGTTTATTTTGCAGAAATTTTTGTCTTTCCGCCTTCCGGACAGGCTATAGAGGTCGGTGATTGACCACTCAACGTCTAAGCGCCTGGGAATCAAGTGACGAGCATTAATTGCACCCTAGTAGACGTTGGGTCCCCATCACAATCAACGTCAATGGCGCAGAAAAAGTCTGTCTTCTCGCCTACCTCATTACATTGGACGTCGGTTTAGGACAGAGGGCGTGTATTATATAATAGACGTCGTGTCTCCTTCAAACCGACGTCTAGGTTACCAACTTATTTACGCTAATGCCACCGTGCACTCATATACGTCGGGCTACTCGCTAACCGACGTCATTTGGATGACGTTAAACAACGTTTTTCCACTAGTGAGTAATTGCCTTTTCAGATTAAAAAATGTTCTATTTAATTATTTAAATTTCGATTCAATGTTATTTTTCATCTAAAATAATTTTAAACAATTAAAAAGCAATGCAAGGTAAAATATAAACATTAAACATACATACCCGTGGTTACACTGAGTAAATCAAATGTGTAAGATTATGAAGTTCATCTCTTAATCTGATCAACAATGAAGGACTAATTATTTGTTCTACATTATTTAAAGATGCTTAATTATGTTCAGAAAATTTAGTGAAACTCTTATCTTATCGACATAGAAGAGCGTTTTACTATGGTCACTTTGTGTGTTGTCGTTTTCCGGGTTTGGTTTGAGCAAACCATTGTAGAGTCGCATGTATATGAAAGAAAAGTTTAGAACTTCATGAATACTTTCCGGTAGCCGGTTATCAAGATAAAGATAAATTTTCATACCATGTTTAAGGCTTTATTCATTTGAATAGATTTGGAGGAGAGTAATTTAAGGGATTTGAGAATATTTGAAGATAAATTATTTTGTTGTTTATTTGAGTAGATTTGATTTGGAGGTAAGTGACAGTGAATTTCGAAGTAAAGTTTGTGAGAATTAGAGTAGGATTTAGTTGATGTGACAGATTAAAAAAATTTACTTCCAAATCCACTTAAATAAACAACAACAAAATTTACCTTCAAATCCTTTCAATTACTCTCCCTCAAATCCATTCAAGTGAACAAAGCCTAAGTCACATAGAAACATTAATATATTTCTAACTAAAAATTTTAAAACAGTAATAATTTTATGAATCTTTATTCTTATATAATATTTTTTTATATTTTCATTTCTAATAAATACATTGTCCTTTAATTATATGATTAATGTTAGTAATTTGAGTTATTTATATATATAATAAATTATTAAATATGTTAAGACTATTATATTTTATAAGTTAATTATAAAGTGATCTAATTTCTTAAATGTGATTACGAACATATATGTCATAAAAGGATTATTATAAAGAGATCATAAGCAATATTTTAATTTGTTGAGGGGTCAAATTGAAATATTGGAATTTAAGAAAAGTAACCGACAGAGATTACATAAAGGGTCATGGTCCTCATTTGTGAGCATGCTCATATAAATCGTGTTTCTTTCTCTTCATCCCCATCACAGATATGTTAATTTTAAAGCTTGAGAACTTATCCTTAAGTTTTGCACAGGTTCAGATGATGCTTATCATGAATCATCTTTGTAAAACTTGTTTCTTCCTTAGAAGGGATTTTCACGCTTACTGTTTTACAAGAGTAATTCAGACACTTGTGTGCGGATATCTTAAGCATGGTGTTTTACTAAGTTTGTGTAGGCTTCTCTTACTGATCAGATGCTTCTGCCTTGAACATGTTATGTTGTTTGGTTCATCCTTTTCTTCTTAGATAACATCTTTGAGATTATAGCTTGATAGAAGTTGTTTGCAAGATTTCTTGTGGTAAGATTCTTAGGTTTTTGCTTTAGACAGTTTTGAGCATAAGTCTTTCAAGTTTTCTATTTAAGGTTAAGTAGACATCTAAATGATTCATTTGATAAATGCTTAGACGATTCAATGTTGTTTGTTGTCATATGTCCATACATTCTTTCTTTCTAGGGAATATTTCATTAAGTATATTTGTTAAACTTCAAAACTTTGAGTTGCTAGACGGTCTATACTTTCTAGATGATTTTGTCTTAACACATATATTGTTTGACGATATATTTCTTTTGAGAGAAAAACCTTAGCAAATGACAAAACTCTTTGTATTGTTTATATCCTCTCTTTGAGAGTTATCATTTGTACCTTTGTTCATAACACTATTTGTATTGTAAATTCTAAAGAGAATTAAAACACTTGCCTAGACGAGTTGTCTAGGATTAAGACCAAAAGTCGCTAGAATATTTGAAATCAGAAGTGGTTAGAATACTTGGGACCAGAAGTGGTTAGAATGCTTGTAAACCAAAAAGTGGATAAACTCATATTAGTCGTGTTGACTAGGTGAACCAGGGGTGGTAAGAATACTTGATGTAAACCTAGAGAGGTAAAACTCGTGTAATCTTGTTAAAGATTAGTGGAACCTCTTAAGAGCTCTTAAGGGAGAACTAGACATAGCTTAGGTTGAGTGAACCAGTATAAAATTTGCGGTTTATTGCTTTTCCATTTACTCATCTCATGAAAATTAATATCTAAACATCTTACAAATTATATGTCTTCTTTATAAAATATTAGACGCTGCTTTGCGAAAGGATTTCAAAAATACTATTCATGTCCCGCCCTAGTGTTTTCTTGTGTTTTCACTTCTCTTACAAACTCAGGTACTTCTAACGAGAGGAGAGAATATGAGAAGTGAGATTGCTCAAATCTCATGAGTTCAATAATCATTAAGCACGACATTTTACAGGTCTATAGAGGTGTTGTATTTGAAGAAATTACATACTAAAGATTTCCTTGCTAAGATTGAAAAACACTTTATAAAAAGCGATAAGGTAGTAGCAAGTGCGTTTCTTCAAAGCTTGGTTTCCATGAGGTATCAAGGAAAAGGAAATGTGAGAGAGTACATTATGAAGATGTTGAACATTGCTTCAAAACTTAAGGCGTTGAAACTTGAGTTGTTAGAAAACTTACTCGTACATTTTATTTTGATCTTTTTTCCTTTACAGTTTGGATAGTTTAAGGTTTCATATAACTATTAGAAGGAGAAATGATCTCTTAATGAGCTCATTTCATATTGTGTTCAAGAAGAGGAGAGATTGAAGCAAGAAAAGATGAAAAAAAGTGTTCACTTAACCAGTACCTCTAATGACAAGGGCAAAAGGAAGAAAACTGAGAATCTCAAGAATGATGCTGCTAAAGGTCCATCATAAAAGAAACAAAAATAGAATGATAAATGTTTCTTTTGTAATAAAGTTGGACACACATAGAAGGACTACGCGAAATATCATGTTTGGCGTGCAAAGAAAGGGTTGCCTAAGGTACTGGAAGCCAATTGATTATGAAAGATGGATCTATGTTGGAGATGGCAAATAGGTAGATATGGAAATTATAAGATGTTTTAGATTACTATTGTGTATTAGTTTTCTATTTTGGATTTGAAAGACACTTTATTTGTACCGCCATTTCTAGACAGAATTTGATTTCATTTGTTTATTTGGACCAATTATGTTAATTATGTTTGTTTGGAAATAATGAATTTAGATTTTTTTAAATTCAAGTTTTGTTGAAACCAATTCACTTTTGGCTAATAACAATCTATATATTCTTCATACAATGACTTCCTATTGTGAATCATTAAATACAGAATTGCATGATATTAAACATAATATTGACTTAACAGACTTAAACAATAAGCTCAAGGCCTATAAATTATATGATCCCAAATTAAAGATATCTTTTGAGACAACAATGTCCATATTCTTTGAGGATATTGGGTTTGGGATGAAGAATAAAGTTAGAGGAAGAATTGGTGAGAGTGATTTGATTCATAAAGTTGCTTATGATGAAGGAAGTTCAGAACCTCTAGTAAGTTCAAAATCTCTACAAGAACAAACTCAAGATCCTAAAAACATATGCTTCATGAGGAATATAAGTCCACGCAAGACAATAAGGTTTGGAAACTTGTCCCGTTACTACATGAAGCCCATTGGTATTAAGTGAATATTTAAGACCAAGAGAGATTTTAATGGTAATATGAAGACGTATAAAGTTTTTCTTGTGGCAAGAGGACTATATTCAAAAGAAAGGGGTTTGTTGTTTTAAAGATACTTTTTTCTCCAAAGTTTTATTGAAAGACTTTTTTAGAACAATAATAACTTTTGTTTCACATTATGATTTAGAGCTTCATCAAATGAATGTCAAGGCGACGTTTGTCAATGGCAACATTGACGAGACATATAGTGAAACCAAGAAACTTTGTGCCAGGAGGCCCAAAGGATATAGTTTGCAGACTAACAAAATCCATTTGTGGGCTAAAACATGCATCACATCAATGGTACCACAAATTTTAACAAGTTATTATCTCATTTGGTTTCGAGATGAATGTTGTTGATGATTATCTGTATCAAAAATTCAGTGGGAGCAAGTATATTTTCTTAGTTTTGTATGTTGATGACATACTTAAAGGTTTTAGTGTGAAGGATAGTAAATCAAAGGATTTTTCAGTTGCTAAGGGAGACAAATTCAATCTCAATCAATGCCTAAATCAAGGTATATGGTTGATTTTTTTCATAGGACTACGTATTATGAAAGGAATTGAAAGACCACTTAGGTTATACTGTGACAATAAATTAGTTGTTAAAGAAATGATACAAAGTGAATGGATTTCCATATAACACTTAGGGACAAACTCCTTAATGGTATATCCTCTTAATAAGACTCTTACACCCAAGGTCTTTCGTGAGCATATTGCTCATATGGGTGTTTTACAGTTTGAGGTATTTTTGGTTCAGTAGGAGTTAG